>CM060840.1:62585000-63785000 GCA_030762175.1 Metallyticus violacea
ATTAGTGAGTCACAGGTAGCAATTTGCGGTACCATCAATAACAACTTGGACACGGGAAGGCGCGCACGATTACTTCTGGGATTCGTTTTCGGTAGGCTCGGAATCTGTTTTCCGTCCCTTTTTGTTTTTGCTCTTGCCGAGAGAAGTATTTCCGTGACAGAACGTCCTTTGCCTGACATGATGGCTGAAGAGGTCACGGAAGTTGTAAGACAGGTGGGTTTGCCATTTTTCCCAAAATGTTATAAATGGATTGAAAAATTCTGCATGAAACCAATTACGCTCACTACATTACGCTTTACAGAATTTCACAAAAAAGGAATGCAAACAATAAAGTTTGATATTCATTCTAAATACTACATAAAAAAATAAGAAATGAAAAAGGGGGGAAACAGTTCATTTTAAACAATATCTTAAAGTTAACCTATCATTTTATGCATAAATAATAGTTAATATATTTTGTAATAATTTCAAAACATTTTGGATATCATTTGTCAGTTCATTCTCACAGCGAATTCATAACTTAAAATGAAATGGTGCTTATTTCTGTATAATGTCAATGAAAACGCGTCATTTGTGCTGAAAAGAAAAAGCCTTATAACAGAGGCTACATTATATTTTCGCTTCAATCCGGCCATGCTGTTCTCCTCTAGCTCGAAGTCATGAGCGTTTTCACTCTCAAATGTAGGTTGAGTTGTGAGCATCTGCCTTTATAACATGTTATGGCTTAGAAAAGTGTGCCCAAATACCAAAATAAGCAAAGAACGTTATGTTTGGTAATATTTTCAACAAGTAGGTACTATCACGTCTACTTTCCAGCACGGGTAAAGTTTGGATTCGAGACCGTGTACCGCGAGGTTCGATAAGGAACGAACTCGAGAACGGGAGACCTGCGACTCGAATCCATCAAGAACCATCCTCCTTGATTGAAGTTTAACCACATTTCCTCATCATTATCATCAACAGCAGCTTAAGCCTGGCATGCCTATCTTCCCAAATTAATAGTAAAAACGAGCATTAAACACTACATGACCATACATCTCGTGCTTCCCCCCGCCCTTGTTTCTATGGTTATAAAAAAGAGCATCAATAAGGGAATTACTTGTTGAAATTCATATTATTATTATACTATTTTTATTTTATTTTATTTTTTTTTTATTCGGAAAGATATATAGATTGGTTACCTATTTATAAGGACGCAACAAAAGATCTTTACAGAAAAATATTACATTTACACGCAATGATTAAACATACTTAGAAAAAGTAATGATTAGTCCCATCACATTGTATAATAAAAAATGATTTGCAAACGAGAAATTAAACAGCATGTTTAACAATATTATTATTCAGTGGAGAAGTTAATTGACTACTGATAATTTAATTTCAGATTTCAACTTATATATTTAGGGTGGCAATAAAAAGAATATCAGCATCAAAAAAGCTTTTTCGACCTTACATTATTTAATCTTGTTCGTCAGTATTTTTAAATAGTTCAATTTAACACAATTTTAAAAGGTAATGAAATATTTAGGCTTGAAAGCTACATTGGGAATATAATTTAATAGCTACATTGAAAAACAAATTGCACACAAAGTTCACTTATTTCTTACACATTCCTTTTTTGTCCCTTCCTTGCTCTCTTCAATATATAAATTGTTGTCCAGGAAGGTATTTGTACCTGGACTTCACTCCCCCAAAATGTTAAAGTTAATACATATCTGAACTTTTGCATTCAGTGTGTCCACTGTCCTACTGTAACTGATTACTTTCATTTTTCCATTTCGAGGTCACCGTGGAAGAAACTCTCTCGGCACGAGCATTTCTGCATGAAATTGATAGCGTTTCAAGATTATTAAATACATTGATATAGCATTTTCCACAACAAATATATATCGTATCAGAACTGTTTATAATTGTCCCCACAACCCTGTACTCTTCATATAGTTCATATCTCGGAGAGTACCGCAGAAATCCCCAAAAGGGAATACTTTTGTGAGATCTAACTTAGTAACTTTCTTTAAAGCAGTCACACCTGTCAGTTATATACTTCACAGTCCTAATTCAGTCATTAGATTGAAACTGAAATGTTAAATTACTTAGCTCCATGTGCTTAAATAGTGTCTGGAACAGAGAGATCTCTGATAATTCATTAACACTTCATCTTCTCTTACAACAAAAGAATACCAATGTACCATGAGACAATCCTCCTCGCCCAGATTTTGGAAGTAGCTTTTTAGAACTTCTTAACGCTTAAGAATCCTATCAATAGCTGGCAAAAGGAAGAGTCATCTGGCCACAATATAACGCAACAAATTGCAATTATCACTTTGCACAAATTCATCGAATTCCTTCAATTGTACGCTTCTCTTTGATTGCGCACCAAAGTTTATGGCTTGTTTTCCAGTCCCATGTCTCGTGGCATTGTATTTTTGAATAATTTAAGTTTCCGATAAACGCTGTCATAGAAGACACAATATCAGCAGTCTATGAAGACATACTGACCAGTTTAGCCAGAGGTTGATATATTATGGTCTGTGATGATCAATCATCAGTGTAAAAATCTAGTGACATATGTTGCATTCCGTTCATATCATAAAACTGATAACAATTTATCGCACCTTTGTTGGAAGCATCAGTAGCGACTGAATATGGCAATCAACTTTCATTTATATAGCCTACAGAGTAAGGTATTAAGGTAGTTTCATATAAAGCTTTTACTTTAGTTTTCCCACGTCATACTTTTTATTATATGAAACACTGTCCACTTTTTATCCCACAATCAACACTCCTACATAACTGATGGTATTTCACAGCATGATGCATTTTGCAGAGTCCTTCTGCCACGATTTTATCACCTTGTCTTTATCATCATTTTGCTGTCGCCGAGGAGAGAAATGAAAAAGACGACTTATCGACACTAGAGCTCTAAATTTTATTTAATTTAATTTTCTATATTGGAAATGACTTTTCATTTCACCCTTACCTTTACTGCTGATCTCCACATCACAATAATAAAGGATACAATACACATTTCCTTGCATTTTGTAATGTAAGGAAATTCTTTTAACCACCGATGGTTAAATGTAATCTTACGTTTAGGAATTCTTCGAAAACAATGTAAATATTTAGCAAACCATCTGAGTTTACAAATAATTGTTAAATATTAATGTAATTTATACTTGTATTAAATTGGGCGTGCCCAGTGTAATGGCTATTGTGATCAAAGGATGAAAATATACTAAATTAAACTCAACTAAATTGAAAGGGTAGAAACCACGAACTACCAGACTCACAACAGGGCGGAAGTACAAGCATGGGAAACAAACTTTACATTCAATGTTATGTATCGATAGTTGAACATCTCGCGGATAGTATCCGCGACCTCTATCAATAGCACCAACAAGCATGCCAAAACCATTTTATACATGTAGTCTAAAGTTCCTCACTGCCAGCGTTTATGAACTAAATAAAAATTATAACTAATTAAGAAAACCAAATTTAAGTATATCAGAATTTTGTTACAGTCGTTTGAGATTACATCACAAGTTTGAGTTTAAAGGCGTACAGACCATGTGGAAAACAAACATTCTCGCTAAAATAGGAATAAACATGAATAAATAAAATCACTGTCCAACCATCAACACTATTGTAATGAAATATAACTAATTATCTTATAGTGGAGGTGCAAGTCAGTAGTCAAAAAGAATTTCTCCAGTGCCCTGTTTCACGAAGCTCCTGATCTAGTAAAACTAATCTTTATTGTAGTATTACTTGTTTGTATTACAAGTGTGTTTATAGAACGTATTAACATAAATTACTGATTTGGTAGATCAGCACGCGACTTTGTTTTATCAATGCTCTGTTTCAAGAAACACTTGGTTTTGTAATATTGTATATTGTTAATAGTGGAATTCTACCTGTGAATTTACATACGAGGGTACATATTTTAGGTTAGGTATTGCTTCTATCAATTGAGTTCGGCCCATTTTAATTATACAGCTCATTAAGGGTTATTTGTGGAATATTGGTCTAATATCCACTATCCATTCTCGTACCTCTTGAACTATTTTCACCTGATAAAATACCACAGAAACTGAGCTGCTTGCACCATTGTTTATAGATAATATGAATATTAAAATATATGCACTTACCATTGTAGTTTTCTGGATTACTTCTTTATACTCATTAATTAAATGCAGCACTGTTGTTTAGTTTTGAATACTAAGAGATTCTTTTCCATGTGATAGACAATGCTATTTTTTCACTTGATACACGATTTAAAATAAATGCTGCTAAACAAAATCGCATAAACAAACAGTCCCCGGAGTAATAAATATATCCGAAACAGCCTTCTCGACGCTCGGGTACAGTCACTACACTAGTAATTTTGACACATGACAAAATTTTATGATTTAACTATTGTGAAATAAATGTTCGTGAAAGTTTTATTAGAACTTGTGGAATTAGGCTAGTAATTAGTAAATTAGTATACTAGTTGTTTCGTGAAATGGGGCCCAAGACTCTTATTTTGCTTGCCATTGAAATTTTCAATAATTGCAACGATCACAAATAACACAATTCCATTATTAACCCAGTATTTCCTTTAATATTTTTTCTAAGTATCTGTAATAACTCTCCCAGTCTTATAATGCCATAATTAATTCTTTAAGCGTGATAGTAATATGTTCACGTCACTCCTGAAAAAATTTTCTCCCAAACAAAATACTTTACTTTTCTCCTTACTAACAGAATTGTTGCATTTAGATCATACAGCAAGGTGGAAATCTTACAGTCTGTGTTTTAGGATTTAAGCTACTTGTGTTAAACAATTTTTTTTTCCCTGGGAATCATATTCGAAAGTATCCGTTTTGTACAATTCTTTCTTTTTCATTGTAGAGATACAAGCGAAACCTTTCATTGCACGTTAGCCACGACACTATTTCAGTTTTCACTGCGTACTGGAAAGGTACTTTTATCTACTTGCGCATAATGGTCAAGTACCATTACAGCTTTCAGGATCAGAAATTTAGTAGCTCGGAATCAGAATCAAATGGGAATATTTTGAAGTCACGAACGGAACTCGAACTACGAATCTTGGACTTACTGTGAATCTCCCACATCTGAGATTATTATCATGGAGACCTCTAAGGTCTCATAAAAGAGATTTTATTCCGAATAGGCGACTCGAACCCTTCGAGTAATTGTAGCCCTGGTTTCATAGTTAATCTATTTGGGTTAATTTATATAAAATGTTTTTGGACAAGCCATGTGTTGAACTAATATATGGAAACAGAAAACGCATTTTATATACTTGCGCATTTTGGTAAAAAGCATTGTCCAGTGCCACAACACAAATTATTACTTTTATCTCCAATCCTCTTCTCATGATTGACATTATACAAGCGTCCATGGTATTTCTCTCTTCGCCCGCAATATAAAGTAGTTCTACATCTTTAAAATATCCAGCTTGGGGACCCACTCAAGCTTTAATTACGAGTAGCTTTTTATAGGCAGTTTCATCCGTACACATCTAATTACATTATCACTGTCAACATTTTTTAAGAGTGAGGTTATTGCCTACTCAGAATTTATCTAACTTTTCCTCGCTAGATGATTTTGGTTAGATACCGTTAACGCCTAAATGCAATATCTGATCTCTAGATGAGCAGCTTATGAAGAATGCCGATAAAATCTGGATAAACAATTTTTGTCTCATGACTGGCTATAATTTTGCACAAATTGGTTCCATAATACCCACTGTGTAGAACAGTTCTATGCTACGCGTTACACATATATAAAAATCACCACGTTCCTGTCATTCGATGTTTCATTGGTATATTAGAGCTGGTCATTTATCGGGTCATCCAATTACTGATAACCGACGTGGCAGCGGGACTGCATCGACCGATAAGCCATCGCTCAAGGCCAGCGGGTTACACGAGTTGGGGCGGTCGGGGTTTATTGAATCGCTGCGTTGGTCCCAAAGTCTCACGCCACTCAATGTCGTTTGAACAGTGAAAAAAAAAAAAAAACAAAAAACAACACTATCTAATTCTAGAGTCTGCTGAAAATATTAAATTATAAATATTAGATCTAATTTTTCTATTCCACAACGAGAGTTTATTTACGACAGAGAGGAAGGAGGTAAGGCTATATGCTGTCAACGTTCCTTTTCAATTTGTTTGTACATGACCTGACAAAGAAGGTTCATAAAAAGAGAGGGGGATTTGATGAATGGGTAACAGGAAGGAATCTCTCATATATCTGTGTGTGTGTGTGTGTGATATAAATATATCAGTGTGTTTATATGCATATGTGTATATATGCATGTTTGTATGTATATAAAAGTAACCTTAGGAATTAATGTTAGTATTTTTGGGGGCAATATATATTTTAATTGTTGAAAGAATGGTATGAGCATATATAGCAGTATTGCCCATGTGACATTTACACTGCATTTGTGTACTTTAAACCTGCCATAATAAAAATCCATTACCACTATTTATGACTGTATGTATGTACTGAGTCCACTCATACTGTAAGATGTTTATTTGAACAAAATTTCCCAGATGATTCAATCAAACTCATAATACAATTCATACATTAGTATCCACATACTTTAGACAACTAAAGGATAACAGATCAATTTAATTTCTCAGAGAGGATTAAAAAGAGTAATGAGTAACTTCATAAGCACATTCCAGAAATGAAGGCCAACAGCTAAAGCACCTTCTTGCATGACATGGAAGAATACATACATTTTTAAGTGCATTAGAATTTGTTAGACTATCACTCTTGTAGTGTCTCTCAACATCGATTTGTGTTGCCCTTCCTACCCATCTCGACAGTACTGTAGCTCAGCCATGTGAGCAACAGCTTATCACAGATGCCATACCAGTCATTAGTCATCAGTTAATTGGTTAACCCTTAGAAGAACATATAATTTCCATTATATACTAGTCATCCACAGAAAAACAAAATTATTGTGCATAAAACGTTATTTTCACCCTAGATAGCTTAAACTAAGGGAATGAACACCCTTGTACAGCTTTGTATATCTATAGCATAAGTCATTAGAATAGCTACCTTGATTCCTTCTCACATACTTTAATGCCATTTGCTATTAACTCCCACATATCAGTGTTAACAGCTTTATGTTTTATGAGACATCATCAGAAAGCACAACCACACCAGGTGAAACTTACATAGCAAAGTGGCTGCAACAATGTTCTAAGAATAAGGCCTTGATTGAATAAACTACTAGTTCATCGATAGCAACCCAAACACTATCACCAAAATATCTCTGTCTCCTCAGATCTCTAAGACTTTCTTGTGGTTTCGTGATGTTAAAGTTTTCCTTTTGGTGTTAAGTAGTATGTTTGCAAGTAGGCTTCTCTTGGTATCTAATGACATCTACCAGATCGGTTATCTTAAAAGTTTTCCTAAAGTAATTGTTCTTTCAGGACTACTCTTAAGAGAAATGTGAGAAATCTCATATCAGGTGTTTCAAGTCTTCTTTTATTAAATGCCTTTAATGCTCATATTTCATTGTCATATAACAACATAGCTTTGACACTACAATGTACAGTCTTAGTATTATTTTTTGTCATGCATCTTCCCTGACATCTTTTTATACATCTGTTCAATCTTTATAGTGTTGCATTTTTATGTTAATTTTCTAGACCTGGTTTAAGAATGATACCAGCTCACAAATATTCTTATCTTGTAATGTCAATTTTCTAAAGTCATTTCCATTCAGCCAAAGTGATTTGGTATCCATTTTAACTATTGAGAAATCACAGGCAGTAGACTCTGATGATATATGATATGAAATAATATATTGGGAAAGGATTTTTTTTTAAAGGAAGGAAGCATTGCAGGGCTAAGTTTAGGGTACCTCCCAGGCATTTGCCATTTATGAGGACTGAGGAAAATCTAGAAAAATCCTCAGTCAGGGAGGATGGTCCTGGCAAGAATCAAACCCCTAGCCTCCTGCTCCATGACCCACATCTTAACAACCTTGGCAACTTGGGGCAGTATCTGTGCATCGACATACCTTGATATATGAAATAACACTTGAAAATTAACATTTCCACATCAACAGCTTCATCATGTACACTTATCGGTTGTCTAGTCATAACCATGCTTGCTAGTAGACCCAAGGTAATGAGTTCAAACCCAGTCAAGGCCAAAAGATTTTTTGGGAGTAAAAATACTAAGTATGACTTCCTTCAGAAGAGAAGTAAAGCTGTTGGTTCCATGTCATAGATTTATGTCACATAAAAGAAAGAGCTTGAAAGAGGCATCTGAGAAAAATTTATCATTAATTTTATGTCTGAAATGAATGTAACACTAATGACCAGAGATATTAAAAAGTACCCTTAAATAAACCAAATAAATTAATAAACCATGGAATACAGAATAAACCAGTTAAATTAAAAATTCTTGAAACTCTGTCCATATCTGCTAGCCTAGTAATTGAAATTTTTTATACAATTTCAATTTCAATAGGCAAACTGCTTTGTGAGAGATTGGAAATGACATATGAACAAAAGTTTTCTTGGACTACTTTCAATGCTCCCTAGGAAATCTAACAATTGGAAATCAGTGAGTGCACTCAAGCCTGTATTCCAAAGAAGAGTAACAAGCTGCTCAGAGGCATAAACTATCAAGTCTAATAAGAATTACCCATTCTCCATAATCTGACTCTAAACATAACTACATTGCAATTAGTAAAGATCATCAGCCAAGTTGAGTGTAAACTGTAGGAGTGGCAGATATACCAATTTACACATTTGATTAAGCCCCAGTGCATATTGCAAATTATTATCCGAAAGTTACTGTGCATAAAAACAATGCACAATATCTGAAAGAGTCACTATAAATAAAATATAAAGCATTTATAAGTTTGCTATGACATCATTTTATATTATTTAGATTTACACATTATTCATAACTCTGGATCATCAGACATGAAGTGTATACTTGTCAATCAATGGACTAAGCCTTAATTTCCAATTAGTTCAAATTAATTACCTACAGTTTTATCTACAGTTTTACCTCTGTCTGAAAATGCAAATGACAGCTTTGGGCATGACAGTCCAGCTCATTTGTCCTACTATTAATTCCTCTTTCAAAAACATATGGCAGCTGATCTGAGATGTTGAACTCTTACTAAAATAAAAAAGTAAAAGTAAAAGAAACCAATAGTAGCAATTTTATTTCCTTAATCATTATTTCATTAGCAGTAGAATGCATTGCTTCATAATTTTATAAATTTCTCAGGCATGGTAAATCATCATCACTAACAGTTACTATAAAAATGTATCATATGCAAGTAGCAGTCAACAATCCTTGTGGATGACTACACCATTCATATGAATGTACTGTTTGCTAAAACATATATAAAGTTTTAGCCAGAGGTAAATACATTGCTTAATGGAATATTCTGCATGCTAAACAAAAACAAGTTTTAAATTTGCAGAATTTTATGATTCTTGATATCAATAGTTCATCACACATTAATAATTATTATTTTCTATATGAGGTTTACTATAATTACAAAACTTGTAAACTGTTGTTACTTGATAGTATTGCATCTGCTTCTCAGATTTCTAGCCTGAGCATATTCAAATGTTTGCTTATAAGACTATGAAAAAATGAGTTAATAGGTTCAATTCTGATCATTATTAGCAAAAGCAATTTAGTTTATCAACAGTGTACTCTTATTAGTATTTATTGCATTCTTCATAAATCCCTGCCACTCTCTAACCCCAACACATACTCAGAACTTCATATAAGTGTTATCTAAGTGCATTTCATTACTTATCAAAAATTTTTGTACATTAACTCATACTGCCTCTATCATACTTAAATAATACAAATTTATCACTTTGATATGCTTTATCAGCTCTTCTGTAGTTCACAATCATTATTATATAATGTGCTGATAAAAATGTGAAAGATATGCTGTGCATTTCATAAAGCAATAACATTCCCCAAAAATCATAGCTTAAAGTGGCATAATTAAACATTTTTGAGAATGTAGACTAAATATTATAAAGAAATTTAAAGAAATTTTATACATATAGTTTTGAAAACTCCTTAAAATAATGTGATTGAAAATTAGAATACAAATATGATAGCTGACTAGCAAACTTAATTGTAAGGAATTGCATAAATGCCTTATCACTTTTAACTTATTATAAGTACAAAAGATGAGAAAAAAATGTAGCTATGGTATTTGTTATAAGTCTATATTGAGAAATATTCCTGTAGTTTTTAATGAAACTGTTTGTTTATTAACAGCTATATATGTAAATTGGCCCACTTGAAAAATGTGGAGGAGTCTTCTGAATATTCTGCTCGAGTCTGATACTTCTGTTGGCATGCATTACTGTTAAAGAAATAATAAATCATAAACATCATTGCATATAAATTATTATTAGTATTATTATTACTATTATTAATAATAATACAAATGTAAAAAGTATGTCTGTAAATCAATACATTTTTATTTCCAAGCAACATTCTTCCAAAACCATACTAAAAATATTAAAAACACTAAAAGCACATTTCAGCACTGTAGTTTTGTAAATGACAGTAGCCAACTTTACTTACTCAAAAGGGTGTCCAATGTCTTTGCTGCAACTAAACGAGTTACAAATCCTGGAGGACAAAGCATCATGAAATTCACTATGTTTTTTATTTCCCAGAGCTGTGTAAGCCTTCCTTTAATTTCACTCTCATTCATGGGAATATTAATGTCTCTCCTATATAAGTAAAAAACAAAACAAAATGAAAAAACATTTATCTAAATTACAACTATAATATTTTCAATAAATATTTTATTTCTTTTTTTTTATATGCCAAGCATATGATAACTTTAAAGAAGACATCAGGTTTAAATGCGCATTACTCACTGGTGAAATTATAAAAAATTAAATAGTTTCACCTTATACTTTGTTCATGAATAGAAACAGGAAAGGAAGCCTCAGGAATGCTAATTGCAGGAGTCACTGGAAGGTCATTGCCAATGGAAAATTTCTGTGTGAGAATAATGAAAATACCATATTCATTGAATATTTTATAGCACCATGTTAAATACCTGAATTGCAGCTGAGAGTCCTTAATTAAAATAAAAAGTTATATTTACCACAGACAAAATTTAGTAAATATTTTCAGCTCTCTTTAAACTTCTATTTCCAAAAAAATGTATTGCTACTGTAGGGATACTATTTCATTTACTGTTAAAAGCTAATATGTCTTACCTTCTCAACAAGCATATCATCAATCAAAGGCATTGGACCCATTTTTTCTTCTGAAAAAAAGAAAAGATAAACACTATATTACAAAAGTTATCCTTCTCATGAAAGTAAAACATAATGGACACTTGGTTCTGTCTCCTGTTTCACAGCAGCTGATGGGTTGGCAGCCGCAGCAGTAACTACTGGCAAAGCGGATATAATATCCATGCAATCAAATTCTCACAATCACAATTGCAGTAACAATGAAAATAAGCAGATACTTTATGACATGAGATACTGGAAATATCCTGCTTCATTCACACATCTCTAGCATTTTTAGAAAATTGTCATTTATGAGCATTAGTTCTTATTGGAAATACCCAGGTTGGCATTCAGTATCAGTCAGTTGCTAAAAAAATGATGCAAGTATGTCATTCCTGTACATTTCTGCTTTTATGGCATTCTCAAAAAAGATAGATCTTATTATTCTGTATGCATTTAGTGCACTATACACCAATATTCCCATCATGCATTGGGGTTTCATCTATAAAATGAAATTTTTCTGTACTCCAATACTTGTTATTTTGTATTTAAAAAAGGACTACGTATCAGTTATTACTCTATCATTAACATTCTGTAAATACATATTAGAAAGTATATGTTTCATAAATAGTAAAATACAACAATTTTACTCCAATAAATCAATCCATAAGCACAGTACTAGAACCAGCAACAAAATCTATCTACAAACTGCCAGAACAACTAAAAAGATCAATTTAATCCTGTATAGTGGCATCCAAATATTTAAATTAATAACCAACAAAATCACAGATAAATGCCCGATTAGATTTAGGAAGAAATTTAAGAAGTTTTTAATTAATCAGTGTTTTTATAGTATACAAGAATTCAATGCATACTTTAAAAAAACTACATATACAGATAAATTATAAGTATTAATAGTTTGAAATTGTTGCATTTTGTAATTGACGAAGCCATGAAATTGTAACAAATTTCCAAAGGTGAATAAAGTATATGATATGATATGATATCCAATTACAGAAATTTATCCAAATATCATGATCATCAGCCCGCAATTCTTGGACAATGTAATCTTGTATGCTTCTAAGTTTAAACTGACATTTCAAATGATGAACTAATGCAGTGAATGAGAATTTTCTAAAAATATGCCAGAAATATATGGATTTAACATTTATAGCATCTACTGTCATTAGGTACTTATTTTCATTGCAATTGTAGTTGTAATTGTGAAACTTAAATCAATTGCATGAACATTACATCCATTTCACAGGATTTATCATTTTGATTGCCAATTGCCAGCTGTAATATAAACAGATGACAAAATTATGGCTTCCACCACATGCGTTCTATCAAGAATGCATGTGTGAATGGTGTAAAAAGCATTGTGATTATTACCATATGATGTATTGTGCTCTCAGATAAGGGTCTCCAACTTCTTTTTGCAGTGTCAATTAACAATCTGGCATTGATTATATGCACATTATGCACTATTTCTCTGATTAATTAATTAAGATCATGAAAGACTCGGTATAAACATGAAAGCACATACCTACTTAATAAAAATAAACAAATATTATAGCAAATGAAGATTTGTATTTTTTTTAATTTTTATGTTTTATACAAACCTTGCAACTTGCAATGAAATATGAATGATATAATACATTTAATAGCCTTTACAGACATGCACCTTCAGAAAAAGTTCCTAATGATTAAACAAAAAGTTGCGACAAAATATGCCAAATTGTAAACTTCAAACAACTCTTTGTCACTAAATAGTATTAAAAAAGGAATGGCTCATGTTTTAAATTGAAAACACATATTTTCTAGAGCCTTCATACACTGCCTTCTCAAACATTTTATAATTTTATTACAGGATAATGATAAGAGATTAAAGAGGAGCATTTTGAGAGATTATTATTTTACCATCATTATCAACTTACAAGACTTAGGCCTAAGGCCTGTTCTGGGCCCTGACGCACATATGAACCATTTGAATTTAGCTACACTTAGCATCTAAAAATGACACAAGGGGAGATGTCCTTCAATGCATCAATTCAAATGCCATCTAGTGTAATGTAAAGTATTACTTGAACATGAAATGGTCATTGGATCATAGTTTTAAATTTACTGTAAAGTATACAGTATCTATCACTAGTTATTTAGCTGAGTGACACTTCATGGAAATAGCTGTAAAGAAGGTAGTGACTCCAGAAAGTTTTTGACATGCTTGATCTGTGCCATAAACAAAATCTGAGCTTTTATTTTGATCAAAAATTAATTTTGACAATACCTATAATTTTAAACTGTAATTACATTATTTTATTGAGTTACTGATATACTCCAAAATGTCTCAATATTATAAAAATTAAGATATAAAATGAAGTATATTAATGTTTGAAAATAACAGTATCTTTAATTAATAAGATGTATTCTTATAACAATGAAACATTAAATTATTTTTGCAACTTAAACCTTTGTGTAATACAATTAAACATTAAATTATTTTTGCAACTTATACTTTTGGTAAGCCTTAAGTTATCAGAGAATTACCTGAAATAGTTTCTAAAGCTCCTTCTGGTGCTATTCTGAAAAACAAAACAAAATACATAAGCTATATTAAATAATAATACTTATAATTGAAAAAAAGTCTATTTTTTTCATCTTAAAAATGTTTATACACATTTCTGTTCATCATTTTTTGGAAAGGTTGCTAAAGCAACATATAGAAGCACAATAAAACTTCCACTTGGCTATAAGTCTGCTCCTGAAAGTGATTAAATTTTTTCATTATATTCTAATAGATAAGATAATACAATTAGTTTTCAATTAACAATAAAATGAAGGCCATTTTTTTATTTATTGCAATTTATAGTATCTTATGGGGCAGAGAATAAAGTGCTGCTTTAAAAATAACACTGTAAAATACACTGAATCTTGAAGGTAAATGTGACATTTATCATAAACCTCTATTTATTCTTACCACTTTCCAGACTTCAAAATTTTCTCTTGATACATAGTGAACTAGAATAGGTCCCTTCTGCACTTCACTGCTTTATAAGTATGCTCTGGAATGTATCTAAATTATTGAAGTTATGATGTTAGTCAAACTGCAGAGAGCATTTCTATATTAGCATTTGGCTTTAGCTGCAAACAGTTAAAAAGTTAACTAGCTGTTAAGTGAATCGACTTCACTCAGCATTCATTTTCGGAACCCTTAGAATTCCAATGAAGAAAGCCAATAATTTATTCAATAACTATTCATCATTGATGTTTGTATCTTCTGTGAGATAATAAACTGATGAAGAGGATTGAGAGAAAAAGTGATAAGAGGAAAATCAATTGCTTTAGTTTAGCTTATATTAATTTTATAGGTTATTATGTTCTAATATATTTACAGATAAATCAGATATAAATGTTTCCCTATCAGTAATGGATCTGTGTCTGAATATTAAAGAATGCATCATCAGTATGTGAAACATTTTTACAGTTTTTAATATGGAGTAGACTATTAATATATATAAGAAATAACAATGGATTAAGTGTGGATCATGGAGGGACTCCACACTTGACTATCTCATAGGGTTATTTAACTGCTTTAATATAATTTTCTGTTTTATTCAGTATTTCTGTGCACTATTTGTGTAGGATTTTGACAGATGAAACATTTTCCCTCGCACTCCATATTTTTCAAATTTTGTAAGATGTACCCTATATGATACATTATCAAAAGCCTTAAATAAATGTAGATAGAATCCCACTACTCTATCTCCCTTATCTAAATGAGTATGTGACCCATGAGTAAGATCTGTCATGCAATGATAGTAGGATAGTCTTTTCTAAATCCCCTATGTACTCCATAACAAACTATATTTATTAAAAAAGTTAACCAAATGAACCTTAATGACTTTCTCAAATAAATTGGCAAAGTTGGAGGAGAGAGTTGTTAAGCTATAACTCATTATATTACGCTTCTCTCCTTTTTAAAAGATTACTCTTATAATGCTTGTTTTTAAGCAGTTAGAAAAAGTATTTTCATCTATGGCAGATTAGATACAACAGAATGTTGATTAGCTCCAAATTACAGTGTTCAAGAACTGAGGCGCTCAATCGAAAAACATAGTAACTGACAAAAATCTAACTGTTGATAAACAGCATGTGAAGTTTTCAAAAAATTCAGCTGCATTGTCATAACAGAACTGTTGACATAAAGCAAAAAACTATTTAAGGATATCTTTTAATACATTGCATTGATAAATTCCATCTATGTATTTTATCTTGAAAGAATACTGCAAGATATAATAAGATCTACTTGCAGTTTCCATGTTTTACTCGCATGCTTTTTTCTATAATTGAATAGTAAGTAGCAGTTGCCAAACTTTACATGCCAACTGGATATAACTTTTCATTGATTTGCAGTTAGTAAATGGGAAAGTGAAAATGAAACATTATTCATTGATAAATAATTTTTAAAATGTACATAGTAGAAGAACATTGGAATTATTAAGAACTTTTTACAGACAACCTCCACCAAAAACAACAACAATAATAATCATCATCATATTTTTTTCACACGGAATGCATAAAGTTTTGGCTGCAGTACTTTGTAGTACCTGCGGTGTACTTCTGGAAGCTAAACCAATACACTAAAAATCTTGCAGTATTTTTTTAACTGCTCATAGGCTAAATATATAGCTAGCAATACAATAATACAATAATCTATATAATATATAAGCTATTTTACTAAATTAGTTGCATTTAGCACATTTTAAATTCATTGTATAATGCTATTTGTTTGGTTAAGTAATGTAGGAACTTCAGCAGATACCTTGTATTATATCCTTCAGAGAGAGCATTCTTACCTTTTTGGCAAATTTCTAAATAATAATCAATATTTAATAATTGTAGATTGTAGCTTCAATGATAATCTTTATGACATATACAGAGTAAATGAGAATAACACTGTACAACTGTATGGTGTTTAACAGTTTTTCTCACAAATATAGGTATATTTTATATTAGAAAAACCGTTAAAACCAACAATAACAATAGCATACACCAGAAGGCAGCAGAAACTGTATGGTATGATTCAGATCTATTTGAGTATTTTCCTACAGGGAATGTATTCCCACAAGCATGAGCTAGAGGGTATCAAAGCATTAAGTTAGATGAAATTCCACCAAACAAATTCCCCCCCCCCCCCCATGGCTAGGGATCTCAACCTATGGTATGCATACCATTGATGGCATGTGAACTATTGCTGGGTGGTATGTAAACATTTTAGCAAATAAGATATATTAACATTTGTTTTACAAACAACAAATGTTCAGCAGTTATACTATAACTAAGCATAAACATAGGTTTTTGATCATCATAAAAACTATTGTGTGATACTGCACAAACATGATGTGTTAAGCTCAATTTTAATCCTATGACGATAGAGCACAGCTCTATATATTTGATCAGAGAACAATGGGCTACATTTTGTCATTTGTTTAGCTGGAAAATGCATTTACATTAAGAAAACAATGGAGTTACATTACTGTTGTTGAATGCAAATTATGTGTAGTTTGTATCAGATTCAGAAGAAAAAATACAGAACATGGATAAGTGGTTAATTAAAGAACTCTGCTCAAAAAGTTCAAAGGGAGAAAGGAGTATAAGCAGGGTAAATAATTCCAATCTGCCAGAAGCCACTACTTCTAAACCTATTGTAAGCATCCAACAGAGGACATCATTGTGCAAGAACGTAATAAACAGCCCGTACATAACATTTAAGTTAAATATAAGCTATTTATCACATTATTTTACATATATTGAAGATGGGGAGTAAACTATACCAATACACAGCGTGTGATTTGTCATAAAACACTTTCAAAATCACTTTGAAATCTTTCCTTTTGAAACATAATTTGACACCAACCATGGAATATTTTCAGGGGAAACTATCAGATTGTCCTCAAGGAAACAACAAATAACCTCATTTGCAGGATCCAACATGAAGGCTCTGGAGCCAGTTTAACAAGTCAGTTTAAGAATAGTTAGAAAACCTCACACATTCAGATCTTACCAGCAGCTATAGATATGATTATAATAATGTTAGGGTACAAGGCAGCAAAACAACTTGAAGTGATTCCATTATCCAATGACACCATATCCCGAAGAGTTTAGATTTGTCAGCAAATGTTAAGCAACATTTAATTGAAAAAATTTGCGCTAGTCATTATTTTTCCATACAGTTGGATGAAACTACTGATATGAACATGGCCATCTTATTACTTACGTCAGATTTATAGTTGGGGAAACAGCAAAGGAAGAATTCTTGTTTTGTGAATCACTGCCTGCTTGAACAACCTTGAATGAAACATTCAGTTTATGAAAATTAATGGTATAAAATTGAATAAATGTGTTGGTGTTTGTTCCGATGGAGCAAGTGCAATGACTAGGAAACACATTGGCATTGTTGCAAAGATTAAAAAGTAGCCTCAGAAACAAAATTTGTACACTGTACCATTCTTTGCGAGGCTTTAGCAGCAAGAACGATGCCTGTGAATGTGGATTCTTCTCAAATTTATATATAAACAAGTACAGTAATAAGTTGAATGTTGATCACGATTTAAGGCTAAAATCGAGTCAGTTGAAACCAAATATTAAAAAAAAATGTGTTTAGTTCAACAAGCACCTTCACACTGAAACAAAAGTGCGAGTCAGAAATTAGTTAAATTTGTAATGTTACAGCTTTTACTGATTGCAAGTCTGAGTACTGGGAGTAGAAGATGTTTGTCGAAGTTCGTTTGTATATTCATTCACTATATTTTAACCTCAACAAAATTATTTTTAAGACATTTCACAAAACAAATCATTGCATAGCAATAAATTGAACAGATTTTCTCTCCAGTAAATATCTAATTCCAAAAATCATCACCAATATTGTTATAAATATATTGAAATTCTTATTTTGACCCTTGTACCACAAAATGACGCCATTTCCTTCTTAAAATTTACTTATTGGTACATCTAATATCCTGCGATAAATGCAATAGAAAAGGTTGAGCACCCCTACCCCATGGCATTTGTTTTCTATTTTGGTGTTTGGAATGTAGCCTGTGTTCTGTTTTTAACGATGTTATCATCATTAACTTAAAATCTGCATACATTTAAGTGGTAAAAAGATTGCGTCGCATATTTAGGCCAGAACCGACGGATTTTTTCGGGCGCAATGATCCTAAGTATGGCTTCCTTCGGAAGGGAAGTACAGCCGTGGGTCCCGTGTCGTACATTTAAGGCACGAAAAAGAACCTCATGCTTGAAAGAAGAGGCCTCTGAGCAAAATTTATCGGCCGTTTCACGCCCCGAATAGAATGGAACGCTGATGACCTGAGATGTTAAAGCGTGTCCGTAAATAAAACAAATCAACAAAAACAACACCTTTATTGCCATTCATCAACGATTGCGATAAACAGTAACTTTCCGAAAACAAGCGCATCGTTCGGAAGTCCAAAGAAATAAGAACAGTGGCTTTAGAGAAGGATGTTCTTGACAGGCTCCATAATTCTCCGTCCACAAGCACAAGAGCAATAGCGCATGCCATGCATACAAGGCAGTCTTCGGTAGCTAGAATTCTGCATGAACAGTAATTTCATTCGTATCATTTCTTCATAGTTGAGGCACTCGGGCCAGATACTTTCCAATCTAACTACTGTTTGCCCAGTTGTTTCTTCATAAATGCATTAATCAACCATGATTTCCTACAGTCATATTGTGCATGGTCCAGAAGGCATTTACACGAGAGGGCACGTTTAACAAGCGTAACAGTCATATTTGGGCACAGGAAAATCCTAGAGCTACTAGAGTTTGAAATTACTAACATCGGTTTGCAGGAACACATGGGCTGGCATTGTTAATGACACACTCATCGGGCCCTGTTCACAACCTTCACATTTGACGGAGTACATTTACCTACAATTTTTGCAGCATACTTTGCCAGAACTTTTGGAAGATGTTCCTTTAGGAATACGCCCTTTAATATGGATCCAAGGTAATGGGGCACCTGCGCATTATTCCAATGACATAAGGGATTTACTAAGTGTAATGCATCCTGATTGCTGGATCAATGGAGGAGCACCCACATCATGACCAACGCATTTACCAGGTCTAACCCTTTGACTTTTTTCCTTTGGGGACATGTTCAGATTTTTGTGTACCAGATGCCGGTTAATTGTGAAGAGAAGCTGATGGCCAGGATCTTTGTAGCATTTTATGCTATTCGTGATATGCCAGATATGTTTTAAATATCAGCTGTCATTACAATGATGCTATCAACCATGATCCGAAGTCAACGGTTGGCATTTGAAAATCCTTTATAATCATTATGCACTTTTTCAGGTGTTTTGTTCTTATAATTAAATAAATGTTCACAAGTTACTAAGTCAATTTAAGAATGTTTTTCATTGTTTAAAATTAAAGATAAGCAGCTATTTTATTCCAAAACTCTCTCAACACCTTGTAGCAAAAGATGCATAGCAACCTGTTCAACAGAATTTCAATTAACCCGGCGTGCCTTTTGAAAAACTTCAGTGTTCCCGGGTTGGATAATAAGACATTTATGGACACATGTTCCCGATAAGAAAAGACTCAAATAGAACTCCTGAATCATGCCTTAGAGTTGGTCAGTGCTATTCCAACTCGTGTATTTATTTACATTCTTCAATCATATCTAAAGCACTCACATTCTGTTCTACTTGTAAACAATCTTCTTCAAACAGCCTTCTTTTCCATCTTGAGCCTAGTTCTTAATGAAGACAATACACAATTACCATTTACAATACCCAAAATATTTTTATTTTAAAATATAATTACTCCAGAAAAGAATACTTAAAAGTTGTTCATCAAAGATTATATAATGTGCTATTAGCAAAATCTCATTTTTGACAAAATTGTCAGTTACCACATTTTTACGACCACAGGCATCAATTATAAGAATGAATAGTGTTTAACACCTGTTTTTGCTACAAAGGCACCACAGGCGATGGACACTGATGATACATGAAATGAAATGATATATTGGGAAAGGATTTATTTTTATTTATAAGGAAGGAAACATTCCAGGCCTAAATTTAGGGTACCTCCCCGGCATTTGCCATTTATGAGGACTGAGAAAACCTGGAAAAAACCTCTGTCAGGGAGGACAGTCCTGGCGGTATTCGAACTCAGACCTCCTGCTACAAGTCCGTGCCTTAACAACCATCAATTATAAGAGATTTCATTCCAACCTGAGCAGGTTTATTTTTAAGTTTATCTATTAAATTTCTTATATCTGTATTAGAGGTATAGGTCAAGTATATGGAATGCAGAATTGAACAATTACATTTGGTATGCAATGAGTATTCAAATTTTTTAGAGAATGCATAAAAATTAGTTGCATCTTTCTGAATTTCAGTATTCCTGTTTTTCCTTTTTACTATACTTAAACCTTCTAAATGATCCCATATTACAATCATTCTGCTCTTCCATTACACTATTATAATGAAATTATATAATTTATTAATATAACTAAATGATATATTACCTAGTCAATTCTACTTAGATTAAAGCATTTTTTATTCAGTGGGTATATTACATGTTTAATTAAACTCCTTATCTTGTATGCAAACTGCATTTTGTATTTAAGTAATCTTTTATGAATGTTTTCCTTTGTGCCACTTATTTGATTCCACTTTGTAGCATAAATGGTTAAAACACAATATTGTAACTGAATTTCTTTAATGTATATACTTGTTTAAGTTTGGTTGAGTGGAAGAGATGACCTTATGGTCTTAACTCTATCAGTATAAATAAATAAATAAATTCATTCATTCATTAATAAATGATTAAACAAATGGTGCAGGTAAATATAGGGATGATTTAGAGATGAAGACTCAGCAGATTTCAGACAGCATAACAACTGACCTAGGCCTACATTTACCTATTTGTTTTCAAAACCGAGGACCAGTCATTGATTTGGATCTTCCCAAATCAGCAAACTCCATTCAAAATGCACAATGAAGAAAATGGTGACCATTTTCTCAACATAGTGGTCAATGGTCACTACCACTATTTTTTAATAATGTGTAATGCCTACATTATTTTTTAATAATGTATAATGCCTATTTTTACAACTGAGGCATCACAGGTTGTGAACACTGGTAATACATAAAATAAAATGATAAATTCAAAAAGAATTTGTTTTAAGGAAGGAAGCATTTCAGAATTCTCCCCTGATTTTGCCATCTATGGGGGCTGAAGAAAACCTGGGAAAAATCTCAATAGGGATGTCCTGGCAGGAGTGGAACCCCAGATCTCCTGCTCACAAGAATATACATTAATGACCCTGGCTACCTTTGGCAGTAGTTAATGTCAATCTGGAGAGTCAGAGAACAATTATTGTAAAAAATTTACATAGTACCATTTGCCTATGGATGTTCTAAAAAATCCAGGAGAGGAAACCAAAGAGAGCTACAGAATATTTTGTTGCATTTTGTCAATGACTCTATTCACACAGCCAATTGTTTCTATAAAGAATAACTACTATGGTGCAACCAGACCATATTCCTAACTTTGTACTATTAAACTTCTTCCTGTTCCCAAAAATGAGATGTTTCTGCCCATAAAGAGAAGCTGAAACTGAAAACTTTAAATGTATCGAAAGTGTTGCGAAAGACCTATACAATCATTGACCTCACTCGATTAAGGAAATATGTGAAGAAAATTAATGCAATAAAGACCTATCTGATAAAAATGCTTTTTACTCAATTAGTGAATACAAAGAGGCACAAAAATGAGTGAATATAATTTTCTAGCATTTGGTTTCTAGTTCAGATCTGTATTTGGAGGTACTTTTTTAATTGTAATATAAACATATGTTTTCTAGATATTTTATGTATTTATATTTATTCAGATCTGTATTTATATCTACCTGTTTAATTGTAATGTAAACTTGTATTCTATCCTTTATAATATTGACGATGCTTTGTAAATAATATTGCAAATGGCAGAATAAAACTGAAACTGAGTACTATGCCAGAGAATGACTGGTTCAAATTGGTTCCAATGGTTTCAAAAGTGCACAAAATATGTAGAAAGTACTTAGAAAAAATGCAATAGGTATAACAATTTTCTTGTTGTTAATTGTTACATGTCTGAAAACTTGAATAATGACAATCATATTAAACTATTAGCTGGAATATAGAATTATCCTTTAAAGGCTTGCCAAACACATGAAACAATTTTCATAGATTTTGAGCAGTGAGGCTTAGGCAGATGTAGTAAGTTTTCTTTAATTTTCCATGACCTTGTTTTATTAATTTATGTGCTTTCATAAAAAGGCAATTCACATGCATTCACACTCCAGTAATTTTGATTCATTAAGGTGTCTGCTATTTAGTATGTACTTACTTTTGTTATTTCAACTGAACATGCCTTTAGGTTACAGAGCAATAGAAAAGGGATCTATAAAAGAAAAATGTCCAATATGCAGTTCAATAATATTCAGCATTTTAGAATAAAGATAGATTAAGTTATGGAGAGAAGAGTTTTGCTCACCAAAATAATATAAGCTACTGAAGAATATAAGAGATAGGAGAATTTTAAATTTAAGATAAAATACAAATTGAAAAAAGTAATGAGACAAAAATGGCTAAGAAATCTGGCGAGATGAAAGTGAACATAAAACTTAAAATTATACAACTCTTTTACTTGAAATAGAATACCCAATATATTTTTACATTTTTAATAAGGCTAATTGAGAGCTTTTCAAAAAGTATCTAATAGCTACTTCTATTCTACAAATTTATTCTTGCTAAATCAAGAAAACAAAAAAGTGTAGTGAATAATAAAATTGATTAATGTTTCGACAGCAATAACATAAAAACTGTCAAATTTAAGACCAACTTTATGTCAAACTAATACAGTGAAGCAACTTATATATTATTAATTAGCTGGTGAGTCAATTTAATACTCTTATGCCCCACTTACCATTAAATTATATAGAACATGTTTCACAGGCCACTGCCCACAGCATCAACTGTGGGTCGACTGCCAGATTCATTGATGGTTGAATGAATTTGGTATAGCTCTCATGAACATTTTATGAACTTTTGGATTAATTTGTCTTTTGTTTGAGATCTGGAAATTCATATCCTTATCTTAATATTTTTTATAAAAAATGTTTCCCATATTCTTAGCTCCGAATGTGTATCTATGAATTTCTGCAATTTTATTTCCATTTCTATATCTGTTTAACTCTCCAAAAGTGATGTGCAACTGCTGATTTTTCTATCTGATTGTATTTGATGTTTCTCCAGTGTTCTTTGAGCACACTTCTTTTTGTTTTGGGCATATACATTTTGTTGCATTCTGAGCAGTTATGTTTATAGATTCCTGGTTTTCATCTCATTAGGGCTTTTGTCATTATCACCAGAGTTGAGCAGATTATTTAAACTGAATTTCTTCACTGAGGAAAAATATTGCTGATATCTGAGTTTTTTATGGAATTTTTTGGTGGCCCAAGGATAATAAGTAAATTTCCTGCGAATGGTAGTCACTTTTCTTGCTGTAAATTTATAACTGTTTTAACCCCTTTTCTGGTTTGAATTTCTTGATTCTTTGTCTACAATTTCTTGGTTGTATCTATTGGTTTTTGCCATTTGTAATATCTGAGATACTCATTAAATTAAAACTCATTCATGGATATGTTAAAGAGTCTATGTGCCAAGCTGTTTGAGGACTGCTTGTTTCTGTGCTGTGGGATTCAAACCATTTGCTTTTATGTAATTGTCAGTATGTGTATCCTTTCTCGATATTCCAAATTTCAAATTATTATCTGTTCTTATAATCTGTAAGTCAAGGAAAGGAATGATGTTGTCTTGTTCTGTTTCAGATTTGAATTTAATTTCTATAGCATGTAGGTTTAAAAATTTCAAGGAATCAT
The DNA here is from genome assembly GCA_030762175.1 of Metallyticus violacea. Lineage (NCBI taxonomy): Eukaryota > Metazoa > Arthropoda > Insecta > Mantodea > Metallyticidae > Metallyticus > Metallyticus violacea. The sequence continues at coordinate 62,609,247 of CM060840.1, forward strand.
GTTTATTGATACAGAAACATCTGAATGAAGGGTTTATATCTCATTAGTTCCTTCTGATGTTGAGAGAAAGGGAAAGAATTCTAATTTTAATTGGTTAGCTAAGGATACAAGCAATTATCTCATTGAAAGGCGGAAAATTTATTTAACAATAAATTTAACAATAACCTGGATCTTAATCCAATTCAACACACTACAGTGACAAGGATCATAAAGAAATTCACTCAAACTGGAAGCATAAAGGATTTATTAAGACCAGGTACTGGAAAAGGGTAACTGATAAGAATATTTCATTGAATGTTCTCCTCCACATGCAAGAAAATCCAAAAGTTTCTACTATAAATTTGTCCTTAGAATCAAATATACAGCCAACATTCCATGATGAAAATCCTTGAAAGTGCAAGCAACATGCTCATAAAATTAAACTTTTGCAGGAACTTTCAGAGGACGATCCCACAGAAGAATGCAATTTTGTCAATTAATGATGGAGCAATTAACAATCCAGTTTTTCTTAGTCAAAATGTATTCTTGGATGAAGCCACATTCTGTTGAATGGATTCGATAACATAACTACCATTACTGGTCAGAAGTAAATCCACAATGGATGGAAGAGAACTACGTGCAGCATCCATAAAAACATAATGTATTTTCAATGTTAATTCCATTTGGAATCAAACACAGTGAAATATACATTAATAATCTCTTCTGAGTTAAAATATTTAGAACATTCTTTTTGGTTTCACTTATTGGAGATTTACTCAGGAAATGTTCAGTGGACCTTAGTCCATATCCTCAGCTGTTTGTTATGAGGGTTCTCAAAGCATATTCTGAGTAAATCTCCAATAAGTTAAAACATAAAGAGTGTTCTGAATATTTTGACTCAGAGGGCATAATGTATTGTTGATGATCATATCGCTTGGACCTTTCTTCTTTAAAGAAATGCTTAGAGATATTTAGATTTACTTCAAAAACACATAGTACCAGCTATTGAAATTTATTTATTTCCATATTCAATCAACCATAGGCTACCCAGATTTGAAATTTATTTTCAAAAAGATAGAGCTCCATGGACAGAATGTTCTTCAGCACTTAGACCCGGTTTTTCCACAATGAAGGATTGATAGCAGAAGTCACATAGAATGACCAGCAAGATCCCCAGTTTTATTGTCTCTGGACTTCTTTTTGCATAGTCATTTGAAGTCAATGGCATGTTGAGAAAGTCCCAGTAACTTACAATATATGGAGTAATGAAATGAAAGCAGTATAAGACATTCCTAAACCTGGTTGTCATTCCTTAAATGATTTGTATGATTAATTGTCACATTGTCAAGTAGGTGAGGGCCACCAGTTTGAACACAGAATGTAGACATTGAACTAATTTTGTTCTCTTGAGTTAGTAATAATAAATTTGCACAGAAATATCTAGTGTGGGTACTTTTTGAAAAGCTCTTAATGAGCATTATTAAAAAATATAAAAATATATTGACTATTCCATTTAAAAGATGGTAATCTAATGATTGAGTTCTCAGTATATGGCTATCTGCATACATCAATTTTCACGTCATTGAACCACATGCTTCAAAAGTTATTTAACTGGTGTGAGACTTTTAACTAGCCCTACATGCATTAATAACAATAGCGACAGCAGCAACAACAACAACAACAACAACAATAATAATAATAATAATAATAATAATAATAGTAATAATGCTGTCAATAGACTCATGTACACAAGTTTGAGACATTATCAAAATCAAGAGTTAACAAAGAGTGTATAAGTGCAAAACATTAGTCGAAATTATTCATAATATAATAGGTTGCAATTCATAATACTGTGCTTATTTATATATATTTCTATTACATATACAGTTTACAATGTTATATGTAAAGGGGAATGGAAGAAAGGAAACTCTATGATCTGTTTCTTTTCTGTATATAAAAAGGTACTAACATTGTATCTATTGATTATTCATAAAGTGCTACTCTATTTGAGTCTATTACTTATGTATGCATACTTAAAATAATAATTTGTAATATTCATGCTATTTAACCTTGTAATAAGAGGGACATCATTAAATGGCTGATTTATATTTAAAAGACTTTCAGAAAATTGATCCCCCAGTCTGAATGATGAAGTTTCCTCACGTTGTACAGAGATATCTGAGCTGCAGGACAGACCCTGTTAAAATAAAGAAAATGGAATTTTCAATATTAAACACAGACTTACCCTAAAAAAATTATTATTGACAGATTAACAATAGAGCATAACTATAGCAAATATCTACCAGCTGTTGATGAAATATCACATTAATGAAAGGGGATATGTAGGTACTATATACATTATATATTCTTTCTTCCATCATTCTGCACTTTAATGAATAATATTGAATTCAAGAGGACAAATCCATTAGAAAACTTCAATTTCAGTAAAATATCAATTATCCGAAATATTTGAAACCAGCTATAATATGAATACTTTATTGTTCGAATAGTCACATCTAGAAATAACAGAGTACATAAATTTGCAATGTATTTGCTTACCTCATAATTTTTCTTTTGCTCAAACTACTCTAGGAGTCAAGTTTTGACACAAATTATAAAATTTTTTCTTGATTTAGCTTATATAAGAGATATACATTTGTTAGAGAAGACCCATTTTTTCATTTTTCTAGATGGTTTAAAATTGTAATTTAATATCTATTATTAACAATATGATAATTATGATTTTACTTAATCAAAGATATCATGTCTCATAGTGCATACAGCACATTTCACAAAGCACAAGCACTGTAGCTCAAAACAATATGATGCAGCACTTCAAGTGACTTTCTCAAACTAAAAATTATGTACACATTTGTTCAAGTCATATAATGGACAAAGAGCAGCAGTTCATGATGCTTGTGAGGTGCAAGGAATGAAGTCACATTACAATGAAATAAGAGCTTGACAAACTATCCTAGATAAGAGATGGGGGAAAGGAGAGAAAGCTGTTAAGCTGTGTAACAACATTGACTAAATCACTGAAGTCAAAGGAGTGACAGTAATGAGTAACTTGCTCTCAGAATTTCCAAAAGAAAGCCTTAGTTTAGTTTAAACGAAGTGTTGTAGCCTGTTAAAATTCCAATTTGTTATTCTTGCAGTTAGCATTTTCATAATTTTTCACAGAATCAGAAGTTCCATTTGGGAAGTTAATGAAAAGTGGTGAAATGATTTGACTACTGACTAACCAACAAATAATGGGTTGATGTTGTTCTTATTGCACTTTATTAGTATAGAAATAACTGAATTATTTGACAATAAGTAGTAGGTGATAATTCATTTCTACAAAAGTAAGCAATGTTTATGTCTTAATCATACATAATTCTACTGATAAATTTCTGAATTTATTTAAAAATATTAACCGACTTGAAATACATACTTTGCAGTTTTACAGATTACCTTAAATATAGCACCATCATGACTAACATTATCTCTTGGATGAATTACTGTATGTCGCTTGAAAAGCTTATGAAGTGGGTCACTTAACTTCTTGTAGCCCTCCATCAATAACAGTGTTGAACCTTTGTGATAGTGCATTTTATAAATATTAAATATATCTTCTCTTGCACTCTGTTAAAAATCAAAGAAAGAAAGCAAATAAATACATTTTCAGTTACTGCAAGAAAATAAGAAACAGCATACCTCATGCAGATGGTTATACTACGTCATAGTATATTAATGTCATGGAGATTACAGATAGGTTTTCCATTAATTCATATCTGCATTTTGTTGCTCAAATTTTAGATCATATATAGATACTACAGAAAAAGCATCTCAGTTATCTGGGGAAAACTGCCTGTGTACAAAGTAATATCTAATATGCTAGGGATTACTATTTTCTGATACTTACTTGCCTACTTTTATTAATATTTGGCTAAATTTTTACGGCTGTCTTTTAGAACCATAAAATATTGAATTCAAGATAAGATCTAATATGTATCTTTTACAGCATTTCAATTTTGTATCCTCATTAAAATTACTGTTCCTGGTATTTACTCTAATGTACATTTCCTTTCACATATTTACAAACTTACCCTACAGTATACCTCCTTATATAATCTATTTAAAAGTGACATTACATTTTAACACATGAATTAAAATTTTCAGTTGACTTGCCACAATTTACAGATCCAAAATATTTTACTTATTTTAACCTATTATTTGGAATTAAGTGGATCTTTTATTTGTTTTTGAGTATTTTGATTATTTTTGTTTTTAGTTTTCAGCAATATTTCTATAGTTGCCTACTATCTTTGCAAAGTCAAATATAGCATAGTAATAGTTTAATAGAATTACTTTCAGATATAAATTATCGTGCAACATTTGGAAATCTCATTTCATTCCAATGACTTTTATTCATAAGTGTGTTTAACTACTGAATTCCATTTACATTTCGGTAATTTTTATTATAACTTTATTTATTCTAGCATTTTACTCTTCTTGAGGGGATGAAGAGGGTCATTTATGAATATGTACTTAATTTTGCCATAAATACTGTTAAAAATTTTTAATTATGCAACTATAAAAATGTTATTACTTTTAAGTTAAGCCTTAATATATTGTTCTCTTATATATTTCAAATGATTAACATCAATTAATTTCTCAATCTCCTGCTCCTGAATTTTGCTCTCACACACGATCAAAGACTCTGGTCATTTTTCATTCATTGGTGGGACTCTCAGTATTTTGGTACTGCTAGAAGGCCAATCTTGAGCACTAATAAAATCTGGAACATTTCTCTCACGCCAACTCTGGGAGGATTTTGCTTTATTAGCAGGGACTGAATATTGCTGGAAGCTCTAAAGCCAGTTCTTGACAAAGTCATGTTCAGATTCTTCACCACAGGTTCCAGCAAAGTGGTTTCATACACTTTTAATCCCATTTGAGAGAAAATGGAGGTGGATGGCAGATAACTCATTCTCTATTTTATTTAATAGTTTATTTAAACAGTACAAGGATACATCAAGTTTTAAAAACATTTATACAATTATTTACTTAGTTTTGTGTAAGAAGTCTTCTAAACTATAAAATACATTTTATGTTAAATAATTTTTTATAGCTTTTAATTTTACTTTTGTTGATTTATGGTCTTTATTTTGGCAGTCTGCTGTATAACTCTTTTCCCATGCTTCTTGAGTCCTGGTAGTGCAATTTATTTACCAATGCTCTTTAACATCCCACTCAATTCAGGGCACGAAACAGTTGATTAATTTTGCTCAGAGGCCTCTTCTTTCAGGCTTGAGGTTCTTTAAAATTCCATAAATCTATGACATGGGACTCATGGCTTTACTTCCTTTCCAAAGAAAGCCATAATTAGGATGTTATACAGAAAAGATCCATCAACACTGGCCGGGATTCTACTGCAATCTTGGGTCTACAGGGAAAAGTATGGTTACCCGGTAGTTTAGTGTTCCCCTAAATATAATCTTCATTATTTCATATATATATTATTTTTGATTCATCATTGTTTTTTAATAACATTTATAAATATATATGCATGGAATAGTTAATATATTCATATTGTTGAAGATGTATCTGCACGATTCCTTTCTCTAGTCTTCCTATTATTCTTGTGGCTTTTTTATTTGTAGCTTAAATATGTTCCTATTTCACATGGTAATATTTCCCATAGCATTATACCATATTTTATATGCAAATAGATGAATGCATAGTAAACCTGCTTAATTTTTTCACTATCCATTGATTTTCTGACTTGCCTCATTATATAAATACCTTTCAGCAATGTACAGCTTAACTGCTTGTCTATTATCATACCTAGAAAATTTAATTTTAAGTGTCATGGGCTCTGGGTTTATTTATGCACTCAGTTATTCCAAAAACATTCATTTATCATCTCTTTAGACCTTTGTAGTTATGAAGGATGCTAAAATATATTACAAAAATTAATAATTACAAAAACAGGAGAGAGAAAACAGCTTTGAGGCACCACATAATTCACTCCCACTGAACAACTATTGAACAGTCTCTCTGGACCTTCAGAAACTTCTCATGAAGCCCGGGCATAAACTCTGACATTATTATGATTGTAACTTTCTTCAATATTGAATATGTTTTCATCATTAAAAAGCAATTTTCCAGAGATCATTGTTAACATAACATTGTAGCAGTCATCTGCATTTCAACACCTTGCGTTGCTTCAGTTCTGCAATTAGAAAATGTCCAGTTCTATGATGAAAAGTCCTCAGTCCAAAATCTTGTGTATGCACCCTGAACATTGCTCTCTTAGGCATTTCAACTCTATAGAGTCATCACTGTCTGCTTCTGAATTGGTTTCTGCTAAACAAGGCTGTCACTGCTTTGAACAACAGCCACATCTTCACAAAGTGTGGGTATTCCACTATCAAACTGCCATCAACAGTACCAATCTGAATGAAACATTAGATGCTGTGGTGCACAAACATCCTACTGATTTCCAACTCTTTAAGGGTCTGAAAAATCTTGCTTGGTGGTTTTCCAACCCTATGAAAAGCTATCACAACTATTTGATTCTATAACCTCCCCATTACATAGTTAAACCAAAAGGTAATATATTCTTTCTGAACTCAACAATAAGAGTGACAGTGTCTAAAACCAAAACTATTATTTGATTGCCAAAACAAAAATACAATTCCTATTAAAATGTTTAACAATATTTACACCAAAACTAGGTAATGATAGGCTATTGCTATTTATATAAAGAAACAGCACTATTTTCATGAATTAAATTGGTTATTAGGGAATTGTATCAATAAAATTAAATCATGTATTTAAGAAAGAATATTTAATGTACAAAAACACAGAATTTATTTTAAACTATAAACATGTCACTATATTATGAATAAAATGCTTAAAAGATTGCTTTATCGAATTATGATCATTTCAGTTTCTGTTTTATTGAATATAAATTTGGCATAAAGGCTTTTGTTAATAACATAAAATTATAAATGAACATTTCTTATTTTTCCTGGCACACTAAATCTTTTTATTCTTCATAAACATGAATATTTTTCAAAATTTCTTATATATTTCAATTTATCTTAATCTGCTTAATTTTATTATTATTATTATTGTTCTTGTTATTTTATTTATTTATTTTTTTACTGCATAGTCTTTGGGCTCATCTTTCCTTATAACAATAATACTGATAAACTCTCTTGTAGCAGTAAGCTACCATTTGACACCACTCCACATGGAGTTTGTTTACTGTTAAACTCTAGCCTGCAATTGGCTGAAGCTAAAATATTTTTGATGTGGTTAGACACAGAATTTCTATTGCTAGGCAAACAAACAGTTAATCTCAAAGGCTCTGAGAAAAATGTGACAATTACATGCCATTGTTACCTAATTAGATTCAGTTAACTGGGTACATGATGAGTGCAATGATATTACCCAACTGGCTTGGTTTGATTTGCACCTGACAAAAGTGTGTTACATTTAGATCATATGTTGCTCATCACACCAATCAGTACCTTGCTTTAGACAATACAGTTTGAAATTTTATCATGTACATTCATTTTTTTCTTTCAACTCAGGCCTCTCTTTGCAGTAACAACAATTGCCTTATGATACACTGATGTTCACCTTTTGAGTTGAATACTACTCAAGCAAACATGGTTGTTTATAATGTGTTCGATATAGTCATTTATGAAAGTATCATTTTGTATTTAGCACTTTAGCTATGCACATTGGCTGCTGAATACTAGGGGGTGAAAATGCTGAAGGAGAGAAGATGAAAAAGTGTGCTTATTGAAACAATGGATTTGCTACTGATCCATCATGTGCAATGGGTGAAAAAATAATTTTCTGCTAGCATAAGTTTAATCTTTGCTTCAGTATTGTTATTTTATTTTAATTAACTGATCTAAATGAATCACTGTAATGACACATTTGGTTCAATATGAATATCATTAAGAAAATTGTTATCATGGTATGATTGTATTAGCTTAAATGAGAGAAAAAGTATCATCTGGAACAATGCAAACAGACAGCAATACATCTGAAAAACTTAGTAAAAATTTTCAGACACCAGACATTCTGTTCCAAATTATCTTGCAAAGATAACTGCCAATATTTCATGGAAAATAACTATATAATCCAGTTTTCAAGAAATTTCTTGAAAAATATAGTAAAAAAATATATTTCTGAAGAATAATTTGCAGCCTTCCTATGAAAATCTATGCACAAATGCTAACTAAATTCTGTCATTATTATTTGTTTATTGTAAGACTTCTTTTGTGTTTAATGTACACATACACACACACACACACACACACACACACATATATATATACACACACAAAGGCATGCACATACACATTGTTGGTTCAGATTATTCCATTTGTTTCATGTACTTTCTGTGGCTGTTTTGAGTTGCATAGTTTGTAATGTTTTCATTATTACTAGTAGAATTTACCACCTTTGCATTCTTTTGGTACAAAAACATTCTGCATGAGAATAGATGTTTCACTCCAGAAAATCTAAAGAAATATATGATACTCATTATAACACACATTCTTATATGGTGAAGTATAAGTAGACTGGATTATTTTAAAACTGTATATCTCCTTTGTTCTTTTTTTTTTAGCATATATATGTTGAATTTTGCTCCTTATTTTTAAGTACCTAGTTCTTGAATTTTAGTGCCCTTTTAGATGTCTCTTTCTAGGATTATTAGTGCCCTTTTGCCTGTTTATTTTATATATTTTTAGGGTCTATAAATCTGCACCCTATTTATAAGGCACTGTTTACTCAGATAGAAAACTTTCTTACCTTTACTCTTAATGCTATACCAGTAGATTCAAAATTTTTTCGCATTATTTTACTATCAATTTTGGTGCAGTTATCCAAAACAGGTCTTTTCCTTTTTTTCTGTTTCTGTGGTGCTAAACTTTCAATGGACTGCAGTTTCATACTTTGTGACTGTAACCAGAAATATTGTAGTAATATTAAAGAAGAGTTAAATGTTTCACTATAAGCATAAACTGAGATAATTCTCTGTATATCTTAAAACCTCTAATTACTCACTTGTGATACATTGTGTTTTTCCTTGCTGCTCTTACTTTGATTTTCATGAACCATTATATTTTCAACGGCTTTCATTGCTAACATTTCTGGTTGATCCTTATCACCCATCAAACTACCTGTTTCAGTTATGTTTGATCTCTCAACCTGATTACTTTTTTGTCTCTGTAACATCACAGACTCAAAGCATTCTGTCAACATTTCCAGTTCACTTGGTTCTATAGGTTGTGCGCAAACTTCATTAAAATCTGATATTCTTGAAACAATAATCCTGAAATATTTAAGAAAATTCAGGTATTTCCACAGTAGTACAAAATACAAAGAAAATAGGGATGGAATAATTAAAATAGTTTCACTATATTGAGCAATTCAAACAAAGTAACATTGGCAATGAATGATGATAATTACTAACATTTTCAGATTAAACTGTTAAGTTCATTTCTTTGTACAGTGACTAAAAAGAAGCAGTAAAACAGTCAAATTAGCCTAAGTACTGTTTTCTGAAATAAAGTTTGTAAAAAGTGCTTTTATAATTGTATGTAACTGTTTAATGAATTCTGATTTAATAAAATAAAATAAAGAAAAAATACATGCAGGACAAATTTTAATATTAATTTTGTGTGTTTAAGAGAGAAAAGAGCGAGTATGCATGTACATAGCTTTTTTTTTTAATGCCTTGGGATTTAGCACCAAAGCTATCAATCCCTAATTACTTGCTATTATCTATTTTATGCAGATAACCCATTATATTGCCGTTTTTTATTTTCAAAAACTACCAGTGAACAAAAGCTTGCCAAATTTTCAAACTGAGTTTATTTACCTAATATGATTTAACAATTTTAAAAATTTTAAAATAATTTTACACATCCTTACAGGTATATTAAGAAGAGTTTTTAATATGGCATTGCTTTTTAGTGCACAATGGATGATACAAAAATGATTATGTAAAAATCTGAAAATAAATCTTAAAAAGGTTCTATTTTGATATTCAGAAGATGGCATATTTAATTAAGCTCTCATAACTAGTGGAGCATCGGAATTAATTAGGTTATTTTTGATTAAGATCATTGTATTAAGTCAAACCACACACTCTCATTGGCTCCACTTACTTGTTTATTTTTATTGTAATTTTTCTTTGAACAGAATGTTTATATTAGTATGCCATAGCAGAGAGTGGAGCTACTAAAAATTTAACAAATAATTAGTAAGCAAATGTGTTAACTACCATCATAGTCTAGCAGCAGAGTTTGCACTTCGCACTCAGCAGGCCTGGGTTTGATTCCCAATTAAGCAGAAGTTTTGACTGTGAAGCAATATGTCATTTGAGCATAACTGTTAGCAACACTTCACTTGTTTAAATCCTGGACATGTTTCTAAAGCAATTGCTCCCATCATTAGCTGTAAACTGACATATCCTCTGGCAATGATAGAATAAGTTTCTCAGACAGCACAGTGACAGGATCTTAAAATTCATAACAATGTCTTTGTTTTCAAGAATAAAAATGATTTTCTCAAGTTGCTAATTCCACTAAGCTATTGACTGATTTTAATAATTTCAGCTCCTTTTAGTTAATCATGAAGAAATGTGGCTATCTGCTTATTTTTGGACTATTTTATTTTTTTTAACAAATTCAGAAGCAATGTAAACTATTGCTGTTGTATCAATGGAAAGAGCTTTTACTAATCTATCCAAATCTGTATCAATGTATCTACTAGGTTCCTAAAAATGTTTTAAAAAATAAAATATTTTGAAAATATATTATGTATATAAGTCCTTTCTCTCTCTAGCAGTTGCAATATTTGTTTTCTTAACATAGCCTGCAATTAACAAATTGATTGAGTTTGTTAACCAAATTGGACCATTGAGGGTTCGGGATTAACCTAAAGCAAAAATTTTTTAAAAAAATGAAAAATTACTCTAGCAGTTGCAATTTTTTCTTTATCTCAATGAAACTCAGTAAAAAACTTTTAAATAAATTGATAAAAGTATTTTTCAAAAACAATGGCAATCGACTTACTTGGAGTAACTGAAAAATTTTTGGGGTTAAAGCAAAATTTAAAAACCACTCTAGCAGCTGCAATTTTAAACGTTTTAAAGGAAACTTGGTATATGCCATTAAAATAAAGTATGAAAAATAGTTTTCAAAAATCAATGAAATCAGATTGATATGAGAGAGGAGGGTTTTCCAGAAACCAAGATTTAAAAATCACTATAGTCATATTAATATATGATTTTTTGCAGCAAACCCTTGTATATGCCATTTGAATAGAATAAGAAAAACCATTTCTGAAAATCAGGGGAATTGGGGGATTAGAAGGAGGGGTTTACCTACGCCCCAAAATTTCAAATTCATTTTAGTGGCATTAATATATGTTTTTTCATAACAAAACCATATGCCATTTAAATAGAATAAGAAAAATAAATTCTGAAAATTTAAACCATTACAAGGGGGGTTACCTGAAATAGAAAATTTAAAACTCGCTCTAGCAGGACCAATAATTTTTTTCAATACAACAACTTGGCATATACCATTTAAATAAAAGTAGAAAAATAGTTTTTGAAAATTATCAGATTATTGGGAGTGGGAGTATACGTGATAAACTTTAGGGGGTGAAGCTCAAATTTAAAAATTGCCCTGATGACCGCAATTTTAATTTTCTTAAAGGAAACTTGATATATGCCATTGAAATAAAATAAGAAAAACCATTTCTCAAAATAAGTGAAATTGGACTATTACCAAGGGGGGGTTACCCAATTTAAAAATTGTTCTGGCAGAATAACATTTGTTTCGCAAAGAAACTTTGTATATGGCATTTAAATAGAATAATAAAAATAGATTCTGAAAATCAGGGGTGGGGTTTATTCCAAAATTTAAAATGATTCCTACAGCCACAATTTTGATTTTTAAAAGTAAACTCTATATATACCATTGAAATTGGACTATTAACAAGGGGAGCTTTACCCAAAATTTCAAAGTTGCTTTAGGAGCATTAATATTTGTTTTGCAATGAAAATCTGTATATGCAATTTAAATAAAACAAGAAGAAAAAAAAATCCTTAAAATCAGTGAAATTGGACTATTAGAAGGAGGGGTTTGTCTCTGCCCCAAAATGTAAAAATCACTCTAGTGGCATTAACATGTTTTTTTTTGTTTTTTTTTGCAATGAAACTTAGCATATATATTTAAATAGAATAAGAAAAATATGTTCTGAAACTCAGGAAAAATGGGGGGGGGGGGGAAATTACCTGAAAACTAAAATTTTAAAAAATGCTTTATCAATAATGCTTCACAATAAAATTTGGTATTTATCTTTCATTTAAATAAGAAGAAAAATAGTTTCTGAAAATTAGGGAACTTGGACTATTAGGAGTAAAGGTATACTTGAAAACTTTAGCGTTTGATTTTCTTTATATGGTTTTTAAATAAAATGAGAAATTAATTCAGCACATAAACTATATATATATAATGTTGCATATGTTTTATATTTAACTAAAGTATCATCATCATGAAGATAACTGAAATATTAATCTAATATGTGTTAGGGAATTATATTTGTATGTAAGTGCTCTGTAGTAACCTTCAGAAAACATTTGTTATATGTTTTAAATACAATAACATTTAAATTAAATTTCAAAGCCAATGAAAATCGATGAAACTTTTGATTGTTCTTTGTTGATTCTGTATATTTGCTTAGTACATACAAATTGTTTTTAAATAGTAAGAAGTTTTTATTTTATTGAAATATATGATCATCTTAAATACATGATGTAATTAACAAATTTCTGTTTTTTTTTCTCTATTTAAGTGAATGTAATATCAATAGACAAGCTCATAAATATGATTACATTTAAAAATACCCACACAGTATAGCTTTGTCTATCAGTTGTCATATATTTCATTTGATTAATAGTATACCATTAATTTTGTGATTTAATTTCAATTATAATAATAATTCTAAGAAAATGTGGTTTCTCTTTTGTAATACAGATTGCAAGAATTCTAATGCTGTTCCTAATACCTCATAGTAATGCCATAACCTATTCATTTCATTAATTCCGCCTGTGGTGCCTCAGTAGTGAAAACGGGCGTTAAACACTACTCAAAAAAAAAAAATTTCATTAATTAACAGAGCCTAATTTGGATTTTATATTAATTTTTATTAAAATTTATCAAACCAGTTGATGTTGTGATTCTTAGACAAAAAGTGCACTGAAATTGCTAAATTTATCTTCATTACAGTCCTCACAATTAATTTTATAAATTCTGGCCTTCTTGTAATTTGACACTGCATCTTTTCGAGATGATTTTAATATATTCTAATGCTAAATTTATTTGGGGAACCAACATGTTATTACAAGAAATCAGAAATTTATCAAATTAACTATAAGGACTGTAATCAGATTATATATGAAAAAAATGAAGAGCAATTTATAAATTTGAACCAAAGAATATTTCAGGAACATTAAATATTAACAAATTGAAAAATCAGCAATTGCAGCATATTTTTTGTCTAATAATCACAACATTAAAAAGGAACAGAAATTATTAAAATAAGTCAATAGCTCAGTGGAGTGAGCAACTTGGACTTAATAACAATGACATTGTCATGAATTTTAAGTTCCTGCCACTAGAATGCTTCAGCAAACTTCTCCTACCTTCTCCAGAGATTGTCAATCAGTTTACAGCTGATGGAAGCAATTGCTCTTGAAACATGTCCTGGATTTTAACAAGTGACAATAGTGCTACTAATCAGACTTTTATACTGAAATGTCAACGAACTTGTTTAGTAAGTGCAGTAAAACATGTTCTCCCATGTATCTTGGAGGATATGCCCCTGATAATAATTAGGAGGTGCATGTGGTTTCAACATGATGGGGTGCCAATACACTATACAAGAAATGTTAGGGACCACCTTGATGCACATTTTGGTCAAAGATGGATTAGTAATGATAGTCCTGTTTAATGGTCAGCTGGGTCACCAAATCTGATGCAGATGGTCTTTTTCTTCTGGGAATTTGTGAAAAGCTTAGTTTGCTTTAAAGAAACTACAATATTATAAAGACGAATACTGCAGTATAGTACCTACTACTGTCTTAGGATTTTGTTCTTTAATTTTTGTAATGTTTGCACATTAACTGCTACCTACTACTATTTTGTTATTAATGATGAGTAGTTGATTTATCTTTGTAATGGATAAGAATATATCTACCATCATCTAGGATATAAAAGATGTCTAACACATCAAAATCAAGTTATATAATCACTGAAAAACCTTTGAAAGTTTATAGAATTACAAGGGCCATTTAAATTTAAACCGGACTTTTGTTTTCTGGACCAGAAAAAAGGAGTAGCTGGTTTGGAAGTGTGGGGAGTGAACTAACAAATACTTTCACATTGGTAGCCCTATGTCTGAGAGAGATGCTGCACCATCTGTTACACAGCAGATCATCCATTTCTAAACAAAGAAGGAGTCAAACCGACTGAGATTTTGTTCAGACTTCAGGCACAGTTTGGAGAAGTTACGCTTTCTCAAACCTAAGTGTTTGAATGGCACAAGAACTTCCTCAGTAGTCTCATGATGCAGTAGAAGACGAAAGCTATGGAAGAGCCTCACTCAGGACCACATTTAGCCAGTTTGTGATCTTGTGGAAGCTTATTCACCCCTAAGTGCACTTGAAATTGCTTCAGAGGTTGTCATAAGCTGTGGAAGTGCACACACCATTCTTTCTGAAGAATTAGGATTTTGACAAGGTAGGTTCCATATCTCCTCACTAATGAACTGAAAAATATTCGAAACGACATCAGTCTGAGGCTTCTGGATTGGTATGAGGAAGGTGCGCATTTTTTGACCAGAATTGTCAACTTTTGATGAGAAGTGCGTACACCATTACACTCCTGGTAACATGAGAATGAGTATGGAGTGGTGGAAGAGAGAGGAGGAAGCTGCGGTCAAGGCCAAAACTCACCTGTCGCAAAAGTTCTTGGACCATGTTTTGGGACTCCAAAGGCGTGTTCATCGATTTCCTTCATGAAGCAAGGACTGTGAATGCAACGTATTATTGCAAACTGTTGGACAATGTGAAAGTCGCCTATCCAACAAAAGATGCCAGCAACCCATTAGTGATGTCCTGCTTCTGCATGACAATGTGGAGGCACATATAGCAACCATAAGTGGGATCAATTATGGAAAATTTACTGAACACCCCTAGAGCACCCTCTTTACAGTCCCAATTTATCCCCTTGTGATTACCACATGTTTGGGCCACTGAACGAGGCAAGGTGAGGGTAAAAAATCAGCAATGAGGCAGAGATTGAGCATTTTGTATGCAAATGGCTGTAGACACCCCCAACTTTGAAGAGGGAATAAAGAAACTACAAAAATGAATTTGTTTAAGGAAATTATATAGATAAGTAATATAATTTGTTTTGTATTGTATTCAGTAAGAATTTTTATTTTTAAAAAGTCTAGTTTGTATTTGAATGACTCTCGTAGTATCCAGTCTGTTTAATAAATAAACATAATACTAAAAACATATTTTGAACTACTTAACTTACCCTGGATTTACCTCACTAATTTTCATGTTATTCATAAGTCTGGCACCTGTTATCTGAAAAATAAATAAAAATGAATTTACACTTAAAAACTATTTTATATTGCTAATTGTTTAGTTTAGAGGCATTTAAGGCAGTTGTTTATTTTGCTTATACCTCCACCAAGCCAATAAGAAATCTTTTTTGGAGCTCTATTATTCTTTTATTTTTGACATACTTCTCTCTGAACACCTTATCTATGGTGTGAACTTCAAGGTTTGGAAAAAAAATGCCATATATTCTTGAAATTTATTGATGTGCAATAAAACAGGTAGCAAAAATGCAGCAGTATAGTTATACTGCCTATTTAAACTGTATTATCAACAGAAATTTAAGCTATGTCAACACAGTATATGTGAATATTGTACTTAAGAAGCTATTGACAATGGAGTGGCAATATAACCTCAACTTAGGTATTCATTTTTTACACTAAACTCCATTCACTTACACAAAAATAAGATGCGTTTCAGGAGAATCTCTCTCATCTTCAGTTGCTAACTGAACCGCCATTACTCAAAACTATGGCTGGACAAACAGATGTTCCTGTGGTGGCCTCTGTTGGTTGTAGTAGGAAGTTGCTGAGCTCATCCATAGTTTTACTTTTGTGTAAGTGAATGGAGTTTAGTGTAAAAAATGAATACCTAAGTTGAGGTTACAGTATATGTGTTTCAACAATGCAGAGCTACTGTCTCTCAAATCAGAATGTATGCCCTTGTTTTGTCCATGGCAAAGTATGTGACTCAGACAATTTTTGACCCTTTGTACAATTATATTTCAATATTACCTTCACTGTATTGCTATAAATGCAGATATCTGCCCACAGATTTTTCAATTTACAGCACATTAGAATAAGCATACAAATGAGGTAAAAACACCAAAGGATTTGCTTCCTGCTAGCTTTTGCACACTAACACTTTAAAGACAGTAAAACAAATTTCTCCAACTTTGATGAGTGTAAAATAGTGTTCAAATAAAAATGGTAAAAAAATTATTTTTTTAATGAAGTTATATGACTGATGCATATTAATGAAAGTTTGTAAGTATAGAGAAAAGTTTTTCCAAAATGCAAAAGAAATAAAATTTTAACAAAAACAAATTAGAAACTGTGCTAAAGCTTTGGTTAATCTAGACTACAAGGTATCAAATCAGATTATAGGATGATATATTGGTAAGTTATATAAAGCAAACCAATGGATTCAATGTTATAGGAATATTGAAATTGATTAGTGCTACTCTCCCTCTTCCCTTACATCTTTCTAAGCAGGGGAACATTATAAGAACACAAATTTAATAAGGCCAAAATATTATTACCACAGAAGAGTCAGGAGAATTTGGGACATAACTATGATGTATCATATCATCCAATATCTGATGAAGTAGCAGGGAGAATCAGTGTCATTTGAACAGTGAAAGAAACTATACATGTAATTCTATTTCATATGTCCCTACCAAGTCCACTTGTGCTGTCAGGAAATTATTTGAAAAGAAATTCCCAAGTGATCTAGTTCCAAGTGATAAAGCAATGTATAAATTAACATATTTCATGAAATAGGAATTGTTCAAGATAAGAAATGAAGAATATGACACATAGTGCACACAGAAGAAATTCTCATTAACATTCGGTACTGTCTGGAAAATCCTCCTAAAGATGTGTTTTCTTTTCCCAGCAAATGGAAATTTCTTATAGTTCTACAGAATAATATCCATCAAGAAATGAACTTAATTTCTCAAAAAGAATTAGAAAAGAAAATAGGTAATTTCATAAGTAGATACCAAGAGTGTGAGATAAATGTAGGCAGGCAGTTTCAGCATTCTCCTTGCTTTACATGGATGTGTACAAAACTTTTTAAGTGCATTGGAATTTATTAAATTATAACTGTAGTGTTTTTTCACTGATTCTTGTGTTGCCCTGTCCACTGACTCAACTCGACTGTAGTGTAACCTGGTGGCTTATGCAGTCCCTGCCACCATATTGATCATCAGGTAATTGAATGATTTGATATTTGGATTAGATAAACCTGGTGCTGGACTTGCTCATTTTAAGATCTGGTTAAATTTTGCTAAGAAGGATCATATAGCAACTATTGTTATCATATAGCGACAACAATGATTATTATTCTATTGAATAAGACCTATTCCAAAACATGCCAATGTGAGTGTAGTGGGACTTTCTGACAGATATGACAAGAGACGGAACTAAGGAGAGAAGAGTACGAATCTACATATCAATGCCTTAATGCAACATATATCGTATGATATACATTTCTATGTTGCGATGATTATACTGCATCTAATTCTAAAGGCTAAAAATACCTGCATTTAAATACCTATAAAATTATAGCTAAAATAGCTGTTGTTACAGCAATTAGGCTAAAAGCATGATGAAAATCAATATCTACTCCTGCCAATACACATCTCCCACTGGAATGCTGCCAGGGATGGCCAAGGTCATTAAGATGCAGACTCGTGAGCGGGAGGACTAGGGTTCGAATCCCGCCAGGACCGTCCTCCCTGACTGAGGTTTTTTTCCAGGTTTTCCTCAGTCCTCATAAATGGCAAATGCCAGAAAGGTACCCTAAACTTAGGATTGAAATGTTTCCTTTCTTAAAAATACTCCTTTTCCAATATATCATTTCATCTCATGTATCACCCGGCCAGGACCAATGGATTTTTTCGGGGTGTAAAAATCCTAAGTATGGCTTCCTTTGGAAGGGAAGTAAAGCCGTGGGTCCCGTGTCGTACATTTACGGCACGAAAAAGAACCTCAAGCCTGAAAGAGAGGCCTCTGAGTAAAATTTGTCGGCCGTTTCACACCCTGAGTTGAATGGGACGCTGATGACCTGAGCTGTTAAAGAGCATCCATAAAAAAAAAAAAAATCTCATGTATCATCAGTGTCCATCGCATGTGATGCCCCTGTGGCAAAAACGGGCATTAAATACCATTCATTCATTCATTCATTCCCAATGGGATACAAGCCGGTTAAAACAGTGGCTGTGAGTGGTGCCAAAGTTTCAACTCTGTGTGTATATGCACATGCACCTGTATGCTTGTGTGTATGTGTTTTTTTTTAGCAGTATGTACCATTACATAGTAATATTACATGCTTTATCGACAAATTTACCAATAGTTTGTATAAATATTTTACATTTTTTTAAACAGTGAAGTGCATATAATACAAATTTGAAAATATCTTAAGGTTCTGATTCTATTTACATAAATAATACAACAAATATTTTATAATGCATTTTCTTTTTAAGTGATTTCTCTATATTATCCTCTGCTAAGTTATAATATATATAAATACAAGTATAATTTTTTTTTTATCTATCATTCTAATATTGAAAAATATATTTTTTAATAAATTTTATAAACAGCTGAAGATGGCAATGGACAAATTTATCATTATTAGCAGGCAAGATTCCACCAATGGTTCTAATATTTTTTTTCCCTCCCTGATTTTATCATTATTTGTTGGCAGACACAATCATTCATTCTAATAATGTTTTTCTTTTTCTCCTTGACATATCATTTGTCCTTTACACTGAGTAATTCTCCTTACAACTTCTTTTAACTTTTGCATAAATGTTGCTAACTGTATTTGTTACATTTTTCTTTATCTACTTTTCTTAATAACTATTAAACCTTGTTGTTAAGATGAGTATAATGTAGTTTGTAGTTGGTTTGAAAGAAGCATTGTCAGCAAATGTTCTGTGTTACTCTGAGCTTTCACTGTGTGTAAATTTTGCACTAATTGTATTTCATTAGTTATATCACTATATATAGTCTTGAAGAACATTACATTATACACAAGTGAAAATGAATTCTTGCCGAGAAGTGGTAAGGTGATCTACAAGAAAATATCCTAGAAATTGTATTCCAGATAGAGAAACTGTTTACAAAATTATTTAAAAATTACAAAGACAGTATCTATCAATCGCAAGAAGCATGTTCGTAACTGCCATGTTCTTACAGAAGTTAGATGAAACACAGGATTTTACTATATTATTGCTGAGGGGCACCATTTTCAACATCTCTTATAACACAGATTAGTGTTTAGTATTATCATTTTTAACACAATATAGTTTTATGCTTTAAGTAAAAATACTAGCATGGCAACTCTTATCTCCGTTTTTTTCTAGTTGCAACATTGTACTTCACTAGTAAGGAACCATACAAGTAGCCCAAAATTTAAATAGCCTTGCTAGACATTATACACATTCATTTATATACAAATTTGAAATTATAAACCATTTTTAATAGTTTTCAATGCCCATTTTTACTGTTGAGGCATAACAGGCAGTGGGCACTGATGATACATGAGATGAAATGAGAAATTGGGAAAGATTGTTTTAAGGAAAGAAGTGTTCCACCTAAATTTAGGTTATATACCTGGCGGCATTGTCTTATGAGGACTGAGGAAAACTTGAAATTAACCGTTCGTGAGTTCGTGACTTAACCTTCATCACTGAAGGCAGTTTAAGACTTCTATTTCTTATATTTATATATATATATATAATGATTTAAAAATACTTGATGATTGAGCATATTAGACCTGTTTCTGCCAAGTTGTGACAAAATAAAAACTATAATTGCTTTATATATAAGTACACTTATTTGAGTATAACTGCTTTATTTCTATGTTCAAAAGCCTTAAGATTCTTCTTGTAACTTGCATCCTATCTAACAATATGCCAGTGAATTTATAGTGTAAAGATTTGTTCAGTAGGCAGCCAGCAGCTAGCCATTGCATGTAATGTTAGCAAATGGTTGGCTGGAATGCACAGTACAAGCTAATGGAATGTTAATATACGTAATATATTTAAATTGTACCTAGTAAGCTATGGACAAAGGAATAATAATATATCCTATTAGAATTTGTTAAATATGTTTACACTAACTCAGCAACAACTCAACTCAATTATAATGTTGTATAAGTACAGTCAGTGTAAACATATTTCACAAATTCTAATAGGATACCTAGTATAACTTACATATATCATACACATAATTTAAAATATTTAATAAAGTTACTTACAGAATCCTGGGCTGAAAATGAGAATGGCTGCACTGATACATCTATGAGAGGTTGCTGTTGGCTTTCACATTCTAATTGAATGCTCTCAGTTGGAAGTAGTGGAGGAACTGGTATTAATTCTAACTGTTGTAAAACATTTTGCTCTGCTGCTTTATTATTAGCTTAAGAACAAAAATAACATTTCAATATTATTCAAGTATGAGGAACAATAGAAAAAATGGAAAATTGCACAAATATAATTTGATTATAATTGAGATCATTGTATGAGTGACTAAACACTCTTATTGCTCTACTTACTTGTTTATAATATGTAGAACCATTTTCACAAACCTTTTGTCCGCATCATCAGCTAACCATCAACTGCTGGATATTCATTGTGCTGTGGGAATGTGTATTCTGCTCTGGTGGAGATGTGATGAACTTAAAGTTTATATCAAAGTTCTTTAAACTGTCCGTATTTATAAATGTAGATTTTCTCCCATGTTGCTAATTCTATAGGTCCTTGTACTAATTTTAATAATTATGCTTTACTCAGTATGTCATGGTTTGCTGCTCAAAAATAAGATGCTACTCCTGGCTTCTCCATTTGCTTGTATTTTATGTTCTGGAAATGTTCTTTTAACCATATGCCTATGTTTCTCTTTGTTTTTCCAATGTAGATTTTTTTCACATTCTGCACAACTTACTTTGTAAATAATGCTTTTTTTAACATTTTAAAAAACTGAGTCGAAATTGTAACATACACACCATTAAAATTCAATAAAATCGAAGACCAGTTTCGGGAGCCTTCGATTTTATTGAATTTTAGTGGTGTGTATGTTACAATTTCGACCAGTTTTTTAAAATGTTAATATTTGACACCACTGTTACAAAAGTTCACTATATTTTATACAATGTTTTTTTTCTCTAGTGGAATACTATCATTAACATTGTCTATAAGGAGATGTTTAACATTAAATCTTTTTACAGGTGCTAACCTGATATTAAAATCTTTTAGAATATTCTGAACATTTTTTGTAGCCTATGGATGATAGGAGAATTTTTTAAAAATTAGCTTATCTTTTCCTACTATGGTTTCTTTAATAAGATTTTGGCTCTTGAATTTCTGTACAATGTTAATAACAGTATTCCACAGGAGAAAAAAAGCAGGTATTTGCAAAATAAGTTGTGCAGAATGTGAAAAAATCTACATTGGAAAAACAAAGAGAAACTTAGGCACACAATTAAGAGAACATTTCAGGAACATAAAATACATGCAAATGGGGAAATCAGCAGTAGTATCTCATTCCTGGACAGAAAACTATGACATATTGAATGAAGAAAAATCATTAAAACCAGTACAAGGACCTATAGAATCAGCAACATGGGAGAAAATCTACATTTACAAACACAAAGACAGTTTAAAGAACTTCAACATAAACTTTAAGATCATCACACCTCCGCCAGAGCAAAATGCATATTCCCACAGAATAATGAATTATCCAGCAGTCGATGGTTAGCTGATGATGCAGACAAAGGGTTCATGAAACGAACATATTATAAACAAGTGGAGCAATAAGAGTGTGTAGTTCAACTCAATCATATGATTAGCTTCACTGTACAAGTTCCAATTAACATTCCTAGACAATTTGGTTACCTTCTTTTTTAGCAAGGTGTTGACTCTGCTTTACCAAATGTCTTTTTTTTGGATTTTCTCTGAAACACAATAATTTGTAATGTTTAATTGTACAGAGCATTCAATTTATGTATACATTGTTAAACTAAACCAGAGTAATACTGAAAATGCTTTCATAAAATAAAATTATTGGTGATAATAGCGGTAGTAGCAAAAAATAGGATTGAATGGATATAATTGGCATATAGGCATGCATATCTTTTCTTGTATATAAATATTGTACTTACGAAGCTGTTGACAATGGAGTGGTAGTATATCCTAAACTTAGGTATTCATTTTTTTACATTAAATTCCATTTACTTACACAAAAGTAAGACATGTTTCGGGAGAATCTCTCTCATCTTCAGTTGCTCACTGAACCGCCATTACTCGAAACGATGGCTGGACACCTGGATGTTTCTGTGGTGGCCTCTCTTGGTTGAAGTATCAAATTGCTGAGTTCATCCATAGGAGGAAACTGGAAATTCATTAGGTTTTCTCTATTTTTAATATAATTTTTTTTATATTTTATAATATAAAATATATATTTTTTATATTTTATTATATAAAATATATAATATATTTTTTATATTTTATAATATAAAATATATAATATATTTTTTATATTTTGTAATATAAAATATATAATATAATATTTTATATTAAAAAAATATATTAAAAAATAGAGAAAATCTAATGAATTTCGAGTTTCCTCCTATGGATGAACTCAGCAATTTCATACTTCAACCAAGAGAGGCCACCACAGAAACATCCGGGTGTCCAGCCATCATTTCGAGTAATGGTGGTTCAGTGAGCAACTGAAGATGGGAAAGATTCTCCCGAAACACGTCTTACTTTTGTGTAAGTAAATGGAGTTTAGTGTAAAAAAATGAATACCTAAGTTAGGATACACCTTTTCTTGTTTAATAACAGTTATAAAAAATATAATTTATTTAAAATCTTTTATATTCTTTTTGTTTAATGGAAGTCTTTAATCCTCCAATTGGCTAAAAGAAATCAAATTATGGTACCACATAATTATTCATTAGAAACTCACGCATCAATTGCTTGCATTCTCTTCATTGAAGATATATGAATAGCCTCACCTAAAATAGACAAAAAAGCAATAAAAGTGAAGGGGCAGTTATCATTTTAATGTTTGTCCTCTCTTACTGTGAAACTTATCTGAAATGAATATTCAATTTTTAAAATTAATTGTGGAAATGACTGTGAGCTAGCTGCTCCAGTGTGTGATGTATCACAAAGAAAAATTGCATGTGCTAGTGCCTGCATTGTACAGGGAGTCTATAAAACCACTATCTATTTTTGGTATTTCATGACCTGTATGATTTATATTACAAGTTATGATCAACTATGAATAAAGAAGAACATCTGCTAGTCTTGTTACCTTTTATCCAAAGATACAAATGTAACATTATCCAAGACAGATTTCAGAGATGTTTCCACAAACCAGGACCTACCAATAAAGCAAAATGTGAATTGTTCTGTAAATTTTCTTGATGGAAAATGAAGTGGTCACTCCACAAACCAGAGGAACTGTTTGAAGAGGAATAAGCATGTCACTTGTTTTTAATGGTGTTTAATGCCCATTTTAACTACTGAGGCATCACAGGGAGTGGACATTGATGATACATGAGATGAAACGATAAACTGGGAAAGGTTTTAAAGGAAGGAGGCGTTCCAGACCCCAGTTTAGAGTACCTTCCCAGCATTTACCATTTATAAGGACTAAGGAAAACCTGGAAAAAACCCCAGTCAGGGAGTACAGTCCTGGTGGGAATCAAACCCCAGGGAATTTTGCACCTTAACGACCTAGGCCACCCTTGGTGGTCATACCACTTCACAGAGCATTTGAGAGGCTCCAGATTCTGAGAGAAACTATCCATAAGATTTTGAAGACAAGATTAGAAAAGAAAGCCTACCACATTCAGATCCTGCATGACCTTCATGAAGAAGATTACCTAATATGAGTAGCTATGTGCACAATTAGTTGACCAGATTGAAGACAAAAGTTTGATGGAGCATGTTTTTTAGTGATGAAGCTACCTTACACACTGTCACTGGGCCACCAAAAACCACAAATTTGTGACATGGGAGAGGGGTTCACCAAAGGTTAATGTGTGGCTTGGAATGACAAAGTCACAAGTATATGGTTCTTTTTTATTTAGAGAAAATACAATAAGAGGGACTTTTGCCTTGATATGCAAACAATTTTTAGATCCACAGCTGATTCAAAATGGTATCGTTCATGATGTTGTGTTTCAGCAGCATGGAGCACCATTTTTACTATGCAAACCTCATACAGGACTATCTCAACAATTGGTTTCCAAGTCGCTGGAGATTGGGTGGAGTGGTAACAGACCCTGGATCAACGATTTAACCCCCCCCCCCTTTTTGCCCAGGGCTTTGTAAAACGCAGTCCAATAAAACAAAATCAATGATTTGATATTGTTGAAAGACTGCATTTGGCAAACAGTTACCCAAATTACTCCAAGGATGTTGGAAAATTTTTCCATAAAACAGCTGTGCAATTTCAGCTTTGCAGAGACAAAGATGGTGCTCACTGAACTCATTAATTGATATCTGATACTGCTTGTGACCACGAGATGGAATAGTTGCTTTGGTTTTACTGCAAAATATCTCTTTAAGCGGGTTACGGTAGTTTTTGTTTCATTTTCCATCTCTATCCAAAAATAAAAGTGTTTTTATAGACACCCTGTATATATAGCCACAATAGATCTTGAATTTATCATACTAAAGAACATTTACTTACTATTGTTGTATTAAAAAAAAATCATTCATGTATGCATACACATATATAAAACTTACGCAAGACAGCAATAACTTTTCTTTTATATGCCCTCACACAACCATACATCAACATGGAGGACAGATAGAGTGAAAAACGTTTCTGTGCAGATTTTGGTAAGTGATCTGGATATTGATGAATGATGACTTCTATAATCTCCTGTCTGAAACAAATATTCTTTCAATAGCACGAAAAAAATTAAAAATTATTTTGATAATAAAGCACAGTACAGTAAGCAAATCAGTAAGAATAAATCACACAAACTACAAAGATATATATATATTCACTATATTTTTTAATTGTTTAGGCTATATTGCAAACATTACCTGTCTTTAATTTTATTATAATTCTGTATAATATTCTTAATTTACTCTTGTTTTAGTTATGTATATTTAACTATCCTATATTAGATGTAGTGTTCAAATAGATTAAAAAATAAATAACACTGTTCAACAGTGAAAAAGTAAATTGGATCAGAATAGCCAGTTCTTGTCAATTTTGTTGTGCTGATCATGAATATGAGTGATAAAGCAAAAAATTAACCCTAAATTTTATATTATGGAGCTTTTTTTTTTTTAATGGTGTTTAACGCCTGTTTTTACTACTCAGGCACCACAGGCGGTGAACACTGGTGATACATGAAATGAAATGATATATTGGGAAAGGATTTTTTTTTTTAAGGAAGGAAACTTCCAGGCCTAAGTTTAGGGTACCTCCCTGGCATTTGCCAGTTATGAAGACTGAGGAAAACCTGGAAAAAACCTCAGTCAGGGAGGACGGTCCTGGCGGGATTCGAACCCCAGACCTCCCGCTCACGAGTCCGTGCCTTAACGACCTCGGCCACCCGTGGCGGTTTTTTATGGAGCTTTGTTACTATGAGGTAGTTTTATGCAATTTTTATACTAAGTTTTAAATAAATTACAGTAATGATGCAGAAAACCTGTAAGATATTTAAACAATGGGTTCCTTTATAGTCTCTAATCTTTTTTGTGGTTCAGTGTCCTGGAAGGTGGTGACACCTTTTGGTATGTTTGTGGAAAAGTGGTATTTTCATCATAAAAGTAATCTATTACTCAACAATAAAAAAAAATCTACTAATATTATTGGTTATAAAATTGAGGAACAAGATGAAGCGTGGGCTCTGCATATAGTCAGCAACTAGAAATTGGATCAATGGGAATGGATACTCATTGCCTTTCATGGTATGGAGGGAACCAATCATTAAAATGACCACTACTTTGTATGATTCCTCCAATCAAGCCCGGGCATTTCTAAGAACAATAAAAAGAAAAAGCAAACAGTGGTATACCCTAATATTACATCTGCCACGAATAGAATTTATAAGTTTGAAGGACTTAAAAATACAGGAAAAGTTGGATAAATGTCCATTATGTAGTCAGCAAGATAATAATTGACATATATTACTGGATTGTGAAGGAACCAAGTTTCTTAGGGAGAAGCTGGAAATGTGATGATGGTTAAATTTAGCAAAATAAATTTGGGGAAAAAGATGTTGAATGTTAAAACAAGAAAAAGGATGGTGGAAGTTGGTATATATTAGGTAAAGTAAGAACTAGATGGATGAGAAAAATTAGTAAGTAAGATAGCGAAGAATGTTTAGTCAGAAGACAGAATGAAATAGGAAGGGCCCTATAACTTAGTAACCAAGTGTTTGAATTTATATGGCCTAGAAAATGTAGTAATAAGTAGAGTGAAGTTTAGTATTGATAGGGAGTGTAAATTGTTAATTAAATGTAACTTAGGGTAGTGAAGTATAGTGAGTTGCAAATGAGCAAATATAAGGGTTAGTAAATTTGTTGGATGTAGTGCCTTCTGGATTTGCTGAATGCACTGTTCCTATCTGATATTTTTAACTGGGTTTTGTATTTTAATTTTGTTAGAATATTTTGTATATAGAAGTATTTTGATGTAATATGTAGGAGCACATTTGTATTAAATTTCAATTTTTAATAGAATACGGGAACCCAAGTCTTCTGGATATTCCAGTACGAAACTGCTGATGAGCTGATAAGAGGGTTCAGGAATTAGTTATTTAAGTACAATTAACTACATTTTCCATGCATCCAGTACCACATGAGGAATGACTTTCAATTGAACCTTAACTACCAAAAGAATATGTTACTTCTGATGAAGAGAGAGAAATAACTAATGGCTGGTCTCTGATTTTTGTGCTAATGAACATACTTTCTAGATTTAATCATTAAGTATTATCAAAAGAGATTCAAATTTCTTTAAAAGTAAGGATGAGATTTTAGTATCATGATTAACAATGCAAGACAGCACTGTTGCACAGTTAGATATAAAGGCTCTACTGCAGGCTATTAGAATTAATAATTACAATAATGATAAGTGGAGACTTTTCATTGACTCTTCCTAAGTAAGCTTAAAAGCAGTTCTTCATCATATTGGTAGTGAGCTTCTTTCTATTCCAATTCAGTATGCTGTGCACATGAAGGAGTTATATCAAAGCAAACATTTTATTTGAAACCATCAAGTATCAAGTGTCATGACTTTCAATAGAAGATCTCTGGAAACCTGAAAGAGATTGCCCTGCTATTAGATATGCAGTTAGGTTACACAAAACATTGCTGTTTAATTTAGTTTTCAGAGCATTCCATAAGCTCATGCAACAGTCATTAAGACTTGTGAACATTGAATTTGTCAGTTACAGCAGCTATTTACATTTTTATGCATTTATATATAATACATACAGATTAATATAAATTGGATGCAAAAATATGATTATTGTCATTTATATAATCATCTACAGAATAATAAGCCTTTTTGCACAGGTATTTTTAAGGGTAGAGTTGAGGAATTTACTACTGTAAGTTAAGGTTTTAGGTTAGGGGGAAAATTAAAATACATTCATAATAAACTCTTTTTTTGGTAATAAAATAATACTAAAACTAGTCTGTGTAAATTTCCTTTTTGTCTAGTATTTTCTTCATTCTTTTTTGGTTGATTTATTTATGGAAGCTCTATAACATCTCAGGTCATCAGTGTCCGATTCAACTCAGGGCGTGAAACAGCCGACAAATTTTGCTCAGAGGCCTCTCTTTCAGGCTTGAGGTTCTTTTTCTTGCTGTAAATGTAGACACAGGACCCACAGCTTTACTTCCCTTCTGAAGGAAGCGATACTTAGGATTTTTACGCCCAAAAAAATCCATCAGTCCTGGCCGGGTTCGAACCCACGATCTTGGGTTTAGAAGGTATGTAACCACTATTACACCAGGACCCACATTTTCTTCATGAATATCTTGGATTAGTAAAATGTTTTTTAACATTTAAATAAAATAAAAAATGTCAATACGAATGGTATACACTCATACTGAAGAGTCAGTACTTCTAGGTGCTTAAAAAGATTTCTCCATGAATGTCTGCTGCATGTACCTGAAATTATTTGTATTGCTATTCCTTGTAATAGAAAGACACTCTTACTTTCAACTGAGTTTCCTTAAAAAATTGAAATTATATTTCATTACTGAGTTAAAATAGGCATAATAAACTTAGTTTAAAGTCTTCAGTGAATTCAAGGTTAATAATACACAAATTGCATAACATGCAGAGATAAACTAGTGAAATTTGTGAATTCCTCATAAAAATTGTTATATTATGCAGAGTTAAGTTTAGGCTTGATAAGATCAATATGAATTTTGTAATTCAGATAGTTATTTATTTATAGGTCAACGAATCATGCATTTGTCCTTTATGCTATAAACAGAAAAGAGGACTCACAATGGGAAATCCTTTGTCCCCCTTTCTGGCAGATTTATTTATGAGTATATTTGAAACTCACATAATTTCCGCCTTCCAATATTAATTTAAATGCTGGTACAGATACATTGATGACATTTTAGTATAGTGAAAAAAAAATTTGTTGAAGATGCTTTGAAGCTTTTAAATATATAAGATAGGAATATATCCTTCACACTGTAAACAGAAACAAAGGGAATGTTGCCATTTTTAGATATAAATATTAATAAGAATCATGGAAATTTAGAATTTGGAATCTATAGAAAAGATACTCACACAGATAACTATATACAATCAAATGCGTTTAACCCCATAGCTCACAAGCACTTAATTTTTAACAGCTTAACATATAGACTAGTGAATTTACCAATCAGTAAAGAGGAGTACAAAAAGGAATTTGAAAAGATACAGGAGATTGCCATTATAATTGGTTTTAACAAAAATTTAGTAAACAAAAAACTTAACAGATACCTAAAGAAGAAATTGATCAAGAATACAACCACACTATTAACTGAAACAGAGAGACAAATAAATTTAAAAAATATTTTAAAGATATTAACATTAAATTGGCACCTGTTAACAGATACACTCTGAAAAATGCTTTAGTGGACAACAGTTTCAATAACTATCCACAGGAGAAAAAGTCCGGCATCTACAAAATAACATGTAAAGAATGTGATAAGATATACATTGGAAAAACTAAGAGGAACATAGGAACACGATTAAAGGAACATCTCAGGAATGTTAAGTACAAACAGATTGATGGGTGAGCAGTGGCACACCATTTTTGGAAAGATAATCACGACATAAAAAGAGAAATAAAGTTACTTAAAGAAGCACACGGAAAAACAGAACTCGACAAATGGGAGAAGATTTACATTCATACACATAGGAATCATCTTATGAATTTCGACATTACAGGAGAATGTAATACAAATTTCCAGTTTATAAAGAAAAAACACCACCAGGATGGAGCCACAGGTCCTCATAGCTGTTTGTTTCTCAAATCAGTCGTCAAGTTGGTTGAAGATGGAGAGGATGTTTCTTAGAAACTGGTCCTATCGTATTTAAAAGTAAGTGAAGCTTAAGAGTGTGTTTGACGACAGATTAATTATAATTTACATTTAACAAGCTTCACTGTGCGAGTTCCAACAGAATTTTTTTAAAAATGTCTTATTTTCCCAAAAGTTCTTAAATGAATTATGGTGATGTGTATATTTTTGTTGTTAAGTTGAGTTGCACATCACTCTATGTCCTTTTGTTTATTAAATTTAGAAATATATAACATTTTGTATGGTACATCAAACCTGACATATATGTAGACTCTTCTTTTTTGTAGATATATTCTTGATGTTACTGCTCCTAAACAATAACCGTGTAATGACAATTGTAATAATTTCTGTTGTGTTAATTGATGTTCAGATATGCAAATTATACATGATTTCACATTGCCATAAATTAAGGTAGTTCTTCAGTTTTATTTTTTAGTCCTCTGATATTTTGTTTTACATGTGAATGGGATAACTGGGAGCATTCATCATAACACTACAAAAGTGACTGACCAAACAGAAAGTCTCTTCAACCAGGTATAAAAAAGGTTCAAAATGAACCTTTGGTTGGCTTAGTAAGAATCCTGCAGTCACCCTTGCACTTCAAGTTGAGTCTCATGAAAAACTTTGTGAAAGGAATGAACAAAGATGGCGAGGCATTTAAATACTTAAGCGGAAAATTCCTTGTGTTAAGTCATGCCAAAGTCAAGGAGGATATCTTTATAGGTACAAAGATTCGACAGCTTTTCAGAGATTATCATTTTGATAAAATCCCACAGGGTGATGAAAAATCTGCATGGGAAAGCCTTAAACATGTATGCTCACAGTTCTTGGGGAACAGGACAAAAATTACTTAGATATTGTGGATTATTTGTTGTCTTGCTATAAAATCTTGGTTACATAATGTTATTAAAAATCCACTTTTCATTCTCATTTCAAATTCTTTCCGGAGAACTGCAGGGCAGTAAATCATGAACATAGTGATTCCATCAGAACATTGCCACATCTCACTTTGGATCTTTTCTTAGACTAATGAAAAATAAAAAGTGTTAAAATTCAATCAATAACCTCATCCTGGTCAGGGGTCATTTAGATTCCCGGGTTTCACCTGGAATGAAGTACAGAGTGCGCATTTCTTTGGGACAATTCTGCAAATATGTCACACAGCCCCCAAGTATCTGTTCTGCATTGTCTGAAGATTTTCATATTCTAAGAGCATACAAATCATTAAGAATTGTACTTTGTTTAACCCAATATCCAATAAAAGGTGCTTTGCTGAAAATTAAAAAAAAAGTGCCCAGGGCTCCAAATTATTTTATAAATAGAACTCCAAATGATAAAAGTAAAAGTGAGTCGTTCAAAAAAGAAAAGAGCTTGCAAGACAGTTCTTTTGCGAGTGCTTTTACCACTTTTAGTATGACCAGGCAGCATCACAAACAAGTTATGTGCAAACATTGCTTTCCTGAAAAACTAAATTTTAATTATGAGGAGATAATGCGTAAAGCTGAATTCATTGATAAATCACTAATTTTTAAGAGCTGAGGCAATTTCACTTTGATATGAGATGGAGTAATATGTATTTCATACATTCATTCTGCTAACCAAGCATAATCAGCAAGTTCAAAACACATTAAATTTAGGTAATTATATTTTGAACGGATGGATGATTTTTGTCCCTTTTATCATCAACTGCAAACAACAATGCTATCAACGTCTTTCATGTGAGGAAAAAGAATTCCCTTGGAAGAATGATGCTGGACATACAGAGTGCCATTATAAACAATATGATACACTGACACAAATAACAATGGACACATATAAAGGGAACCTAAAGCACTTGAGCTTATTCCTCTTTTGCTCAATTTTATCCTTGGAGCAACAGGTTGGCTATACAATGAACAGGATGAGGTTTCCCATGCCCAGCTCAAGCACTCTCACACTTTGATAGACTCGCCAGATTTTCTATGTTAAAAACCAGGATACTCCACGTCAGTACTTGCTGTCATTAACTTACCTAGATATTATGGTGAATGATGAATGACAATGGAACTGGAAGCCTATGCCAAAAGCACATGCATATTTAATAAGAAGGAAAAATTTAAATTAAACACAAAAAATTAAATAATTCAGAATTGATTCAATCAATTACAATTGTTACACTTTTGAACAAATATAATTAGAGTACAGGTTGTTGCAAATTACTCTCATAATGCAAAATAAAAGAAACTGTTCTACACGCTTTTGAGTATATACATATTAATATTCATTAGTTAAATAAATTGTTTGATGCAGTTCTTTGTTTGAAAACATTAAATTTAAAAATCAAGCTTGACATATTGAAAGAAGTTTTTAATACAATAATAGCTTTCATTGTATCAAAACTAGGCTGACCAGAATTTTCTTACTTTCTCAGTTTCAATGAATATTACTAATTGACAAATATTGTACGCACTTTACTTCTTGATAAATACCGGGACGTTTCCCAAAGGTTATTCTCAAGACACTGGGATATTCATTGCCACCCACTGTTAAGGCTGCTCCTTTGTCTCTGGCGTGTATTGATGAATCCATGTTTCCTCTACTGCTATGAAACTCCGGATAAAATCATTGGAATTGCATTTAAACAAGTCTAAATACTCTTGCAAATATTCATTCGAATGCGTTTTGATCCACTGTTAACAAGCGCGGCATTCATCGAGATTAAAGCTTTCTCATACGCAACTTCGTGTAAAAAGTAGTGAATACTGCCTATCGAGATTTTTGCAATGTCAGCCAACTAGCATACCTTCAATCGCTGATCATTAAATACAGCATTGTGAATTTTTGTCACAATCTCGTCGGTCGAAGCAGTTTTGGGACTCCCTGAACGCTCATCAACTTGAATGAATATACAACAATACTTAAATTCAGCAGCCCACTTTTTAATCATCGAAAACGAGAGGGAAGAATACTTTAATGTGGAATCTAACTCCTTTTGCACTTTTGTTGGGGTTATTTCCTTCAAAATTAAGTATTTTATCACAGTTTGTATTTCAGTTTTATCCATACTGTAGAAAATGTTAACACTATTTTGTTTACACGATCGTCGCAAACAAGTGACTATACTTGTCTAAGCGTCTGAAACTTCATAGTGCGCAATCTAAAGGATAATACTTAACAACTATAATAATAATTTGACCATTTTCACGATATCTCTAAGTCAGGTCAAGAAATTTAGAACACCCTCATAGAGCATGTATGAGCAATTGCAGTTAGTGATTGGGACAAAGGGGAAGAAAGAAACGGCCGCTGCTCTTGCAACAGTCATTGTAAGAGAGATATGGAAAGACGAGAAGGCGCCCAAAAATCAGCTCCACTCTAGTCCAGTTCATGCCCCAACGAGTTAATGCTGTGATTGATTGCAGAAGATAGAAGACAAGTTACGGAAGTTTCATTTTTTAATGTTAATTTGTATTTATTTTTATTTCCATGCATTTTCCTTTCCATTAAGCTTATTCTTATTGAAAGAACCCAATACATACTTCACTTTGTATTATTAGGCAAATTACTTGTCCTGTCCATTATTACCCAAGCTTATCGACCAAATATAGGGGTTTTGCGTTCCTTTGTTATATTTCTCACACTTATTTTTCCTTTAATTTTTCATCCTATCGTTTCCAAAATAATCGCAATAGTTTTAAATATATATTTTTCCTAATTTAGAAAACTTCCTTCGCTGAGGTTCTAGCATACAGGTCGCATTGAAAACTTCAAGTTTTATTACATACCTGTCGTGGTAAATAGCGCGATCCTTACGCGACCTTCTTGGAGCAAAAGAGGCATAAAGGGCTGGCTATTCTTTTCCTATATCCGTCCTTTCTTTTTGGTTTCAGTGTACACCCAAAATTACCTTAAAAAATTAACATACAGCTTAAATTCCTCACACTAAAATGTGGTATGCATATGGCAGAATTGTGCACTTTTTTCCATGTGGCGCTAAGTGTCTGATGACAAGAACAATGAGAGAGAGGAGGAGATTATTGCAACCTTTTATTCACATTACTTAACTAAAACCTTTTTTAGAGTTCGAAGCGGCATTTGAATATAGAGCACCCAATTCATTTTTATGTTTCCGTGCGCGGATTGCATATAGAGAATCAGAGTCAAAACGCGGTTTTTTCATGTAGAGGAAAAGGTGTGACCGAGCAAAATTGCACATGATCATTATTGATGCTGTAATGGCAAACCCTGGAAACACACAGGAGCATGATAATCGCGAACATAAAACCACACAAACACTGAAGGAGGGTACACCGTATGTCACGGTTCAATGGATTTGGTGTTCCTTTGTTATATATTTGGTAGCTTCTAGAGGAAACATGACGAAATTATGTAAAATCACCCAAAAGTTTTAAAAAGATTTATGTAAAATTATTTTGAAATTAAGATAAGAGAGGGTAATCTTTTGCTTGGAATATAGTGCAGGAGAAAACGTGTGAATTTCATTACTGTCCGGTTCTACAAAATTTTGCTCATGAACAATTATATCATGTTTATAAATCCTCTCTTCGATGGCCGAAATGTTAGCGTACACTGCCCATGCATTCGAAACAACAAGGGTCTCGGGCAGTATGAAAATGCCTGAGGGGAGGGAAAAAAAAAAAGAAAAGAAAATATGTTTCGCACCCACTACTACACAGGCCGTGAGGCAGAATAATGACTCCACAAATAGCTCCTTTCGCTGAATTTCGGAACATTTGGAGTCTGTTTGCCATTTGCTGTTACATGAACAGATACTCTCTTTTGACTCCAGCAGTTTTACTCCCACAAATCCATATGCAACCCTCGTGCATCATAGGAAACAAAATAAATTATTTTGGGTGCACTATATTCCAAGTAAAGGATTACCCTATAGGAAACACGAAGAAAATATATACACAATCCCGAAAAGTTTTAAAAAGGTTTATATTTATTTTGAAATTAAGACAAGAAAGATTATAATTACTATCATTGGCAATTGTAAAGCACCTAGGTTCCGAACTTTGTCATTATCAGCAAATATTTCCTCTGAAATTTGCAACATACAGCCCTTGAATTTGTAATAAATTTAATGAGTGTTAATAAAGGTACTACTCACAATGTCCCGCTTGCTATAGTTGCCAATAATATAATTGAAAAATTAACGCTTGTCAGCGATTGCAAAATGCGTACATGGAAAACCACGATTCTTCATCAATGACTAATGTCATAATCTTAATGAAAAGGAAATACTTACACAGTTTTATAGATGTCGACTTTCATAATACTTGTGTCTGACACACGTCGGTTTGTGGCTAACAACCATATAGTAGCAAATCTTCCTCCGTGATGACGACAAAGCAGTTCGTAGCTGTAAAACATGACTGAAAAGCGTGGCAAGATCTTGGGGTTATTAAACGTTATAGTGAGTACAATATAAATTAGATATTCTAGAAATGAAATTATATCTCGCGAAGAATAACTAAGACATGCAATCAGTCAGTTCCACTTCTATAAGCTAAGTGTGAGCATTCTTGGCGCTGATGCATAAACATAAACATCGGTATCCGCCCCTCCACAAGACATTCCTGCAATAATAAACTCTTATTGGGCATATTTTGTTTAAAAGTATGCCACTACGCAACAATATTTAATCCGCACAGAACAATGCTTTATATATTATATATCTAAGGCTATCACACCGGGCGTTTATATTATCAAATTTTAAAACTTCTGAATTTTTGTATTGCGGGCTTAGATTTTGAAGCAAACCATAGAGCACGGTACAACAATTCGAATGTTTTAAAATGTTACATAATAATGTCCACGCGTTGCAAACTTGATTGTTAGGATTTTTATTCTTTTATAAATTAAGGTATGTTTAGGACTAGGTATAGTGTATAACCCACCTGATTCATCTAAGTTTTATATAAAAATTTGTATTTAAAATTAAATAAAAAGTATTGAGAAATAAGTAGACAGTAGCCTAGTATGGAGTTCATAGTAGCTGGTGACTAATGCAAGAGTAGTAAATGTGATATAAGATTTATGGGTTTAGAAAATAAGTAGACAGTAGCCTAGTACGGAGTTCATAGTAGCTGGTGACTAATGCAAGAGTAGGTGAATGTGATATAAGATTTATGGGTTTAGAAAATAAAAGTTTATGGATGCGAAGTGAAGAGATGTCAAGGAAGAGCAGGGATAAAGTGCTCAACAAAGAGAGTAGTAAATTGATCGAGTTTTGTGAATTGAATAATTTAATTATTTGTAATGACTTAAGAGGGGAGGACCAAGTGGGAGGATTTGCATTTATGAATATGAATGGACAGAGTGTGATTGATTATATGCTATACAGTAACGGAATTGACCAGATGTTGCTGGAATTTAAAGATCTGGATGGATAACAAGTAGTGGGCACTTTCCATTAAAAATGAGGTTGAGTTTAGGGAAATGTTATAGGGAAGAGGAAGTGAAATATATAAGATGTTATAAATGGAAAGACGGGTATGTTGAGCATTTCTGGGATTATCTGATATCTAAAATATGGGAAATAAGAAAGAATGGTGTAGTAGAGGCATTGAGAACAGGAAATATAGAGCATTGGAACGGTTAATGGTAAGGTGGGCAGGAAGGAAGAAGGAAGTGTACCAAAGAGAATAAAATTAAAGGATGATTTCTTTTTATTTGGTTTATTTACGGACGCTAACATCAGCGTCCCATTCAAATCGTGACGTGAAACGGCCGACAAATTTTGCTCAGAGGCCTCTTCTTTCAGGCTTGAGGTTCTTTACCGTGCCGTAAATGTAGGACACGGGAACCACGGCTTTACTTCTCTTTCGAAGGAAGCCATACTGATTTATAAGCCCGAAAAAAATCCATCATCCTGGCCGGGATCGAACTCGCGATCTTGGGTTTAGGAGGTTAGTATGATTGCCACTACACCACCAGGATCGATTGATTGGGGGGGGGGGGGGAGAGTTAAATACAAAGAATGAAGTGTTTAAGGATTTAATAAGGTGGAGAAGACAGAAGAAGAAGAAGTTGGCAAATTTCCTTGTTAAAAAAAGGGCTATAAGTGTCTAGGATAGGAGAAAAGGGAAGAATGGCAGTGGAGAATGGGTGAGAAAATCAAAGCAGCAGTGACAGCTAAAGAAAGTAAATACATATCGTCTGTTTTGAAGATCTTGAGAAAGAAAAGGGGAGGGGGATATAAGATAATGCCAATGGAATGGAAAAACCACTTTAGGAATTTTATAGATGGCAGGAGTTATTGAGTTAAGAATTAATTAGATAGTATTGTAAATGGGATAGAATGCTTAGATAAAGATTATACTATGAAGGAGGTAGGATACCAGATCAAAATACTGAAAAGAAAAAAGGCTTCAGGATGGAATTTCAAGAGAGTTTAGGAAAATATTTGCAGAAATGGGAGGAGGTACCAGGCTGCTAACAGAATTATTAAATAAAATTAAGGAGAGGTAGGTAATACCCGAGAGCTGGAAAGTGAGTATGGGCCATTATATAAAGGAAAAAGTGATATAATAACCCAAGTAATTATAGAGGAATTAGTTTATCTATATAAGGTAAAATATACACTGGCATACTAGCTGCAAGGTTACATGAGTGAGTAAATTAGTAGAGAGTGAAGGTAAATTATCAGAATTTCAAGCAGGTTTCAGAAAAGAAAAAAGAACACTAGAGAATATAAAATCCACACCATAGTAGATAAATATTTAAGAAATAAATGGGGTAGGATAAATATTTCATTTGCAGATTTCCAGAAAGCATTTGATATAGTAAACAGGCCACATTAGCATACACATTAAGGCATAAGGAGTGAGCAATGAATTTATTGTAGCACTTAAAAAATTATATAAAGGAAGCAGGTTTTTGTGTTTGATGTGAAGGTAACAGAGCTACAGATTATATGACGCAAAATATTGGATTGAGACAAGAGGTAAATTGAGTCGGATATTGTTTATTTTATTTATTGATCATATTCTTGATTGGATCATGTAAAAACAATAGACATTGTCCAATAATTGGTAAGAAGGAAATACCAGGACTGCTTTTTGCTAATGATCTTGTAACACGAAGAACAATAACATGAAGGATTGCAACATGCCACAGATGAGATTAGATTTTGCGTAGAATGAGGTTTAAGGATAAACAGCAAAAAATTGAAGATAATAGTATTTAAAAAAGGAACAAGTTAAGAAAAGATGAGAAATGTTTATAGATGGAGAATTAATACAGGTAGTGAAAGAATTTGATTACTTGGAGGTGAGATTTATGAGTATTGGAATATGGGTGACACAGTCTAAATGAGCACAACCTAAAGGCAAATTAGCTATGAAAGATGTTAGAATAAGCCTGTACAAAGTCCCAGCTTTATCAATGAAATGGTTGGAAAGCTTATATGAGGCTCAGGTCAAGTTCAAAATGTTGTATGCTTGGGGAGTGTCAAAGGGATGGATGAAGGTCGATGAGGTACACAGAATGTTTTGCAGAAAAGTTCTGAGGCTACCAAACAATTCACTGAGGGGAGCAAGTTTGTTTGAATTAGGAAGGAAGGGTATAATAGTGCAGAAAATTTTGAAATATTGGCATGGAGGTGTCTCAAATTAAACAGTAATAAAGTATTAAAAGAATGTCTTATGTATCAAAGAGAGGTATTGGGAAGGAGGGGAAATTACTAGAAGAAATTGGAATGGGATCTGATTTGATTTGTTTTTTATTATTAATTTTAACATCTCAGGTCATCAGCGTCCCATTCTATTCAGGGCGTGAAACGGCCGACAAATTTTGCTCAGAGGCCTCTTTTTTCAGGCCTGAGGTTCTTTATCGTGCCGTAAATGTACGACATGGGACCCACGGCTTTACTTCCCTTCCGAAGGAAGCCATACTTACGATTTTTACGCCCGAAAAAATCCATCGATCCTGGCCGGGTTCGAACCCGCGACCTTGGGTTTAGAAGGCAAGTATGGTTACCACTACACCACCAGGACCGACTTGGAATGGGAGATGTATGACAACTGGGTGAAAGTAATGTTAGTGGAATTTGACAATTAGCGAGACAGGGGGTAGAACATATTGAAAAGCAAGAGATTTGGGCCATCTTATAGGATAAAAGTTCTTTAGTTTTATATAAAGTAGTTAAAAGAAACTGGGGGCAGGAGAAATATATAGATAATTGTGATCATTTCGGAAGAATGGGCTTGTCATGGATATATAATGGTGTAATCTTTTTAAAAGGATCAAGGTAAAATACTAAAGAAGAATGTATTATGTCTAGGAAAGTGGATAGTATATTCCATTGTCTAATACAATGTAAAATGGTACAATGGTGGCAGGACAGTATTTGGAATGGTAAATGGGACAATCTACAAAAAGATATGGTGGCTATAAAAATTTTATAAAATAAGAGAGTAGAAAAAATCAACAAGATAGGGGAATTCCTAGGAAAAATAAGGGATAAGTGAAGGAGAAGCATAAGGATATACATAATGGTTAAAAATGGTATTTTATGATAAGAGGTTCTCTACCATACATACGGGCTGCTAAGCTATGGGAGAATCGTTTTTATTTATTTATTTTTTTACTAATAAATTTCCTAGATTAGTTGACAGTGTAAATTGATTATATCTAATCATAATGTTGTTTGTTAAATTCATTCATTCTTTTATAATTGCTGCAGCATCAGTATATACCTAGCCCAGTTCTTTTCCTACAGGTGCCTATGGATTTGATAAAACTTATTCGTCAATGCATTATTATTTACAATGAGGAAGATGCCATTCCCCCCTTCTTTTCTTTTACAGAAGAACTGCAAATTGGAAGAACAAATGTTGAATATTAGGAATGTCGAATTGCTGAAAAAAAATATAATTACTTAAAGGTCTCAATCCTTACACAAACTTTCATTTTATTTCTACAAAAATCTGCCTCAATTAACGTTAAGTTTGAGAATAGGTCACCTTATTCATTTGTTTATATTAACCAGAAGGCATGTATTCATTTAAAGAGATATTCAAAAGAATCGGGAATAACTTTCTGAATAACTATCCAACTATCCAAACAATAACAATGTTCATGTGTTGCTGGGACATTGTGTTGACTTAGTACTCTGTTTCCACCCACTTTGGGTACATATGAAAACAGTTTCATGTTTTGATTCCAGTGGTGGTCTACATGCAATCTGCTCTCTGGGAAACAAAAAACAAATTATTAAGGTAACCTATTTGCAAATATTAACCCTAATAAAATAAAAGCTATGTGGCAAAGTGTTAAGAAGCAAGTGACCCAGATAATATAACAGTGGAAAAGAACTCATTAATTATTATGGATCCAAAATTAGGAGCAGGTATTCTCAATAACCATTTTACTAGTTTTGCAATAAAATCTAAAATTAACAAAAAGAATGGTGAGGGGAAATGTAGAACCCAGTCATGTATAAATGTATTGGTATGTATGCTCTTGCAGTCAATTGACATTTTAGTAACAGTAAGCATATTAAAATCTAAATAGTCCTGTGGAACTAAACATTCTAGATGCAATGATTAAGGAATGTACGGATAAAATTGCCAAGCCTGTATCAGATAATTTATAACAGTTCAAATACAACTGTTCAAAATAGTTAAATTAAAACCCAAACTATTAGTTATCAATATTATTATATAGTTTTGAATGTATTTGCAGACACCGAGTGTGACTTCAGAAAAAATAAATCAATGGAAAGTTCATTATATCAATTTGTGAGCAATAGATACTTTAAAAAACTTAAGATAATATGGAAAATTAACAGGGATATCCTTTGATATATCAAATGCCTTTCGCATTGTAAATCATAAAATTTGTTTTAATAAACTGGAAAACATCAGTAATGGATTAAATCATATTTCACAGAAAGAAAGCAGCCTAGTAATAATTGCATATACAGAGAGGAGTGAAAATTAGGCATTTCCAATTTAATACACAACAATTTAAATGAGTCCCACAAGGCTTAGTTTTATGGCCAATTTTATTTTTGTTGTTTGTAGATGATCTGAAACATATCTCATTTATAACTACATACCCAGTATGTAGTTATAAAAGTACGAGTAGAAAGTAAAAAAGATAGAAATTCACAGTAGCTAAAAATTGTAGCTGAATCTTTCATGCAGTTTGAAAAAAACTCTCAGTCAGTCTTGTACAAGTCTTGAATTCACTGAAGAACAAACTTACAGTTCACTTTTAAGGCAAGAAAATGAACCAAACATAATTTTCAATTATAAATAAATTGTAACTATGAATTAAATTTCCTGGTGAATGAACTGATAAAAATCTAAAATAGGACAAACTTAGCATTGGATATTATGCCTTCAGACAATTGATAAAAAAATGCAAACACAGAGACACTTAGAAATATGTATATAGTATTGTTTGCTATTCAAATACAGCATTTTACTTTGGAGATATTCTCCCCACATCTGAAAAAGCATTCATTATGCAAAAGAGAATATTGAGAATAATGATAAATGTAAATCATATGACACACTAAAAATCTCAAAAGTCTCCCCTTACCATGTGTGTGCATGTGTATATTATATATATTCATACTTAAATATGCATAACAAGTCACTTCATGGCTAGCATCGAGTCCTATTACAGATTAAACGTCAATCTGCCCAAAAAAAGGCATAGAATATTACTATTACTTAAATATATCAAAGTAATTTCATGCATGTGGCTATTAGATTAATAAATTGACAGTTCCAATAAAAGTTGTGGATAAACTATCATGCTTTAAATTGGCAGTAGTAGCAAACTTGCTGAAACACTGCTTCTATGATTGATGACCAAAGAACAGAAGGTAAAAACTTAAGTTTGGAAAGGGGAACAAAAGTTTCTGAAAATATAGCCAAAAAGTTTAAAAAAAGGGGGGGGGCTGATAAAATATCTTTATTTAAGTCTAAACCAGTTACAATGGCCATTTGGGATGCTGATATTTATAATTTTTTACCTAGATTTCCAATAAAGCATTTCCAAATTATTTTCATTTATTGCTATCAAGTTGGTTGTATTTCAGTAGATATCCTTTGTTTAGAATATTATTCAAACAAGTTACATTAATATTCTTTATACACTATAGCAAATAACAAAGTAAACATGCAATAATTGGGTTTCAACCAATTTGTTACACTGAATTAAGTATAATATATCTTATAACAAATTATTTATAAGGAAATCACTCAAATTTCACTAGTTTTATTCCACTTACTTGGATATGTTTCAAAGGCAAATTTCCTTCGTCAGCACGGTTCCACTGAAAAATCAGAGTGGAATAAAATATTGAAATATGAGTGACTTTCTCATAAATAATTTGTTATATGATACTATATTTCACTGTGAAAATCCCAAACTATTCAAATGTATAACATATCATGTTTTCAAATGTAATTTGTTGGCACTTTGAGCACAGCAGATCCTTATATAGGGAGAAACTTCGCTCTACATCTACTGAAACCAATGGAGCATATTTTGTAAGTACCTGGAAAGGGAGTTAAGTGAAAGTTACAAAGGCTTCCACAACTGTTGTTCCTCAAAATGAATTCGAAGTTTGGCTTTGGCAAATGTTATCAAGGTTGATTCTCACAGTTAACTTCTTCCACTGTTCTTCTTCCATACCTTCTTTTAAACTCTGACTCATATCAGGCAAATACCTGTAACCATGCACTGCAAAAAGTTCCAATTCCGCTTGGGAAAGTTTGATGACTGTTGCAGCCATTGCACCCTAGAGCACATAGAGCAGAGCTTTGAATTTTTTTCAAATTTTTAGCACAAGGAAACTATGCATCTTATCCATATATCTCACCAGATTATGACAGAAATTGTAGTGGGTGGAGCCCAGTACAAATTATTATAACCGTTAATAATTTGCAGCCTTTACAAGAATTTTATTCAGGGCAGCAATGAAAATTATTTACCAATTTGCGTTCCTCCCTGGTTCTTTCACAACACTGTAATCCATGTTCAATACATATCATATTGTTGAGGTTGAAACATATGACCTTCAGTTGTTGGAAAGTCAAAAGCGTGTAGCATGCTTGATCAGTCACCACAAGCCCAACTTTTGTATTCTATGCCCTCCAACTACAGCTTCATGCAGGAATTTTGAATACTGCATTACAGTGCAGTGATTTGTCTTCTCATGTTGATACATCTCAAAGGTTTTATCCTTTAACCAAATAATGGAAACACCATTCACACTCACTATATATCTTTGTATTGCATTAGTAATTTCATATAACATGAATCCAACTTAATGTTTGCCAACCTTCTCTTTTATTTTCTTGAAAACATTCTCATAAATTGACTTTATGTAATTTTTTCTGCAGATGCTCTCATCTGGTACCGACTTTTGTTGTACTTCTCAAGGAATCATTTGAGTGCAAAACTGTTGAATTATTTTTTCAAATGCTGAAGTTAATGCACATATAAGGTAATTTGTTTGTGAAATTCATCATTCTTTGCATGCTTGCCTTACTGGATGTGCTGGTTTATTCCGACTCTTTGATATTTCTTGATTGTAATATTTATATCGCAGATGGCACATTCAGAATTAAATAATCAGTTTAGATTAGATGAACTGCCTCTTGAATTCTTCTGAAAGTGCATACCCCTTTTAGC
The DNA here is from genome assembly GCA_030762175.1 of Metallyticus violacea. Classification (NCBI taxonomy): domain Eukaryota; kingdom Metazoa; phylum Arthropoda; class Insecta; order Mantodea; family Metallyticidae; genus Metallyticus; species Metallyticus violacea. Next base: position 62,652,908 of record CM060840.1, read on the forward strand.
ATGACAGAGTACTTGGAATGGAACAACACAAACACAATCAAGCCAAGCAACTAGAGATCTGAGCCTTCTTTATATAAAATGTGCATATACCACAGAGAATTGCCCGCCTGTGGTGCCTCAGTAGTAAAAACGGGCGTTAAACCGTACTAAAAAAAAAAAAAAAAACAGAGAATTGCGGTTCTGGCAAATAGCCTTAATTGAAATTTGTGTTTCCTCTTGTAGTTTGTGCTAAATTTAACTTGAAAACTATTGGTTCTGCAAATTTATAAATAATAATTTTATAGCTCTTGTTCTACTCGACAAAATTATTATAGGGTTTTATGTAGCTGCCCAAGAAGGTGAAAATTATCTATTTTTCTGCCCAATTTTTTAACAAATTTTGAAAGAAAAGGTCCAACAAAGATGCTGAAGCATTAAAGAGGGCGTGTAAAGCGAACAAATGTGCTAATCTAATAAAAAGCAACACAATTTGTCTAATTTGCTTCATTTCAAATCCTAAAATAAAATCTCAAATGATCAGAATAAGAACTTTTGTATAATTGCTGCAAATTAAAATCTTTTTCTTACTGATGGCTTTCTGAGGAAATATGTATACTGATAATAAATAACACTTGAGTTTGGTGATTATAAATATTCTTTTCACAGCTTACATGGCATTTTATATGGAAAATGTATTAATTTTAATATTTCCCTTTTATATCCAGTTATTATTTACTTTAATTGTTCGTATAAAACTCATATTTATTTTTGCTTCCCCCTTGTTTTGACAGTTTCCAATATATATATTTCAGTGTTTTATTAATTCTGTATGATCATACATATGTACATATATTTTCCTGACATTTTAAACAGCTTTATAATAAATATCCTTTGATCGCTAGCATAGCCACTTTTTACTTTGCTAATGCCAAGATTTTTTGCTTTTCCCATTTTTCTTTCCACCAATTTTTATCTCGCACTACCACTATATGCCCAGATCACAGGTTCAATCTCGGCCAGGGTTGATGATTTTTCAGATATGAAAATCCTAAGTATGGCTTCCTTTGGAAGGGAAGTAAAACCATGGGTCCTGTGCTGAAGATTTACAAAATGCAAAAGAACCTCAAACGTGAAAGAAGAGGCTGTGAGAAAAATTTACCAGCCATTTCACACCCTGAATTGAATGGGACACTGATGATCTGAGATGTTCGAATGTTTCTGTAAATAAATCAAATCAACAATCATTTTATAATCTTTCTCTTTTTTTGCTCACTTCTTATGTTTACTCAGTTTCAATCACTCTTAAATATCACCCTTTTGACACAGTAAATAATAAAATAATAAGTTGACCTTTTCATTCTTCTCATGACTCATGTTCAAAACCCAAACCCCATAAAATGTATCTATTTCTTGCAAGATTGATTTTTAAACCTTACTGAAATAGACCCAACTATCAATCATAGGTGGTTTTCATTTTCAACTTCAGTAAGAGTCTCTTTATTTTGAATTTCTTCAGCAGGTATGTATGTACACTGAAAGGCAAGAACTTGTCTTGGAAAATGTTTCAGTTATAAAACCCAATTCCAATTGCTTGAAACCCACTGCAATTGATGTTTGTTTACAGTGACACAGCAAGGTCAAATGATTTAACATTCATAGTACATACGAGGTGGCATCCACAATATTTGGACTGTTGCTGCCATCTCGACAGTAGTTGCAGCAGAGTTTTGTACTCTAGGTGGCAACACTAGCACATCTGATGAGTGTTTCAAGTTTCATGCAGCTGGGTAGATGTGTTGAGATTCTATAGTACTTTTCATGATACTCTGTGTGTAGTGTGTGGCAATTTTACGATGGATCCAAGATTAGAACAGAGAGTCAGCATAAAATTCTGTGCAAATCTCGGGAAAAATGCTACGGAGAACATTCAATGATTCAATAACTATTTGGGGGACAAACCATGAGCACTCCTGTGTTTGAGTGGCATGCTCGGTTCAGGGCCGGCCGTACAGCTATTGAAGACGATGCTCATACCGGTAGGCCCGCCAGCTGCACAACGCCTGATATTATTGCCAACACCTCGCTCATGAGGATCGACGTCGAACGATTGAAGACCTTACTCTTGAAGTGGGAATTGGTTATGGGTCATGCCAAAGAATTTTAACTAATGAATTGGGCATGCATGCATCGTGTCGCCGCAAAATTTGTGCCAAGGATCCTGATTGCTGATCAGAAGGCGTGTTGAAGTTTGCACGGAGCTTCGTCAGGCCGTATACGATGACCCAACCTTCTTGTCCAGGGTCATCATTGGCGACGAGAGCTGGATGTAGGCTTATGATCCTGAGACAAAACAACAATCCTCCCAGTGGAAGAGCCCAAACTCACCAAGATTAAAAAAAGCGAGACAAGTGAAGAGCAAAGTCAAGAATATGCTCCTTGTTTTCTTTGATACCAAGAATTCGTCCCACAAAATCAAACAGTGAATTCCACGTACTACAATGACGTTTGGCGCCGGCTCCGTGAAAATGTGCGGAGACGACAGCCCGAACTTGGGCGACAAGAGAACTGGCTGTTGCATCACAATAAAGCGCTCTGTGCTTGTTCACCAGCTTTTTGACGAAAAACAGCATGACGGTTGCCCCCCACGCACCCTACTCGCCTGATTTGGCACCCTGTGACTTCGCTCTATTCCCCAAACTGAAAATCAAGTTGAAAGGACGTCGGTTCGACACAATTGAGAGGATTCAAGAAACGCTGTCTATGCTAAACACCCTCACAGAACATGACTTCCAAGATGCATTTGGAAAATGGCAGAATTGCCAGGACCGGTGTATACGTGTGGAAGGGAACTACTTTGAGGATGATGGCAGTCATTTTTATCAAAGTAAGTTTTTGACCAGATGGCAGCACTAGTCCCGAATATTCTGGATACCACCTAGTATATTGTGTAATCAGTCATTCTAGAGTAGAAGGATATCCAGGCATCATAGGCATTGTTAACATTACATTGATGCTTTACTTTATATACATTTTATTTTTAATTGGAGGTATTTACTGCTGATCAAAAGGATGAATTATAAGTTTATCTTAAGCAGCTAATATTTATTTTGGACTATCACCAAAAGAAGAAAATTTGCTTTTCAATATGCTATAACTTTAGGACATCAGATACCAAAAATATGGCAAAACAAACAATTAGCTGGTATCTTTTGGTCCACTTCTTTCTTGAAGAGGCATTCTTCACTGTCAATAATTAAACTAGAAGCTAAGAGTCCAGCTAGAGCTTCGGCATTTAACAGGGCAAATGTTGCAGAGTTTCTCAGCAACTGGAAAACAGTTCTAGACTGCTTGAAAGTTGATTCTCGGTATATATGAAAAATGGATGAAACTAACATAGTTCACAGTTCAGAAAAAATAGTTGCTCGGAAGAATTTCAAACAAATAGGGCAAGTGGTTTCAGCGGAGTGTGGTTCTCTGGTCACCCAGCAATGTCAATTTCTACAATGAGAAATACTGTTCTGCCATTCTTCATATTCCCTACAGTTAGCTATCGGAAACATTTTGTTATCCATACTTAATCTTACAAGAAATGGTCATCTGTTCTCCTAGACATCCATAAGTCTCACCTTATGGCATTTAATTATTTAAAAGACAACGATGTAACTGTCTTGTCATTTCTGCCACACTGCAGTCATAAACTATAGCCCTTAGAGTTGTTTATAGACCCTTAAACCATGTTACCAATACCTCTGATGCCTGGATATCCTCCTACCCTGAAATGACTCACTATACACAATATATGTACTGTGAATTGCTTTATCATTTTAATGGATATCATTGTATGATTAGTTGAACTACACACTCTTAAAGCTTCACTTACTTTTTATAAATGTATGGAACCGGTTTCGAGAACATTTTGTTCCCATCTTCAGCCATGCTAAGGTTCAACTGTCGGATCATTCGTTGAGCTGTGGGAATGTATATTCTGCTCTGGTGGCGGTGTGATAAACTTGTAGTTTATGTTTTCATCCCCGACAATGTCGAAGTTCATTATGCTGTTTTTGTATTTGTAGATGTAGATTTTCTCCCAGGTTGCTAATTCCGTAGGTCCTTGTACTGATTTTAATAATTTTGTTTTATTTATTATGTCGTGATTTTGTGTCCAAAAGTGATATGCTACTGCTGATTTCTCTATTTGCTTGTACTTTATGTTCCTGAAATGTTCCTTTAACCGTGTGCCAATGTTTCTCTTTGTTTTCCCTATGTAGATTTTTTCACATTCTGCACAGTTTATTTTGTAAATACCTGATTTTTCTTCTTGTGGAATACTGTCATTAACATTATCTATCAGCAAATTTTGAACATTAAATCTATTAATCGGTGCCAACCTGATATTAAAATCTTTAAGAATTCTTAAAGATTTTAATAATAATTCTTAAAGATTTTAATATCAAGTTGGCACCGATTAATAGATTTAATGTTCAAAATTTGCTGATAGATAATGTTAATGACAGTATTCCACAAGAAGAAAAATCAGGTATTTACAAAATAAACTGTGCAGAATGTGAAAAAATCTACATAGGGAAAACAAAGAGAAACATTGGCACACGGTTAAAGGAACATTTCAGAAACATAAAGTACAAGCAAATAGAGAAATCAGCAGTAGCATATCACTTTTGGACACAAAATCACGACATAATAAATAAAACAAAATTATTAAAATCAGTACAAGGACCTACGGAATTAGCAACCTGGGAGAAAATCTACATCTACAAATACAAAAACAGCATAATGAACTTCGACATTGTCGGGGATGAAAACATAAACTACAAGTTTATCACACCGCCACCAGAGCAGAATATACATTCCCACAGCTCAACGAATGATCTGACAGTTGAACCTTAGCATGGCTGAAGATGGGAACAAAATGTTCTCGAAACCGGTTCCATACATTTATAAAAAGTAAGTGAAGCTTTAAGAGTGTGTAGTTCAACTAATCATACAATGATATCCATTAATATGATTGGCTTCACTGTGTTTAAGTTCCAATTTTACATTTAAGTAATAAATGCTTTATCATTGTTTACCTTGCTGCATCACTGTAAACATCAACTGCAGTGGTTTCAAGCAATTGGAATTGGGTCTTATAACAAAAGCATTTTTCAAGACAGTAAGTTTTTGCCTTCATGTGCACCAGATATATCTGCTGAAGAAATTCAAAACAAAGAGAGACTGGCTGAAGTTGAAAATGAAAACAACCTATGCTTAATTAGAATGCAGGTACTCTTTCCCACGAAGTGTTTTGCCTATCCAAAAGGCAGCACCATGAAAGAAAACAAATGGTAGGAAAAAACTGTCTTCTGTTATTCTAACAGATTTTTCAGTGAAGAAAGAATTAGAAGAAAGGAGGTCAAAGAAGAACAAAGAACCATTTGACTTATAGGGCAAGAGAAGGGTTTACAATAAAATAAAAAAGAATCTAAAAGGCAACAGAAGACAAAGATGAATTATGTATTAGAAAGTGACGAACACTAAGAAGAAACCTATTGCCAGTAGTATCAAACTTTACTCCAAAAATGCACCAGGTGAAGGATGGATCCAATGCCTGTAATGAAAATTATGGGCACACAAAAAATTCACAGATGACAATAAGAACTTTTGTGTTTTTAAACTGCTTTTCAGACATTTTTGACATGACAATTCATTTCCAACAAAGCTAATTTTTAAATTTTAGGTCTTTTTTCTGAGTTTTGATTCATTATAATGTACTTATTTTGTCTTATTTGTTTCTTAAATTGCTTTCAAGCATAGATTTAAATAGCTGGGATTTTCACAGTGAAATATAGCATAATATAATTAATTATTTATGCAGAAATCACACAAATCTCACATAAATAATTTGTTATGCTTTCAAACATTTCTGATTGACAGTTTATTTTCAGTTGAATAGTGTTTAATATTTTTCATTTTGTTTTGATACATTTCAGAAATATTATGAATTAAAAGAACATGTTATTTAATTCAATTAAGTGTACTTACGAAGCTGTTGACAATGGAGTGGTATATATATAAACAAAGTAATACAGTTTTTTTTCACACTAACTCCATTCACTTACATAAAATTTGGAACATATGTTTCGGGAGCAATCCCTCCCATCTTCAGCCTGTTGAAGTAAGTTGACTCAGTTTACTTGATTTAAAAACACAAATGTATTGACATTGGTCAAAAAATTTAAATTTAATTACTATTTTATATAGCTAAATAAATATTATTACTTTATATGTTGTGCAAATAAATATAAAAAAAATGGAATGTAAAAAAATTTGAGCCAACTTGATCCTCTCTCCACTACTTGCTGACTTAAATTAATTGGTTAGGTAACTTACATACATATATACTTACATATGCCTCTTTTTATGACCAAGGTCCCAGCATGCATACATTCCAAGTACTGGTTTCTACCTCATTCCTGATTTCTTGGTCAACGGGAACATTTAGCTGCCCTTTGGGAGCACATGAGTTGTTCTGGGGTGATTTGTTTTCCTCAATTCCAGATTTGACCATGATGCATTCATATTGGTACAATAGAAGTTAAAATATACTTTCATTTTACACTTATATTATGCACACAATACTCAGAATTAGTTGTAAATAGGTGTGCCTTTGTAGCATGTCAACACATTCTTAAATCTTTTGATAAAATAATATTTTTAAGTACCACAACATGCCCATGACCACTACATTCCTTTTCTCATCCATTAATAATGGAATATATTAGCTTAGAAATATAATGCTTTTTCACCTACCTTTTCTCTTTAAAGTTTACTAACAACGATTTTATTTTCAGTATTTTGTCACACATTCACTTAATTCAATGTCTAAAATACTTCTTATATATTTTTTATCAAACATTGAATGATATGTGCACAGTTAATAAATATTATACAGTATTTTGATCTTGATCAGAGAAACAACCTAATATTAACTTGTAAGAAAAACAAGGAGAAAAATATCAACCAAAATTATTGAGCTACAGAGAGATATTTAAACAATCATTGGCTGACAAGCCCATTAATGAATAAAAGAAAATTGGAGGTAGGAATGTAATATAAAGAATTTACATAAAATTACAAGAAAAAGTCTTGACAACCTCCTCTGTAGTTTAGGGGTAGCATTTGCAATTACTAATCTGGGGGTCTTGGGTTCAATCCCAGTCAGATTAACCTGTGCAGGCAAGTTTTTTTGTTTTGTTTGTTTTTTTTAACCCTGAGAAGGTGAATGCCACATAGCTTTAATGTGCTTTGAGCTCATTTGTGCCTTCATTAATTAATATCATTTATCCCTACAGACATACACATGTAGTATCAGTTCACATCCTACAGACTCCTGAGGAGCCCAAGTTAAAACACCAATAAAAATTAAAAAGAAAAAAGAAAAAGCCAGCAGCTACAAAAGAGAAACAAATCACCAAACTGCACTACACAGCAATATTATATGTCATGTATCAAACATAAAATCATTTTACTTAATTTCAAAGTAATTACAACAAAAAATAAAGTTCATACAGAAAATTATATTACCAATTTGCATATCTGCATATAAGGGAAGGAAAGAAAATGAACATTTGATTCTATGCGGGAAAAAATGAGAATGAAACCAAAAACAAGGGGTAACCATAAAGAGATAAATAGTGCAGGACACCTATGCACTTGAATTACCTGAAGATCTCAACTGCATAATTTTAAACAATAATAAATCACACCCTATCCTTATTTTCTCCCTTAAATCATCTCTTACTTTTCAAACCTTTTCTCTCTTTAATCATCCAAGAAAAATATCAGAACATTGTTCATTAAAAGGAATAAGCTTAATGAATAAATATAAACATTTTAAACTTAATTTATTTGTACAAAAGTAACTATTTATCACATAATATGTAAAAGGAACTCTCAAAAATTGTAATACAATTATTGTTTACACCCAGAGTATAAAATTAAAATAAATATCCTGCATATAATATTAGATTACACTGAAAATGGGCCTTTTGTATATTTGTTAACATAATCTTGAACATGTGTCTACATGTTTTGTTCCCTTATAAGCAATATTAAGATCCACCTTCATTACACTGCAAATCAAATTGTATTGTACTACTACTGCTTTCTTTCTCTCATTGGTCACATCAAATATTTCAATATATTATTATGCAGAATCTTCTAATTCCCAACTAGTATATTCATTTTATACTGCCTATGGTAAGAGCAGGTAAACTATTAACAAAAAGCTGCCCTGCTGTCCCTTGTTTTAGTATCATTGCAGAAAAATCATCCACTAAACTAAAGGATAGCTAGCAGAAGTAGCTATACCACAGTGATTATCACGATTTCTGGCCATCTTCACATAACCTTGGTCTCCCCATGTAGTTCCCCATGAATTTTTGACCCACCAGTAGTCCTGCTGGCTATCTTCATCAACACCATATCCTACTACAAGGACACCATGATCTAAAGCAGTATTGTTGCATTGTGGCTCATAATAGACACCTGTTGGAAGAATGAGAAAATAATTATTGCTGCTTAACTTGATTTTCCAACAAGATTATCATTCTATTTTTTTTTTTTGCAAATTAGGGTTACTAATGACCTGTCATATTATATGCATCAGTTGTGATCCCAACATGAAATGGCAGGGCTATAAATCTTAGCCTGCTTCAAATTAAGCATTATTTCTTTTGTTGGAATTATTAGTTCTACATCAAATGATATCCAATTTTTAAAATAAAAAAAAACAACCTTATTTTAGAGTATTACGTAAAAAAATACTAAGCAAATAAGACAGGTTCAAATTTCCGCCCAATTTAGTTCATAAAAACTTAAAAACACCAAACTAGCCATACAGTCTTTGAATATCACTAAAGGATGATATACTGATTAATACTTTAAATGCATTATTATTGATACATTATTTTAGTGAAGATATGATACCAGCAAAGCATGCAGTATGGTATATAGCACAAATTTTCAGATACAGGCACCTTTTGGAACCAAAAGTTTGGCTTTCCTTATTTTATTTAATTCCTGATATCACCCAGTGGTATGAAGACTAAAACTACAAGGATTTTGCAACCAAAAATATCCTATGATGAACAGATGCCACACTCATTAGTACAGATTAATTTTCTGCATAAGTAATTTTATTTAGCTACTTTCATGCTGCCCATTGTGCTGTTTGATTAATTGCATGATTGCCTACACATGTCAGGATTCATACAGTTTATAATTTACTCTATTAGGGTTTGGTATGGAGGATATTAAATTTGTTTTGATGCCATTATGATCTTAAAAACTATATGCCTGCACAATAACCATGTTGGGTATATCTTCTTTGCTTTTATTTATTTATTGCTCATTTCATTACATATGAAGTTTGCAATACTACATGCCCTTGTTTTCCTCTGTTAGAGTTTATTTAATATTTTGATAATGTTCACACTTGAGTTATTACCCTATTTCTATAAAAAGTAATATTACAAATGCAAATGAATAATAATATATAATTTAATTAATTTATGTCAGAATCATAGCTTTTGCTCAGCTCATATTGATACTTAATAGATGGGCTCAGATATTCTTTGCCTATACCTATACAGGGTGTGTTTATAAAGTCTGAATGGTTTCTCTCATTAGTAACTCAAAAACTCTTTTAGAGATAGCAACTTGTTGTGTTTTACATTTGCAATTGTCAACTCAAAAACTCATTCATTTGTGATCACTTGAACATGAGCCCCTCCAATTACCAATCCACTTAATTCAACCCATTACGAACATTATAGGTCCAGTGACAAGGTGCACCATCTTGCTGGAAAATATTTTGTTGTAAGTTTTCCACTTGTCAATGGAAAAATGTTCCAACATATACATCTTGCATTAACAGCAGACTATTGAAAAAGGAATGGCCCAATGAGCTGATCACATGACATAATCACTTTTGGACTAGCTCTTTCTATTTCACAAACTACATGAGCCATACCTGACCATTGTGTCTATTAACTTTTCCAGACAAGAGAAAAGTGAATTTGTCCAAAAAATATCAATAAACAAGCAAATATTTTACCTTGTTCTATTAACTTCATATTTCTGAATAAAGAACACATTGTTGTTATAGAAACAATAGCCACCTAGCAAAGTGTACAGATATTTTTTGTTTGAAACAGTTAAAATTTTCCAGGTTTTGCTGTGTTCCATGATTTAATATGCTACCATAGCTTTCACAACATAACACTCACTGGAAAGATTACAAAACCTGAGAAAAATCTAATGACAGTTGATAAGACAAAATCTAACTTCTAAGTTTTTCGTTAAAACAAGAAAAGCTGGAAGGTGTTCATTAGAAATGAAGTGAGGCTGGTCAAGAAACATGCTTTCCATACATAAACATTTATAAAAAACCAGTAATTACATTATGGAAATGTCACAAATTTTAAAAAATGACAGACCATTAAAAAATCTTACAGCAGTTGCTAAATCTGTACTCATACCTGAGATTCAAATGTTAACACATTAATTATGAATTGGAGCTGCTGATATTCAGTCTATGACCCCCATTCATCATTTGAGAATTAAAAAAATTTAGTTCTGTTGGAAAAATTCTATCTATACTTTGTGATATTTAGAGAAAGTGAAATCTTCCCACTCATGAAGAAAATTTAATTTCTAAAATTAATTCTACACAAATAAACAAAAAGAGTATTACATGATTTGGTAGATGCGAAGAAGTGTGCTAGTTAAACAGAGATGTTAAAATTAATAATTCTAGAAACAGTAAATACTAAATTCATTAATGCAAAATTGTCACATATTTTACTGATGGATCAAAATGAACCAAAATGGAGCATGTTCTGGAGCTATTTGTCAATTTTTTTTTTAATGTAATAAATCCTTAGGTTATGGAACTTCAAAATTTGGTGCAGAAAGTAAAGCATTCTGCAGCACTTCAAAATCTTTTAGAATGGCTTTATTTTTCTCAACAAGGAGTTATACTATCAGATTCTAAATCAGTTTATTGGTATAGTAAGCAATTTGTCCTCTGAAAGTCAAAATAATCTTAAAATGTTGTAAAGCCATACATTACCTAATTAAACTTAACCAAAGGGTACATTTTTCAATGAGCACTAATCACATTGTGGTTTGAGTGGCAATGAAGTCGCTGATCACCTTACCAAAAAGGGAAGTAATATTGTTAAAAAAAAAAAGGACAGATTTAACTTAACATTTTTTGTAGTTTAAAGATTGATTGGCTCCAAATTTTAAATATAATTTTACAGCATTTTCTTAAAAATTCAAATAACAAAAGAGGAACAAATATAATTTCTTATTACCAACTTAAAAGTGCACTTGTTACATCCTGATTAATTATAGGTAATGATTATTTGGCAAAGCATTTGAAAAGAATTTGACAAATTTCTTCTCTATCTACTGTAAATTATTAAGAAGAGATGTATCAGAATCACTTTCAATGATGTCCAATCATCTCTACATCCTCTTTTTACAAATAAGAACTAAGGACTTCATTCTCAATAACTCATTATAAGATAATAATTACATGGCTAAGAAATATCAAAATACTTTAAAAAATGTCATCAAACATTTCCTCATTTTATAAATTTAACAATGTATTAAATATTAACATGTGGTAATACCCTCAGGCTTCAAATTGATGTCCTGGCATCACTGCATGCTATATCTAGATGGTCACCTGTAGTGTTAATAATTTAACACAAATTAATCATTGATTTTTTTTATTCAGGTCATCAGCGTTCCATTCAATTCAGGGTGTTAAACGACAGACATATTTTGCTCAGAAGCCTCTTCTTTCAGGCTTGAGGTTCTTTTTCGTGCCATAAATGTACGACGTGGGACTCACGGCTTTACTTACCTTCCGAAGGAAGCCATACTTAGGATATGTGAATTTTTAAAAAATACATTTATCATCCATGGGCTACAAAATTTTTTATAATATTTTTAAAGATTTTAATATCAGGTTGGCATCTGTGAACAGATTTAATGTTCTCCTGATTGACAAGGTTAATGACAGTATTCCACAAGAGAAAAAGTAGGCATTTATAAAATAAATTGTGCAGAATGTGAAAAAATCTACATTAGAAAAACAAAGAGAAACATAGGCACATGGTTAAAAGAACATTTCAGAAACATAAAATACAAGCAAATGGAGAAATTAGCAGTGGCATCTCATTTCTGGACAGAAAACCATGACATATTGAATAAACAAAATTATTAAAATCAGTGCAAGGACCTACAGAATTAGCAACATGTGAGAAAATCTACATTTACAACTATAAAGACAGTTGAATGAACTTTGACACTTCTGGTAATGAAAATATGAACTTTAAGTTCATCACACCTCTACCAGAGCAGATTACACATCCCCATAGCATAATGGTTTATCCTCCAGTCAACAATGGGCTGACGATGCAAACGAAGGATTCATAAAAGGGTCCTACAAATTTAAACAAGTAGAGCAAATGATACAATATCATTTGATATCATTGTATGATATCATACAATGATATCAATTAATATGATTGGCTTCACTGTGCAAGTTCCAATTTACATTTAAGTAAATGAGTGTTAATCTTATTTTGATTTAAAGTAAAACACTAAAAATCATGTCGTCACATTCAAACTCTCTTTAAGTTTCACAAACACACTTATAAAAGTAATTTTGGTACATGTTTCGTGAGGTACATTCCTCACATTGTCAACCAAAACGACGACTGAGGAGCCAATTTCATCAAAGTATGTATGTTACTATGCTTGCTCTGGTATTGTATTCATGAATACAAACTTATGAATTTTGATATACCGGAAGTAGACAACATATTGTTTAAGTTCATTAACAGACCACCAGAGCAAGCATAGTAACATACATACTTTTATGAAATTGGCTCCTCAGTCGTCGTTTTGGTTGACAATGTGAGGAATGTACCTCACGAAACATGTACCAAAATTACTTTTATAAGTGTGTTTGTGAAACTTAAAGAGAGTTTTAATGTGACGACATGATTTTTAGTGTTTTACTTTAAATCAAAATAAGATTAACAAAAGTTTCACTGTGTGGATTCCCAAATTCCGTAAACAAATGAGTGTTAGTTTGACTCAATCATACAATGATCTTAGTATACTTGTTGATAATATTTTTTATTAAAACAGAAGAACATATGAATATCAATATTCTGTATCTCTTATTAAACTTCAGTTATATCATATAACATATGCAATTCGTAGACCCTATATTTGAGTTATTCAACTTTATTGTGTTAATATCTGTGTCTATATAGAAGCTACTGATAGTGAAGTACTGAAATTTTCCAAACAGGGTTGTTAATTAGAATATTTATTCACACATGTCCTAATTAAATTATGTAAAGTTCATGTCAACATTTGAAACATTCAATTTGGAATCTAATGATTAGCTCTAGGATATAGATTTATGTCAGAAATGACATATATTGTTAATATATGTTTTAAATATATTTATGTATGGAAAATTTATTTTAAGAGAATTTAGAACAATTAGGTTTCATATGAATGAATTCATCCTTGCAAGTGGAAAGTTGTTTTTTTTAATCTAACTTTAATTTGACTTCATATTAAAATTAAGGAAAGTAAATTAAATAACACAATAGCACTTTAATAATCACCTTCCTGAAGAACTTAAAAATTACATTTATGAAAACTGTTTTTAGTGAATCGTGCATTTTGCTCCTAGCTTTATTCATACCCCTTTTTCTGTAACATAGAACATTATGCTTAACTTCTTACTATTATGAGTACATATTATGGTTATCTGATGAGTTTATCACAACTTTGTTTACTTATTTATTCTTAATTAGCTGGAGAATCAATTTAATACTCTTATGCTCCACTTACCATTAAATTATACATACATATTTCACAGATCATTGCCCAAATCATTTGAAACGTTCCATATAATTCAATGGTAAGTAGAGCATAAGAGTATTAAATTCATTCACCAGCTTACTAAAATATATGTAGTATTAATTCTGACACAAAGTTGGTCTTAAATTTTCTGTTTATTATTTGATAAATAGGAGCAAGCCATTGATAACATTTTCCACATATACCATAAAAGCATAACTTTGAAAGAAATATGCTATAATTCACAGTCTAAAGCTTTTGAGCGCCGCAAACAATATCAAGTGCATAGAAGACTATTATTAAGAAATGTGAGAACTTTATTAGTTAGCCTGAAATGTTCCATTATTGGTGGATATATTTTTCCTAGAGCAAACTGTTCATGGCTAAAATATTCATTTTATATAGATAGTGATGTATTCTTTAACATTTTTTCAAAGACACTTGAAAAAAGTTAGTAATAATGAAACAGGCCCATAGTCTTGACATAAGTGATTTTTTTGCCCTTTCTTATATAATGGTTTAACAATGGGAAAGTTCAGGAAAATTCTATCAAAAAGGAGAAGTTGCAAATGATTTAGCTGTTTGTTAATGCTATCTGCATGTTTTAATATTTTTGAGGTAATTTCATCTTGCTAAGTGTTTGCTTTTAAGACTTTGGATTACTTTATTCAATGAGTGCTAAAGCCAACTCACTTGCCAGTTAGGCATTGGAGTTCCACACATGGGTAGCAGAGGTCAATAATGTAGTCCATTTTATATATTACCAACATTATAATGATTGATGGAGAAGTGAGGTAGAAGTGAGTCCTAAAGAAAACCCGCCCAGATGTCACTTCATCTGCCACAAATATCACTTGCAGCCTTTGGAATCAAAACCTTGCCACCTCCATGGGAAGCAAGCAGTCTAACCACTCAGCCACAGCGTCACCTTGATTATTTTGTTTATTTCAACTAGATTTTTAGATGTTAGTTCAATGGAAGAATACATTTTTGAGAAGGTTTCCTTTAACTACGAGATGAATCTTTAGTTTGCTGCTCTTTCATTAGTAAATGATCAGCTACCTCAAAGATAATACTTTACCTTCCTGGTAGAACTGAAATGATTCATGACTGGCATCAATTGCTACAGAAACAGGTCCCACAGTTGCAACAGCCTCCTTCAAGTGTCTTTCACTGCCTTCTGGAATATCTACAAAACCCACATCACTGGCTCCAGAGTCATTTGGATTATATCGACATTTGTCATCCTGCAATATAAAGTATCCTGAAAATGATATATCTAAAAGCACCAACAAACTACACATAGTAGAATTAATAAAACATTAGCTTACAACTACCAGTACAAACCTCAGCTTCATATGGATATGTTACTTCAGTATCAATGCCTCTGTTATCCTTAACATACTGGAATGCCTGATCCATTAATCCACCATTACAACCTTCATTACCATACTTTCCAGAACAATCTATTAAGTTTTGCTCACTAAGAGAAATGAGAACTCCTGTCTTTCGGAAATGCTGACCTTCCAATGATCCAGTCTGAAAACAATCACAGTAAAATTATAAGCATCCATTTTTGGCACAATATGTTTGAATAGACATTGGTTGATATGCTGACAATGTATTTATTTATTTAAACTGGCATGGCAGCAAAAGATCAGCTACATCTTTTAAAATATTTCAAATCCTTACAGCACTGAAAGACCAGCATGAGCCACACTGCCCTTGATTTTTCACTGGTGTAACAGCTCCATCTTCTCGCCAGTCCACATTCTTTGGTAGCTTTACATTTGCAGGACTTATAAATGTTGCTGCCACATTTTCAAGTTTATTTGACTCCTTCATAGAATGTCTAAAGCCATTCATTTGGCGGATAAACTCATGGTGAAGCTGAAACCAAGCAATAAAACAAATTTTAAACTTAAATGTAAATTGGAACTTGCACAGTAAAGCTAATCATATTAATTGATATCATTTATGATTCAGTTGAACTACAACTGAACTTTGAACTTTAGCCTGGCTGAAGATGGGAACTAAATGTTCTCGAAACCGGTTCCATTTTCATACACTTATGAAAAGTAAGTGAAGCTTTAAAAATGTGTAGTTCAACTGAATCATACAATGATATCAATTAATAAAACAAATTTTTATTTTTTCGCACATTTCTTTGCTCTTATTCTATCAGTACATTCAAAGTGCAATAATGTCACAAATTGAATGATAAAAAAAAAAGTAGTGCAAATGAAATAGTTATTAAGGGAAAAAAGTGAGTTGGAATAAAACAATTGTTGAATTGTGGAATCATGAACACAACATTTGGGCAAGGCAAGAAGTATATTAGGTGCTGCATAACTGTTGCTACAGAGCCACTGTGCTGTCTCAAATGATAATGGTTGAATGAACAATGCCTAATCTTTTTCTCATAACAGTAAAAACAGAAACAGAAAACCAGGGACAATATAACAAATTATTTATGAAGAAATCACTCAACCCTGATGATGATTATGAGTCAAAGACCTTCAAAACAGGTTCAAATAAGTGGAAAAAAAATTAGTGAAATTTGAGTGATTTCTTCATGGATTATTTTTTATATTATACTATATTCATGTGAAAAGTCCCACTATTTAAATCCATATTAAAACCACGTATATTTATAATTAAAAACAGGAGAAAACACATTCTTTGAAAGCAGAATACTATTTATCTGTTAATATTCAACTTCATTAATTAAAACAGTGGGTCAATTATATAGTTAGCATAAGCAGTAAATTTAATATCAATGTCACAGTTTCTCCTTTATTATTATTATTATTATTATTATTGTTGTTGTTGTTATTATTATTATTACTGCATCATAAAACTCAAACTCTAATACAGGCATAAATAAGGATGGCTGCATTATGTAAATAGACTATTTGCAATATCTAATTCTAATGCTCATTTAAAAATGTGTGCTTACCATATCCCCGAATTCATTCATTGCCAATTTGAATTTCACTTCACCTCTGAGGTGACGAGCATTGTGCTTTGCTATTTTGTGTTTATTTTCTGCAAATATTTTCATACGAAACTTTTCTTCCATTGGAGAGTATTGCTTTTTATGTTCCATCTGAAAATATATAATTAAATATTTTAAAACTATACCAAATTTGATGCATTTAGTTTGAAACAGAACTTATACTACATTTTATCTACTAAAAGTTATTAAGTTGACTTCAACTGTCCAAGGACATAAAATATTATTTTCTGCTTTTATCTCATTGTGTTGTCCTTTCTATTGCAGACTATAGACTCAATAAATGTCACAGATTATTCTCCTACAAAAAGTTTATTACAATACAAGTTGAATCAAGAAATATGATTTCTAGCATGAGCATGATATACATTGGGAGAGCCATGATGTGTATAAGTACTTAAGAATCAACATCATATGAATATTTTCTTTGCAGTTTGTTTCTTTAAATGTATATTTTTATACAAATGGAAAAAATTATCTCCTGGACACTTTAAATGACTTGATGACATGTTTCTTTAACAATTGTGTTATATAGCTACATCAGCGAATGGAAACTTTCAGATGTTATACTGCTAATATTATACGCTTGTATTTTGATGCATTGATAAAGTAAATACCAAACAGTCCTCTTCTCAAATTTCACATTAACTATGTACTGTTTTAAGTATGCTGAATTACTTCTTAAGTGATAAACTGATTTGGAAAACATATGTTGTAATAAATTAAGTATTGAAGCACTGATTTGAGATGAACATGCAAAGAAAAAATAAATGCAAAAGTTTAATGGCACAGCACTGTTTTACATAATTATATATACAATATTTGCAAAATAAATAGTCCAGTTATACACATAAGCCAGCAGAATGTGGCATATCAGCAAAAGTAAATAATGCCAATAGCAGCATTATTATATGTGTGTCAATACATGCATGTGATTTTGGGCTACTGGCAGAGCCTGGGTTTGGGTCATTGGTGACCACAAAACAAACTTTGGTGCCTCCTTCCAGCAAAAACAAAAATAATAATTGCATCACTTTGCCACACAAAATGCTGTTATAATAATAATTATTAAATATAATAGTAATCATAATATAATATTTTATACCCATTTGAATCCAACATTTTCAATAAAAATAAACATTACAAATATCAATTAATTTACTGTATTTTAACATACTAACTAAGCCCCAGTCCTTGGTTCAACAGATGATTTCTACTGGAATATCCAAAGGACTGACCTAGCCAACTCTATTTGCTACTCATAAAATAAAAATACAGTGTATAAAACTACCATCTTTTATAATATTACATTAGTTACCTACCTAGGTATTATACATGTAAAAAATCCAATGCTTCTATTAACTAGCTCTCTCATTTATAACCCCTGGTTGTATATGCGGGATAAAGCTACTATAATAACTCTTCACTTTCCACACATTCTTGCCCCTTTCTTAAGCTCCTTATCCACTTATCTCTTATCACTCCTTAATATTTCCATCATTTTAATTTTTAACCCCTAATAGTAATTAAATAATTAGTTAATATACATTTTTAGTTGGACATATCTTAGAATAAAGGAAAACTTGCAGAAATAAGTATGGTAAAACAATTATTTCAGAGAGGTTTTTTCCAGTGTTACATCCTCCTCAGAGCACATTAACACAAGTGCATTTGTTTTACTTCCCAAGAAATTATCTTTTAGCATTTTTCATTCTGCTTAGGACAGAAAAAGTACAGGACAAATATACAGGTATAGAATTAATGTTAGTGGGAGATCATAATGCAAGAATAGGAGAAGAACATATTAGGGTAGATTTCAATGCCTGGAGCTCAACAGAAGCAAATTCAGAGAGGCATTAAGGAAAATGAAATTTGTATTAAATATGAAAGGGGGAGGGTTACAGATAAAATAGCAAATAATGTAGATTTCAGACAAGGATGTAAATTAAGCCCAGTGCTCTTCAATCTATTTACTGATGATGTGTTAGAAGAAATTAGTGAAAGTAATGTGCATTCACCAACTATAAATAACAAAAAAATACTGGGTCTGTTCTTTGCAGAGAATGAGATTTCAAAATAAACAAAACTAAATCTAAGATTATGGTGATAAAAAAGTTTTCAAAAAAAAATGGAGAAATGGTGGTGGTGGGAGGGCACAGAAATTGAAGTTGTCAAAAAGATTGATTACCTGGATGTTAGACTGTCTAGTAATGGGAAATGGAGCGATCAAAAAATAAAATCATTATTCAAAGGAAAATGGCTATGAGTGTAATCAGATCTTGTGCTGATAAGATAACAAATATGCAAGTAGAATGCTTAGAGTTCATTGTTCAATAGTAGAGAGCAGAATGATATATGGAATAGAAATTTGACAGCCAGATGAAGGATGGAAAGCGATGTGATAAATAAACTGTTTTGTAGAAATGTCCTAGGCTTACCTAGCTTTTCACCTAATAAGATTGCTCTAATGGAACTATGAAGACTGGGGTAGAAAAGCAAGGTTATTTCAGAGTACTAAAATATTGGCATAGAATAGGGAGACTAGAAGAAGAGAGTATCAAGTTTGGTAGCACAAGGAAAAATTAAGGAAAGAGAAACTTGGATATCTAAAATCCAAAAGATTCTACAAGAAGTGGACATGGGATCAATATGGTATAAGGGGGAAAGAATGAGAAAAGGACTGGAAAGAGATAAAAACAAGAATTGAGCATTTTTAAAAACAGGAAATATGGGCTAGTGTTAATGTCAAACAATCTCTGAAATTATATAGCACACTAAAAATGATTGGGGAAGAGAGAGATACATTGAAACCTGTGATAAGGTAGGAAGGGAAGGACTGGCATGGTTTAGAACAGGAGTAATTGTTTAAGTGGGATAAATATATAAAGGGGAAATGTCCAATGGGTGAACCAGATAGTACTTGGCATTGTAAGTAAATCAGTTTTAGAGGGAACAGTTCTTTTATGAAAGTGGGAAAAATTATCAAATGGAATAAGAGGCAGAATTATTTTAAAATTAAAATCAGATGGGGGAGAGGTGGGGAAAAAAGAAAAAAAAATCCTCACACATCAGCAAGGTATGACAAAAATGGTTATGGAAGGTGGGCAAGACAAATAGGAACACAATGTTGACAATGGTACAGAGGGAATATAATATATCCTCAACCTGGTGTTAATTATAACGGGGTTCGGATGGAATGCAACTCCATTAATTGAGGATGATTAAGTTACAATTTTAAATGTTTTAGTAATTTTACATGTATTTAGAATGTGGAAATGTAAATTGTTCACTTTGATTTTAACATGTTTACTTATTGTGAAAACTCCATGAAATTGGTTCTATTTATATGTTAAAAAACATTATATCTGCATGTAAATTGGACATTGGAAGAAATAAGTTCATTCATTTATAGGACAGAACACCCTTACTCTGTCTTGCCTTCTACACCCAATAATGTGGGTTCAAACCCGGCTAGAACCGATGGATTTTTTCGGGTGTAAAAATCTTAAGTATGGCTTCCTTCGGAAGGGAAGTAAATCCGTGGGTCCCGTGTCATACAATTACGGCATGAAAAAGAACCTCAAGTCTGAAAGAGAGGCCTCTGAGCAAAATTTGTCGGCCGTTTCACGCCCTGAGCTGAATGGGACGCTAATGACTTGAGATGTTAAAGAGTGTCCATAAATAATATCAATCAAAAAAAAAAATAAATAAATAAAATCAATTAAAAAAAAAAAACCTTACTCTGTATGCAGCTGGTGACTGGTAATAGGTAAGGAATGTTCTTAATATAATTATAAAGTTAGAGAAAGTATTTTGGAGGTAGTTATGTCTAATATAGTTCTGATATCATTGTCAATGTCTCCAGCTAAACATATTCTTACAATGACAGCAATTGTTCACAAAATCACTATTAATCTACTGGATAACATTCGGCTAGTTTAAATTTGCCACATAAGGTGACAGCAGAAAGACATTATTTCTCCTTCTTGACAATTAGCTATCAATGAGCCAATTATTTTGAGAAGCATGTCAGTCCTAAATTTTATCTTCAATCTAGACTGTCCTCAGTGCTTCACTATTCTTCATCATGAAGCAATGTGCATTTTCTGACTGTGTGTAATTCTACGTTTCAGATCCAGTATCACTGAAAGATTAATCAAATTTATTCCTTTTTTCATTTAAGAAACCTAACAAGAGTAAAGCTGCTATGAGACTGAGTCTTTTCTTGTAAGGTTTTGCTGTTGCTGCTGCTGTACTTATTCACCCTCTCTCAAACATCATTCCAGATCACAGAAAGAAAGGCAATTTTAAAAATATAAAATTTGAGCTTCCAGCCGATTACATGGAACCTAGAAAGAATCTTTGGATAAATCCTTTAAAGCATTTAACATTTACTTGTACCCAAGCTTTTCTGCCATCTGTTCTGGTATTCCAATTTAAATACTGGAGTGCTTTTTCAACTAATATACTTCTTTAAAACATTCTATTCGTGGATGATGCTCAGAAAAAATTATGAGCTCTGAACAAAGCTGAAAAGCACTATTACCTCAGTATAATATTCTGTAGCAGCACCACCACCACCATTAGAAGTTCCAAAAAAATCCAATGAGCAGGTAGCACAGGGAACATATCCAGCTTGCAATTTGTAACCTACTTAATTGAAGCTAAAGTACTGAGTAAAAATATACAACTTCAAAATCTTATTCTTGTGCCCCTAAAAATTATGTGCACTAGGCATTTGTATTGTCTGTCCAGTTATAAAATAGGGCTTGGTTACACGTATTAGTGTGTTTAGATGCTGGCAGTCCAAATGGCCACATGTCACTGAATATTTTTGTTTTGTTGGAAGGATATTTTATGGCTCCAGCAGAAACAGCTTCAACCTAACATTTCCTCTATTAATATGTTATGCAACTTTCAAACTATATACACTATCAGAAACAGAAAAGAAGCTTATGAAGTTTTACTCTGAACTCTGTAGATATACTCTTATTCTTAGGTAACATAGGAATCATGAGTAGCTGCCCTATGATGGATGATATTCATTTATGGAGAAATAGCAATAATACCTAATATGTAACTGTATTTTTATATTTTCCACGCTTTCATTTGAAGTTGGTATTGAAAGTATTCATGTAGAATACATCACTAATATGACGACTAGGTAGCATAAAGCTATTTACTCCAAAGATAAATACATATTGCAAGCACAAACAAACAAAGGGACATTAGAGGTACATTATATTTTATTTGTAAATATATGTATTTTAAATACATATAATTTTAAACTTATAAATCTTTCACCAAAACAAGCATAACTCTCAAAAATTTATGTAGCAATTAAAGGCAAAATGTATCAAATGTAACAGGGAAAAACATACAGAGATGTAATTGAAATCATAATATGATTGAGTCGAACTAAACACTTTTATGGTTCCACTTACTTGTATATAAAAGCAGGTATTTACAAAATAAGTTGTGCAGAATGTGAAAAAATCTAAATTGGAAAAACAAAGAGAAATATAGGCACACAGTTAAAAGAACATTTCAGGAACATAAATACAAGCAAAAGGAGAAATTAGCAGTAGCATTTCATTTCTAGACAGAAAACCATGCGTTGAATAAAGCAAAATTATTGAAATCAGTACAAGGACCTACAGAATTAGCAACTTTCAAAAAAATCTACATTACAAATACAAAGACAGTTTAATGAACTTTGACACTTCCAGGTATGAAAACATAAACTTTAAGTTCATCACACCTGCACCAGAGCAGAATACACAGCATAACGAAGTATCTGCAGTCAACTTTCTAGCTGATGATGCAATGAAGGTTCGTGAAATCGGTTCTAATTTATAGACAGTAAGTGGAGCAATAAGAGTGTTTAGTTCGACTCAATCACACTGATTTCAATTATATGATTGACTTCACTGTACAATTCCAATTAGCACCTCTAGTTGATACTGAGATGTGCTAAAATGTTAAACTATGATGTCCACAGGAAACTAAAGAACTACATGCAGCACTGAGACTACCAATTAAGCATATATTGTGTGATTTATATATCTGGGACATATGTTGAGGGATCTAATGCAAGGAATTAAATTTAGGTGATTCTTGCACCTTTGATCCAAATAATTGCAAAATATTATGTTTAAAGATAAAAATGTTCAATAACTACATTCTATTTTACTAACCCTATATATTATTACTTTCTCTGTATTATTATATTAACCAAGAAGTTTCTATTCTATGATATATTTGTAACAGCAAACAACATTTGGTGCATGACGGTGAGATATGCCGGGTTAACATAATTTTCATCTGGGACATTCAAAGTTCATGTTAACAAAATTATATAAACCTGATGTATTGACGTCATAACAAAATACTTCTATTTACTTATTGCATCATCCATTTCAGTCTTCTTTTAAAGAAATAGATTACTATAAAGCAGTTGCCAGTCAAGACTTACAGCTTTAAAACCTCAGAATTAATTAAAATACTTTTTTATTTTCTTTTGCTTGCTTTTGCAGTTGAGGCTATGACCCTGCCTGCATAGTTATCAATAAATCATGCTTTATCTTCCTTACACCATTATCAATTCCGTTAATTAGCTGTCACTGCATATAGGATCAGTTGCTATGGTTGTAAGACAGAACAATATAATCTGCTAAGCTTACAGATGGTACATGTATCCTACACCATATGTATGACTGCCTAAAAAGGTTTATCAAGTTACATGTGATGTGGCCTATCAGCAATTCTGTTCATAACGCACCTCATTAACTATAGTTAAGTCTATTGATATAATAAACACAACAGTAATTAGTAATATTAGCCAACTAAAACTAATTTTGTTACATTTTTTTTTCTTCCATATATATATTCTTCACATATTTGGCTATACAATCATAGAGCATACAAAGTACAGCTGTAAGACTTCCTTTGGTTGGATATTCACAAACATTCCTTAAAACTGTATTAAATTTTAGCAGCAATAAAGTTAACTATTCAGTAGTAAACATCTTTTTGACTTTGAAGTGATTATAATATGCAAATTAAATAATTACTAAATTAGAAGACTAGTAAAAATAATTACAGTCATTGAAAAATTAATCCCTTCACATTACTTTTGTGTTTAAAAGTTTAAAACTGTTTTCCAAGGAAAAATGTGACAGAAATAAACAGATCCAGGAACCAAATTACCAAAGCCTATAAACAAAGCTGGTGTTATTTTCTGATGGAATATATGACATAAATGCATTACAGTACACAAAAGAATAATATGCACAGATGAAATTTAATATGGGGAAAGATGTTCTATTCTAATACACTGAAATTCACAAAATTTATGTTACAGCTAAAACCACAATTGCTGTCTGCTGGGGAAACAAGAAACAAAACTAATTAAATGATCATAATGCTGCCAATGGTAACTGAAATATATTATAATGGAACTCAAAACTGTAATCAGGATTTACATAAGTTCATTTGCAAAGTAAATTTCCTGCAAGTTTGTCATTTGCGGATGTTTCTCCACTATTTTATGCTATAATGCAAATATCATTCTCTTTCATGCAACTTTAGCATCAATGTTGATATCTGCCAATCCCTTTGGGGTCATAACTTACAAATCCTTCTATGCTCTTTTCATATTTCATATTATTACGAATGTTCATGATATGAGACTCTATTCCCTGGATCTGTTAGATGCTATTCATTATGATCCTTTCATAAAAAATTCAGGGCTCTCCTCATTCTCTAATATTTATTTCTTATGCAAGCTCTGTGCTGATTAAAACGAAGGGCAACAGGAAGGAAAAAATATGTTATACGTGAAAACATTCAAGATCTCTGGCATTAAAGGCACATGCACCACAACATCACTTTCAGGGCATATGAATTAAGAACCCTTTCTTACCCTCCCTAGATATTGGGGGGATTAATGGAGTTTTAGCATCCTCCAGCATGTCAGCCTGTTAAGCCTTATTGTGCTACAACTTTGGGAGGGACGTCCTCATTGATTTCCATCTTTTTTCCTTGTACAAGTTGCAGTACATTGGTTCCAACATTGGCATCCTTTCCCAAATCTTTCCTGGTTATAGAGAGAACAAGTCTCTTTCCTTCCAGGACTGGACACTTAAATGGGATATGCAAGGCAGAATTCCTCATCCTGTTTACACATTCTGCAAGTGGGTTCATCTTTACAAAGATCCACTTTTCATAGATGTTTCCTGAAGTGACCACGTTCAGTGATTAATGCAATTACTTTCCTTATTCCTCTTCTGTCCAATTGGAGAAGGGATGGATCTAGGATAAATTTCCTAGCTTGTATTTGTCAAGTTAGGTTTGCAACCTTAGTTGATGTTTATCCCCAATTCATGTTTTTACTGCAGTCTTAGCATTACAGGTATTTATTCTAACCATGGGTTGAGGGTCAAAGGGTCAGCACCCCTTTTTGCTAATTGATGTTCCATATCTCCCATAAATGCCCTGATGTCCCAGCACCCACCTCAGTTCAAGTCTATTGTGTGGTGCCAGGGCAGATGAACATTTTGACAATCTCATACCATAACCCTCCCTAATTGCTTGGGTACTTTGAAAGGCTAATGAATGTTTTCATTCTTCTATTTGATTTTCACAAAAATATGTTCAAGTTATATTAACCATGAAAATTTCCTCTTAATACTTCAACTTTACATCTTCAGGTTATACACGATGACATGGTCAATATTGAAGTTGGATATTCCTGAAGTGGATAAAATGTATAGTCTTGAAATGTTTAACAATTTTTTTAAGTAAATTTTAATATTTTTTTGCGAGAGATCAATGCACAATACAGAAATGTACCAAAAGAGCACTAAAGAAAAGTATCATTTCATCTGCACATTCTATATCCTTTACCTTCATTACTCTGCAGAAGAATATGGCTTTCGATCCATTGTTACATTAGACAAACAATAATTGTTCAATAAAGAATCATATTTTTTTTTGACAACGTACCTTTACTCATTCTCATAATTTTGATGATCTTTTTCTCAAAGTATAATCCCCATTGGATATAATGTTCCAGCATTGCTTCAAAAACATGCTGGAAGCAATTTTTTTAACAGGTCCTTCAAAATTACCTCTACAGCCTTCCCTCTGCTTCTAATGATGGAAAATGCCTACCAAGATGTTTCTTCAGTTTGAGGAAAAGGAAAAAGTCTTAGCTATGTGGAGAGTGAGGAACAAATGAATGAATTTAACACCCGTTTTTTCTACAGAGTCACCACAGGCAATGGACAGTGATGATACATGAGATGAAATGATATATTGGGAAAGGATTTATTTTTAAGGAAGGAATCGTTCCAGACCTAAGTTTAGGGGTACCTCCCCGGCATTTGCAATTTATGAGGACTGAGGAAAACCTGGAAAAAACCTCAGCCAGGGAGGACGGTCCTGGCAGTATTCGAACCTAGACCTCCCACTCATGAGTCTGCGCCTTAACGACCTCGGCCACCTGTGGTGGTGAGTGAGGAACACACTTTACATTGATTTTAGTGAGAGGTATTCAGCAACAGTATTTGCAATGTGTGGCTATGCAGTGCAGCATCCAGCTTATTGAACAAAAATATGGTCTTTTGTGTGTGATATGGATTGCAGAGTTTTTAGGATATCTCTGTAATATTGCCCAGTTATAGCCATGGTCATCCCATTTTTCCATATTCATGGAAATGGTTTATGAGCATGTAGTGCCTGCACATGCATTAAAAAGACTTAATCACTCCATCTCTTGAACTATTAACCTGGCTCCATCTTAAGGAAAAAAAGAACTCTCCACTCTCTCACTTTATACTATCAGACAGTTTATTACCAGTAGAAGCGACCAATTTTATTTTTTTTTCTGTAATGGTGAAATTGTTAAGTATTTTAATGTATGTATAATTGAAAATATTTTCTTGCATGTTTCTACAATCTGATATTACAATTTAGGTTTCTATCGAAATGTATCCATAGGTTTTTACCGACTTAGTAATGGGATTTATATTACGGCTAATTTTTACAGGATATAAATTTTGTTGTTTACAGTATTAAACAGTCATTGATGACCCACACAACTGTCTATGACTTTTCTGGATTCAGTTTAAGTCCAATTTTTTTTACCCATGATAGTAATGAAAACAGGTTGAGTCTTGCTAGAGCTGTGTCAATTTCGCCAGTAAGAAAATGAATATTGTGAGATCACTATATGACTGTGTCAAACTAACACTCTTTTGCTCCACTTCGACTCAACCATACTATGATCTGAATATATGATTAGCCTCACTGCGCAGTGTTCCAATTAACAGATTTAATTAAATGAATATGGATTTGTAGATGTGCATAAAAGTAATGTCTGCAGTGTGCAGTGAGTCTGAAATATTATTTATATAATCGAAGAAAAGAAGGGATCCAAACACTGAAATCTATGGGAATCCCACCTTCACATCTGGCCAGGATGCAGAACTGTCACATGATAAAATGCATTGTTGATAATGAAGGTATGAGCTGAATCACATGTTCTGATAAATTAAAGCTCAACTATTAATAGTTCAACATTGACAGAGTCAAAAGTTATGCTTATGTCAAGTACATTCATTTTGTAAATTGTTGTTTGTCCATAGTCTCTCACATGTCTTCAGTAACATTCAACAAAGCAGAGCAGGTGTTTTTGATGTGGTGGGTAGGATACTGATAGGTCCTATAGTCATTTAGGGTAACAAGTGGTTTAATTTTAGGGAGTGGACAAAGGCTTTCTTCCAAAGAGTTGGGGTATGTTGATGTCATTTATGAGGAATTGAAAATATGAGTTAATGTAAGTAGAAAGATATTAATTCTTTTATTTAGTAGTAATATGTTAATGCAGCCAGCTCCTTCAGCTCCTGTCTTGATGCGTTTTAATGAATTCTTCATGTCTGCAAATGTAATATATTTAAAGTAAGATATAAGTATAAAAATGTACAAAGCACAGTAGTTAATATTAAATTGTCTTATTTTGTTTAATATGAAAATGTTGACTAAAGTTCTGAGTTACTTGGGAATCTGTTCTGAACATTTTAGTGTTACAAACTTCTTAAAAAACTAAATATCAGGGAATATTACCAATATAAATAACCAACTAGAACCCAAATATATGGTTGCTGATTCATTCAGCATTAGTGAAATGAACATAATCTTAGTGCTTTCTTATTAAAATTTCCTTTAAAGAGCACATCATTTTAACTATACAGTCCACAAAATTAAGAGAAACATTAAACAGATTAAATGAAGTCTGTCTGTGACACAGCAGACAAGGAGGTGAGTTTTATGAATCTTTAAGTGCTCATTATTAATTTTTATATAATTCCCAAACATCAGTAATAATCTCTGAATGGATATAGCTAATAGTTTTGAATATGCTAATCCAAAAATTGTATTTATGTCTGGTAGCTCCATTGTTGTTAGGAGTAGAGTGATGAATGTAATATTTATCGAGTACTAAGCAAAATGAAGTGAGTTTCTGGCCATGGTCACTTTTCCTATAAACCATTACAATATTTTATCTACACCCAATCCCTTTCTAGACATAACTTGATTAAGCTCATATCTATTGTTACAGATTTTAAATATTTATTTTCCATAATAGTTGCAATATATGATTTTGACATACTGAATTTATCCTAAACTTAGGTGAGCAACTGAAGATGGAGAGATTCTCCCGAAATGTGTCTTACTTTTATGTAAGTAAATAGAGTTTAGTGTAAAAAAATGAATGCCTAAATTTAGGATATATTACCACTCCATTGTTAACAGCTTCGTAAGTACTATATTTATATACTGAATTTATCTTATATACATATCTACAAATTTTATGTATAGACAAATTCTTCACATTGTGCTTAACAATGTTTCCAATCACTTTCCTGTTACTTTTAGGTAACTTTAAATTTCAAATTTGAAAGTATTCAAGTTTCATGAAATTTGCAAAAATTCCACCAGTGTCTGCTTTTAGGTTGTCCAACCTTCTTTTTGAACCTGTGGGAGGAGCAACACACAAGGCAGGAAAGAGGGGGCTATAGGAGGTGGCCAATTCCTAGTAGCCTTGTGCCAAAAATGGAACCCCAGGAAAATATTAATAAGTTTAGAATAACTGAGTCGACTTTGTAACACATCACTAATAGTTTTTAAAAGAGGAAAACTAAGTTTCTGGAGCTAATCACTCCCATCTTCAGTTCCAGTTCGACTGCCGGCCTTGTTCTTCATGGTGGTTTGGTTTGTCTCTGGTGGCGGTTGGATGAACTTCTGTATTAAGACGTCACTTGGTGGGATTTCAAAGTTGAAAACGCTACATTTGTTCTTTCAGATATAAATGTTTTCCCAGACGGTGAGTTCTGTTTTCCCTGTAATGTTTTTAAGTAGTTTGGGATTCCTGTTTATATTATGTTTTTCATTCCAAAAATGCCAAGCTACTGCAATTTTTTTTTCCTGTCTTTGTTTTATATTCCTGATGTGTTCTTTTGCTCGTGTTTTAATGTTTCTTTAAGTCTTTCCTATGTAAATTTTTTCACAATTGATACATTCCATCTGATATATTCCTGATTTGTACTCTTGAGGAATGTCCTCTTTTAGTTTAGAATTTTGTATATTTTTTTGAAGTAACTGTTTTTTGGAGTTAAAATAATGTTTCATTTTTTGAAAATCTTTTGGAATTTGTAGAAGGTTGATAGATGGTGTGTGAATTTTTGGTACATTCTATTTTCTTCCTTGTTAGCAATAAGAGTACTTAATGTCTTTGATTCTTTTTTTGTTCCTAGCTCTGTTTATTTTCTTATATACCACTTCTTGTTTGACACCATTTTCTATAGCTATATTTATTATATTGCTCAGTTATAAATCATATTCTTCTCTGTTCATGGGGACATTTACCAACCTGTGAGCAAGACTATTTAGTACTGCATGTTTATGAGGAAATGGGTTATAGCTGTTATATTTAATGTAGCTATTAGTGTGAGTAGGGTTTCTACATATGCCAAATGTTAAGTGGTTTTTTAACTTAATTATTTTAAGATCCAAGAAGGGTAGCTGTCCATTGCATTCTCTTTCCATAGTGAACTTTAACGATTTTTCTTGTAGACTGAGTAACTTTAGTGCATCTTTTAGGTGTTTTTCCGGAACTATTGCAAAGATGTCGCCAACATAGTGATACCATGCTTTGAACAACCAGGGGAAACCCCTTCGTGATTCTAATTTCTAATGCACTCATGAAAAGATCCGCTAATAATGGTGATAATGTGCTACCCATTGTTAAGCCCGAATTCTGTTTATAATATTTTTCATTGAAAGTGAAGTAATTTTGCTTTATGCACAGGTTAGTTAAAGTAATGTAACTTCAGTTTCTTCTATTGTTTTCCCTGCTTTTAGCAACCTATTTTTTATATAGGTGTGTAGATTTTTTGTAAGGATGCTTGGAAAAAGAGCTGTAACATCAAAAGAAACCAAGATATCTGTTTTTTCTATTTCTATATCTTTAATTTTTTGAATTAGTTCTGAGTTTTTTATGCTTCTGGTTTCAAATTTTGAAAAGGAAGAAAATCTGTATGTTAACCATTTGGCTAATTTGTATGTTGGGGCAACTATGTTGTTTATAATGGGTCTCATTGTTTTTCCCAGCTTGTGTATTTTTGGAAGACCGTAGATTATAGGCAGTGTGGGGTTATTTACTTTAATTTTGTATTGTTCTTTTTTATCTATTAATTTACAACCATTACTCGTTTTATTCCATGAATTTATGAACATGTTATGGGGATTTTTTGTTATTGTCGAATATTCTTTGTTTTCTAGTACCTGTTCCATTCTATCTATATAGTCCGTTTTATCTAAAATTACAATTGTTTTTTCCTTTATCTGCTTTTACGTATACAACTGGTTTGCTTTTTAATGTTCTAATTACTTTTGTGTGAGGCTTAACTTTCCTATTGTTTCTAATTTGTTCTATATTACAACATTGATTTTTTATTCAGTTTCTCTCTATTTCGGCAAGACTTTTAGTTGTAATTTGTATGTCTGCAATGTAGTCCTCAATTTTATCAGAGAATTTTGCACATGTTTTTAATCCTTTACGTAAAAAGTCGAGTTCGTTTTCCGTGAAGCTTTGCTTAGAGAGGTTGTGAATGTTATGAACATTATTTTGTACAGTCTTTTCCTTTGCTGGCATTTTCCCCTCATGTTTTTGGCATAAACTTTCTAGTTTCTGTTTTAGTTTCAATGTCTTATTTCTCATTTTACAGTTTAGTGTTGCCAAAAGGTTGTTTTCTAAATTTTCCCAAATTATACTGCCTAAAGCTTTGGTTAGTTTCAGATGTAAATGGTATAGTTTTAGTTCTATATCGCTTCTATTTTTGTAGTGTTTGTTTTTCTCTATTTCTAGGATTTTTTTCTCAGCTGCTTTTTGTGGTTTGCTGTTATTGTCAAATATGATTATTCTCTTAAGGAATTTTGGCGTAACATTTTTTATCTGACAAAGGTTAAGGAAGCGTATGTCTACGGCTATTTTTCGTTTCTTTTCTTGAAGTTTCCCGAAAAGTTTATTTTTTTTTTTGGTATTTGATTATCTCTGTAAGAATAAATAATGAAGTAGATCCTACCTTAGTGAGGTTCATCTTCTAGTGTTTACCACGTGTTAGGCTTATTTTCTGCAATCTTTGTCCACAAGGTTTGTATACCTATTAATTAGTTAAATATGGTGGACATTTGTAACAGTGATGTTTAATATAAGTTTAGAATAACTGAGTCGGCTTTGTTATTCTAAACTTACATTAAACATCACTGTTACAAACGTCCACCATATTTAACTAAATATTAATAGCTTTGAAATTACAGTCTTATTTCCTATCTTGCATATTAACTTGCTGCTTATTAGAAATACCCTTGGAACTTAATATAGGTACGCTGCATAAACAAATGTTTCAAACTTAGCTACAGTAACAGGAGGGTGAGTGCAGACAATGTTATAGTATAATGTGAACAATTTGGATCCCAGCACCTTCCTTATTAGGGAGTGCATTATTGATATAGCAAAATTCCACATCAGCATGTTGCCTTTCTTTTTCCCCCACCAGGGCAGCTCTGTGCATCATCTTTAGCCGTTCATTTATTTTTCAGATTTTCCAACTATTATATAATTTTACCATTACTACCATGTTTGACCAATTTATACACAGAAAAGATGGCAAGTGGTCATAGCAAACCACAGTAAACCACTAGGTCCTTCGATTTCTATGATTCACTTGAAGTTAAGTTTAGGTTACCATGTGTACATATGGATTGATACGGAATTACATTTTTGCTATTTGTCACCCTGTTGTATATATTTGGTTGCACAATGTATCTTCGTTTTGATATTTCTTTACAACTGCTTTCACACTAACCATTATCAATCCCCTTTATTCACTATGTTTGCATGTGCTATCCTTTCCTAGCCATTCTCCCACTACTACTCTTTTCTACATGGTTTAAGAAGTTTTCCTTCATTCAGCTTTACCCCTTACCTCTCTGGCTGTGCGCTGATATCTAGTGAATTTCTTGCTGTTGTTGCAATCATGATGTCACGGCACTATGCCATTTTTTCCTTCGGTCAGATTTCAACTATAAAAGTTGACATGCTTTTTGAGGGTAAGCTGTTTATATGCAGTTGTCACATTTACTTCATCTCCTAATATTCCACTCCTGTTATTTCCAGTATGCTTAAAACTTGCTTCTTTTGCATACCAATATGCAATTTTTGCCATGGTGTGCATTTTAACTCTTAGGAAATGCATATTGAGCCAATATTTTCAACTATAAATTGAATATATTCTTTTATTTGCAGTTAAAAATACTGGCTTTAAATGCATTCCCCCAAGAGTTAAGATGCACACCACAACTGGGTCTAGTTCTGCATAAATAAATTTTTACAATATATTTGTTCTAAAAGAAAGAAATCAAGGAATATTGAGGTATACAAGAGTAACCAAGCTCATATAATTATCAATAATATTATATATGTATTGTTCTGTACATCTTGAGTTGAGCGAGAGCAGTAGGATATAGAATATGTCAATAAAACATAATTAAAATCAATTAACACCAAAATATTCATCCATGTCATTCTGCAAACTCTGCAAAACATTCAAGGATTATAGGAATGTACAAATTTGATATACAGTTATAAAATGTACGAAAAAAATATGGGGAAATTTTAACACTCATCTTATTAGCCTTTAAGTCCCAACTCAAATGAAATCTGCTCAGGTTGACAACTACAAAAAATCTGTTTAGAGTTCCAAATTCAGAAGCCTGCTAATGAATTTTCGGTTTAATATTACAGAAGTGAGCTTACAATTCACTCTCATGTTATATCTGCATATAATTTAACTCCACGCTTGACTAAATACGTATAATCAATCTACATTGCCAAACATTTTAAATAAATAAATTATAAGGGAGAGATGAATTAAAATAAAGGGTTGGAGTAAACGTGATTGTTCTTCCTCCTGCCTACATATATAGGGTAATTCGCAGAGGTGAACTTTTTTTATTTTAAATTATAACGTTCCATTCTGCTTTATATTTTCGCAATTTCTAAAAACAAACAGCATTATAAATTCACCTAGAATTTTTTAACTGTTTAGGCTGCAGTATCTCATACCTTAAAAATTTCCCATTCCTCTTTGACGATTTCATAAAATCCAACTGCCTGGGATACAGCAAGGATCGAACACAACGTAATCAGCAGCTTCATTTTTCTGCAATAATTACAGCGTAATCAGAAGCAAAGATGAGAGGAACAAACCAACTGCAGAAGAAATAATTATCACCTTTCAATACGTTACCTTTGTTTAATCAACTAAATCCTGCACTCAAAAACTATTACTTAAAATGTAAATTAAAAAACAAATAGCGTCCACTACATAAAAGGATTAACTATGGCACCGTTTAACAAAGCACAACCACTGTCCCATACACACGCCAAACTTCCTTGTTTCCAATCCAATGACGCATTTGTGTTTCATCAGCTGTTTATTAGTCACGGGATGTGGTCACGGGACTCTTAGGCATTCCCAGCTTCGCCAACCCAAGATATTGAACGAGCTGAATAATACTCTGCAAACTGATTTGTGATTCAAATAGTTGATATATTTCGAGATAAAAGGCAGAATAACTAGTTTCCAAAATAGTATCAGCGAGCTATAAGTAACGTACCTAATACAGAAAAATTCCCAATCTGAATAACCAACTATTTAATATAAATATAATTAAAAAAACGTAAAATGGGAAGATTAAAGGCAATTGTTGATTAAATGCTAGGTTTCATCCTCTTATTTCCACTTTGAAATTTAAAATGGTATACCCACCTTTTAGGACTTACATTTTAGAGGATGTAATTATTATCAGACATTTAAAAAAAAAATCTCTAATCTTACCTATATGATCTGTCATTATTGTTTTTTGAATTTGGACAGAATTACTATAAAAATTAGTATGCATTTTAATGTAATAGTTGTGATTTTGTGATACATTGTTTCAAAATGGTGCATATCCTACAAGAAAGCAAAGAAAGTTAGGTGATTGTCAGGAGTTCCGACATATTGCTGTAATATTAGTAATTGAAATTTTATTCAATATAAATTGTTTTTCACACACGTTTATATACAACTGAATGAAAAATAAATAACACAATGATATGTAGCTAAAACACTAAATAAGAATAAAAGGGATAAAACGCTTGGAAAGTCACAGATTTACTAACACAATATTTCGAACAGCTCGTGTCTTAATATATATTTCAGTTGCTTAAAAGAACCGCATATTCTAGGAAATTCTTGTAATATTTCATCAGCAAGTAGCAATTGCGTCCTTTTTAAAATTTGAGCATTGAAAAATAGGGTAGCCGTTTGAAAATGTAAAGTGGAGATGGCTAAGAGTGAGAGCATTAAGGCTAAAATTTAATAAAAATTTGTTTTAAAAATTAGGCCGTAATTTCATTATTTTTTAATTTGGCCAAATAAATAAAATAAGTAATAAGTTGGGCATAAAAAGTATTTTCCGTAAAATACAATTGCTAATATTACAGTAATACAGTTTATTTCGAAACTCTTGTCAACTTCCTTTACATTCTGTTCTTTCTTCTAGAGCATACCCTATTTTGAAACAATTTATTGCCAAAACACAACTACTACATTAAACGCTCGGAAGTTTTCATAGTATTCTTCTCTCCAAAGTCAAACCACAATAACAATAGTCCAGAATGCCAAGCGACGATAAAAACGCGAGATGAGATAATAGCTCTATCCTTAAATTTCAGCCTTAAAAGATAGGGGGCAATTTAAAAATTTATATGTGAGAAAGGTAGGGGAATAAAACCTGAAATTTAATAAGTAATTAATTATTTTCAGTTTCCCCCTCAGTATCTAAATTGACGTTTTCCTTATTCTATTAAAATGTGTTAAATAGTAATAGTAGGGAGAGATTCTGACTGGAAAGCTTTTAAATGAAAGCCGTGTATAAACGAATGTTTTAAGTGTTTTCTTCTATTTTTTCATTTAATCAATTACATAAACGTAGGGTAGGTCAGTATATCACATGTATTTTTACAAAACACACATTGAAAGATTTTCGATTTCAAATTTATTTTCTGCTTATGTAACTTGAATTACGAGCGTGAAACACATTTATAATATAAAAATATATACAGGATTTACCAAGTTAATTATAATACAACCGGTGTATACATATATTTTATTATTATATTAACAAATCTCCCATTCTATAAGGATAATTACATATTATTTTAAATTCTTTCTTTTCTATGACAGTTGAATTTCACTCTATAATAGTTTTCATTTTCTCTAAGGCTTTAAGTATATAGATAGTTTCTTATTTTTTGAGTATGAATCTTTATCACAAATCAATATAATTACCGTATATGCATATATAACTAGTGCAGTTAAAATTTTGCTTTGTGTCTTCTTCCTTTTTAATAAATTACATGACCATTATAACGCGATATGTGTTTTGGAAACTGTATAGTAGTTACAGAAATAATATAAGAGTAATAATTTGCAGTCTCCTAATCTTCAATGCAGTAATACTGAATACTGGGCTTCCAGAATGTTCTCACTGCTCACATGTGATTCTGTGTCTCGCCAAAGTCAGTTCCCCACGCCACTCATGGCCTCCTGCCTACTTGTCTGTTCTTAAACTTCCAAGCAATCAAAAGTATATATTCATTCGCGAAGATGGTAAAACAGCTCACTTAAGAACAATAATAACATTTGGGTGCAAATGTTATTATAAATACGAATCAGCTCGTCACATTAGTGAGGAAGTTATTCCGAAGTTCCCTGGGCAATTGCCTTCTTTCATAAGTACAATTCACGATCTTAAGAATAAATTTGATACTGGTTCAGTACAAAACAAGAAACATAGGTAAAGACGTACATTTTAAACGAAAGACATGTTAGACGAAGTTTGCGTTCTTGAACGTTCGCCAAACAAAATTACTTCCGAAATTATCACATGTTGGGGGCTCAGTGTCTTCTACACATACAGGAATAAATTTGTTAAAATTCAAACCTTACAAATGCACACATGTCCATTGTATACGACAAGGAGATCCCGTACAGGCGAAGTGTTCATTTCTGTACCTTTCGCTAAATTTAGAAAAGATACCAGGAGCACGGGAAAACTAGAAAAAGCATGCTATGACGGTTGCACTTGAAAAATGTAGATTACGGATATTAAATGCTCCAGTTTAGGCGCAGATAATTCAACCAAATAAAATTAAAAACCATTTAATTGGCAAGCTGTGACTTCTTTAATTTGAAATATGTATTTTCTTAGTAAGGAATAGATCCCCCATACAACGAAATATGAAACTCTAATTCTAATATAGTACTTAAAAGCAACATTAACCTTGAAAATGGGTTTAAATTTCAGAGTGAACGGTCATATGTTAGCAATGCACTGCTTCATAATTGGTGAGATTAAGATTGAACAGTTCTCCGTGATTGTAAGTACTTTTACTTGATGGCAGGCTAATCTACAAAATTTTATAATCAAAGCGAACTATATTTGCTTTGCTAGTTAATTATATTGCGCAGTCTCAGTCTTTTGAAGAGAAGAAAAGGTTTTTATGTCTGGCTGAATTAAGAATTAATACACACACAAAACTTTCTTACTACAAATCAGTAACATGTTCTTTCCACAGTAATGCTAATTTTAGTGGTTCTGTCACTTGAGTCCGCGCTCGGTTATCAGAAAAAGGGGAGCACAAGCTGTCATACATTCACTGCAGGGCACATGTTTTGTCAATTGCTGTCACCAACTGTAGGAATAAACACTCTAACAAAAGCGCTCACTACATATTGCTAAGAGCATTTATACACTTTTTCATGCTTCCCCTAAACAAAAAAATATGTTACATGAAATTAAGTGTGCTTTAAAAAAACTTATTTTAAAAATATCCTTTGACATCGGCTGTTTGAGTACCTGTCATGCTATATCCCTGTGTTACACGTTCATTAGGATGACATGTGAATATATGCACAAGGACGGTGTGGGTTTAGCAAGTTTGGCAGGGGAGATCGTGTTAGAATTGATAGTGAATTCAATCAATGACAATATCATTGATAGTGAATTTGGACGAACATTGAATGCCAAACCAAATTTCATTAAAAGTCCGCAAAATAAATAAATAAATAAAAATTACTCAAATTTTCACTACCTCTTGAACCTTTATCTGGAACCCTGAAACGTTTAAGAAATATTAGCCGTCTTTGCGATGAACACAGTATGAAAAATGAAACACTAAATAAAAATTAAAAAAAAATAAGCAGATGTTAAAAGTGTGCCCTTTACGGAAAGCAAAAAAAAAAGAAAAAAAGAAAAAAAAAGAAAAAGAAAAAAAAGAAAGAAAGAAAAAACTATGAGATACCGCCACGGGTGGCCGAGGTCCTTAAGGCACGGACTCGTGAGCGGGAGGTCTGGGGTTCGAATCCAGCCAGGACCGTCCTCCCTTACTGGGTTTTTTCCCCAGGTTTTCCTCAGTCTTCACAACTGGCAAATGCCGGGGAGGTACCCTAAACTTAGGCCTGGAACGTTTCTTTCCTTAAAAATAAATCCTTTCCCAATATATCATTTCATCTCATGTATCATCAGTTTCCACCGCCTGTGGTGCCCCAGTAGTAAAAAACGGGCGTTAAACAATACTAAAGACAAAAAAATTTTGGTATAAGGAAATTTGCGAAAAAGTATCAGTTAATGAAATGGAGCAAAGGTTGAATGACAACGTTGTGAAAGTGATAGAACTAAGTGAATATTTTTAAAGTTTTAAAACATTGCAAAGATTAGTAAAAATGGGTATAAAGAACTGTGCTTGATATTAGAACTTAAAAATGTTGACGCTTTTATTGCAGACGCACGTTTATATTCATTACTCGTAATAAATTAAACAACACCAGAAGATTGTCTTCTTGTGTTGCTTCTTTTATTTTAGTGGCCGATATCGACTATTAAGTTCTCAGATCACCGGCTGAATGTGTATTATGTATTCCCGTTCCCATTGCCCGCGTAGAAAGGTCATTCGGCACCATGAACAGGATTATGACAAAATTAAGAAATGGAATTGATTTGGATGCGCTTCAAGCTTGTGTAAAAGTATCAATTGAAATCAATTGACGGGAATGAGAAACTCACAGGAAGTTTCATTGATGCTGTTATCCACAGATACTCTGCATGCCTGAGTGTAAATATAATTTTATTTTATTGATTCCTATTTTATTCTTAAAAAGAATCAACCTAATTACAATTAATTTAATTAAATGACAGAGATTAAGGGAAGTTTAAAAACTTTAGTACTGGTGTTATTTTATTAGTGTTACCAAAATTTAAGCCTAGAACCTTCCCCCACACTAAGTTTTATATCTCCCTGAGGGTTAATCAGTTGGATTCAACACTTAAAAGACAGCGTGTGTTATATATCAAAACACCATTCTCTTCAAATGTAGCCATGACCATAATTATAACTCAAGAACGTCAGTCAAATTACTTTAATTCACATAACAGAAATAGGTTTGTTAATTTTTTCTTCATAATAGCTGGACATCAGACTTGTATGCACTAAAAATATCTAATGCATTTATGCTTGCCAAAATATTTAAAATATGCTCTATAATTTTGAAAAAATTCTCTGAGCATGCACTAAAATTGTTAACTTTAAGCTTATACTTTTTAGTACTTGCAATGTACATTCTTCCTTAGACGTCATGCGTGTCTTTGCAGTGTGATTTGCAGTATACAATGATCATTTTCTCCAAATGCTCAGGTGTAAGTTTATGACGTTTATCGGATAACATAAGTTACATGATGAGAAGGGTCTTTCTATATCATCAGAATTTTGGGGAAATTGTTGAAAGCACTTACTAACCCTGGGTGCATTTCTTCAGGAAGCACTACGTTTTCACTTTTGCCCTGTTCCACAAAAATATGGTTTAATACTATGAGTGTATGGACTTGTAACTTGTAGTTATTAGTAAAATTCTGTTTCACAAAGATTTCTGTTATGTTTGTACTTTGAAACTCCACACTTACAAATGTGCAAGTGATTTTTTGTTGTTCCGCTCCACAGAAGTATTAATATTAGTCCAGCATAGTAATTTGTATAACTTTCTCTAACAAGTGTACTGTCAAATACTGGCATAAAATGTATTATCTTTTAATGATTTTGGGAGTCACTTGACCCAAATGTGCTAACTATTAGCGAAAGTGATGATAATGATGAGTAGGAATATGTATAAAGAAAGAATAAATATTTGTATACAGCAAGAAATTTAGATTAGATGCATATAAAGTACACCTTATGACTGCTATTGGCGTTGCCTTTTCCAAATGCATATTTCAGACCAGCATCTTAATTAATGTATTTTTCAGGTTCTTG
The DNA here is from genome assembly GCA_030762175.1 of Metallyticus violacea. NCBI lineage: Eukaryota > Metazoa > Arthropoda > Insecta > Mantodea > Metallyticidae > Metallyticus > Metallyticus violacea. Next base: position 62,692,840 of record CM060840.1, read on the forward strand.
CTACATGCAACGAAAATAATTTCTTTTTATTCTTTATTCTCTTTTGAAATAATCTCTTTAGACACAATTTTTTTGCTTATGAGATCGTGAATGTCAAGGAATATACACCAATAAACAAATATAAAAAATCAAATGGACTTAAAACAAATAACCAATAACAATCGGGAAACTCGATACTTCTGTCATCTCTCGAAGACTGAATTTGATGCTCCTATGTGTATCTGTACGGAACCGCCGTCTCAAAGTGGATTTTTACGCTTAAACATGGATAAATACATTAATCCGCTCTGTGCATTAAAAATCCCTAAGGAGTGGACATAACCCAATCCAAGGTATGGTGATGCATGGCAAAAGGCTGTTTTTATAAGACGTCACTTGTAACTTTTACAAATACTTTACAAGTGTTGAATTCCTTTCGTGGAACAGAAAGCTACAAGACCATACTTTAGAAGAACTTGCACTAATACACTTGAATGCATTAGATCATACTATTGTGGAATAGGGCCCTTGAAGATATTTATCCACAGAACACAAAACTTTAAATGTCAGTATTTCTCCCTAAAACACTACACAATCCACTCCTGCATATTTTAAACGAGCACTCTTAAATTTTCTCTGTACCTCATTGAGAATTTATGAAGATTCGTGTAAAGACAAACAAGATTTTTTTTTTTTTTTTTTTTTTTTTTTTTGCTTCAAATGTAACTTTGAAGTTTGCCATGATTACAGCCAAGTCCTTTTGCAAATACTCATTATTAAAAATATTCTGAGAATGTTGAATTGATAAAGAGTCTCATGGATTCAGCGTACCAACAAATTCTTTAAGAGCACTTAAATTATCTGAATAGAAGAGAGAAACTTTAAATGAATATGGGTAAGTATTGACTCTGGGGATAATTGGAGATCTGGAAAGTTTTCTTTGTAAACACTAATTCTGGCTTTAACAAATATCTCCTTGGCACTACATATTAAACTGTTCACGTCAGGAAAATTTTCCCTTATGATTTCCACTACTCTGTGAAGTGCATGCCCAACACACACAGAATGAAGGAGTTGGGGGGAAGGAATACTTTTAATACTGAAGCAGTTTTTAACATGTGAGTGCAGCATCTGAAAGCAGAACTCGAAATTTGTGTTCACTGCTTCCTTCTGGCCTAAATAATTTCATAGTATCATTCATGAAGCGAGCAATAGTAAAATGATTTTTTTTTCTAAAACCCTACAAACAATCAAGTATACAGTTTTATTGGCTCATCTTCGTATAGTTGCCTTACAAGAAAATTCGCCATAGGCATCTATAGTTTTATTTACTACCCCATAAACGAGAGAGTCCTTTAAATTGCCTTGGGACAACAGCTGTCTAGATAATTTTTTCTCGTGATAGATTCATCAGGAGGGACATTATTATGATAATGTTTTTCCAAGAAACTGTGGTACGTAGTTATTGAGTGAATTTCATGAAATGTATGTAGCCTATAAGAGCTTCACACAAATCACTGTAAAATTTGCAAAATTTAATATTTTTGTGTATTTTTTTTGAATGATTTATTTATGGACGTTCTTTAACAGCTCAGGTCCTCAGCGTCCCATTCAACTCAGGGCGTGAAACGGCCGACAAATTTTGCTCAGAGACCTCTCTTTCAGGCTTAAGGTTCTTTTTCGTGCCGTAAATGTACGAATGGTAACCACTACACCACCAGGACCGACTTTGTGTATTTGAAAGAACTTGTATCAGTAATGTTTATTTGGATGTATTTTTTTCTTCTGTTTGTTTGCAATGTGCTGAGTTAACTAAACTTTTTTTTATCAACTATAACTTATTTATTGCACATGACACTGTAAATAACTTTATTGTCTATAGTGAAATTATATTCTTCATTCTTTAAGCACTGTTTTAAAACCGAGCTTCTAGACTACCTTTCTTTCGGCATTATAACGCGATCTTAACACTGCATCACGGGAAATTGAGCACGAGATCAGGTCAATTTTGAGCTGCATGCTGACGCAATATAGATAAGAATAAGAAATTCCCCAATAACACAACGTGATTTTGTTGCAAAACTTTTATATAAGAAATAAACAAAAATTTGTTCAAAACCAAAATATACATGACAAGAATACTAGACAAAAAGCAAATCTACATCGCCCAATTTCAGCACTTTCGTGCCATCAAAAAGACGTTTATTATGAGTGCATTTTAGTATACAATGCTCTTCCCTCTAGCCTAAAAGCCTTAATAATCAATGACAATTCCTATAAATCTTCTCTTAGAAAATACCAATGCAAAAAGGCCTATTATTCTGTAAAGCAATATACGAGTGACAATATTATGCTGCACAACATATCAATATATATGTAAGCATGTATATAATAAAATTTGTATGATTAAGTGACTTGTCTGTTTTTGTTGTTTGGTTGAGTTGTTCTAGGTGTTCTTTTTTATTTTTATTGTAATTATTTATGTAGATGCAGACAAATTTTTGTAAATACAGATTGAAAGCTACTGTGGTAATTGTATATGACAAGTTCAATGTTCGTAGGTCTCTGTGGCTGTTCCAACCACACTCCGTATGAGTATATACGTATATTGCATTATACGCTCGATACATGGAAAAATTATGAAATATACGTTAACATCAGAAATATGTAATTATATATACTATAAAACTTTACGTACAAGCACAGAACAGGAAACACATTGCAAAACGTATTTCCATGTCACTAATAAAAACAAACGAAATTTGCATTTGCATACAAATCCAATGTCTAATAATAACGAAATACAGTTATGGCTAAAAGAACTAAAAGCGTGCGAATTTAAAATCATTGTTTGCAGAACATTTTCTAACTTTAGCATTAAACTGTTCTGTTTTGGCATAAACAGCGATAATTGTTACTTGTTAAATTCTATATGAAATGTTCAATATAAACGAGTTCATGAGAAAATGTTTTCTAATTAGCTCTTGTTTGTATAAAGTTTATGTATTTAAATGGCCCATTCAATCTGTAACATATTCATTATATTTAGCGTTGTAACGTGTAAACGACAATGCCGTAAACTCCTCCAGCAAATAAATAAGTAAACAGCACAGATTAAATATATGAAATAGTAAATCGGTTTTTGCAGGCATAATTTTGCTTACAACGAAAAGCACCATGTTGATGTGAATACTACGTAGCATAACACTGCGTATTAATCATCAGGAAATGACTGAGACCATTCCTAACATAAGACCAAACATTGTGGCAATACATGTTTAATTACTGTGCACAGTAAATAAACATACTTTGTGTGATATGATACTTCGCTTGCATTGCATAAATGATGTATACAAACTTGTAAAGGTTAGCCAACATGACCACTCACTTATGAGCAATGCAAAAACCATTGTTAAAGGTTTCTCGATTAACATTAAATGAAACAAAAAATACGTGAACCCTTTTACAGACTTACGATTACATCTATCATATTTATAAATATATATATTCATAAAATTCAATTAACGTCTTGATTTTTTCTAAGAGGGAAAGAATGCTGGCATTTGGCGCTACTGATGCTTTACATTTAGAATAAAGCAGAAGAGAGTGAGTTTATTGTACCTGACCTTGGTAACTGTGTAGGACTTATTTTTTAATGCAAAAACTGACATAAATTTACATATATATAAAAATAACTTCTGTAGTGCGGTGGTTTCATATTAGTACGTCTCCATTAATTACGAATTTGGGTCACCTTAGCTGCCGTCTTCTTTACAGGACCACAGAAGACTGCGAAGAAGTTCGAAATTTCTATGGAATGGCAGATAAACAGTATGATTTAACGCCAGAGCAGCTCAAAAATGTACAGGAATATGCACGTAGGCGGACGTTGTTACGGGAAGAGTACATTAAACAAATAACAAATCCACATAGACATGGCACTGGTGAGGGAGGTACCTTGGTAAGTACATATTTAGAGACTTATAAGTGCGATTTATAGTAATAAATTATAAACTTATTACATATCCACATAAAAACGTTAAACAAAGAGCAAATAAGTCTGTTAAAGAAAAGAGAAATTAAAATAATGTTAAATATAAAAATGCAACGGGTTGCATTTATGACACATATTTGTTGATGAACTTTGGTATATAAAGTATACGCATTCAAATATATAGTCATAATGTTTATTTATGTAGGTTTGAATTGTTTATCGACAAATAATTTCCTGTGGCATCACAAATTTTGGCCTTTCAAAATAGTTTACATTTTTTCACAATTTGTTATGTTGCTTTTACATTTGTGGAGAAAATTCATGCACATCCCTTGCATAATGCTGTGAGAAACAGTTTTGCCTATGTATGCTAATGTATTTTCCTTGTGTGGCTGCTTGGCTCCAAGTTAATATTTTGCCTTATATTGTTTTCATCACAGTTACTGAAATATTGAACAGTAGACAATTTTACATGGAGAGGTGTTAGCTTTCCTACAGCTGTGGGAGAATTTACCTGTTATTGCTAGGTCTTCTGTCTGTGGTCAACAAGAATGCCATAATTGTTATACAAATGTTACAGAAAAACAATGTTAGGGTTGCAATAATACTGATACCCTTTCCTTCACCAAGCATTTCATGTATCAACTTCATCATCTGTGTTTGCTTTGAGTAATGTTTAATGCCATTTTTACTTCTGAGGCATCACAAGCAATGGACGCTGGTGATACATAAGATAAAATGAGAAATTCGAAAAGGATTATTTTTTAAGGGAACAAGCATTCCAGGCCTAAGTTTAGGATACCTCAAAGGCATTTGCCATTTATGACTGAGGAAAACCTTAGTTACGAAAGAAGTGTTAATTCAACTAGTCTATAGCTAATGTCTGCATTATTCATTTATGTGATGTTACCAACACCAAACCAGAATGCTGAAAATCACCCTTCATGTATACGGGCAAGAATTAATAAATAAGAAAAATGTGGGCAAATTAGAGTTTCATTAAAGAAGCATGCAAATGCTATTTTTATTAAAAAAAAATGGACATCAGCATAATTGCATTGTAAATGCTATTTTTATTAAAAAAATGGACATCAGCATAATTGCTGATACATGGTAAAGCTACACAATACGATGTAGACTATTTTCATATTATATTGGTGCTGCTAACAACTTAGAAGAGTGAGGATTGCAGCTTTCCAGTATGCACATATCATCAGGATTTGTAGGGTGCATACAAAGACAAGTGCAGAATAATGATTTTTTTTACATGAAATAAAATTACAAATTGATAAAAGAATTTTAACAAGAAAGCATTCCAAGTTTAATTTTAAGGAAACCTGAAAAAATCTCAATCAGAGAAGACATATCTGGTAATATTCAAGCAGCAGATCTTCCATTGATGAATGTGTGCTTTAGCAACCTTGGCACACATTCGTCATGCAGTTTCATGAAACTACAACAGCTAGTAGAAACATCTAGTGGGCAAGTTTTGACAACTGCAAATCAAAGTGACAATGCAAGAATCCTGGCCATGCTGCTAGAAAATTGCACCAGGGAAGCAGCGTTGTATGGCAAGATTTATTTTACAGTTAGGAATGTAACTGAGGGATATCCACAGAAGCAGCTGTGGAAGTGTATGAATAAAGGAAAGCACCAGGAGTGAGAGATTTCAAGAATGTAGTATATTTGTCATTGATGAACATTATTTAGGTTGCCCTTGCACAGTTGACACTGATGCAAATACTGTTTACATGATAAGAACTTTTCTAAGAACATCTAAATTTATGTATATGCTGTTGCCATTACATTGGATATTAGGATTGAGTCTGCATAAAGGCATATATGGCACATAGTAATATGTTGCTGCAATGGTTGACAGGAACACAAGTTAAAGGGCGAGCAACTTTGATATTATATGAAGATGAATAAGGTTTCTTGCAAGTATTCTCATGGCAGAGGAAAAATGGATTCATCATTATGAATTATAACCCAAAAGATTTGGAATGGCCACAAATATCCTCTGCTGCCAAGAAAAATTCAAGACTGCTCCCTAAGCCAAAACACAGTTCTGTTGATATCCGAATGTGGCATTTTCAGGAGAAAGATGTGACAGTTGTCTTCAGTGCAAGAAAGGAAAACAGAAGCTTGTAATTCAGAGATGTTCCGGAGCACTGCCCAAAAGTTCCTTCCTCCTCTGTGACAATATGTAACCTCATGAATGATGGTTCTGGTGTTCAATTCTTGCCAGGTCTATCCTCCCTGACTGAGGTTTATTCAGTCATAAATGGCAAATGCCAAGGAGGTACCCTAAACTTAGGCATGGCTTCTTTCCCTAAAAAAAAAATCCTTTCCCAATTTATCATTTCATCCCATGTATCATCAGTGTCCATCACCTGTGATGCCTTAGCAGTAAAAATGGGCATTATACACTTCCCACCCAAAAAGTGAATATGTGCAAAGCAAGCATTTTGTTTTATCTGATATGGATTGCACATATTAATAAAGTACCATTTTCTCTTAGTAATTAATCACTCTTGTAATATGCATTATTAAGTATTCAGATTTATTAATTGATATCATTGTATGATTCAGTTCAGCTACACACTCTTAAAGCTTCACTTACTTTTCATAAATGTATGGAACCGGTTTCAAGAACATTTAGTTCCCATCTTCAGCCAGGGAGTGTGTAGTTCAACTGAATCATACAATGATATCAAGTAATATGATTAGCTTCACTGTGAAAGTTCCAATTTACATTTAAGTATTCAGATTTAGTTTATTTTTCTATATTTCCTCTCATAAATGTGCAAATAAATTACGTTCAATTATTTATATTATCCAAATAACTAATTCATCCCATTTAGCACTGCTAATTAATTTCTTAATACTATAAAATCAAGAAGTACAGAAATATAAAATCCAAATGTAATGAACACACATGTATGGTTAGAATTGTCAATAGCAGGATACTTTGACACACTTATATGTTTATATAATTTTGTTTTGCAGTTTGATTCTGGAATACAGAGATTTATGTCCATGAGAGTGTCGCAGTATGAATACTTTAAGCCTACACCTAAAACAACTGCATATGGTTTGGGCTTAGTTGTAATACCAATTCTTGGCTTCACATTTCTAATTAAGTATGCAAGGGTAAGATGATATGTGTGTATGTAAGCTTTTTTTTTTTTTTTTTTTTTGAAGAAATAAATTTTAGTATTTCAAATAAAATATATGTACATGGTAATAGAATGAAAACTCATAAATGCTTAATTCTGAAAATGATGCTCAAGCATAGTGTCTGTTATTGCTTACCTGTTCTCTGTTAGTCTATTCAGAGTAAAAAGAATAGGTTAATGCTTCTGTGATCATCATTCTGACACCTCTAGGACAGTGGTAAATATTTTTGGATTTATTTAAACTGATAAACAGTTAACAGCATGCCTTAATTTAAAAAATATTTTATAAAATACAAAAATCAAATTGAAATATTTTGATTTCATTTTGTAAATGGTGTGCAAGTTTCCATTAAGATTTCATTAAATATTGGCATAAATTAGCTTGCCCGCTAAATCCTGATTATTGCTCAAATCTCCTTAAAACATTTTTTCATTTATAATTATTGCTCTTCAGAAAATATATACATCACAGGTAAAGTATTTTCAGGGAGAGCACATCACAGTGAACTATATCGTTTGTATTCTTTTAACAACCCAGTACTCTGGGTGATGAGTTAAATTAACTATGTTAGTACTCATGTGATCATAGTACATCAGTGACTGAAGTTAATCACTATATATATATCGCTGCCAAGTTATTATGTAAGCCTTATGCCATTTGCCAAGGATTGACAATGATAGTGTGTGGTATACAAAAATGCAATCAAGTTGAACATTGCTTATTTGATATACTATTCTAGCTAGAACTATGATTTTATGACATATTCAATTTGAATAGATTAAGTAAAAATCTATAAAATCATTTAAATATGTCATCTACACACTCTTTATGCTTCACTTACTTTTTGAAGTAAGAAATCGGTTTCAAAGACACATCATCTTCATCCTTGGCCAAAGTGACGTCTGTTGATGTGTCTTCAAAACTGGTTCCATACTTTAAAAAGTAAGTAAAGCATAAAGAGTATATAGATGACATATTTAAACGATTTTATAATGTGAGCTTCACTGTGTTAGTTCCATAAATAATTTTTAAAAAAGGACAACTTTTTAAAAAATTTTAAATTAAAAAGAATAAGTAAAACTCTATATGAATTGCCTCTTTTTGTCCAGGCCCCTTAGCTAAGTTTTGTAAGCTGATGTAATAACCTTAAAATGCTCTAAAACTTTTGTTAAGAATATAATATTTAAAATGTTCTAATGTTATTATATATTTTTTTTTTTTTGCAGGACAGGGAAGAACACAAATACAGAACAGGACAAGTTGCATACAAAGATAGAAAATTCAAGTTCATATAAGAGTATGTGCTATGTATCTGTAGTTGATGCAAATGACAGTTTGTGTTCATAATTATGTAAAATAGCAGTTAATGTAAAAATGGTAATATCAGCATTATGATATAAAACAACCAGCTATTACTTGAGTACTGGTTCTAGGTATTTATACACATGTAATGAGTTAATAATGGGACACTTAAAATGAACCATTGTATGAAAAACACATTGCAGTTTAACTAATCTTGCCCTTAAGCTTCCATTCTGTGCTGACAGTTGACTCAAATATAGAATGAGTTATCACCTATGGTACAATTGCTTTTATTTTATAATATACCCTTATCATTTTCCTCTCTCCATTTGGAGTTCTATGTTTTAAAAGGAAAGGGCAACAGTAACTTAGGTGACTGAAGGCTCTTCAACCAAACCAACACCACTACTTTAAGCTCAACCTGTAATTAAAATTTTTAACAACCCACTCATTAATTTACCAACTTAATGTCATGAGAATTCTGTAGTAAGCTATTGATATTCATTATTTTTTCACTACATAATGGTGGTTTGATAAATAATATGATTTACATGGAGGGCAGCAGTAACATCAGTATATGTGGTCAAAAAGTTTGCTTTCTATGTATCATTATTCTAAGATCACAAGTAATTTTGATGTTAAATCATTGTTTGGCAGTTGTTGAAACAAGCATTTCGAGTGATAGTGAAAAATGGATATTTGTGGCATGTTTCAATTATTTCTTCTGGAAGGGAAAACAGCAAAGGAATTTGATGGGAGGATTTTGCCTATATTGAGCAAAACTGTTCTTATGAAATCATTTGACTTTGGGTAAATGAGTTCAAGCATGGCAGAACAAGCTTGGAACAATGCATTGCATCATGGAGCTCAAAAATCAGTTGAAGAGGTCAGAAATCATCATTACAGTTCACGCTATTGTTTTAGTTGACAAATGAATGAAAGTGCATGAGTTTGCAGAGGCTACAGGATCTCAACTGAGCAAGTTCATTTTATTTTGCATAATGAATTACACATGAAAAAACTGGATGTCATGTCTGCTTACTCTGGAGCATAGGCATAATCACATGCAAACATTGACTGACTCTTTGGACTATTTAAGAAGAATCCAATCAATATTTACAGCATTTTTTGACTGGACAAAAGATGGATTCATTACTATACACCAGAAATAAAACAGCAGTTTAAATAGTGGATTACACAAGGCGGCCTGGCTTTGAAAAAGGCAAACTATATTCCATCTGCTGGAAAGATGATGGTTTCAGTTTTTTGGTTTGCAAAAAAATTCTCTCAATTACTACTTGGAGAAGGGAAAACACTGTATCCTTTTGGAGAAAGTGAAGACCGATCGTGGAAAAAATCTGGAAATGGCTAAAAATATTTCACCATCACAGTGCTTCTGCAAGCTACATTGCTCAGAACAAATTGACTGACATAATTTGAAATGCTTCTGCATCCACCATATTTAGCTGATTTTGCTCCTTCAGATTACCATGTTTCCCAAAACTCTTAAATGTTTCTGAATGGACACAAATTTAAGCCAAATGAAGAGATCATTCTGTAGGTAAAGCAAGTATATTAAGGGTCTTGGAGAAACCCATTTCCATGGGAGAATCACAAACCTGGAGAAATATTGGAGTAAGTGCATTGAACTTCAAAGGAACCGTGTCAAAAAATAAAGTACATTTCTACATTGAATTTATTTTCTTTAAAACTAAGATATTTTATCAAACCACTCTCGTAGCACCATGCACTTATTTTCCTACAAAATGATATGCAGTAAATCCATCACCTGCATCACCACCTTATAGTAAAACTTTTTATACTTTTTCTAAAAATATAGTGCAAATTGTGAAAAATTGAAATCACAGGAAATTATTCTTGCATATAACATATGTATTTAATTTATAGAACCCCAATAAACTGTTCTGTTAGTTTTTTTTATTAATAATGTTAATCTGTAATTGTAATGGAGAACTATACTCCCTATTTTGTGCAAAATGGTCTAGTATGGGTTGCTTTAATTTTTAATTAATCATCTCTTTTTCTAGTTTGTATATAATGTCAAAACTTTAATACAGCTGGAAGTTGGTGAGATGGCTTGAGGTGCATGCAGAGAGAGGAAGGGGCTTTATCTACCAAATAAAACATTATGCACAAACACTTGCACATGTATGAACTATTCAAATACTTAAGAGTTGGTCCATTCTCATTGCATTAACAAAAGTATATTAACAGTGAACAGCAAGAATGCTTTGAATTGCATGGGTTAGTGGTAGTGTATAGTTTTACATATACATTGGTCTACTGATAGTATTATAGTATTACAGTAACAAATAATGAATATACCACAACAACGACGGAAACAGAAAAGCTATACATAGTAAGGGTTGAGAAATTGAGAAAATTAATACCTGCATGTGATGAGTCAATAAGAAAATCTAGATTAAAATAATTAAAAATACTATCCCAATGCTCCAGTGAGAACGTCTACTTCTCCTTTCTGTATCCCTTATGCATTGAGTTTCTTCAGCCACTTTCTTCTCTCCTCTATCTTCTGCCATTTCTCATAGTTCTCTTAACAACTGCCCATGACTGTGTGTTAATCTCTCCATGCATTGTTTCCATTCCAATCTTACAGCCACGGGTGGCCAAGGTCGTTAAGGCATGAACTTGTGAGCGGGAGGTCTGGGGTTCGAATCCCACCAGGACCATCCTCCCTGACTGGGGGTTTTTTCCAGGTTTTCCTCAATCCTCATCAATGGCAAATGCTGGGGAGGTACCCTAAACTTAGGCCTGGAACGCTTCCTTCCTTAAAAAATATCCTTTCCCAATATATCATTTCATTTATCATCAGGGTCCACTGCCTGTGGTGCCTCAGTAGTAAAAACAGGCATTTAACACTACTCAAAAAAAAAAAAAAAATCCGATCTTGATCTTACCCTATTTCCTTTTTATGACCTTGCTTCATATACTCTCCTTTGAAATCTATCCTCTGTCATTCTTATTACATGCCTAAATCATCTCAGCTGCTTTCTTTCTATTGTACTAATTATGTCCCAGTGAGAAGATCCAAAATAAGAAGAGAAAGGGTTGAAACCAGCAAATCTTTGGTCTATATAAAAAATAGAAATAGAACAGAGCACACATAAGAGAATTTGGATGATTTTTGACAAGAATGACACTGCCGCATAGACAAATTTTATTTATTAAGAAAAAAAATTCCTACATAATTAGAGATGCTAATTGAAACTTGTACAATGAAGCTAATCATATAATTAAGATCATTGTATGATTGAGTTGAACTATATACTCCTATTGGCTCCACTTGCTCCTATGTAGTACATTTTCAGCTACCCATTAACTCAGATTAAATATCATGACCCTTTAGAAATATTGGGAGAACTCAGTCTCGGGTTAATATAATCATTTAAAAAGAGTAGTGAAACAATATTGGGAAAAGGATGGGTTACTGAAGAACGTCATTGACAGTTTCATTATTTCTTTGGGAGGAACAAGCAAAATGAATGACTTAAGTGACTCCAGTGAGAAAAATTAAGACTTCTCTGATTTTACCACTCTTCTATATGACTGCAAATAAATAAAGCTGATAGACATTTTAGAAAGTGAGTACCCAGTTATATTTTATTAATTCTTTTTAGTTAGAACATTTGAATCATATTAACTTATTGGTTACTGTTTTCTAAATGCACAAACACAGGTGTTATATATATATATATATGGTATATGCACTGCTCATGAATAATGTGCTCCTCTGACACTATTGCATTATTTGCATATTCCTTTGACGAGCCACCTCTCCAGCTCCCAGTAGTATCTCTGTCTGCAGCGGTTTTATTACACTTATTGATGAAGTTACAGCTGCTCTACTAGGCAGAATATTGCCAATCACAATCAGTTTCATCTCTTGCGTGAATATGAGAGTCCACCATATCTTTTTATAGATGCACTTTCAACTCTGAAAACTTCACAATATGAAGGAAATCTACTAGATGATTAATCTGCAGCCTTTCCCATGCAGAAGTGAACACACCATCTTCCTTTTCTTTTTCTTGTAATTTGCTTCCTTCTGCCTCATCTAGGTGAGAGAGCCAGCTTTCAGGAAACTGAAATTGTGGGTTCTTTAATCTGTTACTATGACTTTGCAACTAAATATATAGCATCACGGATTGAAACTTTAAAATAGATTAAGTCTTTTCCAGCTTTCTGTTATATACATCCTGTAATAAGCCTTAAAAGCATGTATTACTATCAAATCTGCAACTTACTTGTGCTGTTAACTAGAAGGAATATCAGCCTTCATTGAAGAAATGCTGCAGGACAGCAATCTACGAAAATAAGAATCTTCTTATTCTGTGCTTTCATCTTCGAACCAACAGCATGCATTACCTTTACAAAAAGTTCATGTCACCCATGCCTTTTTGTTTGCATCATAACTGGTGGGCAATTTTATGATCTTTTCCAAACAAGTTGGTTTCTTGGACTTGTCAAACATAAATGGATGCAAGTTTCCAAATCCATCAAGTATTCACATCTAATTTTATGGTAAGGTGAAGTTGACTGCGCTTTCCCATATGACAGTTTTCACCTTTGAAAGTTAACGTTTTGTTTGAGAGAGGACAAAAAAAAAAATAAATAAATAAATAAAAAGGAACAGTCTCATTAATGTTAAAAATTGTTCCTTAGGAGCATATTATTTTATAAGGTCTTTCGTTTTATTATTAAGAACAATTTCTTCTTTCACACTACTTTCTTCACCACAAATATATTTATACATACATTATAGCATTTTTTGAATCTTTCAATCCATCCATTTGATACAGAAAAGCTTTCAATGTCAAGCATCTGCCATTTTATGTGCTCAATCATGTAAGAATACAACATTAATGATGATCCTTGAAGCAATTTGTAACAATTTTTTAAAATTTCTTCCTATTCAGCATATTAACATTCCTACTCTTGCAATGTGGCAATCATTAATGGTTTTCATAAATGAGTATTTATTTTTAATAAATGTGTTTAGCGTGTTTGTTCCTCAGTGAACTTGCAACTTGAGAATTTTTTTCGTTTCTCCATTAGAAGACTCTGTTTATCCATTTTAAAGCAAACTTAACACGAGAATTCTTTTAGAAACCCTCACTGATATAGAATATGAAATTCCTACCTTCAATAGAATACAGGAATGCTTGTTCTTTGCATCATGCTTGGTTTGGTTATGATTGCTTGTCATGGCTGTGCCTTCACATTTCTGATGCCATTTTAGTTCCAAAAGTGTAATTTTTTGTATTATGATCACTTTTGCACAAGGTATAAATGGCAGCAAATTTAAAATTTCATAAATGTGTTATTTTTTTTAATTTAGTTTATCTGTGGATGCTCTTTTACATATCAGGTCTTCAGGATCCCATTCAAATTGGAGCATGAAATGGCCGACAAATTTGCTCAGAGGCCTCTTTTTTCAGGCTTGAGATTCTATGTCGCACCATAAGTGTAAGACATGGGACCCACGGCTTTGCTTTACTTCCCTTATGAAGGAAGCTATACTTATTTTTACGCCTGAAAAAACCCATCTGCCCTGGCCAGGATCGAACCCATGATCTTGGGTTTAGGAGGCAAGTATGGAAGTACTACACCACCAGAACCGACATATATATAAAAGAGTGATAATTGTGAACAAAGGGAAATGCTGTAAATGACAGGGAAAATTATGAATGGAAACATAAATGTTAGGTTATGCTATATCTGGGTATGAAACTGCTGGTAATTTTATCCAGAGTGCTCTTTACAGATGGATTTCTTTAATATGCCATAAATCTATAACATGGGACCCATGCTTTGAGTTTTTATGCCCTGAAAAATCCATCACTCCACAAAGGATCTTAAGAATGTCACCCCAAGACCACTGAAGTTGACTTACATGTTGCATAAATATTCCCAAAATTAATATTCAAAATGGAATCTGATGGGCTCTTTTCAATTTTATTTTAAAACTGCTCGATCACTATATACTGCACATGCTTGCTTCTCTTTCATGCAATTATCTAACCTCAATTAGAGCTGTGCTATGTCATGCTTTTGTTACACCAAGGGCATATAATATGTCATTAGCTGATCTGGGTGTTTTATGAGAAGTGCATTTAAATGATATTCTTTCTTCAGCTAAGAGAATAAATATGCCCTGGGAAATCCAAAATAATGCCCAAAACTAAAATTAAAAATCAGGAATGTATCAAATACAAGACCATATCACAAAGTTTTGAAATACAAAAACCAAATTAAATAAACATATGGCTAAAATTATCAATAACAGAATACTTTAACATCATGCATAAAAAATGAGGTAGAGACAGAGGGAGGAAAAAAAAAATGCTGAAAGTAGTTCAGAGGCTTCAGAATTGAAGCATCTACTTTTTTAAGTAACCAATTTTACATTATTAAGCATACAACTTAAGAAAAAACGTCAAAATGATCATCACAAAGTTGTTTAAAATAAAAGTGGCAAGACAACAAAAAATCCTAACCTAAATTTAAACAAAGTATTTTAGTACTACTTTCTAATTGCTGTACAGCTGACAATATTTATGGCAAAAGCGGTATAGCTCATGGCAGCAAAGCCTTTCATAAGCACTTTTATGGTTTTTTCCTTCTGTTTTCAAGAATCTATAAACGTAATTGCAAATTCCTTTTCTTAATATTCACAACATTTGTTCTTAAGACTCTCAAGCTTCACTCCCCTACCTCCCAAAACAAGAGCTACCAACTTCCTGGAAGAATGCCTCTCTGAAGAAAGTTTGAACATTTACAATTTTGTAATATGTAATGTATATATTTAGGTATGTACATTCTCTATCTCTAATAAAGGGTTAGAACTGTCCATTTTTCCAATCTGCAAACCTGTTTACTATTTTTGGGAAATTTGAATCTCATGTAAGAAACTCAGATGTTTTGAATTACAGTAATGTTTAATCAAATTGGCCAATGTATAATATAACTTAACTAAATTACATTAATTTTCTAAACCACATAGTAGTTTTTATTTTAGACAGGTTATTTGTAGATATAATAAACATTTCAGCAGGCAAGTCAATTACATATTCTTATTTCTCCACCTACCACATTTATTAGCAAACATTGATAAGTGGAGAAATAAAGAGTACATAATCGACCCCCAGCTAAAACATTTAATTTATAACAATGAGGTGCAGTCCTTAAGTTTTCAGCCCGATCATGTTAGGTACATGATAGAATAAAAATACATGTATTGTTTTACATTGTAATCTCCCTTTACTTCAATGCTTTTCCCACACCTTTGGAACATTTCAATACCCCTAAAAAATAGTCTGCTGCTTTGTCTGCAAAATGCCGGAAAATAGCGCCCTATAACTCAACATTTACATATGTATCTTCACTTTTGAAGGTCATATTTCAGTTTTGAAAATGGGTAATAGTTAACTGAAGACAAGGTCTGAGCTGTATGGTGAATGCTCCCATTTCTGGAAGTCACATGTGTTCAAAGCAGCCATGTTGACTAGTGCACCGTTGTGAATCAGATAAACTTCTTGACTCGACATTCCATACCCCTTTTTCTTGATATCACTGCAGTTAATGCAGTAGCTCAGCATAGTATTTCTATTTGTTCCTTTCTTTGCAGTCTACCTTCACAATTACGGTGCAGTCCCAAGAAATTGTCGCCACGATCTAAATGTACCTGATGTAAATGACCCTGGTCTTCCAAAGGTTACTTCAGCCTTCTCTTTTTGAAAGAGGGTTGCTGTAGAGTATTATAGTTTTGTTTTCTGTGATGATGAACTTTATTTCCAAGCAAAGACAACATTCCAAACACACACTTTCATTTGAACTGTTGAAAGAATGTGGAACACTCATCTTGCACTGACTTACTGTGCATGTACAGGTTAATGAAGAATATGAAGCCCATTGTTGATGCCTATCACAACTTCTTCCTCAACAAGAGAAACTTTTTTTGTGTCGAGACATCCATTGGCCTATCTAAAGTGGTTATTTTCAAGACTTTCTCTGCCTAATTAAATAATTTTGACCACTCCTTCACTGTAGAGCATGAAATGGAAGCTTCCCCCATACACATTTGCAAGGCATTTAATATCAATGGGTTAAAGTCCTTTAGTTAAAAATGTAATCACTGCTCTGTAAATAATTTGGAACATAACATTGTATTATGTAACAGTCTGACTTAAACAGAGCTTCTTCAAGCAAATGAATGATGTGGCGAGAAAAAGTGTAGTGTTTACACTCCTGAAACATATATCAAATAGCATGATCGTCGCAACAGTAAATTTTGGCCTTCTATGTCAAACTTATAGACTGCATCTGTGTTCTCCACAGTGAAATTTCTACAAAGTTCCATTATGTAATTTGTTGATGCATTGTGTTATATATATTTATAATGCAAACTAGGGATTAATTTGCTAAAGTGTTTGCTATCTGCTTTCTAGCTATAGAAATAACTAATAAAGTCTGAAGGGCAAGCAAAACAAAAGCTTTATTTACTGTATATATTAAAATATTATGAGGTTTATCCTAAACTTAGGTATTCATTTTTTACACTGTACTCCACTCACATAAAAGACATATTTCGGGAGAATCTCTCCCATCTTCAGTTGCTCACTGAGCATTACTGGAAACGATGGCTAGACAACTGGATGTTCCTGTGGTGGCCTCTGTTGGTTGAAGTAGAAAGTTGCCAAGTTCATCCATAGGAGGAAACTTGAAATCCATCAGGTTTTCTCCATTTTTTCCCAAGTGGATAACTCCCATGGGTTGTGATGATGTTTACTGGTTTTATTTCATGATTTTTGGTGAGCTGCTTCTGCTGATTTATCCACCTGTTTAAACCGAATATTTCTAAAATGTTCTTTCCTCTGAATTTCCAAATTTGAAGAAGAATGTTTCTTCCATAAGAACATAGAAGTTCACAACACATTTCTGGCATTCAGAAACCCTGTCTCTTGTAACTTTTTAACAAGTTGGCGAAAATTTATCTACCTGGAACATAGCTGCCAAGATATTTTCTTGTATAACACTTTATCACTTCTCTGCAAGAATCTGTTTTCATATTTCTATCATACTAAAAATCGAGTCTTCAAGACATTATATCTGGTACAACCAATGAACAATTTACACACAATTAAAGCATAAATAACACATGAATGCAAAATCATTCATGACAAAGTTTCCCTCAAACTAAATCCAAGGATTATCTGCACATGCATTATGCAGCCTTGACAGTTCCTATCTCCCAATACACAGCTGCACCTGTCGACCCATCACACAACTAATCTCACTGTACAACAAAAAAGTTCATTGATTACAAATAGAAACCTATTAAATAACTCAGAATTTATAAACATTAGAAATTCAAATAATTCTAACCAAAAAATATTAAAACTTTAGACATTTTTTGAAGTCATATTCATGAGAATGCATGGTTGGTCAAAATTTGTTAGTATAAAAAGGAGTATCAGTTATGCAAATCCTTTTTTTTTTTTTCAATGCCAGCTCCTTGTTCACATTGTTTTCATGAACTAATGAACATTTTCCTCTGGCATGGTACTATTGTAGCAGACTTCTAAGGGTGGGATGCCTATAGGTTGCTGCTACTATCCCAGTGGAGATGATGATGATGATGATGATGATGTGGGTATGATACATCAGGGGAATCCTTAAATTTATGGATGAATGAAATGAAATGTATTAATGTTTGTGCAAATAAGCTCAAAGCCATCTGCATTTACCTTATCAGGATTAGGAAAAAACTTAAAAACCTTATCTTGACAGCTTCTAGCCCAGAATATCTGGATTAGTAGTTACAAACACTACTACTAGATCATGGAAGTGATCATAATGCCAATCTTTGACGAGTGTAAAATATAAAATTAAAAAATCTCCAGTAGATAAAATATTTTAAAATGCTTAAAAACACTTCAGTGGCCTCACTTTCAATGAACAAGGAAGCAGTCTGAAAATTGAAATATAAAAGTAAATTTGAACTAGAGATGCAAGTGTACAGGTTGTGTCGGGTTTACTAGGCCCTGGGTCCAGGGGTACAACACAGAGGTCTGTGCTACCCGGTGTATTTTGCATTAGGAAACAAGGTACTGTCCTAATGCAAAATACCACTGGGTAGCACAGACCTCTGTGTTGTACCCCTGGACCCAGGGCCTAGTAAACCCGACACAACCTGTACACTTGCATCTCTAGTTCAAATTTACTTTTATATTTCAATTTTCAGACTGCTTCCTTGTTCATTGGAAATAATATAAAAGTAAATTTGAGCTAGAGATGCCAGTGTACAATAGTTTTTCCTACCAAAGAATAAACTGAAATTTCTTTGAAAAGAGCAAATTAAGTTCCTATTATAAAAGCAGAATAAGTTAAAGCTACACCAGATTGTTCCAAAATGTTTAAAATATATGAAAAGAAATCCAAATATTCTAAGAAACAGTTTTATTATCAATTCTGTGTACACCTGCTATTAAAAAAGGTACATTAGAAACTGATTTTCATTATGCTATGTACATGAAACTATAATAAGGAATGTGGAGCATCATATTTGGTATCCATTTTTAACTGTATTGCATACATACACACCTGCAATATTCTAACATTCACATTAAGTGTAATATTTCTTGTATATAGATATAGATATACTTTTTAAGGCCCTAAAATAGTGATATTACTAGCATTTATCTATCTTCTAGTTGCTTGTCACGGGCAATAACTGAATCCTCAAATTTTACCATGTATGTAGTACCTTTGTGCCAATGGGCAGTCACCTTTGCTGGCTGAAAATTAAAAAGCACAAATTATAGCATTAAGTAACTTAAATGTACAGGTCATCCAATTATCTAATGATTGCTAATGCAATAGCATCACTTAAAGTCAGCCACGATACTTGATTAGGGCAAGCAAGCATAATTACTGAACTGCTTCATTGGCCTTGAGTTTCACATCACACAGTGTCATTTAAACAGTGAACAGTCTAATCTTAGAGCAAAGTTTGCTAAGAATTCTAAACAGCAAATACTAGGCCCAACTATTCTATCCCACGAGTGTTTATTTTATGATTCCTGTGCCAGTACACAGTACGCTCATACTGTTAAGAGATTCTTTAAAGAGAAACTCCAATGTTTTGAGTTTCAAGGTAATTGATTCATAAATTAGTAACATCCACACCATTACTACAGAACATCTGTTAAGAGGTAAAATTAATTTCTCACAGAATAGGAGGATAATGGGTTATTTCATAGGTAGATGACAGAAATGAAGGCAGACACTTCGAACATCTCCTTGCATGACATGATTTTATGCGCATTAGAATTTATTAGACCATCACTGTAATGCTTGTACCACTGGATCTGCATTACCTGGACTGTCAGCCCCAATTCTTATACAGCCCAGCTGGTCAGGGGTAGTTGCTTATCTGCCGATGCCATCCCCACACATTGGTCATCAGACAGTTGGATGACCTAATATTATCCTCTCTCTAAAGGACATTTCTGGTTCAAACCTTTATATAAGTGGTATTAGCTCATTTTTGTCTGATTTATGGTTGCTTGATATTAATAATTCACTGCAGTATGGAAAATGTACTATAGAACTTAAATACTATTTCCCCCAGAAAGAAACCAGGCATATACTAGATTAAATCTTCAAAATGTAACAAAATATACACCAGAAAAACAAAAATGAATGTATCAAACTTAAATAACATTTCAAGAATATCAGATATAAACCAACAATAAATCACCCGTGGCAAACATTTTTGGGAAATGAATCACGAAACAGAAAAGAAATAAAAATTATTAATATGAGCTTAGCTTATGGGGAAAAGATCTACACATAGAGATATGATGCTTGATGTATTTTGAAATCCTAAGAGAGGCAAGATTAATTGCAAAAATTTGTAACCTCCTACTCGAAGTGATCTACAAGCATCCAAAATTCAATTTAAATTGCCTGTTACAATCAACTATACTGTGTTTCTCTTTACCTTACTCACCGTCACAGGTGGCCGAGGTCGTTAAGGCATGGAATCGTGAGTGGGAGGTCTGGGTTCGAATACTTCCAGGACTGTCCTCCCTGACTGAGGTTTTTCCAGGTTTTCCTCAATCCTCATAAATGGCAAATGCTGGGGAGGTACCTTACACTTAGGCCTGGAACGATTCCTTCCTTAAAAATAATCCTTTCCCAATATATCATTTCATCTCATGTATCATCAGTGTCCATCGCCTGTGGTGCCTCTGTAGCAAAAACGGGCATTAAACACTATTCATTCATTTACCTTACTCCAGTACCAGATGCTTTTTGCCATACCTAATTGGCTGGTGGACTGGAACCATTTTTTGCATTACTAATTAGTTTGCTGTTTAAGTAATAATTTATCCTTATACATTTGTAGAATTTCAAGAAGTTTTCAAAGCATATGAAGTACGATGCTTGATGCATATGAAGTTTATGCAACACATCTTGAACTATAAGGTGGATGGGAAAAGGCAGGTTACTTCTCAGGTTCACGATTCATCATGACATGGGCATATGCTACTTGATTACTTTATTAGCTTGTCGCTCAACCTTGCTCAGTGGAGAGAACAGTGAAAGTCTTCAGTTTGTTCACAAACACAGCACATTTTAGGTTATAACTTTATTGCATGTTTTTTGCATGGTCCTGGCAACTATATTGTCTGTTTGGTTGTACTACATGCTCTATATGCCATACCTATGGCACAAGTAGCTTTAACCAGAGAAGGAGATATGGAAGGAAATACTAAAATAAAACTCTCTGAGATATTCATTTGAAATCATTGCTTTGTTATTCTTGTTTTCATTAGAACAAAATAAATATTCTGAGCCCCTCCAATAATTTTTTTCTTACTTTCAATTATTAAGTACGTTAGATTATTTAATGTGCAGTATTGGTTAAGGATAATTGAAGTTGATTAATTTTTAAAAATGCCTCTGAGGACCTAGGCTTACCTTTCAACCAATGCACCCTCTGTCTCCATATTGTGACATCATGAATAGAGCGCAATGCTGTAAGGGTGCATGTGATCACACCCCATCCTGCCACCACTACCAAGCAGCTTTCTTGAACTGGGGATACTACTTTCTCATAGCTACTCAAATGTCATCACAAGGCTGGGTGGACCCTGTTCCATACTCCCTAACTTAGAGAATTTCTAAGCAGTTACTGGGGATTAAACCCAGGACCTCCAGTCACCAATTATAATTACTGGTCTATGGAAGGACATAGTTGTTTTACATGTGGTATAAAGTTTTGAAAAACACAGTTTAGCAGGATGTGTACAAGGGTCCATGGTGTTTCAATAAATATTGTTAAGTGGAGAAATATGAGTGTTATTGACTCCTCAATTAAAACATGAAATTTATAACTTAAATGCTATTATAAAAGTTGTGTAAAGGCCATTTCGTTTTGTTATTATGCTTTTCAGAAGTACAGGCTGATAAAATCTAAAGAGCTTCTGTTAAGTAGCTTCTTTCTGTATGCTTAAAAAGTATCAGTTTAAACTTTGCAAAATACTGTTTTCCATATCTGTGACTAACTACTTGATATAATAAAACTACTTCAATGTATTTATATTCATTCAGCTTTGAAAAAATTAGGTTTCAACTGCAATAATTCATTAAATCTCATAACTCTTGTGATTTTTTTTCTTTGAATGGTGTTTAATGTCCGTTTTTATTAATGAGCCACCATGGGTGTGATGCTAAGGTATTTCATCACCAAATGAAAAAAAATAACTACAGCCTCCAAGTTATAAGTATCTTAAATTATAACACTTAGTTATATACCGCTCTTGTACTTGTGCAAGTACTTATAATGGTCTATAATAAAAACTAAGCATATCTACAGCAGTGTATTGGCTGTGAGTTGGAGAATTCAAGGAAGGTCAATGGCTTCATTCTTTTCAACAAGCCATATTGTGTTAACATTTGTTAAATACAATCTTAGAACAATCTCTTCTGAGTTAAAATATTTAGAACACTATTTATGGTTTCACTTACATGAGATTTACTCAGGACATGTTATGTGGAATACTTGTCCACATCCTCAGCTGTTAAATAACTGTTTTAAGAGCTGCCTGCTTCTGGGATGTCGAAATTCATTTTGTTTTGCTTTCATACATATATATAAATCCTTTCCCATGTGATTATTCTTTTGGTTTATGAACAGTTTTTAATAACTTGATGCTTTTTTCTATTTCATGGTTTCATTCCAAAAATATGTTGCCACAGCTGATTTATCTATTTATTTGTAACAGATATTTCTGCAATGTGCTTCAACCTAATGCCTATATTTCTCTTTGATTTTTCTATGTAGATTTTTTCACAATCCTTGCACTTAATCTGGTAAATACCAAACTTTTTCTCTTTGGGCCTGGAATCTGTTCTGTTTAATTTCAATAAATTATTTGAACTTTCTTATTGGGTGAAATTTTTAAACATTTTTTCCATTGCTAAATCTATTAGTCTGTATGTCAGCCAATAAGAAATTTAAAAAAACTTTCAAGTAGTACAATATCATCTAAGCATCTCAAAACCAATACAGTGTAATAAAATTATTGAAATTAAACAAAACAGATTGCAGGCCCAAATAGAAAAAACCTGGTATTTACCAAATTAATTGTAAGGATTCTGAAAAAATCTACATAGGAAAATCAAAGAGAAATATAGGCATTAGTTTGAAGGAACATTGGAGTAACATCTGTTACAAACAAATAGATAAATCAGCTGTGGCTGCACATTTTTGGAATGAAAACCATGAAATAGAAAAAGGCACCAAGTTATTAAAAACTGTTCAACATCTAAAAGAATTAAATACATGGGAAAGGATTTATGCATATATAAATAAAATAAAGAGGAGAAAAACCTAATGAATTTAAACATCCCGGAAGCAGTTAGCTCTTTATTTAAGTTTATCATAGACCACCAGAGTCAACCCAGATATCTACCTACCCAAATTCTTGAATAATCCAACATTTGTTTAACAGCTGAGGATATGGACAATGTCGGTCCTGGTGGTGTAATGGTTATCATACTTGCCTCCTACACCCAAGAATGTGGGTTCGAACCCGGCCAGGACCGATGGATTTTTTCAGGCGTAAAAATCCTAAGTATGGCTTCCTTTGGAATGGAAGTAAAGCCATGGGTCCCGTGTCGTACATTTACGGCACGAAAAAGAACCTCAAGCCTGAAAGAGAGGCCTCTGAGCAAAATTTGTCAGCCATTTCACGACCTGAGATGTTAAAGAGGGTCCATAAATAAATAAATCAATCAATCAATAAAAAAAAAAAAAAAAAAAAAAAAAAAAGGATATGGACAAGTGTTTTCCACAAAATATGTCCTGAGTAAATCTCATGTAAGTGAAACCATAAAGAGGCTTTATAAATATTTCAACTCAGAAGAGATTATTAATGCATATTTCACTGTGTTCAATTTCAAATTGAATTAATATTGAAACAATCTTAGAAAATGAGTACATTTGAGAACTACATAAAATGTGATATGAATTAAAACAGTGCACGGGAATAATCTGCTTTAAAATTTTTCAGATATTTTCATATAAACAGATTTTAGAAATGTTGACTGTTTTACTTACAAATCCACATCCATTCAGAATTGCTTCAATAATTCCAGCTGTAAACACAGAACAGTTTAAATTTCCTTTGTCCTTTGGCACAGAAATAAATTTGTTCACTAAGGGTTCTTTTTCAATGATGTAATATGTTCTTTCATCATCATTGGCATGTTCTAATTTATCTGCTTCTCGCCCAAAAAGAGACTGAAAAGTAAATTTTTTTTATATATATCAGTTGCAATATTATCTTTATAACTTGGATTAATGTGTCAGATTCAAATGACATTATCCAGGTGATAATTTTAAACAGATCTTTACAGTACATAGTTATAACATCAATGTGGAAACAATTTGCATATAAGCTAATGCGCTAACACTTTTTTCTAAAAGTAGCTTTTGCTCTTCTATTTAAATATATAATAAACTTCCAACACTTTGAAAACATTAGGCAATCATTTAAATGCAAAGACTTTAAGAGAAACTTGAAACAATTCTTAATTTCCATACTTTTTACAATATAGAGGAATACCTTATCAGTTTAACAGGCTGAACTATAACATTTAGTTATATATTGTCATATAAACATGTTTTATTTAGTTGTATTTTGTCATGTGTACTTAGCTGTATTTGCTGATTTTGAATTTCATTTTATTTGGCTGTGGCACTTACATATAATGTTGCATTTGACATTTTATATCCTCAAGCATTTGCCTATTACAGTACAGATGGATAGATGAATTAACCAATTCAGAAGACATTAAATCTAAAAACTACTGTACAAATACATTTGCCTTTCATAATGTGCAGAAAAACTCACCTGATAGAACTTATATGGCAGTGGTGACAATAATGACTGATAACAGTATTGGAAAAAAATTTAATTTAAATTCAATTATACATTTTTGAGGAATGATATTTTTAAACAAATTAATTTATAAAAGCTCAAATTTTACAAACTCATTCTGAGTAATGTATATTTAGGAATATATCATTTGTAATTTTGTTACGTCCACAGAAAGTAAAAATTAATGTTACTGTTATGAATAATGATATCATGCAGTGGTGACTTGCAACTTACTTTCCAAAGGGTTGATTTGATGAAAAGTAACATGTTTAGAAGTTTAATTTCACGTTTGCAATTTCTTTCCCTTACAAACAGAAGATCAATGATTTTTACTCCTACTTCTTGTCCCATTTCTGCCAATCTGCAAAGTATTAAGATGAAGAGCTTAACCTCACACATATGAAAAGAATACAATTATTACATCCTCTGGAGATTCAATATATCTTTCAATCAGCATTTTTACAGCAAAATACACTTGTTTAATTTTGAAAGGGTTAACAGTGGGTAATGGATATTTGTGCTATTAATCATTGCTAGATTTGAATATTTTTAATAATGCTTAGTGTTGGGTAATACTATTATGGCATTATACACAAGGAACACTGGTTATTCATATAATGAAATGATAAATTGGGAAAGGAATTTGGGAGGGGTGGAAGAAAGTGTGTTTAGTACCTATCCAGTAGCCATTGATGAGAACTGAGGAAAACCTGGAAAAAGGCTCTGTATGGGAGAAAACTCCTTGCAGAATACTGGTTTTGAATTTGGCATATTTCATTTTACATATTCTACATACTAAACACAATTAAAATGGTAACATATAATAACCTGACTGCTATTACAACAGCAGTTTATGACAAAGCACCAGTACAAATCAACCTCATAATAACCATGAAACTCTTTCACCTAAATATGATACTGGCAGCAACCTATGGTGTAGAGAAGTGCAGACACATTTGAAGATAAAGGCAACTAAAGAAAATAAAAGCTACTTTGTCAAAGAGTAGAATGTGAGACATTATATCAAAATACATGCTTTCTTAGCTGGAATATGCAATATCCAGAGTGCCATTCTTTTTGGGGAGGATGCTGCTACACTTACTATTCCCCTCAATACCTGCATACAAAAACTTCTTTGGAATTTTCAATCAAAGAAGATGTACATATGAAATGGTTTTTATATAACAAATGCCATTACTGATCTTGAAGGGTTACAGGAAGAGTAGAAATTGGGACATCATATGGTGACCAGATTCTACTTTCCATGCAAACTGTGTGATACCAAGAATTTCCATGTCTAGCATGCAATGTGCTTGTGATAGCTATGGAGATTAATGAATAATATATTTATATTATTGTGTTACAAAGTTTTGTTAAAAAAACTGAAGATCTAAAAATTTTATTTATTGTGCATGTTTCTATTGTCATTCTTATTTACGTTAACTAGGTGTAAATAGGTTCTTAATTACTAAAAAAAAAAAAAAAAAAAAAAAAAATACTCTTAGTTCGACTCAATCACATAATGATCTCAATACAGGTTCTCAATACTTATTTTCTTCTTTCTTGCAAAAATTTCATCTGCAAAGCATATTGAGTATTAACAAAAAGGTGATGGATATTAGTGTTTTTCAAATGAAAATGTATTCTTGTATTAGCATTACAATGTTTTGAGAATCACCACCTTATTTATATATTTTGTGTTCACACTTGCTTTATCAACTGTTATCCGCCACACACTGCCATTTGATGCCCATTCAGCTTCATTGTTATTAAATAGGTAGCTCTTACAACCAGTTAATATACAGGTTATAATGCAAGTGTTTCATTGGGTCTAGTTTACTTAAGAAAAATGTCCTTAAGTAAACTAGAATAAACTGTGTATGTGGTATGAAAAAACAAGTACTGTGGAGCCAGGCTCAAGTAAAGTGCTCTATACATGAACAGAGAGAAAATTTTTACTTTAAAAAGTGCCAATCTCTCATTTCAAAGACTTTTATGATGTGAACAAGGCTACTCTGTCATGAACCTACTATGAGGCCAAGAAGTCAGACTTGCACTGTTCCAGTTTTTCTGTCACTAAGTAAGTAACATCCAAAGTGGCTTACAAATTTAAGTGGCTTCAAAAGTGATGTTGTAAGTGTCTACTTTTAGCTTCTATGAACAAGGTAAATTTCCAATAATATAAAATATTATAAAGCAAAATTTGATACAAGAGTCCTAATTTGTCCACTTACAGATTAGGTACTAGGATATTTAGGTTTCAGGTGTAAAAAGATGAACAATGGAAAGTGGCACTGCAAATGATATTATGGCAGCAAGGTTAAAATTTCTATGCACAATGCACCAAATTAGCTTCTCTGGTGAAAAATATCAATATATTTCTTAGACAAGGCTTGGGCAAATAAAAACCACATATTAAAGTCAGACTGGCAAGGTTTCACTACAAAAAAGGTGCACTTATGGTGCCTATGGGACAAGGCAGTCATCTGGTTATCAGTCATTAACAGTATGCCAAAATAGAGGTCATTCTAGGGAGCAAGTGGATATTTAGTTTGAAAAAAAAAAAGCTTATTATCAAAAGGAAATAACAGTTATTACATTTCGAAACATATCAGTTCAATCTTCTTGCCAATGATAGGTTATGAAGTAATACATTTACCTCATTATTGTCATTACAATGCAATAGACCTTGTATGGGCTAATATGAAGCAGGGGACTGGGTTTGGAAACAGAAGTAACATTTTTAGACTGAAATACGTGGAAATGCTCAAATTGTTAAGGAAAAAATGTTAAGGTGACAGATTGGGTAATCTTGTATCAAACATGCACAAAAATTGCAAGATACTTCATGAAAGAAATAGGAAGTGACAATTTACGTCAATTATTTTAAGTTTACAAGAGTGTGATGACAAGGATATTATGGACAGCACATCCACAAATATGTCTAATGAGGAAGCCAATAATGTTGAGCCTCTAGCATTTTGCTGGATTAAAGTACCAGGTAAATCTTAGCATATTTCTATTTTGAATATAGTACAAATATATATTACTTCAGTTTTGTTGTGATGCATTTATCATCACATTTGTAATCGTTTTATTAATTATAATGGTGAAAAATCAGTATTTTTTATGTGGAGGTTATACATACATTGTACATGTCAGTGAGATGGATATATAAATGCAGCAAGGGGTGGGGAGAGAAGAACAAATGACAAATTTATGCAAATACATCTCATTTGCTCTGAGCCCTATGCTTCCAACTGAAAAGCACTGTAGATGATATTTAAAATGTTTATTTTAAGTCAAAATATGTGGTGCATATTCAGCAATTTTGGTAGCCCAGTTACATCTATTAGTATACAAGAACAATTTCCTTGTTCATATGCAAAGAAAAGTCCCATAAGGTATTTAGAACTTTATTCATCATTTGATTAATACAGTTCCCACAAAATTCTCTTGCCTACCTTATGTTTATTTGCACTCACCCAGTCCAGTGCTTTAGTAAACTAATTTTCATTCAATTAAAAGCTAAGCTTTTTAATCTAGAAAGGTTAAAGGTAAAAAGCAACAGTTATTAGGCTAATAGCACATTCTATTAAATTTGATTGTTAAGTCTGCACTACAATAACATTAACTATATCAAGATGTCAAAATGAATAAAATTATGAAAACGTGATCATCAGCTTATTAGCTGTCAATACAATGATAGCAATAAAAATAATAATAACAGCACCTATTTGGATCAACGTGAACATTACAGTGCACACACACATAAAAAAAAAAATACGATTGCAAAATAAATCTTACTTGTTTTGCAGCTCTGGAACAGTGTAAACACGATTTTGGCAGTATTGCACTAATTCAGAAAATAAGAGAGCATAACAACTTAAGCTAACCTCACCCCTTCCCCTACTTAAGGATTTGTCCAAAATGCTAGTTTTTGGACGCAATGATGAAATTGTTATACTCATTTGGAAGCTACTCAGCACTGTTGCAGCAGCCAAAAGACATTAATCGCGTGTATTATGCTTGCTTCAAAGGCTTTTCTAAATGCTTAGCCACTTTTTACAGACAGCTGTCATTTTTCTTATTTCTTGTTAACCATTGAAAATGCAGTCTCTCGGCAAAACTCGTCAAGCTCCGCCCGCAGACGTAATAGTTACCATGGTAACCAACTTAGTTAATACCACTGCCTACAGATTTCACTAAAACGAATCAAGGAGTAAATAAGACTTCTAACGGCAAAGGCCTCTTTCACACGATATAATGTAACGTGACGTGTACAGGTGTGCAGGATAAAAAGTCAAAACAGTCGATGCGTTCACCACATTCAAAATACGTATACGATAATGTATAGTTAGTTATACGAGTGTCGCTAATGTCAGTAGTTTGCTTGTCAACACCTGATTGTGAACAAGTTATTTTATGAATGACCTTGAAATGTTGACTATTTGGTTCTTGTATAAAAGAGCTGTTAAAAACAGCAGAAAGAAATAACTGGGTTCGTTCCGTTAGTGGTTTACCAGAATAAAAAAGGAATTTTAATGCCCCTTTGAAAAGCTGCAAGGTGATCCAAATAAATTCAAAACAAATGCATATCCGGATGTTTGTCACCTCATTTGAAGAACTTATTGAAAGAATACACAGTTCATTAATAAAAAATGAAACAAATATGCCATCACCATTTCATCAAGAGAGAAACTAGTATTAACGGCGAGGTAACAATATCAAATTTAATCTGGATTTACAGCTAATACATACACATAAATACAAAAGATTGGAAATTACCTACTCGGCAGCATTCATGTTTCTAGGATTGCTTAAGATCAATTTAGTAATAGAACCTTTTCTACCATAGACGTGATTTGACTTAGCATCAAAGACCAAACCATACAGTGTAGCTGACCCTGAACTCTGCCTAGCGTTTCGACGTACAAAACAGCAGTTTTCTTGCATGCACCACAAATTCTAACTTCCTCCCCTTTGTATCTTAGCTCGCGCCAGGCTTGCACATATTTTATTTCCTAATAATTATTTCATCTTTAGTAATAATGTACAACACTAAGAAAGTATATTATGTTAAGTAAAGCTGATGTAATTGCGTTGTTGCCTAATATATATATATATTCTTGTAATTTTTCTCTACCTTACAACACAGGGAAATTCTGAGCTTTAGTAATAAGTGTATAATAATCAAAAACACTGTCCACTGTTATAAAGACACTGATTACTCGCGAAAAACGAACACAAATGAGCAATGTGTATTCTTGTATGAATGCAATTCATTGCAATCCCACATATGAAGAAAGTTGCCGGAGTCCGACGTTTCTCGCAATATCCTATCCCGCGAGTATTGCCCGCCACCTGGTTGCGTGTTGTAAACTCTTGACACCATCACACTGTCCACCAGCTCATGGTCTCCAGAGGAAGAGAAATTAGAGTAAGGAATGCTATGTTATGGCTAATTCACTTCTCTGCTAACGCTGCAGTTACCATTGCATAAATGCATAACGAAAACATTGACTTATTATTTGCTAGAAAAGGTGACAAAGGGTTTCCCATAGTCAGGCTTGAAACATGGAAATCCTTTGTCAGCTTTTCTAGCAAATTTATTCCCGAGTTCATTTGAAATGCACATCACGAAAGCCTTCCCTTTAATTTTCAAGTCATGGTATAGGTATGTGGATGAATTTTCGCAATAATACCAAAGAAACGCTCAATAGATGCCCTGAAACTTCTTAATTTGCAATATAAATCTAAACAGTTTACCAGTGAAGAAGAGAGACATGGGGTGGCTACCATTTCTAGATTTAAAAATTATAAGAAATGGAGATTATTTGAATTTTGGAATATACGGAAAAGAAACGCACACGAAAATTACATAAAAAATTACAGTTGTAACCCCATTCCACATAAATACGCAGTGTTTCACTGTTTGGCAAACAGATTCATGAATATTCCACTCACAGAAGCAGAGTACAAAATAGAATACCAACAAATAATAAAGACAGCTATAATCGATGGTTTCAATAAAGACACAGTGATAAAAATTATCAATCTAAAAGACAAAAAGGGATGAGGGAAGTTTTCACACTGAAAAACACAAAAGATGCAGATTGTGAACAGAGCTACATAGGCAAAACAAAGAGAAATTTAGAAATTCGGAAGAAAAAACACTTTAGGAATATTCGGCTTAAGCAGGTGGATAATTCAGCAGTAGCAGCTCTTTTGGACCAAAAACCATGAAATAAAAACTGGAAATTAAACTGCTGAAACATCTTCACAACCCAATGGAGTTATCCACTTTGGAAAATATTTTCATATTAAAAAAAAAAAAGAAAACCTAATGAACTTCGAGTTTCCTCCTATGGATGAACTCAGCCAACAGATGCCACCACAGAAATATCCAGTTGTCTAGCCATCATTTTGAGTAACAGCGGTTCAGTGAGCAACTGAAGATGGGAGAGATTCTCCCAAAACATGTCTTATTTTCTGTAAGTAAACAGAATTTAGTGTAAAAAATGAATACCTAAGTTTAGGATTTCTTTTAGTATCTATAGAAAACCCCATATACACAATTGTATAAGGAATAATAGGTTCAACTTTAAGACCTGCCAGCATGCAATCACAAACAGCTTAACTCATAGATTGATAACATACCATTCAAAAGAAGAATATGCTTCAGAATATCAATACATTATCAGTACTGTTCTCAGCAATGGCTTCAACATGCACTAGTATTATATAATACCATGCATGGGCAAACAATTTATAAGTAGTACAATTATTTAGGCTTTCACGGCCGGTGTTAATCCAATAAAACAATGTTTCCAGGCTTGTTGGCCATGGTCCAAAGGCTGTAAACACACCTGACGTTTTGCCCGTGACTCCGCCGGGCATCTTCAGAGGAATGACTATCACCTCTCGTTGTTGTAGCTCAAGTCTTGTAGCTACTTGAGCTAATGTATGGGATTATAATGTATTGAATATGTATGGGAAAGCTGAGTTGTGTGTGTTTCAAATCTGCTCATGAAGAGATCAGCTAGAAATGAAGACTAGGGACTGCCCATAGTAAGACCTGATTGTTGCTTATAAAATTTGCCCTTGAAAGAAAAGTAGGATTGGTTTATACAAATTTCTGTGAGTTTAATGTATTCTTTTGTATGTGCATCATTAACAATTTTAGTTGAATTTTCCTTGTTTTCATTTATGAATATATTTTCCCACACTGTTAATTCTTTGGGTTTTTGATGAGCTTTTAAGACTTTAGGGTTCAGTTTGGAATCCATGTTTTTTATTTATTTATTTTTTTGGCCAGAAATGGTCTGCTGATTTTTCTGTTTGTTTATATTTTACATTTCTCCTGTGTTCCTTAAACTGTAGGGCAATGTTCCTTTTTGTTTTACCTATATATTTCATTTTGTAGTCTTTTGTAGGCATTTATGAAATTCAGTTGCAAATCCAATTAAGTGTACTTACGAAGCTGTTGACAGTGGAGTGGTATACATATAAACAAAGTAATACAGTTTTTTTCACACTAACTCCATTCACTTACATAAAATTTGGAACATATGTTTCGGGAGCGATCCCTCCTATCTTCAGCCTGTTGACAAACTGTTGTTAAATGTGGCGGTTGGGTCTCTTGATGTTCTTGTGGCGGCATCTGTTGGTTCTATTAGGAATTTGCTGAGTTTCGATTTCCCTCCTTTGGATGAACTCAGCAAATTCATAATAGAACCAACAGATGCCGCCACAAGAACATCAAGAGACCCAACCGCCATGTTTAACAACAGTTTGTCAACAGGATGAAGATGGGAGGGATCGCTGCCGAAACATATGTTCCAAAAATTTATGTAAGTGAATGGAGTTAGTGTGAAAAAAACTGTATTACTTTGTTTATATTCAGTTGCAAAGATTGAAATATATGTTAAAAAAAAAAAAACACACACGATGGTTTAAGGAACATATGAGAAATGTAAAATCTAAACACACAGAAAAATCATCAGTAGTAGACCATTTATGGTAAAAAAACCCACAAATTCCAAAATGAACCTAAACTCTTAAAAGCTCTCCAAAATCCCATAGAATTAACAGTGTAGGAATATTCATAAACGAAAACAAGAGAATTTGATTAAGTAAAAAATATACTTACGAAGCTGTAGACAATGAAGTGGTAATATATCCTACATTAATGTGTTCGAGTTGTTAACACTAACTCCACTTACTTTTTTAAAACTTTGGACTAGTTGAACTGGATGAACTCAGCAAGTTTCTACTAGAACCACAAGATACCACCATAGAAGCGAACGGGCGTCCATCCCCCGTTTCGAACAGCATTCAGTCAACAGCAGCCGATGATGGGAGGAACCTCTCTCGAAATTAGTCCAAAGTTTTAAAAAAGTAAGTGGAGTTAGTGTTAACAACTCAAACACAGTAATGTAAGAGAATTTGAGTTAATTTATATCTTCCAAACAGTTATCTCATCACCAATTTCATGAAACCCACAGGGCAACATCTTAATACCACTCTGGGAAGCTGAGAGTGGAACTGTGCTGATAATAAAGGCAATAGCCTTCGGAACATGTTCAAGTAAGTGAACAAAACTAGTGAAATATAAGTGATTTCTTCATAAATATTTTGTTATATTATACAATGTGAAACTTCTTGCTATTGAAATATATTTGAGAGTAATTTACAAGAATAAGTAAGTCACAGATGATTCAAATAATTAATGGCAAAAATTACATGACCTATAGTTGAAAGCTTGCAAAGATGTTTTAGAAGAAGGAAATTTGTTCCAAAAGAATGGGTCATATTTAGAACAAGGTCAAAGTACAAAAAGACATTAATTTTAAACTTAACATGCTAATAAAAAGAATATTACTGTTAACTTGAGAGCAATATAAAGCTGTAAATAGGAAAGTAAAGTGAGTAGCAATCAGAGATTAAGGAACTTGGATAGTAATAAGCACAAAGAGCAACAGATATGAAAAATTTGTGAGATTTATATAGAATTACCAGAAGACTGGCTAATAAGAACAAATGACCAACCACTTACTCAAGAGGATATGTAATTGAAAAGATGGACTGAGAACTTTAAGGAGGCATTTGACTGATGGATCACTATAAGCAAGTGATGTATCAACAAGAACAGAATAAATACAAAAAACCACAGTTTGACATAAAGAAAGCAATTTCTTAAGTAAAGAATGGAAAGGCACTGGTCCTGATGACTTACCATCAGGATATTCAAGGTCCATCCAAGTAAGATAGTCAAATTAATTCATCCAGCAATACAAAAATCTTTGATAGAGGAAGATTTTTCTAAGAAATTGAACAATTAAATCATTAAACTGCCAAATAGAGGAGACTTTACCAACTGTTGTAATTGGCATGGCATTGGCCTCTTGAATATAATTAATACTAATAGCTATCACAGTATATCATTGCCTTTTTGAAATAAAAGAACCAAATTTACAGCTAGAACAAGCAGGCTTCACACCACACCTAACATGTGACAAATTTTTATTGAACAATCACAGGAGTTTTGCTCACTTTATATTTATTGTTGGTTGATTTTAAAATGAAATTTGACACTTTGAAATATTCAACTATATGCCAGACCCTAGATGAAAGAGGAGTCAAACAAAATTAATAAATACAATTAATTAATTATATAGTAATGCAAATTATGCATAAAATAAAATGGGTTAGGTTATCCAGATTGGTAAGGGGGTGATACATGATTGTGTGTTATCACTTCATTTTTTTTAAATTTGGTCTTGGACACTCCTAAGAAAAGTGAATGAAGTACCTAGAGGAATAAGCTGGGGCCTGTTTGGCAAGAAGATCTAGATTACATAGATGATATTCATCTACTGCCCATACTTATATGCTTGGAATATGAAGCACAGAAAGTGGGAGTTCAGATTAACTATAACAAGGGATCATACAAATGGAAAAACTATCCCCAATAACAGTACAATCATATGCGTGAAGGAATGAGCAGTGTAATAAACCACCAAAGTAGAGATCTGAGAGAGAGTATAGAGGAGGCTAGACAAGCTTTAGAACTTCTAAAACCAATTTGGAAGATTAAAACATATACTACCAATCGAGGATTCTTAATGCTAATGTTATAACAATGTTACTACATATAGTTATGCAAAAACTATTACAAACCAGCTGCAAGTCTTTATTAGCAGATGTTTGCATAAAATATTACAAAAATTCTGGCTGGTTCAAATTATAAATGAAAATTTCTCTCTGGTTCTGAACAATACTAAGACCAATAGAAATGGAAATTTGACAGAGAAAGTGAAGAAATCACTTCACTGATCTCCAAATAATATAGCCAGGAAAGCTTTTGAATGGAATGCTCATGGTAGCTGGAGAACAGACAGACCCAAAACAACTTGGAAGCATACAATTCTTGCAGAAACAAAGCATAGGCCAAGATCAAGGAATGCATCAAGATCACAGTCAGATGGAAGAGTTTCTTGAGAGATGTATGGAAATATTGCTTGATTGATTAATATAACATCTGAGACTGAGACTATCTCGGGTTATCGAAAATTCCGTGGAAAGGGAGGCAAACTTTTTATTTTATAGATTTTCTATAAATATAGCATAAACTACATCCCATTAATGTTTAAACTAACCTATCATTATGATGTAAATAACACAATTACTGTTTTTAAAATAAAAAAATCAATGGATTTTTGTTTTTCAGTTCAGTATATATGCAATCTCTTGTCAAAAGTAGAATAACTGAAATGATTGCTTTTCCATAAACTGTAGGGTAACTTTAAGTGCTGGATTGCCCTCATTGTGACTCAACTTTCTGTGGAAATTTGAAACTTCTACATCTTACTCTCCATCACTATCACCCAGCTTTTCAGAGACCATCTCTACTATGCCAGGCATCAGTAATCTCCAAATGAACTATAGTTGACTGATTGCAATTTTCACATCCTATCGTCTAGGACTGATGGATTTTTTAGGCGTAAAATTCCTAAGTATGGCTTCCTTCAGAAGAGAAGTAAAGCCATGGGCCCCATGTCGTACATTTATGGCATGATAAAGAACCTCAAGCCTGAAAAAAGAGGCCTCTGAACAAAATTTGTCAGCCATTTCATGTCCTGAGTTGAATGGGATGCTGATGACCTGAGATGTTACAGAGCGTCAGGGGGAAAAAAAAAAAAAAAAAAAAAAAAAATCCTGGTAATCTTTTCCTAAATTTGCCAATTGCAGGTCTTCTTCCTCATTGGCTTTATGATCAAGAATGAAGTGAGCTTAAAATTATAAACTATCCATTGTTGTTAGGTGTACCATAAGGATTGTCATTTGTTGGTTTTGTGTGTGTGTGTTTCAGATTATACAGAACACTGAATTATCAATACTATTGTATATGTGTTTCTATGCAATAAAATGAAAATAAGTATCTTGTAAAGAATAATATACCTAAAAGATAAGACCTACTGAAACAGAAATAAAACAATCAATCAATCCTACTCACTCTCTCTCTCTCTCTCACACACAAATTATTTATGAGGGAGTAACTCAAATTTCACTAGTTTTATTCCACTTACTTAGACATCAAATTACTTGGAGAAATCATAGAATATCTGAACCGACCAAAATTTGCATCAATCAAACCTACGTCACATTCAGAGGCAAGATATATACACAAAAGAAGGGTTTAGTAATGGGTAATACACTCTCACCATTTGTTAAAGAGCGTCCATAAATAAATAAATCTCACCATTCTTAGCAGACATATACATGACTTTCTTGGAAACAAAATTAGTAGAGGCTTTCCCACATATATACAAATGTTGGTATCATTATGTTGATATCTTCGCAATAGTAGATGAAAAATGGAAAGATGGTGCAATAAAACTACTAAACCTACAAGATGGCAACATAAAATTCACAATGGAAATGGAGAAAAACAAGGTTCTTCCTTTCCTGGATATAAAAATTACAAACTAGCTATAATTAATAGCCTCACATTCAGATTAACAAACCTGCCAGTAAATGAGATGGAATACAAGTTGGAGTACCAAAAAATCATGGATATAGCACAGAAAAATGGCTATACAACAGATATGATCAAGAAGATAGAAAAATTCAAAAAACAAAAACAAATAAAAGAAATCACTACACTGAAACGTTACAAAGGAGAGCAGATATATAAAAAATGTACATTCCATCCATGGACACACCAAAAATTTCAAAAGATTTTTAAAGAGGCCAACATTATTTTGGCTTCAGTGAATAAATGCAGTTTGAAAAACCTACTAAAAACCAACACAAAGGACAAACTCCCACCAGGAAAACAATCAGACATTTATGGAATCAGTTGGAAAGATTGCAGTAATAAATATATAGGTAAAACAAAAAGGAACATTACCATACGGTTTAAGGAACACATGAGAAATGTAAAATATAAACATACGGAAAAATCAGCAGTAGCATACCAATTCTGGCAATAAAACCATGAGTTCCAAAATGAACCAAAACTCTTAAACACTCTTCAAAAACCCATAGAATTATCGGTGTGGGAAAATATATTCTTGAACGATAACAAAGAAAATTTAGTTAATTCTGATTTTCCAAACAACAGCAACCTCATCAAAAAGTTTATAAAATCCAAAAAGCGACATCTTATACCACGCTGGAAAGCTGACAGTGGGACCGTGCTGACGATGAAGGAAAATTGCCTTTGAAACATGTCCAAGTAAGTGGAATAAAACTAGTGAAATTTCAGTGACTTCCTCATAAATAATTTGTTATATACTATATTTCACTGTGAAAATCCTAAACTATTCAAATTTATATATGTATGTATATATATGTTCCGTATTAATTTTATATATATAAGGCTGGGAACATTAATGTTGCTCAATACATATAATATAAATGAAAAATAAATAACATAATGAACAATGTAACTACAATAACAATGGCTAGATAAGCAGAAAAAGGTTAAAACACTTAGGCCCAGTCTTACAGTTGAAGCTTAAGCCCTAGCTGAACTAAACTGTCTTTCAACTTAAGCTTTGAAGCTAAGCTTGAAGAGAAAGAGAAGTATTAAATAAATTTCATTCATAATTCTTTAGTACGCATACTGCAGCATTTCATATTTAATAAAAAAATAAAAAATTAACACCATGCCAAGAATTGAACCTGTGATTTGCTGAACATCAGTTTTGCGTTGTGCATTATGCCACACAAGCAAAGAGCTCCTTGTAGAGTAGGCTATACAGTGCAAGGAGGAAGTTACTATTTCTATGCTTGCAAGGCAGTTTTAAAGACATTGTAAACTAATTTTTCACCTGGCTTCACATTAGTGCCGACTTATTAGCATCTGATGCCAAAATGTTTAACACCATATAACGGTGTTATGTGAACCATACATTGCCTGCTTATCTGAAATGCTTATATAAGATATCTCTACACTCTGTGAAAATAGTTTAATATACAAACTGTCCCAGAATTCTCACACTAACTCTGCACTATCATACTCTAAGTACAAATCTGAGAGAAAAAAATGTATAAGAATTTTCTAAAGTACTTTTCATGTTATTTGAGTACAAAGCCAATAGGAAGATGGGCATTT
This sequence comes from Metallyticus violacea, assembly GCA_030762175.1. NCBI lineage: Eukaryota > Metazoa > Arthropoda > Insecta > Mantodea > Metallyticidae > Metallyticus > Metallyticus violacea. The sequence goes on from CM060840.1 coordinate 62,731,415, forward strand.
GGTGTCACATTGATGGTAACCATGCTTTAGCTGCTACCAATACCATAGAAATGTATATAGCTTACACCCTGGACCTATTGTTAGGGCAAATATTGTCTGGTTCCAAAACTAAGGCAATAAAATGCCTGCCATCTATTCTGCATGATGGCAGCTATGAAATGTATACAATAACAAAACAGAAGATGGCTCTATAGACTTCCAGTCTGAATGCAGTATTTTCATCAAAGGAAAGCATTCTACTGTTCTCTAAAAGTTTAGAGAGAGAACAAGAAACAACTCTTACTAATTCCAATGTGCATACACATCCATGAGTAAGTACATTAAAGGGAAGTCACATAAACATAAATACATAGGACTGGTTTTAAAAGTAAGTAAAGCATAAGAGTGTGTTAGATGACAGATTAGGTAGATTACATTTAACAAGCTTCATTGTGTGAGTTCCAACAGACTTTTTTAAAATTTTCTTATTTTTCAAAAGTTCTTAAATGAATAAAACCATGTATCAGTTGAGGGACATGGAGTAAATATTCGATGAACATGCAAATATTTACATAACATTTGGGGAGTACATAGGAAGCATAACACACCACTAGCATAAAGAGCACTACACATAATGAAAATATTCAATAAAAATAATTATTGCCTATTAGACCAAAGACTGAGAATGTGGACAATTGATACCAATCACATGTGCCAATGCTGGGTGATCCTATGGCACATGTACACCTGCTAATGAACATAATGTGCTAAATACATTGGACTGCAGAGTTAGTGCACGAATTCTGGGACATTCTGTATAGTGAGCGAGTTAGAGAGGGAGTTAAGGTACACAGAAAATACATACAGAATGATTCAGAAATACTTTTACAAACTTTGGTGGTGGGTTTCTCACCCCAAAATAAGAAAAAAAACGTCCATAAACCTAATTAAAAAATGATTAGTTTTATGAGTTATTAACAAAAGTTTACCAAAACCAAAAAAATAAAAAAAAAGTCCATTTAAACATATATCTGGAAATCCTTAGTTTCTGAGTTATTAATGAAATTTTACAGCAGAGTTAAAATAACTGTTTCTATCACATCTTTAATAGGGTTATTACCAAATCACCATAAATGGCTAACCTTCAACAGTGCTATTGCTGCATTTTGCAAATAATATTTTGTCATATAAGTGTATAATGCTCATGTGCCAAGTACATCAGCAGACTTGTATCAATAACATCATTAGATTCCTTAACAACGTGAATTTTATTTTTGGTTATGAGCTTAAGTTGTTAGATTATACCTTGAAACCACTGAAGTAGCCTTTCATTAATAACTCAAAAACGAAGAATTTCTAGGTATATATGTTTATATAAACTTTTATTTTCTTGTTTTCGTAAACTTTTATTAATAACTCATAAAACTGATAATTTCTTGACATAAGTTTATATGGATATTTTTTTTCTTGTTTTGGTAAAGATTCTTTAATAACTCAAAAACTAAGGATTTTTAGACATATGTTTATGTGGACTTTTATTCTTGTTTTGGTGTCAGGAACCTGCCACCAAAGTTTGTTTAAGTATTTGTGAAAGAACCTGTATATTTAACTCCTATTGTGAATACAACAGGTACGTCCTAGTGGTGTAGTGCTAACCATACTTGCCTCCTAAACCCAAGATTATGGGTTCGATACCAGCTAGGACCAATGGATTTTTAGGGTGTAAAAATCCTAAGTATGGCTTCCTTCAGTAAAGTTATGGGTCTCATGCGATATATTTAAGGCATAATGAAGAACCTCAAGTCTGAAAAATGAGGCCTCTGAGCAAAATTTGTTGGCCGTTTTACACCCTGATTTGAATGGGATGCTGATGACCTGAGATGAGTGCCTGTAAATTAACCAAATCAAAATTGAATACAAGAATATGTAATTTTTTTTCGGTGCTTGCTATTTCATCTACTTAACACATTCAGTACCAGTTTCTCAGTATGGCATTTAAATACCTGGACCAGCTATTTTAATGCCACTTCCATCTCATAAAATTTAGCATTGCTCCTGAACTACCTATAAAAAATATGAAATTTTGTACATATTTTTCATTCCTAATCTGTCTGTAATATCGTATGGACACTGCTGTCTCTGAAGTGGAGAGATGAAAGATTGTGCAGAAAGTATGTTTGAGACATTGGTTCCGAAAACTGGAGTTTCAAAAACAGGGACTGCAGTCTAGTACATTCTTAAGTTTGGCTTCTGAAAAATTTCTGTGTGAACCTCAATCCCATAAATATCTTTAGTTCAGGAACATCTGCTGCATGATTGAATTCAATTCGTGCACAGATTTTTCTGTTTGCACACGTATTAAAAAAAATCACCATTCAAGAGAATATTTACGTAACCCATGATTTAATTTTCATTTTCTAATTAAATATTTAGGCCTGAATTAGATATAAATGGTGAAATATTCAGACAATACTAGGATGTTGTGTATCTGTTGCATGACTTTTGTTTTTCTGGCTTATGGGGTCCATGAATCGGAATTTCATTATCACTGTCACTGCAGTTAAAGAGTCCAATTCAAGAATTAATTCATCACCTGAATCAGCTATGTAGAAACTCTAAAATTTTTTTTTCTGTAATAAACTTCTTTGTTAATCAAAATAATTGAATAATTAGATAAAATATCACATGCTCTGTTTTATTTCCTTCTAAAGGACAGTTATATTACACTATATTTGCTGCATTTAAAAATGTTGTTAGCAATCTTGTTGATGTATATATTGTTTCCTGTACTTAATTCTTAAATTTTCACTGCACTTTTATTTCTTTCCTTTTCTCTTTTCCTTTATTTTCTGCTTCCTCGTCTTCTTTTTCAGGATTTTGTTATGAATTGCCCGCTTTTTCACTTCTCGTCGGCTCATCCATGATGGGTAGTGTCCATGTTCATCCCTCAAAGTTTTCTTGTTGTGCTTTGGACCTGACTGTTCCACTTCCATTGTTTCTTCTACTGCACTTGATTCATCCCCTTCTTTAGTTGTATCTTTTTGTATGGATTTGGCATCTGTCACTAGAATAAGACCAAACAACAGTTTTAGTAACCATAATACAAACAAAAATTCAGCAATAGTGATGTACATTATGCACTTTTCATATGTCGATCCTGGTGATGTAGTGGTAGCCATACTTGCTTTCTAAACCCAAGATTGCGGGTTCAAACCTGCCCAGGATTGATGGATTTTTCGGGCGTAAAAATCCTAAGTATGGCTTCCTTCGGAAAGGAAGTAAAGCCGTGGGTCCCGTGTTGTACATTTACGGCACGAAAAAGAACCTCAAGCCTGAAAGAAGATGCCTCTGAGCAAAATTTGTCAGCCTTTCATGTCCTGAATAGAATGGGATGCTGATGATCTGAGATGTTAAAGAGCATCCGTAAATAAATAAATAAATTTAAAAAAAAAAACCTTTTCATGTGAGTCGCAATTATTTCTTTCAAGAAAAGGCAAAAAAGTTTCAACCATTAATTATGTATACACTTTTTAAATCAAATATGCTTTTTAAAGTTTTAATGGTACAGTTTTTAAATTTAAGTTTTAAGTATGACTTTCTACACTAAGTGATACTGTTGGCACAGATGATCACTGATCAAGAAATAAACTTATACATCTATATTAAAATTCCACAAGAATCTCCCTTCTTAAAACAATGTGATACAAGTTCTTGAAGAAAAACTTAGCACTGATAGAGAAATTGTTCTGCACTAATGAGTACCTAACTTCACCAACTAAATTTCAAAATACATCCATAACAAATTTAATTAACTGTGATCCATTATTCAATGGATGTGATTGTATGTGGCCAAATTCTGTTTCATGCTACTTTAATCCTGAAATAAACAAAGATTAGCAGCAACCATAATCTCTGTTCTGTATAACCAGACATTGACCAATGTGCACATATAATATGCATCCATGAGAAATAGTGCTATTCTTTTAAATTAATATACTGTTATTGAAAACTTTTAAATAAACAAAGGATTAATGATTTTATTGAGATAATTACAACAATAAAGTCACTTTTAACCATTAATTATACCATTGCCACTTTAAATAAATACTATTTGCCAATGTGTTATACACTTAAGCATAACAAACTCATATGTTTGTACATGTTATGATTCCTATACAGTTCATCATCCATGGTAATACACCACATGCTGCCTTGGAAAATATATTCTTCTTGTTCAAACTCTTTCAGGTAAAAGAAGAACACTTGAGATCCCCAATAAGGGGAGGCATATTGGTAATAAAATATTCTTTCATAGATATCACGCCCTTTGTGACTCATAAGACATTGGAATGGAACTTAAGTTCACTAGTAATCATTCAATTGCACTTGATGTGTCTTGAGCCAGAATTCAGGTGGTGAGACATTGCTCCTCCCAGAAAATATAGGTTCAACTATGGATGACAGGTAGAAATCACACCACACTACACTACGGGTATATAAAAATCTTGCTATGTAAGGAACAGTGCATGCACAGCCTTTTTGGATTTCATTTATATAAATATTATGCTGTCCATTTTATCAAAATCGAGTGGGATAACGTGCATAGTAAAAGTAAAGAAATTATCACTAATGAGTTTTAATAGTGTTTAACACCCATTTTAACTACTGAGGCACCACAGGCAGTACCACTAATGTGTTCAAGTATACAAAATAAGAGGCATAGAAAAAGAAAGAAGAATTATGTTCACAATCAAATTTTATAAATGTACAAAGAAAGTTCAATATAGGGTTTTAAAAGCAATCAGTGTGTCATTAATTCATAAAGTGCCATTAAGTTAAGTGTCTAGAATTATTAGACTATAAGAAATGTGTTTTTGCTCGTTTGATATTTCTGGAAAGAAACACCATGTTCCTAAAAGAATCATGGACATCAATGGCTTTGACAAAGGTATGATTAGATGCACCATACATAATTTCTATGCTTAGAAGGAAACCAACCACCAAACTTTATTTTTTAACAAATGAAATGAAAGCCTTGTTATAGAAAAAGGCTTATTACAGAAATATATCATCTCATTTCAAAGTAACTACTCAAAACTACATTTTGACATGTTAGAAACATCACATTACATTTCAGCTTAAAAATTAGGAACACATATGTCAACAGAGATTTCAAGAGATCAAGAATATGAAGTGGAAAAGTAGACATCTGCGGGATATAGAGTAATATATGGAGTTGTAATTAAAAGAATCTTGATTCAACACATTGGAGCTGAGAGAATTGATAGTATTGTAGCCTCAAAGTGTCTTAGTGGTGGACATTTGAGGGCATACTAATGAAGAAGTGTCTGAAAGAGAAGAGTTGAGTGAATATTGGATTATAGGCAATATGTGTATACATGAAATAAACTATTAAGATGAACAAAAACTAATCTGGTTTTATTCAGTGCATGTTCAAAATATTTGGCATTAACAGTTAAACTCAGTGTGGAATTGTAGATAATCCTAAAGAGTAAACAGCAACTGCTCAGCACCCAATTCCTTGTTTCTGCATCATTATTGGGAGATCAGAGAGGTACATTGTCCAAACACCAGGAAATAACTATTGGTCAGTAAATTGCTCCTTAAGTTTTCATGAACTAATTTCATTTGTACAGAAATATGAAGTCCTTCAATATTAGTCTTCTTTGAGGCACCGTTCAGTATGGATAAGCAAGCAAGGCCACCTAGATTATTTGAACAAAAACTGTGAAAACCCATATAAAGCAGATATAAGGAGATGATATACTCAGGGGTGTAGTCATTTGTAGGGCTCAGCTCTGGTATTTTTTCTACAAAATATAATGATGTATTCTCTATCTTAAGATTATGTATTACAATTTAACACTTTAAAATCTGTCAGTAGAGAAAATAATGTGAAAGTATAATAAAACTGTGTTTACAATTTTGACTTGCTAGCACACTTACAGTACTATGGTTTCCATAACTATTTAGACAAAGGTGACAAGAAACTCTTAACAAATGCAATTAAATCCACGCCTTGCAGCATAATGAGTGTGAATGCAGTTTCAGTGCTATGAACATAATTGTCAATGAACTTGTGACAAAACTGCAGATTCATCTGTAATGCTAATAAAACAAATGAACAAAAAGTTTTTAATGTTATGCTGTACCATATTTTAGGTTACGATAATTACATCAACATTGAGCATATGACCACCAATAATGGCAATCAACAGAAAGTGATACTGCAACGGGTGGCAAATGTTGTTAAGGCTTGGACTTGTGAGCGGGAGGTCTGGGGTTCGAATCCCGCCAGAACAATCCATTCTTACTGGGTTTTTTTCCAGGTTTTCCTCAGTCCTCATAACTGTCAAATGCAGACCATTGGTTGACAATATGAGGAATGTACCTCATGCAACATGTCCCAAAATTATTTTTATAAATATGTTTGTGAAACTTCAAGAGAGTTTTAATATGATGACATGATTTTTAGTGTTTTACTTTAAATCAAAATAACATTAAGTTATAAATATTCAAATGTGAATGTCAAAAACATTTAAAAAGAAGCAAGCAAATTATTAGATGTGTTTGCTATCATGTGCACACTGTAAGGAAGGGGGGGGGGAAATTATCTGGTGTATTGAAAATTTTGGACATTGAATGGATTGGCTCATCATTACCTATGAAGGATCTATTTTCAAAGTTGAATATCTGCCAGATTCCAAATGTGTGTTGTTTTTACATATGTTTAACTTGTTAAAATTTAAATATTCTGAAAAACATAATTTTTGAAGAATGAAAAAATGCAACTTTGTTTTTGTAGTTTTATTTTATTATCTGAGAAATAATACCACATTAAGATAATTCACATTTTAGAGGAAAGGATATAAATTGTCTATTGATCATTATTCCTCGTAGTCAATTATATTTCTCACAGAAGAGAAGAAAACATGTGGTTCAGTTCAGTATTTCCAGCTTGTATATTTGAAAGTTTAATTTTATATATATATATATATATTACAGGATCTTCATTCTGTTACGCTATCAGAAATTGATTTTGTTGATGGAGTTACACTTAATGGCATGGTCTTGTTGAGGGAAATTATGTTGTGTGATTAAAACTTATAGCACACATTTTTTGCTTCTTTCAATATTTATTAGTAATAAATAGTAATTAATCATGCACTATCATAGTAGATGCTCAAAGTGCCTGCCCTCTGCTGCGAGATATACCTGAGCCCTATAGAAAAGATTTTGAGACTCTTGTCATAATTCATTATTTTGAGTATTGTAAAGTGCCTTCTGGATATTTTATTTCAATGCCTCCAGATAACGTGAATTGTTGGGGCATATTATGTTTATGAGTTTTCCTCACAATAGAAATCACACAAATTTAAATCTGAGGATCCAGGGGGCTAAAATGATTGGTTGCTAGGGACAATCACAAATGCTGATTTGTATATTTTTCCTACCTTCCTAATAAAAAGCTTCCAAATTATTTTATTTTTCTTTGTTGCTATCAAGTTGGCAACATTTCAGTAGATATTCCTTGTTTAGGATAGTATTTATGTCCTTTCACTATGGGCGGTAGCTTTCCTTGATTAATTTTATTTTCAAGAGATGTTCTGACAAGCATTCATGCCCGACAATTAAGCAGAATTGGGAAACTCCAAATTTTCTTGATTTCAATAAAAGCTGTTTGAAAGTCTTCAGATCATCATATAGTTTTCATTTGAGCGTTTCCTGGCCAGGTTCAATGGATTTTTTTGAACGTAAAAATACTAAGTATGGCTTCTTTCAGAAGGGAAGTAAAGCCATGGGTGCTGTGTCATACATTTATGGTACGGAAAAGAACCTCAAGCCTGAAAGAAGAGGCCTTTGAGCAAAATTTATCGGCTGTTTCATGCCCTGAATTGAATGGGATGCTGATGAGCTGAGATGTTAAAGAGCATCCGTAAATAAACAAAAACACTTTAAGTTTTTGTTGGATATTTTGTTCTTGTTCAGTTATTAATCTTTTGATGAGTTTCAATTTAGAAGAAAGTTCTGTTTGAAAGTCTGCTGTGGTTTTAATGATGCGTGCTGTCAGAAATATGAAAGAAATACTTTTTAATTTCTGTCCCAATATTGTTGCTTTAATATCTAGCTCTGTTTTAATTGACAGGTTGCTGGTTATGCTCTATATTGCAGCAATAGATGTTGTTTTCATGGCTCCTGTAATTTATCTTAATGATCTAGATTGAACTGTATTCAATTTAGTTTTTAAGTTGGTTGTTTAATGTGGATATTCTCTCTCTTCCATAGAGTAAATCGGGCTTTATGTAGCTTTTTAATGTGCCACTAAGGAGATCTATGGATGTTTCCTATTTTGATGTCTGCTGTTCTTCTTAATGCACTGTACTTCTTAGTCACTTTCCTAGTTATATTGTTGATTTGTTCACAAAGGTTTTTGTCAAGTGTTATTCCAAGATATTTAGTGTGTTCTTTCTCTTGTAGTTCATTATTGACTTTAAGTTGCAAATTATCTGTAGTATCTTGAAGACTGAAAAGCTAGAAAAGTGCCTTTTTAGTGTTATTTCTATATTGTGTATGCCCATGTTTCCATACTATTGATAATTTTTTGCATTTCATTTTCTAGTTTTTTGCAATGTTGCCTACTCTACTTATTTTATTTATTTATTTTTTTTTGGCTAATCATATGGCAATATCATCTGCAAACAATCCTATATTTACCTCTGGAAAATCAAATAATATTTTATTGATATCACGTAAAAATAACTGGATTGGAGACAGCACTCTGAGGAAGGCTTACTTTAGTTGTATGCCATTTAGAGAGAACATGTTCCATTTTACAGCTATGTACCTTTGTGATGATAAATCTATGAATCATCCAACATGTTTCTTCTTACCCCAGTATTACTCATCTTATAAATAAGCTTCTCTCTCCATAATTTGTTCAAGACATTTTTGAAGTTAACCAGTAATCCAACCTCCTCATGATGCACCTATATAACATTTAGAGGATTACAGCCATGGCAAACTTCCCAAGATGTAGGGGGTCAAAATACCTGAACTAATAATTCTGGCCACCCCATTTTCTTCACTATACATGCTAGAAGAGTTTCCCTAGCTGCATATGAAGTTGATTAAATACTCATAATTTTCTTCTGCAGGTGTCAAAAAAACAGATTTTGTATCTGATTTATATACTGGTGAGCATTAAGAGAACCTCCATAAAATATGGTACCAATGATGTGGCTCCCACCAAGAATACATCACAAGCTTATTCTTTCAGTCATAAAATACAAGTTCAATTACTCAACTAGGACTGACATACTTCAGTAGCCATTGTTTTGCAAGTTTACATGTCTTGAGAGATTGAAACTAGCCTTATTTGTGAAAAATGTTAGATTAGTGCCATAAATCCTTCATAAATGATTAATTAACCAATTACAGAACCTTTCAATCTTTTTTTGTACTCCAAGAGTTTATTTCAGGTACAGCAGCAATTTTATACGAAGATGCAGCTGAGTGCCTTTTCACATACTGCCAACTGTCACACCAACTTTCTGGGCTAATTGCATTAAAGACTTTTTAAAAGAAGTTTCTATTTCATTGATCTTCTCTTCAATAAACCTGGTATTTTGATTTTGACTTCTAGTCAATCAAAATGCTTAGGTCAAAACTGTGTTTACCAAACTGAAAATTTTACCTCCTGATGGATTTGTTGCTACAGAAAATTTAGCACAAACTTCTCTCCTACACTACTTGCACAATTTCTTGTGCAATAAACAAATACACTTTGTTTTTGTGGATATTCCACAATGCACAAATACATAGTAAAATGTCTAACAGCACTTCCCAGGGAATGCTAATGAAACAGCTGCTAAGATTAAATGTGACTAAGCTCAATTGCCTGTCTTCAGTCCTACTGGGAATCAAATATTCACGTATTAACAGGTTTCCAGTAGTGTATACAAATTCCAATTGGAGTAAACAGCATGGTATAAATGATTCTGGGAAATGCATAAAACATAGATTCTGTAGAATATTTGCTTAAGCAATGTAAAAAATATACTTTTTGATTATAAAAAAATTGCAATTAAGTAGAAAAATTTGTATAATTACTTTTGTATGTGTGTATGTGGGAATGAAACTCAGATGGCTCCTTCTGGCTAATAACTACACATAAAAATAACTGGATAAATAATATTAAATGTATTATGTGTCACTGAAGGCATGCACAAGGGACCACTTTCATCATATTTCCTTGGAAAAAAACATAAATTTACAACAGCATCAATTTCCTAGTTTACGAACTATAATCCTTTTTTGGTGGGTTACAAGAGTAATAAATAATAAATGTGGTCACTTGTTGAGGTAACTGAAAGGCCTAATGAAAGCTGCTGTTAACAAACATGTGCTATAAGAACTTTCATAGAAAATATAATTACCTGTGGCTATTTCAGAAATGTTCATTTCAACTTCATTGTTTCCATCCTCAATACCCAGCATCTTTTTTAATCTTTCAAGTTCCTTTTTTCCATACCGTTCTCTTTTTATGGCTCTCATTTTACGCCTCCATTTACTTCGCAAACTTTTAGCCATTTTTATATTTTACTATGCTGAAACAATATAGAAAAAAGGCATATCACAATATACAAGTACTAGTAGAAAATTTACATATAAAGCACAAAATTAAACCCTGTCTACTAAAAGATGATATGCACTGTTTACAAAAATATCCTTCTGCACTTGTGAGGGCAGGTCCACAAGTTTCCGGCCTAACCATTTTCTAGGTATGATAAAGACAAAAACTATATTTCAATTTTCAATAAGTTACCCTTTATTGCACTACACTTCTCACATCTTTGAATTAACATTTCAACCCCCCTCCCCTCCTCCATAACAGTCAGAAGTCTTGTCTGCAAAATGGGTATAAACAGCATCCGTCACTTCTTCGTCACACTTAAATTTCCTTTGTTGAAAGTCCTTCTTGAGTTTTGAGAGAGGAAACAGTCACTGGCCAGTTTACGCCACTCCACTGATTCTCTTTTGGACAAGAGATCATAGTATAGAGGACCATAGTTTCATCTCATATAACTTCTCTCTTGTTGCCACAGCAGATTTCCAAAAGTGCCTGACAACAGATGAAATGTTGCTGCTTTTGGACTGAGGAAAGAAGTCTAGGAACCCACCCATCTTGCACTAACCCTATCCAGGTTTAAATGTTCATGAATAATTCAAAGGACTATTGTTTTAGAAAGGTCCAACCTTGCTGCTGTTTCTGTTAACTTTGAGCTGCCGATCTTCCATAATTTCTCCTTCCACAAGAGCGATGTTTTCAGAAGTGAGCACCTCCAAGGGTAGACCTGCACACTCTTCATGTTCAATGCTTTTTCGACCCATTCGAAAAAGTTTGGCCCATTCTTTTATGGTAGAATATGAGGAAGATGCTTACCCATATACACCCTCCAATCGCTGTTCAATTGCATTTGGAGTAAGTCCTCGTTTGTGAAGAACTTAACTTCATTTTGAACATGTTGCAATCTTCTACACATAGCCTTCTTTACGCAACTATATCTGAACAACTGAATACAGTGGAGCAGAAGTTACAGCTGCAATTTACTTAACAGATAAAGTATGACACCCGATAACAGACAGTTCATAGACAGTTAAAATGACTACCTTTGAAAACCTCTCTTACATCTATTAATTAATAATCTAAATAACAGGCTGAATGAATATTTTGTAAACTATTAGCAAATGAGGAGAAATACAATGTTTGTGCTATGGTTAACAAACACATACACTTATTGACATCACATCTCAGTTTTCACTGAACAGAGGTTAGAAAAAAGTTTTAGTACATCAATAAAGATGTTAAGAAATGATAGTGGTCTTTATTTAGCACACATTTCATTCTACCCCTTATCAATCCTGACAGATGCACAGCTTCTGGCATTACTGCACGGAGAACTTGTGAAGTATAAAGTCTCTGTAATCTGCTAGTATATATAACATTCAATTTATTGTAGCTATAATCACCCTTATAAGCACTTTATAGTTCACATAAACTTTATCCAAAATATTTTAATACTATACAACATTTTTTTGTTATTTTTTACACATTAATTACGTTAATTTCTTCTAGATTCATATAACAAAGCTATTTGTCCTTTCACTTTAAAGACCTGTCATGTGACAGTTATATGACTCCTATGGATGGGTAGGATTTATCTCTTAAATATTTCACATTTTTCTCAAAAGTGGTTTTTCTTGCACATATGAAAATTAAAAGTGCTCATTGGAGTGCTAAACCCCGAAAACCGCCATAGGTGGCTGAGGTTGTTAAGGTGCAGACTCGTGAGCTGGAGGTCTGGCATTCGAATCCTTCCAAAACCGCTATTTCTTGATGTTTTTTAAAGGTTTTCCTCAGTCCTCGTAAATGGCAAATGCCGGGGAGGTACCCTAAACTTAGGACTGGAACATTTCCTTCCTTAAAAATAAATCCTTTCCCAATATTTCATCTCATGTATCATCGGTGTCCATTGCCTGTGGTGTCTGTGTAGCAAAAATGGGCATTAAACACTATTCATTCTTGGGAGTGCTAAATTTCACCAATTAATTTGCAATTTTCTACAGAGGCTCTTGAGACATAGATAAATAAAAAGAATCCAGGAGAAAATTGAAATAGATAAAGAAAAATAATTTTTCCAATGTATTTTGTATTTAAAGTAGTTCTTTGGTTGCCATCAATCATACAGAAAGAAATGGAAAGAGCATGTGAATAGGATGGAAAAGGGTACACTACCTAAGGTTGTATTTCAATATAAACCAAAATAATCTAGATTAGTAAGATGCCCAAGGAAGAGATGGATAGACCAAAATTTCTGAAAATTGTTGCTTTGGAACAGGGAAATTAGTATCCAGGAAGAAGAAGAAGAAGAAGAAGAAGAAGAAGAAGAAGAAGAAGAAGAAGAAGGAGGAGGAGGAGGAGGAGGAGGAGGAGGAGGAGGAGGAGGAGGAGGAAATATGTTATGATTTAATATTCCATTTATATTTAAAATTATAGCAAAATGCCACAAAATAAGATTGAGATTTTTTTTCTAAAATAACACTTCATTCACATAAAAATTATATGAATCGGTCAAAAAATATAGAATTTTTGGTTTTCTCAGGTTGGTCCCTGGAGTGGTATGCCAAAGTTTCGTGAACCTGCTGATTTGCTATTCTGGAATGTTTACAATGTATTTGCTCTAAGTTCAGCAAAGTATACATGCCAATTTAATAAAAATACAGCAGAGTCAGCATATGCTGTTTAGACTGTCATATCTTTTAGAATTTCATTGTAAATAAGTGCATTATCCTTTGTTTCCTAGATAAAAAAATGGGCGATATCTATTGACTTTAATAACCATAATACTGATGTATACTGTTTTGAAAATAAATTGAGTAAAAAATACTTCCTTAACCCTCCACAAAATGTCTAAAATTGAGTATTAATTAACCTGTTCCCCCCCACCCCTTACTCTGCTTACATCACAAATATATTTATAAAATTAAATGTGAAAAGAATTTCAAGCATTTTTTTTTCTCTCCTTCTCCTCTCAATTGAATTTAGACAAAAGAATGAATGCAACTTTGTCCGTTACTTTTTAGCTATGTTCCATTCTTCACTTTTTTTTTTTACTGTCCAATATCTCAGAAACTTGGATGAACTTACAAGATCTGGATGTCCATGCTCTCTGTACAGCATAATCCAGTACAAAAGGGATTGTGAGATGAGCATCTCAAGATTGCACAGAGAAGACCTGGCTTATCTGTGGACATTTTTAACTCCAAGCCTGTGGAAGCAGCAGCAGGGAACTGAAATGCAGACACTTACTTGAGCATTATGGCAATGGATGAATGAAATGATAAATCATTTTTATGTTTAAAAAAAAAAAGTTCCTCAATGAAGATGGCTATAACTGCCAAAATGTCAACTTCTCAAATAGGTCATCAGAGGAGTCCCAAGAATCCAGTGTGTCAATCATCCTGCCTTGTTGGGAAGTGAGCTATGTGGTGTCTACTAAGCTGCATATCTGCCCAATGAAGATAAAGATAATGGCCACTGGGCATGAAATCATTCTCCATAGATCTGTGATGAAAGATCTGACAAACACCACCACGCTCAAGAATAGGTACTGTGACTTTCAGCAGGTTTCACCACCAGCTTGTAATGCAAGATCCACCCTGATCTGGCTTCAGAGATTTCCTGATTTTATTACTGCTCAAGACTGACCTTCCAGAAATCCAGACCTCAATCTGTTGGACTATAAGCTGTGGTCAATGTTCGAGAATATGGCATGTAAGAAAAGGTACCCCACTATTGAGAGCCTCAAGCAATCCTTACAGACAGCATGGCAGATTTCCCTATGGATATAGTACATGCTGTTATTAAGGAATGGCCAACAGAATTTAGTCCCGAGCCAGGACAAAAGGGGGTCATTTTGAAAAATGATTGGTGTTGTATGTATAGAATAAATGTGAACATCACATATAAAAGTCTTATTATAATTTAATATTGCTACTCAAAATATGTGTACCTGAGTTTATGGCCAGGCTGGGTATAATAAGGTAAGTTCATGGGGTTAATACCAAAAATAGATTTTCAATTAACTTGAAATTACTAATTGGGTCGATGGTTAGTTGAGGATGAAGATAATGGTCTGCAAAATACGTTTTACATTTAAACAAGTGGAACCAATAAGAATGCATAGTTCGACTCAATCAAACAATGATCTTAATTATAGATTTTCAATTGTTGTGTCTACACAAAGACTGGAGAAAATATTAAATTAATGGGGTCAAATGTTTTAAAATAAGCTACCATTTCAATTAAATGTACTTACGAAGCTGTTGACAATGGAGTGGTATATATATAAACAATGTAATACAGTTTTTTTCACACTAACTCCATTCACTTACATAAAATTTGGACATATGTTTCGGGAGCGATCCCTCCCATCTTCAGCCTGTTGACAAACTGTTGTTAAACGTGGTGGTTGGGTCTCTTGATGTTCTTGATGTTCTGATGAACCAACAGATGCCGCCACAAGAACATCAGGAGACCCAACTGCCACGTTTAACAACAGTTTGTCAACAGGCTGAAGATGGGAGGGATCGCTCCCGAAACATATGTCCAAATTTTATGTAAGTGAATGGAGTTAGTGTGAAAAAAACTGTATTACATTGTTTATATAAGCTACCATTTGTTATTAAGAAGCTTTTAATTTAATGTTCTAAGAAAGAATTTATATTGACTACTTAATATAAATTTACTATGGAATTTATGCAAAATAATTTAAGTATATTGTAAACATTTTTGTGCATTTTAAAATGTTTTATTGTAGTTTATCACTGTATAAATACAATTGTATTGAACCCTTATCCTAATTATTTAGGTCTTTGACTAATAAATATGAATGTATTTAAATTATAAATTTTGGTATATAAATGTACTTGGCTTAAAATGACTAAAAGAGTTTTGCAGTTTATCATAAAAATGTACATTTGTGCAATTTGATACATATAAAATAAAAATCCTAGTGACAATCAAAATAATCATTGCTTTTTTTTCTTTTAATTTTCTTAATTACATTTAGTTGAAATTGCTCCATTTTTCTAACCCCTCCTAAGTGATATTGCTAAGTTTGGGAAGGTTATAAACGCCTGTACAAGGATATTTTAATTCTACCATTTAGTCTATCTTTGAATTGGTAATAGTAATGATGTAATAATTCATTTCATAAACATCCAGATTTGGAATCCTTTATATAATACATTATTACTAAATATCAATTCACTTTAAGTCTTCCCAGCATATTAAATACTTAGCAAATTTTTTCTTTTTCAGAATAATATTATTGTTATTTGTGAATCTGACTGTTCTTAGTAGCACAATTTTTACTTACTGTAAGAAATTTTTTTGAAACACACTCATTCATTAATGAGATTAGCAGTCTGTAAAATACTTATATTTAATTCTTCAATTACTATTCCGAATCATATAAATATTTAGAATTATAGATATAAATATTTGCTAAAGTTTGATTAAATTTTCTTTTCTTAGTGAAACAAATACCGCCTGTGGCACCTCAGCTAGAGGGAGAGGGGGAGGGAGGGAGAGAGAGAGAGGCGAAACAAATTCTTATTGATAACTTCCATCCAGTCTTCTTGCATTTTCTTTTAAGTGTCAACTTATAGAGAGTTACCAGGCTGTAGCTGTCTTCTGAAATTCACATTTTCCATAATTTTTTCTGATCTGGGCTCTTTGGCTATTTTAATTATATTCTGCATTTGCAGTTTAAAATTATCTGGAACTTTTTCCAAGGCAGTATCCATTATATCTTGTACTGTATGTACACCTATATTCTGATTATTTTCTAACTGTTAAATAAAATAGGCAGTCGACCAGGAACTGATGATAGGAGCGATGGCTCCCGAAACTAGTCTTCCATTTAATTCAATTTTAGTGGTGTGTATGTTACTATTTCGACTCAATTTCTCTTAAATGTTAAATAAAAGTTTAGCTATAAGTTATTTATGATTCTGGAAGACTGAAACTATTCCCCATTTATTGTGATTCAGAATTGCAAATATTATCCTATCACAGTGATGATTTCTATTTATAATTAGTTAGGAACTTCTTATGCTTGATTTTTGATTATAGAAAAATGTTACGATAATTAAGCCATTATAATATGAGAAAATATATACCTATTTCTGCTATATAAATATATCATTCATTTTATGCTATAGATATTGAGATGTATACAGCTCTCTTACGAAGGTTTTACACAGAGGTTGTTGTACTAGCTTTCTAACTCTTAACAACTGGCAGGCCTAAGAGAGGGTTTGAAGGGGCAAAGGACAAGTTTCATTCATGCTTTTTCAAGCAGTTGAATCTGCCTAAACAGAGAAAGAGATATAGTGTTTGCCACTCCTAAAGAATTTTTAAATGTCAAAAGACTGTATGAAGTCCCAGCCACATCAACTACTATTATATGAAAGGGAGGTTCTTTTGTGAAAATAATGGAGAAGTGTGAACTAATATACATTGTTTCTAAGTTTTAGTTGCAAAAATGTTTTCTTTGGGCCAATGTAACTCATTCCAAATGTTCAATGTTGTGAACACTAGTGTTTTATATATGCAATGGTGAAATCATATTGTGCAATTGAAAAGCTTTTGAAAAACTGTATCAGCCATTGTGAAAAAAAAAGAACTTATCTCTTAAGGGTTCAAGTTCTCTCTAACTTGAATCAGTCAAAAAATTAGAAATAAAATTGTGAAAATGCATTTTTCTGTGAATGAATATAGATGCTGCTGTCTGCAATTAAATAAATTATTTTGTTGGCTGTGTTTGCAGTTCTAACTTGAAATTCTGGAAGCATCATCAATATAAATAATTTAGACTGTATGTTACAATTACAATTGGATCCAGTATAGCGAGGTAGCAATTTCTATTATGTTAACTTATTATTTACTGGGATAACTAATGTTATTCTATTTGTTTTACTTTTTTATGTAATGATGGTTCCTACACATAAAAAATTTTAAAAGTCTAAGCTTAGACTTGTATTTTTTTTGTGTAGTAAGTGGAATATAAAATACGTGATTCGGCTCCAGGCTCTGATTCATGTCATACAAACTGCTGAGCATGCGCATTCTATATCTTAAAAATAAATGACATACATATATAAATATATATGACTTGTATTCTTGCCTAAGGACATGAGCTGTTCGAAATATTGCAATAGTAAATCTGTGACTTTCCAGGTGTTTTATCCTTTTTCTCCTTATCTAGTTATTGTTTTATATATATATATAGCATATTCATACTTTACTTAAAATATAACTGAGCTTAATCCGAAATATCATAAATTAAATTCATCTTATGTTTTTCATATAATTTAAATATGTATCCTTTTATTAAAACATATTCAACTTTCTGCGTTTATCATAACCATTTTCTTTTCATCTTAAATAAAACTAATCCCAACTTCCTAGTTTGGGATTGATTCCCCAATTTTTTTTTTTCTGGGGGCTACAGCTTTTCTAACCACTAGCCATTTATCATAAATGTTCTTTTCTGGACATATCAGTCCCTTCATATGCTGTCTATAAGGAAGAGCAACATCTTCTGAAACACTTAGGCACAAAACTGTAATATCTGTGTGTGTCAACTATTTTTTCTTCCCTAAATAATGGCACCGATTCAACTTCAGTAGGATTTTCTAGTGCAAAAATGCTGCAGGCCCATTTTTATTTAATCATCATTCCCCATTCTTTATGATTTTGGTATCTTAATGTTTTCTGGCCATGAATGCTTTGTGGCATCAATGTTTCCTTGTCTATTATCTTCCTCAAATGCTGCTTCATAATACTAACTCCATTTTCTCTCATCATACAGCAGGTATTTCCCAGAGCTTGAAGGCATTGGGACTTGGAGATGTTTTTGGCTTTTTGCACATATTGCTGCTGTGGCATTTTCTATTATCACTGTAAGACCTCTATTTCCCTGATTTGAACAAGTTTAAAATTGTCTTTTCTATGCACTGCTTTGTTATATTGACAGATTCATCAAAGAACTGCACCTCGCAGCCACAGATGACTTACTGCCTAAAATTGTGTACCCAACTTGAAGGCTGTGTTAGGAAGAAGAATATTAGGCAATGGGTCTTTTATAAGGGAAATCCTGAACAGCTGGCAATACAGAATGTCATCAAAAATGAAAATTTCATAAGTCTTGGGAACTTAACAAATGTTTTTCTGGCAGAAGTTACTGTACTTCTAATCTGTTTCAATTTCTATGAAACGGGAGATCAATGAATATGCATTCTCGCATATAGTCACACTGCACAGAGCACTGAAATCTCTTATTATTCTACTGTGTTGGAATTTCTCCAAGCCCTTATTAACTTTTCCACAAAGCAGACAGAATTACAATTAATAACCAGACAACAGGTCATGGAAGGCAATAAGATGTCAGACAAATGACAGGAGCTATGACATACTTTTATAGGCCAGAACTTTTCTTCAGCAAGAAAACTGCTAAAACCACAATATATTAACGTGCTCTGAGAGAACATCAGTTAAGACAGATTAATTACTTGCCACTGCCCATTCAGAAACACAAAAATACAGATCTTTCATACAAATCCCGGATGATGTGTGGTCAAACAAAGTAAATAATTCCAGTTACTTGCTTCTTCTTATTTTTTTTTAATCAAAGATATGGATAATGTGCTTTTTGAGGTTAATGTGTTGGTACTTAACGCTTACGATGAGAAAATACACATAGAAGTGCGCAAGTTTATAATTGCAAGTCTTCTAAGTGATGTTGTGGTAAAATATGTTGCCTTTTTTACCGTAAAAATATTTCCGAATTTACGACTATGACAGCATAAGTTTCTTTTGACATCTATTTCAAATGTCAACGAAAGTAATGAAGTTGTGTATATTAGTTATCTTTCCTGTCGTATTTGGCCGTGTGTAGTAAAGGCGTTAATACGAAATTCAATTATTTAACATAACCAGTAAAATATAAAAATAAATAATGCTTTGATATATCGCATCCAAGTGGATGAAAAGTATTTATTTGATATATTACTAGTTAAAACACGGTTAAGTATTAACGTTTCCCCATCTGAATAAACACAGTATTAACTCCCTGCCACTATATTGCTCAAAAGACAATTGTGCAAGAAAGAATTGGAGTAGAAGAAATTTTAGAAAAAAAAAACACGTTTATTTCATATTCGATCTCTTTGAATTCCCTATTGGGATATCTAACCTATCTTTTCAATTAGAACACGTGTCATATAGACAGTTTGCCACAAGTCTAAAACAAGGAATTAAAACTCCTAGTCACATATTTAATAAAAGGTGGCTAAATTCCCCCTTTGCCGCCCCACTCCATCTATTTTATTAACTTACACATTACTCACATTTATTTATCCTTCCCAACAAGTGTTTGCACTATCCAGCGTGTCTAATGATCCAACGCATTTAAGGTTTTTATCCAATCTGTGACTGGACTGGAGTGTTGGTAATCTGCGTCGTAGATCAAGAATTGCCAACCGTAATATTAGTCCACACATACAATAGGAAAGTTGGCTGGGAGCTGGGACAATGTGGGGTATTTAAAAGTTCAAGTTGCTCTATATAAATTTGAAAGTTAACAGGAAGCTCACAGTTTTGCGTAAAAGTATAGGTTATAAGGCGTTATTTTTGAGAATAGATCGCCTTATTAAATTGGTACCATTACAATTATTTAACATTGTATCACGCACAGAATGGCCTATAAATTGATGTTGATAATCTTTTTTCTGTTGCAATCAAAGGAGATTTGCCAGCATTACAATGATTTACTCGTCCCTATCAATATATATTTACGAAAAGGGGGCGCGCATAGGCCGTCAAGCCTAATATTTTACCCGCGTGCCAATGCACTAATATTCATTTTTCACAGAGCAACACACAGATTGCATTATTTTTAACAAAAAAAAAAAAAAAAAAAAAAAAAAAAAAAAAATTAATAAATACATTCAACATGAGACACAAGTGCTTGGAGTAAACTTCGCTGTCGCTTGGGACTGGCCAGCCGCTGGGAGATTCCTTGTTATTTGAACTCTGCTTGTAATGCCTGGTACTGCAGCCAGCAGCTAGGTGTTCCGTTTGAACACTAGTTCGTGAAGTTCCATTCTCTCCGCTGTCACTCGGAACTGCAGCCAGAAGCCCAGATTCTATGCTTCTCTGTCCATCGCACCAGGTTGTATGGATAAGTGTAGAGAGATGGCTAGTAAGAGGAATGTGTTACAACGTAACTATGAACATTCTGCTTTCGTTAACGCTATGAGAATGAAAAGAATCTTAAGTATTTGAATAGTTGCTTAATGTTTTACTTGGCAGATAATGCCCTCTCTCCCCGCATACGTCGCTAACCATATACATATCTTTTAGATTGTTTGAAACTCATGCTATTAACAACTGGACGGCACTTTGTTATGATTTTGAAACTCTGTTTCGTACAGAATGTGGAGCTGACTTCAGGCTTCAGTCTATTCTTGTCCACAGTGGAGTATTAAAGGGCAGATTCAAATTCTCTTTCTGGAAATTCTCATGGAGGACAATGAACTGAAGCCAGCAGCGGTTAACAAGTTTGCCGCATCCGCATCAAGCGAGCATAATTAACCGAAGTGAGTGATAACACTCTTGCGTAATTTTGACACCTTTTTATGGTAAATGTGTTTGCTTTCCATTTATCTACGCTTACAAACAGGTGAAGACTCAGTGACAACATGAACGTGATTTGTAGCTTATCTGAGTTGCCTGAAAAGCTATACCTTGCTTTAATTGCATAGTTGGATCTTGCTTGTAACTGGATGTATAAAATGAATAAAAGAGATAGTTTATCTTCCAAGCACAGCTGCAAAAACTAACAGATCCTTGGCAAATTTTAATACCTGACATTTTCCATAATTTTGGCAAGCAATATTTTAAATTCTTCTATATAATATAGAACAGTTTATCTTCCAAGCACAGCTGCAAAACTAACAGATCGTTGACAAATTTTAATACGTGACATTTTCCATAATTTTGGCAAGCAATATTTTAAATTCTTCTATATAATATAGAAAATATTCTTTCACACTAACCGTGTGTAGGGCATGAGTGGCAACTTTACCTCCTCCCGTCCTCCTGGGGGCGGAGGGCACAGGTATAAACAGCTGGCCCTCAAACACAGTTGGAGTGTTGAATTTCCTCACCCATCCTTGAAAATTCAATCATAATATAGGCAAAGGTTGTTAAGAGACTGATGGAAATGACTGTGATAATGCCAAAGAAAGAGAAGCTCAAGCCTTTCAGGATAATGATACTACCTCCATTGATGAAGAATATAGTGTAATATGAAGACGAGGGAACAGAAAAGGAAAGTGAATTAAGACAAAAACGATTTTGCCATTGTAAACTTTCAATCGAGATACCTTGTGTTAGAAGAACTGACTATGAAGAAATAATACGCATGATATATCTTTCCTGAAGAAGAAAATTGTTGATAAAAGTTTATATATATATTTTGATTGGTATTTAACACATGTTTTTACTACTGAGGCACGGCAGGCCGTTAAAGCGTATTTCATCTTAGCTGAAACTGAAGATGCGATTAATGTTGCGAAAACCAATATACAGTTTGAAAGACTGCCAGAGCACGAAAGACATGATCAATGTGTTTTTAATAAAAATTATTGTTACATTGAGTAATTATTGTATGCTACCAAAGATATAAACTATCATTTTGGTCGGACAGTATCTTCAAAATATTTTTTTATAATAATACTGACCTGAGAAGTATTATTTATTAGAGTTACATGAAATGTGCTGTACTTAATTTACTAATTAAACTAAATTTTCATTTTAATTTTGTTATAAAATATTTGAATGTATATTTTACAAACCAAACAGTTTGATTTTATTTATTTACGGACGCTCTTTAACATCACAGTCATCAGCGTCCCATTCAATTCAGAGCGTGAAACGGCCGACAAATTTTTGCTCAGAGGCCTCTTCTTTCAGGCTTGAGGTTCTTTTTCGTGCCGTAAATGTACGACAAGGGACCCACGGCTATACTTCCCTTCCGAAGGAGGCCATACTTATGATTTTTACGCCCGAAAAAATCCGCCCATTCTGGCTGGGTTTGAACCCGCAATCTTGGGTTTAGAAGTTTAGAAGGCAAGTATGGTTGGTTACCCATTACACCACCAGGCCCGACACACACACACAAAAGTGACTGGTTTTACACATGGTAGTCAAATTCCCATTTTATATGAGAAATTAATATGTAATCAGATTCACCCCATTATATGAGGTAAACGTGAGAGCCATAAGAATTTTTAAAAAACAAAATTAATAATGAAAATTATTTAACTCAAGCTTATATTGGCACTGTGAGCTTAAGATCGATTGTACCAGATAAAGGATGATAATTTGGTCAAATGAGTTTAGGGGACTTTGTGGATTAAGTTTCCTAGGCATTCATATAATGAGCTAAAGCAAAACCCCTGGAGGGAGAGGGGGAAAGTCTGAAAACTTAACTTAACCATGAATTAAACCTGAGCCCACAGCACATGAAGTTAAAATATTGCTAGACTACAGTGATAGTCAACTCAAGCTTCTGTTTACAATTAAACATTAATAAATATAAGTTGACAGTGCCATTATATTAAATGGTTTCTATAAAAATAAAAACTAGACTTTTTGATTAGATTTGCTTCACTTTATTAACAAATCAAGTTCCATCTTGTCCCAGTAGAGTTTGTAATTTTAAGAGTCACAACTGATTCCAATGCTAACAAGTGTTGTAGCGGCCTTGAAAAGTGTGGCAGAAAAGCTGAAAAATCAAGGAAAAACGTTCTTATGGAATAAATAGGTCATTCCATAAATAACTAATGAGCATTAAAAAAATTGCACTTAATTTTATTTTGTGTGGGCAGTTTTAAAATTACATAGCCAAGTTTCACCTATTAAGTTAAGGTGGTCATTCTATGCTGAGATCTATTAAGAGCAGATAGAAGACGATTTGTGTTGTAGTAGTAGTATCTGTTCAAATCCCATTCCCTATGGAAATGATCAAGGGTATTTTTACTTTCATCCTGGAAAGATAAATGAACAGGTACAACTTTAGGCTCAGGCTGGACTATATGTAATCAAGGGATGCCTCGAGAAAATCAAATTGTATGCTACAGTAAGAAGTATTAGGAGAAATTGAGTAAGTTTGAGAAGCTAATATTCTGGCTAGGTATCTCAAATATTTAATATACCTTCTCCACTGAAGGAACAGTTCATGGAATGAGATAACACACTCAAACTAGACTGTTAAGTATGGCTCTTTGTGGTTGTTTTCTTCTTGATTAATCTGGACATCTCATGTAGTTAAAAGTCCTATATCTTGGTTCTTTTTTGACATGACAGACTTGACATATCTTGCTTGAGATTCATTACCTTTACTTTCTTTTCCTCTTGGAAGGCTGCTTAAAAATAGAAACCATTGCATTGTACACCCCTTGACAAAAAAAAAAAGCTTAAGTTCTACTTGTTACAGTGTGCGGTTCACAAGTTAACCAGCAAGGCTATGTAGCCACTGCAGCAGTTGTGTTATATGGCATGACACTATCTAGTATGTGCTATTAGCTTTGTAGGGGAAGAAAAAAAAGGAAAAAAAACCACTAATGGTGTTTGCCCTTAAGCACCATCTATAAGTCTGTTTTCTAAATTTTTTATATTATACAGTCCTACAGTTATTTTTGGATACTTTAAACAGAATATCTGTCAAAATTTAATGTAAAGTTTTTCCTCCCTCTTCCTATGGTCCAGATTTATCCGTGTGTTACTTCTTGCTTTTCTCCAAATTGAAGAAACACCTTTGTGGCTAGCATTTTTCATCATCAGAAGCACTGGTGAAAACAATTCTGAAGGACTTTTCAAAAAATGGTTTCCAGTATGTCTTTGAAATTTGGCAGAAATGCTGGGACAGGTGCAATGGGGACTTTGAGAAAGATTAAGAGGATGAATAATGATAACCAAGAGAGAGAGAAGGGGGGAGGAGGAGGAGAAGAAGAAGAAGAAGAAGAAGAAGAAGAAGGAGAAGATGAAGAGGAGGAGGAGAAGAAGAAGAAGATGAAGAAGAAGAGAGATCATGAATAGTTTGCATACCTTCCCACGAATCCTAAAAAGCAAGGGCTTCTATAAGGGATAGTGTTTACTTAAGGTTTAACCATCCATTCTACAGATATAGTCCAAACTTAGTTCGCATTATGTCTATGTAGATGGAGATTTTCCAAAGATGATGTTGTGAAGGCAATAATGGGTTGGTTGTGAGACCAGACAAATCCTATTTTGAAGGTATCAAATCAATGGAGATGAAATGCAGCAGTGTGTGCAAGTCAAGTGGAAAAATAATGAGTTGAGTTTCAGTATCAAGTTTTATATTTATATTCGTGTATATTATTGACAAATTATTGAACCCTCATATTTCTAACAAAATCTTATGGTCTTCCTAACTTTGTATTACTTCAGTTTTTTTCCCTTTTATACTTCTCCTAGTGAAGCACCTCTTCCTCTGAATCTCATATACTGCCTCAAGGTTTATGTTCTAAAGTAAATGATTTAATTTACTGTAACAATATTTGTACTCATGTGGATACATATAAACAAACAGAAGAGGGAGGGTGTTAATTTACTTTTCAAAAAACCAATTTTAAGGCTATTCTTTTGCACAGTGGGAGCAAATTTCCTTCCATAATACTAGCTTATGTAACTAACACACAAATCCTGTTTGAAAAAAATTAGGCAATTATTGTGACTGAAAAGTCATTGCATTTTAAAGAAATAAAATGCAGGGTGAAACAATTATCTTGTCCCACTTGACCAAGCTCTAAGTGTCAAGTGTTATTGATTTTGTCTAAGCAGTAATATACTGCCACAAGATACCTGATTATTCTCCATCATTGTCACTGCTTTTGAAAATTACTTATTAAGTAGAAATTACCAATATTTTGTTTTTCATATTATTATGGAATTTGAGAGTGCCTTAATTAATAAACAAAGAAAAACAATTCAATTATTTACCCTCACACATCTGATTATGCTAGCACAGATCATGTATCTGATACATCTCATTCCTCACACCCATCACATCAAAGTAACAAATAAGCACCTGGGTAACTGTAATATTAATTCCAGGGAGGGGAAGAAGAAGAAGAAAAAGAAAAAAAAAAAAAAGGAAAAAAAAAAGGAAAAAAAAAAAACTTTGTCCTGTACTCTATGCAGTTTAGTTTTACTACATTTTGTTGTTTCATGTGCAAATTGGACAGTAGGGACTAGAAAATGTTTGCATCAAGAGAGCATGGCCAAAGCATGAATTTTGCTTCTGGACTTAAGGTAAACTTTTGCTTCTGCTTAAGGTAAATTGCTCAGCAGTTAATTCTAGCATGATTCTTCTACCCCCTTTTGCATAAATTTAGGAATTTTCAGAACTTTTGTTTTGGGGAAAAATAGAATTACTGCTGGGTTTCATTATTTGAAAGAAAAAATAAATCAATGGTGGAAAATTTTCATAAGTGTCATGAAAGAATGAATTTATTCAATTGATAAAGCCTCAAATTACTATGATTTTGTGGGTGAAGAAACAAAGAAATCAAGTATAAAAATACATTTCTTGAACTCTTTCTGGATTTCTTCCTTCACAGCCTGGTGTCATCATTGATGAACATGTGCAGCATAGTAAGATGCTGTGGGGAAAAAGAAGAAGAAAACAACAACCACGATCTCAAGCATTAGCAATGACATAATAATTTTGCCCCAAAGTTAAGTTTACACTATTTCCTTTATAAAAGTGAAGATAGCTTCTTCCTTATAAGGTGAAACCTGCAAGGAGGTAATTGAAATTATTCAAATGCTAAGAAAAATACAAACTATAAGGGGACTCCACTATCTGGCCCCAGGCCATTTTAAGTATACCCCCTCAGAATTACAAAAATTTTAATACAATAATGATGTTATTGTAACTGTTTATCTGAATTCTAAATAATTAAAGTACAAAATTTTCACCTTGATTACATAAAACCCCAGTCCCTCGTTCATCAGCAGCAGCCTATTGGAGTTTCAGAGGACCAGGCTCCAATTCAACATGGGACTACAATAAAATATTTCAATTACTCTACCTGTACCATTATTTTATCAGCTAACTACAATCCCTATAAGCTACTAATTCCTTTATTTCCAAATACCAATTATAATGCTACATTTATTCACCTTCTAGAGCAATTTCCAATATCCCAGGCTCAATAATTCAATACATTTAATATAATTCAACTCTCAACCATTTCCAGACCAATGACATTTTTTTCATAATCATATAGGTATTCTTCATCATCCAACATTTATCTAAATTATATGTATAATTTAACCGACCATTTCCATTTCATTTTTACCATCGATCCTGGTGGTGTAATGATAACCATACTTGCCTCCTAAACCCAAGATTGCAGGTTCAATACTAGCCAGGATCGATGGATTTTTTTCAGGCATATGGCTTCCTTCTGAAGAGAAGTAAAACTGTGTTGTACATTTATGGCACGAAAAAGAACCTCAAGCCTGAAAGAAGAGGCCTCTGAGCAAAATTTGTTGGCCATTTAATGCCCTGAGATGTTAAAGAGCATCCATAAATTCCCCCCTCCAAAAATAATTTTTACCTTCTATAAAAACTACCCTAATTTGGGTATCTACTCACAGTCTTTAAAGATCTTTCTCAATACAACTTCTTTATTCCTCATTAACATTTCTTACTAATTAAACTTTCCCTCCAAACATTTGTGCTGCGAGATAGTGTGTACCAATTTAAAACAAAAGTGCTCAACAAGTGCACTTTATTAAAGATTTTTCAATTAGTGGGATTGCCCCTTCAATACATTATTTTTAATAAAATGAAATGTGCATGGACAACTAAACAGGAATACATTAAAACAATTTAACTAGGACAAGTAATAATGCATTCTCAAATGATAGAATTGGGCACCTTCTGGGCACAAAGATATAACATGTAAAAGTTCACAGAAAGAAAAAGAAAAAGAAATTTTGTAGCAAAATCTTATGAACAACGATGATGATGATGATAATAATAATAATTAAGCAATTTAGACTCAAATTAAAATGAAAACATACAAGAATCTGAGCAAATTTATGTGCAGTCCCAAAATTGATGGTTTCTCTTCAAGTGGCAGCAGAGCAGTCCTTGATTCAATGTGCCCAGAGGCTGAGCACACGTCCACCCATGCCCCAGCAGAACAGCTGGGGGGGATTTCCAAGGCGTGGAGGAATACAGGTAATGAAAATATTATTTGTCCCAACATTTTAGGTTTGATGAATATAACATGTACATAATTCAATACAATGAATTTCTTTTACATTTAACTTGGGTATGGGGATGAACGTGACCTGCAGTTGCATATTTGAATTCAGCATGAAATATTCTATTAGAATAATTAAGATTATTGCATGATTGAGTTGAACTACATACTATTATTGGCTCTATTAGAGTATTTCTCTTTATGTATCAAAAAAGTTTAATTTTGCTTCATAGTGTTAGTGTCTTAACTGTATGCTTTACTTTGTATATTATTTTATAGGTAAACTTCATTTTGGCTTAAAATAATTTATTTACATGTATAAAATTATTTAGCACATATACATATACTAAAATGAAAAATATAAATAATACAGTTAAACTAACAAGAACTAGAGAAGTAGAAACAAATAAAATATTTAAATAGTCACACAAATAGTACTATTGATTTCATTATTATATTAAAGTTGGCAGTGTAAATAGTTGGTAAATATGCATTCTATCATTTATGTATTTATTTAAGACAGACTGCATGGGATAAAAAGGCATTATAGTTCTGTCAGTAAAAGTGAATATTCTAAACCTCAATCAGAGTTCAAGTGGGCCTCAACTAACCACACTTTTGTTTTCTTTATATCTTCTTTTATTTATTTATATAAGTAAAACTGGAAGACAATCACAGTTTGGACCAAAAAAATAATCTACAAAATATATAGTATCCAATTGTAATTTTCTGCTATCAAATCATGATTTTCCCATAAACCTGTACTCTCTTTTTTATCTAGACATTTGTACAATGATTACTGCAGTCTATTAATCCATTTGTGTATATTTATCAAGTTATCTTTCAGAAATTACTGCAAATTAAAGGGAACAAGGAAAGCTTGCCCCTAACAAAAATATATATTACATTTTCCCTAGATAAGATGATCAGTTTAATTACCTCAGTTATGTGACCAAATGTGTAACTATGATGTTGGTTTTCCCAAGTTAAAATAACAACCTCATAAATTCAATTTAGACTTGCCTGTTGGACAAAATTACTCTTTTTATGAAAAGTCTTCATTAGACATAATCCCTTATGAGGACTTTCAGTGACATACACATTCTAAATATTCACAACAAATCCATTACTTATATTCTGAATGTATGAAGCATATACATTCATTCACATGAAACAAAATAAATCATTTGATTATGAAATAATAGTGCATTACTGACATTTTTGGCCAAAATACGTATATTTTTTTTAATGTTTGACCAAACATAATTCTACATAGAAAAAGTTTTAAGTTTAATCCAACCTACAGAGACAATTACTTAGCAGACTCTCAATAAGGGTTTGCAGATACCAAATTTTATAGCATTGTTCCCTTGATCCCTTTATTTATATTATATAGCTTCTATAGCATATATCCATTAAAAGAACCAAAGAGAATTTAGTTTGCGATGAATCAATAGAATATATATACTAATTCACTGTCTGATGATTTTTCTGTCACGTTATTGTGAAAGCACCACACCAATTACTGAGGAAGTTAAATCATATTAGTACACCGCAGTGGAATTAATGAGATGTGTGTGATGGGGATGATTTATGGAAAGGGAATTATTTTAATTGATTGGTTCTCAGGGATAATGTTGTTCATTTCCTGACGATATTACCATCGACTTATAGTTTTGGCTTGGCTGAGACTTTTCTGCTGGATATTTTTATGGTCTTCTTGATACCATAGGGGAAGGAGCAAGGAAATAAACCAGTGGTTAACAAGAGATGTAGTGTTATATGTAGCACGATTTATTATCAAAGTTTGTTCCACTTGATGAGACACCATTACTGCTTGGAGAATTTCTTGGGCAATATGTGCTTTAGCACTAACTATGGCGATCACTCTATGGGAGTCCATCAGTCTTTTCTGATGCTGTATTTATTCTGTAAAATATGCTTTTAGAAAACTCCAGAATATTTTCTTCCATCTTTGTGTCTCTATTGAGTAATGTGTCCCCCTGATCTTTCTTATTTTCCTAATTGTAGTAGTATTTATTTCTCATGCATCACAAACAGATTTTTTTAAAATACAAAATAGACACAAATAAAAAAAAAAACATTACTTTTAAATATAATAATTAGGAACAGTGCCTTTGGCAATTCCACAAGGCACTGAATCCAATCAAAAGCTATTCCAATTTGATTGGCTCAGCCCCCCAGTCCCCGGTTCATCAGCAGCTACCTACTGGAATATCCAGGTGACAAGGCAATCCAACCAAAAACAAAACACAACATCAAAAGTAATTTATAAATTCAATACAACATTAAGTTATATTTCCTACAATACTAAACCTTCCTTCTTTTTTAATTAAGCCCATTTGGCCAAATTTCTATCCTTGAGAGTTGCTTATTCCTTAGGGCCTTATACACACTAACACCCTGGTTATTTTTAGTTATTTTTTCCTGATTGGCTACTAATAGGTATGTGATCCTTAGCATGTCACCCACATCCATCACATATTAAATGAAACCATTACGATCTCTCTTCAAGAGCTTATTACCTTGTCTTTAACCCCTGTAACTGGAATAGTTTTATAAAGCCTATCCTTGCCTAATATAACAGCAAAGCTTTCAGACAATATACAAAGAAACATCCTTTCCATGGATCCTGCTTTAGATTTCTCGAGGAAATATCGATTAGCCATTTTGCTTTGGTCATCTATACAAATATTGTTTATGAATGGCAATAGCTTTCTCTGTTCCAGTTTTCAGATCAAGAACAGAAAATGAGTGTTTCCACCAGGTAAGAAAATCACATCATACACTACATTTCAATACATGGTACAGAGGATAGAAATGATACTACACTCACAACTATAATAAGGAAGTTATATAAAATTAATTAATATAATAACTAATTTCATTGGGGAGGCAGCTCATATTTTCCACCTCAACAATGTACACAAAACACAATCATGATGAACTTTGCTTTCCCTGTAATATGTAGAATATTATCTACCATAAAAGAATTAGAGTCTAAGTGAGCATATGGTGTTGAAATATGGGGGATAGAGGAAAGCTGGAAATGGATAGATAGGGTATTTAGTAATTTTGTAAGATTGTATTGGGAATCCCATAAAATGCTGCAAATGCCGCAGCACTCTTAGAAATGGGGATGGTTGGTGTGTGATGAAGACAGTGTTAAAGTATTGGTTCAGGGTACAACAGATGTCGCAGACTTTAGTATTGAAGAATGTTTAATATTCCAAGAGTCTGGGATAGGTAATTGTTATTGGCTGCACAAAGTTGGGGAAGGTTAAGGGGGAATGGAACGCTTTTTTTTTAATTTAATTTATTTGCGGACGCTCTTTAACATCTTAGGTAATCAGCGTCCCATTCATAGCACTGCATGGCTGGACAAAAATTCACACAGACAATGCTGAAATTTGCCATTAAAGTTTGCTTTTAATCTAAAACAGCTGCTGTTGATGGCATTTGTTAAAATGAACTCTGCTTTAATATTCCAGAATTAAAGTAGAATATATTTACAATAGGTGGTAGATGAACTTATTCGTTGGTATTCTGTTTTACAGGATGACACACAATTGATTCCCTCATTTCAAAGCTTACTATAGGAAAATATGAAGATGTAAAATTGGCAATATCCTATCAGTGAAGGGGAGAATGTGCAATTTTGTATAGTATTATGCTTTATAGTGCCGGAAGCAATGGAGCACTGGTCATTATGATACAGCTGTTTCTTCCATAGGTCTGTTATGATAGCACAGAGGAGATTTTACATTCACTTCAATGTGTCAAGTGGGGTGCAATTCCTTCATGTAAAACAATTATGCAATGGATCAGTGAGTTCTAGACATTAAATATGAACTAACTACTGTTGATTGATTTGGTTTATTTATGGACACTCTTAACATCTCAGGTCATCAGCATCCCATTCAAACCAGGGTGTGAAACGACCGACAAATTTTGCTCATAAGCCTCTTCTTTTCAGCTTGAGGTTCTTTATCATGCTGTAAATGGACATGGGACCAATGGATTTACTTCCCTTCAGAAGGAAGCCATACTTAGAATTTTTACGCCTGAAAAAATCCATTGGTCCTGGCCGGGATTGAACCTGTAATCTTGGGTTTAGGAGGAAAGTATGATTACCACTACAAAACCAGGACCGACATGAGTTACCTAGAACAATGACAAAGAGAACATGGCCCGAGTGAGACATCTTTTGAATGCAGCCCGTGTTAGTCAGCTTGTTAAGGTTCTTGGGACGCATTTGATGTGAAATCGTTTCACCCATACAAAAATCAAATGAACCAAAAACGTTTTCCTGTAGATCGACATGCAAAAGTTAACTTTTATAGATCATGCTTCACTTGATACCAGAAAATCCAAATGTTTGATTGCATTAGTTATAAGATGAAGCCCATTTCCAATTGGATGATTTCATTACCAAACAGAAAAGGAGGTACTGGGAACCTAATAATTCCAAGGTAACCAATGAAAGACTGTTACATTCTCAGAAGGTAATTGTGTGGTGTGTTGGTCAGTTTGCAATTGTAGGACCATTTATTTTTTTTAAAATGATGCAGAGGAAATTTTGACAAAATGAATGTGGTAAATGTTGCAAACTTGTGATTGCTGAAAGCTTGGGAGGATCCAAGGAAGGTTTACTTTCAACAAGATAGGCTCATTTCCTACATGATATATCTGCAGAAAGTGTGAAAAACTGGGTAAGTCTCCAAAAGCAAATTTTATAGGAGAGAGAAAATAAAGTTTTCTAGGGATATAGCATTTTAAACAAGATCTTTCAAACATTAATATTTACAGTTAATTATGCTCTGCAGCTTTTCACTTAAATTGGTTTTCCCCATCTGTTTAGGTGACTTACCTTTTATGTTCATATTAAACAACATACTATGAGTCAAACATTAACCATTTGTTTTCATTCTTGTTGGAAAATGTTCCAAGTTTTAAGTAGGGGAGTATTACTGTATATTTAATTAAACATATTTCATTATACCAACTCTTTTTGAATTACACCCCTAAGAACATACTTTAAATTGTATCGGAAAAAACTGAAAAATTGCATGTAAACTAGACTTACAAATATTTAATTTCACATTTTCCTAAGATTTGCCTTTTTTAAACTGAAAACATTAAACATGTATTAATTTGAATTCTTATTGCAAAATTTCAAAAGATATTAGCTATATTAATTTCATTAATGTTGCAGTTTGCATTGATGCATCTCTATTGGGTTCATCCAAGTCTGGATCATTATGGAAATATTGTTTGGTCTTAAATTTTTATAACAGTCATGGGAAACGCTGTAGATCAGTGGTAACATGTATTATTCTTAAAATTAATACTGTTAAAAGTGGTTTTTATCTAAAAAAAAGAGAACTAAACAATTTAACTGTTTCCCTCATTTCCTTAGGCAGAGGGAAAGGCCTGCAGTAACCTCATAAATCCACTTACCCTGTTTTTCATACAACCAAAATGAAAAACAAGGAGGCAATGTTCCAGTAATTGAACTTGCATGTTTTTTCCCATCTGCATTCTGTTGTTGAAAAATAAGCATAGTTAATTTTCCATAATGTTACTACAGACTGCACTCCACATGTTTTTTCACAATTCAATATCTCTGCAACTAATTGGAATTAGACTTACTGAATTTTTCACTATGTGAAACTCCTCATGGAGAATCGCTAGATGCTAATAACTCATTTCCAACCATAATTGGACTTGCCCGGGTTTTCAAATTTTTGCATTAAAATAGCATGACATTCCTCAGAAATTTATTCAAGTTCATCATCTCAAGTTTTCCAGACACTGCATGGCCTTTCTGCTTGGTGATCTTTTCATTTTCATCATATTTAGATATCATCTGTATTCAGGAGCCATATTCTTTTAGAGGAAAATTAACTCATGCTCCTGTCAAGGCACAGGTAATAAGTACTGGAGAAAATCCAATGGCAGCCTAATTATAAACAACCCAAAGCTCCAAATAGTCAGCATCATACAACTAAATGACTCTCATACAAACTGCATCGAAATTACACATGATTATGGAAAATGAAATCAGTAGCCAATCAGTACTTTCAATACAGTCATCCAATAGAATCTTATTTAGATACAATTAGAAATATTAATAGAACCTTTTTGGACACAGAAATACTACATATGTGTGATACTAGTGCCAAATCTGATTGTGGCATAACGAATTAAATTTGTTATAACCCAGGCAAACAAAGTTTGCCAAAGTTTGAAAATTGTACAGGAACAACATCCAACATTGACATTATACTATGTAACTTCAAAATAGTAAACGTCGGTCCTGGTGGTGTAGTGGTTACCATACTTGCCTCCTAAACCCAAGATCGCGGGTTCGAACCCGGCCAGGACCGATGGATTTTTTCGGGTGTAAAAATCCTAAGTATGGCTTCCTTCAGAAGGGAAGTAAAGCTGTGGGTCCCGTGTCGTACATTTACGGCACGAAAAAGAACCTCAAGCCTGAAAGAGAGGCCTCTGAGCAAAATTTGTCGGCCGTTTCACGCCCTGAGTTGAATGGGACGCTGATGACCTGAGCTGTTAAAGAGCGTCCATAAATAAATCAATAAAAAAAAAAAATTACCAATTGGAAAGTTGGACAGGATTATACTTCTAGTGACTACTGATTAATTTATTTTGACTACTGTATTAGAACAGGACGTAGGAGTGAATCAATACAAAAAGATATAATATATAACTATTCACTTGCCAACTGGACAAAAATGAGAAAAGATTTTAACAATCAACAGTTAATTATACCGAGCACTCTGTTGACCAAGGATGAAAGGTTAGTCAAAGCTATTAAAATTGCAATTTCTGATTCCATACCAATTTAAAAACCTAAAAAATATACAGATAAAGTTTGGATCAATGCATTACAAAAAGCCAGAAGAATATATCAGAAAACAATAACAGTGGGTGAACAGGAAAATAAAACTTGAGAAACTATAAAGAAGCAAAATAAAGATGAGACTAGAAAAAACTCCTGGCAGAAATTTGTAGAAAACAATCTAGATACTAATATCTGGGGTACTCCATACAAAATTATGGAAAAAAATTAAAAAACTAGAAATTTTAACTACTCTCAATAAAGACGATGGAGCAATGACTGGAGAGATTCAATTAATGTTTTATTAAACAAACTGCTGCCAGATGATGAACCTCATACGGATGAAGTACTAAACACATTAAAAAGGATTAGTATGAATCATATATTTAACAATATTGGAGTCATTTATCCAATCATCTCAGAAATCAGACTCACCATTAACCAACTCAAAAGAAAAAGTCTGCAGGAGTAGATGTGATATTAAATGAGATATCACATCAAATGTCTTCAGGAAGAAATAGAACCATTTCTGTTAAGATTGTTAAATGATTGCATTTGGCAAGGCTGTTTTCCACTCTGCTGGAAAGTGGTTAAACTAATTATATTAAAGAAAAGTTTTGATAAAGACCCTAAACAACCAAAATCTTACAGACCTATTTGTTTACTTAATACAATTGGCAATCTGTTTGAGCAATTAATAGCAAAAAAAAATAATAGAATTTAGAACATTGATAGGTATAAATAATCAGCAATTTGCATTTGGGAAAAGAAAGTCAACTGAAGATGCAACTAATGAAGTAACCAAAATCATCAAATTCAAACTATGTTGGGCCATATTAATTGATATTTTGGAGGTCTTTGATAACATATGGTGGCCCTTTTTGTTTGAAAGGCTACAAGAAAAGAACTTTCCAAAATGCATGTATGAGCTGTTAAAAGATTACTGTTTAAATAGAAAGGTATATATAAAAGGCATAAGAGAGGTGATAAATACACAAATAACGAAAGGATGTCCCCAAGGTTGATCTTTTGGGACATTGTCTTAGAAACCATTTTGGATACTGTCTTGAAAAACCTTTTTGGATACTGTCTTGGAAAACCTTTTGGATACTTTAAATTACAACATTAATGTTCTGAACACCATTACCTACACCAACTACATTACATTTCTAATTGAAGGAATGGCAGGAAACAACTGGAAGAACGGACAAATAATCTAACTTCATTAAGAGTGTGTAGTTCAACTAAATCATAAATAATATTAATCTAACTTCAATTTTAAAGAAATGGTATATAAATTCCAAACTTTGCTCCTGCCAAATCCTGTTATATGCTCCTGAAAGGAAATATAAAAAGAGACCCTTTAATATATGACAATAATCAAGTAATCACAGAAAAAGAAGTGAAGTATTTAGGATTATATTTGGATGAAAAATTCAACTTAAAAAAACATACTGATTATGTACAATCAAAATACGAGAAAACAATGATGCAATTAGCGAAAATTATACAGTCAAAATTTAAAGTATCATTAAATGCAATAACAACTTATCACAACTGCATATTTGCAGCCATAATCACATATGGGACAGGGGTATGGGCAACCAGGATGTGTAATGTAAGTTTAAAAAAATCAATTAAGAAGCAGACAGAGGAAAATACTATTAAGATACACAGGAGTGGTTAGCACCACACCTACTCTAGCCCTCTTTGTAGTCACCAGAATTTGGCCGATAGATTTATTAATACGTTTAAGGGTAGCAATATACTGGTTTAAGAAAAGAGATTATGATAAAGTTACTGAAATAGCTGGAATAGATTATATTTCAGCATCTGATATAAAATATAAGCTTTAATTAACCTGGCAACAAGAGTGGGATGAAATCAATGTAAGAAGAACGCATAATCTGTTTAGTAATAACTCAGAAAGGTTTAAACAAAGGCATATAAAACTAACAAAAGATCCGATCCATTATCTAACAGGACACTGTCTGTATGGCACTAATTGGTGCAAAATTAAAAAATTAAATAATGACAGCTGTAAATATTGTCATATGCAAGATACTCCAGAACATGCCCTGTTTGAATGTAAGAGCTGTCATGATAGAACACACAAGGAGAAAACTGCATTAAGTAGATATTGGATAAGATACATTCTAAGAACAGAAGAATTATACCACCATCTTGAAATCTTAGCTCACAAAATCGCCTAGGAGGAGAGAGTTGAACTGGAGGAGATACAAGTGCCAGTGCAAGAAGAACAAATAGTGAGAAGATCAGAAAGGTTACGCACCATTAATTTACCAAATATGCCAACAATCAATTTATCCACAGACGACAATCAAGAAACAAATCTAATTGCACAAGTATAAGGAGGTGGCATGGAAGGGGAGGAAGATCAAGATGAGGATTAAACAGAACATTCAATAATACAACCTGGAGGCCAGAGAATGACAGATGGAGATGAGTGGAAGAGGGAGATTAAAACAAGATGGACAACACTGAGGAGGAAAACCATAGCAACCAAGGGAGGAGTTCTAGGAGGTGAAGGGAAGAGAGGAGCTGGTGTAGGAGAATTCAAAGAGAAGAACGGGGGCGACAACATAGAGGAAGAGGAAACTGCAGCTACCAAGGGAGAAGATCGAGAAGAAGAGGTAGGTAAGGTGAAGGGAGAGGAGCTGGGAAGAAAGATATATATTAATTATTTAGGGATTATCTTGTTATAGCTACATAGTTTCCAAATATAACAAGCAAAACTCTAGTTATGTGCTGAGAGAAAAATAACATAAGTTAATGGTTAAAAATTAGTGAACATTGTTAAACTTGATAAGCTTTATAAATGTTTATTTATAATAAAAAGCAACTAGCATTAAAAGAGAAGCTAAATTACAGAATAAGTTAGGTATTAGAGTAGAAATTGTACAGTATATAGTTATATTTGTTTTATATATATTTAACAAGAATTGGATTATAGTTATGTACTTATTTGCAATACAGAAGAAAGAAATTTAAGGTAAATTATAATTGTACAGAATACCAGTACACATTTTCATTGAAAACCAGTGGAACAATTTTCGTTTTAATTTAGTAAGTAAATAATAGTGTTGTTTTGTAAATTGTATTTTTGTTTTAACAGCTGGTTACCAGTTGTAGGTCAGTGCTGGCTTCCAGCATATATGGGAATTTATAATTTAGTTTAATTTATGTATATTTTTGTTGCATATGTTAAAATAGATATTCTTTTTCTTTTGTTCTCCCATTATCTATTTTTATTATAATTATTATTATAATTATTTTAATTGCTTTTTATTTTTAGTTAGTTTTTAGATTTAGATAAATCTGAACAATAATTTAACAAATGTAAACGTGTAATTTTTCAAATAAAGAATAAAAATTCTAGAATATACATTCCGGTGTAGGAAACAAGGTACCAGGATGTAATATTACAGATTTTTTATTTTATTTTATATAATTCTTTTGTGGGTTTTTTGAGGTCTTTACAAGACATCTTAGAACTCTAAAGAAACTGAAACGAGTCATAACTCAAGAAGTTGCAGTCATAAAACTGAGAGAGCAACTGCAATGTGTGTTTGACAGTTTCAAAAAAATCCTGTAGGAATGCCTGAACTGTAAAGCAGGTCATCTTGATGATATTGCTTTCAAGAAGTTTTGTAACTTCAGGTAAATAAATGGAATGCTCTCTACTTTTCATTGGTACATTTATTATTTGCCTCTTCTTTCCCAGTCTTTAAATAATTGCCTCAAAAATTAGGAAGCTTGCTGCATGCCATCCTGTATTTAAAAAAGGATACATAACTTCTAAATGTTAATAGTTTGAAGTGCATTTTTCATATCAGTTCCCTGCTTTAATTTAGAGGATGCTGGAATTATGTATCTATACATTGTTTAAATTACTGATTTTTAACCAAGTCTCTTGTGTGAAATTAAGCAAACCTACAAAACTCATTTTGTCCATCTACAGAGTCTTATTGACTTTGTTTTGTTTTTACCACTGAAGCAATCATAATATTTATAACTTTAACTTTAGGCCTAACTAGTGCATATACTTTTGTTCAAAATTTAAACATGCAGCTGATTATAGATTTATAATGATAGTTATTAAACTTCTCAAAAAACCTACAGTATTCACTGACTGTTTCACAAATCAGCATTCATTTCAGTCTCAGAATCTCAGCAGCTGCCAGTCGACAGAGAAGCCTGAAGTTTGCACCAAGATGACTACGCCAAAACTTGCAACGTCCCCAAATCTGTGCTGGGTAACATGGACTTCCAATACCATGAAAGATGCGTGCTACAGCCCGACCAGTGAAACTATTATCTTTGTACATACATACCAAGTTGCTAACATCTGTTATGATCTGATCCTCATTCTCCAACTTCTGCTCCACCTGCAAAGACACATTCTGATAAGCTTAATCATTGCATCCTGAATGTATTTACAGTTATGATTCATAGGAAACCTACCATAAGTACAGCACTTGGTATTTCAGCCCAATTGTATCTCAAGAGGTAGCTTGCCATGTTAGGCAATTGTTTGCAAGTTGAGTGTATGTAATGGCTAAAAATTATATATATATATATATATATATATATGCCCAAAAAATTAATGTTATAAAGTAACTTTTGTTTAATCTATGAATTTTGAAGTGCCTGCCTCATTGTAAATGCCTTATTATGACAAGAAAGCTATTAACAGGTATTTTCAATTGTCATTTTTAGTCTGTTGTCCCTTGGCATATACCTTTTTGCATGAGTGACTTATTCTCTGACACATGACATAACAGGAGCACACACAAAAGTTGACAAAAAAAACAACATATTTTTAATTCATGGGACCATGCACATTACAACCCCCTGTTAATTACATTTCAAAAATTTACTGAATATCTAATGGCTCATAAATGTACGGCAGAGTTTTGCTGGAAATACCAGATCAGCATTCAACACCAGTCAGCTGCTCAAATGGTAAATTAGCTAAGATATATGGTTTACCTAAAATTCACAAGAGTGGAAATGGTATGCGTCCCATCATTAACAACATCAATACTCCTTCTTACTATTTAGCAAAATGGCTAGCTAATAGATTCAAGACATTACCTAAATTTCAAAGCAGGAGTATAAACAATTCATATCAGTTAATAGGAAAAATTAAGGACTAAAACTACATCCCCCTGACACTCTAAATTTCTTTTGACGTAGAATCTTTGTTTCCAAGCATGCCAAAAGAAAAACTCCTAATTTATCTACATGATTGGCTTAAAACAAGTGGAATTAAGGATACACACATAAAAGAATACATCAAACTCACAGAAATTTGCATAAACCAAGCCTATTTTATTTTCAAAGGAAAATTTTATAAACAAGAAGCAGGACTTACAATGGGCAGCCCCTTATCTCCATTTCTAGCTAACTTCTTCACGAGTACATTTGAAACACACATCAACACAGCTTTTCCACACATATTTAAAGTATGGTACAGGTATGTTGACGATATAATTGCCATAGTTAACAAAAAACTCATTGATGATGCCTTAAAACTTTTGAATATACAAGATAGAAACATATCATTTACATATGAAATAGAAACAGATAACATGTTGCCATTCTTAGATATTAAAATAATGCAAGGTCAAGGAAATTTGGAATATACAGAAAGAATACACATGCAGATAATTACATCAAAGCTGACAGTTTTAAGCCCATTACAAACAAAAATGCAGTTATTAACAGTTTAACACACCGGCTAGTCAATCTACAAATTAGCAAAGAAGATTATTTTAATAAATACAAACAAACTGAAGAAACAGCAGCTAAAAATGGTTTTAAAAAAGAACTAGTGCACAAAAAGGTGCAGAAATTCAAGAGACAAAAACGTATCCAAGAAACCACAACACTTTTAGCAAGAAAAGATAAGCTAATTTTTAAAAAGTTCACATATCAATGGGCTACAAAAATTTTCAGAATATTCTTAAAGATTTTAATATCAGGTTGGCACCGATTAATAGGTTTAATGTTAAAAACTTACTGATAGACAATGTAAATGACAGTAATCCACAAGAGGAAAAAGCAGGTATTTACAAAATAAATTGTGCAGAATGTGAAAAAGTCTACATTGAAAAAACAAAGAGAAACATAGGCACACGGTCAAAGGAACATTTCAGGAACATAAAGAACAAGCAAATAAAGAAATCAGCAGTAGAATATCATTTTTAGGCACAAAATCACAATTTAATGAATAAAGAAAAAGTATTAAAATCAGTATAAGTACCTACGGAACTAGTAACCTGGGAGAAAATCTACATCTTCAAATACAAAGACAGTCTAATGAACTTTTACACTGCAGGAGATGAAAACATAAACTAAGTTTATCACACCACCACCAGAGCAGAATACACATTCCCACAGCCCAATGAATGATCTGACAGTTGGACTTTAGCCTTGCCGATGATGAGAACTAAATGTTCTTGAAACTGGTTCCATACATTATGACAAGTATAAGTGAAGCATTATGAGTGTGTAGTGAAACTAAATCATACAATGATATCAATTACCTTTGTACTATTTACTCGAAATATGTTTCCAAACAAAACACAATCTTTCACTACTGCAGTACAACTTAGTAGTGCATGTTTTCAATGCAGTCCTCAGTAACAGAGCTTCAACTCCTACTCACTTTTGTCTCAACTTTTGTTTCCTGCACCATTATCTTTTAGTACATTGTTAGTGATGCAATATGGATCATTTTATTTATGCAGAAATAGCCAATATGCACCTCGTCTACATTTCATTCAATGCAATGGAAGAGCAGCACAACAACGCCATGCAGAGCTGTTCCCACAGCTATGGCAACCTCATCACACAATATTTGCAGCTGTACACAGGCAACTGTCAGAAACCAGGTCCTTTACTGTTAGTATGCAAGATACTGGCCCTGAGAGAAATGTCCCAACTCAATCTTGAACAGGATGTTTTGAATGCAGTTACACCTATCCATATTCAACCAGAATATTTTCTATATTCTAGCTTATGCTATCCTACAATCTATTCCTAAACCCTTAAAAAATTAAGAACACAAAACATATTCATAAATAATAAATAATATAAATTTTCAACCCTGCAAGTAATAGTTGTCGCATTGCATGAGAGGTGAATGAAGTCAAGCAACTGTTTTGAGGGTCTTACATGAGCAGCAATTGCACCTGCATCATCTACACAGGGTCCAGGCATTGAATCAGCACATTTTCCATGTTGAGTGCAGTTTGCTAATTGGTTCTTAGAGCAATGTGCAGACAACCAACATTTTCCTGCTATGATATTGTAAACAGAGGCAATGTTTACGAGAGAAGGCATGTTCAAGAGCCGGAATAGTCATGTCTTGGAGTCTACCAACAGGCATTCCCTATAAGTGTATGGGTTGGTATCATTAATGATTGTGTGATTGGGCCTTATGTACTACTTGACAGAGTGAATGGATTAGTCTACAAAACATTCAACATGTCCTACATTTTCTGGAAGATGTGCCACTGATAATTTGCA
This sequence comes from Metallyticus violacea, assembly GCA_030762175.1. Lineage (NCBI taxonomy): Eukaryota > Metazoa > Arthropoda > Insecta > Mantodea > Metallyticidae > Metallyticus > Metallyticus violacea. The sequence goes on from CM060840.1 coordinate 62,773,791, forward strand.
GGTGTATGTGGTTTCAACATGATGGGGCATAAGCATATTTTCCAGTGAATATTACGGAATACCTTGATGAATAGTTCGGTCGTGATGGTCCTGTTCCATGGCCAGCTTAATCACTAGATCTGACACCTATGGACCTTTTCTTCTGGGGCCACGTGAAGAGCCTAGTGTACATGATTCCTGTTGAAACTAATATGGATCTGATTTGTTTACGTTTAATATGGATCTGATTACTAGGATTACTAGGATTGTAGCAGTTGCTGATGATGTGTTTCAATGTCCATGAAGTGTCGCTGTGATGTCTGTCATAAGAGCGACAGTTTGAATTATTTACTTTAAACAGTGTAATTTGGGGTTTTTCATGTCATTTTTTGTAAAAGTTTATCTTTATTTTGTTCTTAAAAATAAATAATTACCATTATCAGGAGGTGATGAGCGGCTGATTAATTGGTGGTGGACTGCAATGTAAACACGCTCTACAGCAGTCAAATGTGTTTTGTTTGGAAACAATCATATTCTGAGTAAGCAGATACAAATTTGGTTAAGTTATTACAAAAACGAAAACAATGAAAACACCCGGTAATGAGCCACCAGAAACCAAGTTATATCAAAACACTCAGAAAAGATCCCTGAACAACTTGTGAAAGTTTGTCAGTAGAGTTCGGATTCACACCATATACAGATTACTTAAAAATAGAGAAGCAGGCTTTGAAATATACTGTGAAGAATTCTCTCAAAATACATCTTTTGGACAGTATGCTAACAATTTTAATGGTAAAATAACTTGAAAGCAGCACTACAAAATACAATTAATTACAGTTATCCACCGACATATGCTATAAATGAAATCAGTAAACGATATCATACAATCCAGATCAGAAATAGTTTTACAATGGATCCTGAGCAATGTGGGATTAGAGGGGAATGAGGTTACTAATACTTCATAAAATTTAAATAATCTTTTGAACAAGAACTTCCTTCTAAATTGACTCATAAAAAAAATTAATAACTGTACAAGAAAAAATGTCTAACAAAAAATTAAAGAAAAGTCATTCGAAGGTCTAAAGACTTTCAAAAATATTTTATTGAAACAAAGAAAAATTAGAGTTGCCCTGTGTTGGGCATGATTGCCTGTCAGAACATCTCTTCAGGATTAAATTAATCAAGGACAGTTACTGCCCACTGTGTAAGGATGTGAATAGTATTCTAAACAAAGAACTTCAAAGAACATCAGCTAACTTGATAGCAACAAATAAATGAAGAATAACTTGAAAGTCAAAGAAAAAATTATGAATATTAGTATCCCCCAATGGCCACTAGCAACCAACCAACATTGTTTTGAAGCAGCCTCTCATTCCATGATCTATTAAAAAAACTGTTTTAGATGTCTTACATTTTATTTTGTTTGTGGAGTTAATTCAGTTCATCATTTAAAGTGCAATGCAGCTACCCAGATAACATAAAAATGTTATTTATTTTATCTGTATACTCTGTGCAATGTTATTTGACGTTAACATTTTTGTGAAAGAGTTCCTGTTCCATTTAAATATTGCATATTGGCAATTTCCTATTTTATGCTGATATATTCCAATGTTTTGTTAAAAGGATTTATTGAGCAATACTAGTTGTTATGCCATTTTAGGATGAGATGCTTGTTACATTTTTTGTACTTTTAATAAATGTCAATTTATTTATCTTCTATATTAGAATAGAAGTTTTGATTACCTTTATAAACCTCAGTAATTACAATTATTATTATTCTTCCATAAGACATACCAGAACTGTCCATGACCAATCCTTGGAGCTTTAATTATCAGTTAGCTTCTCACACTTAACATCATGTATCATGTATAAGTACTAACAGCACTCATAAGTAAAAGCAATGAGTCTGGACTAGATGAAGCTTGTAATCTTAAAAGAAGTTAGGAACAGTGAAGTTGTTAAATATCCAAATGTTTTAAATATCTCATTTGTATAGATGAAGCTTGTTTATAGGTATATAATACAGAAAAAGTTTGAAATGTACCTCAAATAATGGGAGATTAAATATACACATTATTAGGAGATAATGTGAATACAATAAAAGCTACCATGCCACCCACCTGTCCCAAAAAGTGTGTCAATTTTTATAGCTGAGATTAAACCAAGAAAGAGAAAATGGCAGTATAATGTGCTAATGTCATGGTTGTGGCCACAGCAAGAAATACAATAAATGACAACAACTACAGTCATGGCCAATGTGATTCAAATGTTACCTGTAGAATAGCCCAAGAGATGCTGTATGAACAATCAATATACACTTTTTGATTGTGTGATAAAATGCAGAGATAGCAGAGTGCAGAAGCAGGGATGGGGGTAATGCTGAATTAAGGAAAACTTCTTAATCCAAACTTAAGCAAACACCTACCCTAACCTCACAAAAAAAAAAACGTTTATTATTACAAGGATCCTCATGAAACTTAAACCTAACCAGGGGTTAAATTTAAAATTGTGATCGCATGTAGGATCAATTTTAAAATGTCACCCCTAGGTTATGTTTAAGTTGACAAGTGGATTAGTGGACTTCATATGTCTATTTCTACAATTCCATTACTGTTACACCAAATGGTATACGATAAAATTATATGATTGGCAACTCTGAAAAATAAATGAGGAACTGCTAATGATGCATGGAGTCACTCTGGTGGAGAATGGAAGACATGCATGAGAACATGCCAGTGAGGAATTATGCTATACTGTATCATTATTGAAGCATCTAAGGGCAAAAGTGCGTGACTATGGACTTCAAACTGTTCACATCTTGCTATAATAGTGTCTCCACCTGCCCTCCTGCTTTTCTAGTTTTGCTTGCAGAGCATACTAATATTCAAGTTTCAATGCAAATTATTGTAAGATGCAACGATGTATAGTTCAAGTATGTTTACGGAATGTCGGAATCCACACAGTGAAACTTAAAGAGAATTTTAATGTGATGGCATGATTTTTAGTGTTTTACTTTAAATCAAAATAAGATAGTTCAAGTAGTTTAAAAACCACCACCAACCATCTCAAACTCAAACAAACCTTATGTCTACACGTAAGTTGCATTATTTTTTGAACACTGTTATGTTAGAATTGGAAACACTAATGCTGCTATTCATACAAATAAATGACCAAACCCTATGCTACTTTGACTACTATCCAAAAGACCATTTATTTCATAACTCTTAAGTAAGTGAGATGGATGAATATCATTACCTCTGTTATAGCAGTTGTTTTGGGTAACTCCTGTTGGAAATATTCTCTAATCATAGACTTTAGCATGTCACTGCGACTTTCATCTACACTATCTATACACTGAACACAGTCAACGTATGATACTCTGAAATATAGAAAACACAATTTTTATAATACATACATTTATATTTAATAAAAGGAACAATGAAATTCATTTTTACAACACAAGGCATAATATGTATATATAGGATAGAAGCAGCAGTAGGGAAGGTTGAATTAATGCTGAAGTGGGCAGGAATTAAGACGGAGGTGAAGTGTAGAGGGAAAATTAGGGGATGTGGTTGGTATGATGGGGAATGTGTAAAAGCAAAGAAAGAAGTGTACAGGGACTTGGTAAAATGGAGAAGGTCACAGGAGGAGGAAGTTAGGCAAATATTCTTGGTGAAGAAAAAGGGATATAAAGGCTTAATACAGGATAAGAAGGAAAAATGGCAGCAGAGAATAGTAAATAAGATAAGATGAAGGATGCTGTGGTGGCTAAGAATAGTATAAATGCATGGTTAGTGGTTAAGGACATTTTGAGGCAGAAAAGGTTAGAAAACAAGATAAAGCCATTGGAATCGATATATCACTTTGGAAAATTATTAAGTGATTGGGAGATACAGAGTTATGAATTAAAAATAGATAGTTCTGTAAGTAGAATAGAAGGTTTAGATAAGGAATTTGCTAGGGAGGAGGTAGAGAGACAGATAAAAACATTGAAGAGGAACAAGGCAGTTGGAATAGATGGAATTCCAGGAGAATTTTGGAAAGTTTTCTGGGAAATAGGAGGAGGCATGAGGTTATTAATAAAGTTACTAAACAGAATTAAGGAGACTAAGGAAATGCCAGAGAATTGAAAAGTGAGCATGATTGTTCTGTTATATAAAGGTAAAGGTGATATTAATAGTTCTAGTAATTGTAGGGGAGTTAGGTTTGTTATCCATTTTAGATAAAGTATACACAGGTATTCTAGTAGAAAGGTTATGGGAATGGGCGGAAACAGAAGGTAAATTATCAGTTTCAGGCAGGTTTTAGAAAAGGGAAAAGGACAATGATAATATTATGGTAATTCAACCTATAGTAGATATATATTTAAGGGGGGAATTAGGTATACATCTTTTTTGTTATAGATTTAGAGAAAATATTAGACACAATAAATGGGAAGGCATTAGCCTACTAATTGAGATGCAAGGGAGTCAGTGTTAAATTTATTTTAGGGCTGCAAAAAATATACAAAGAAATTAGTTCTTTGTGTCAGATGTGATGTGAGTACAATTAAAGATTTCATGAGCCAAGAAAAGGGTTTGAGAAAGGGATGTAAACTGAGCCCAATATTATTTAACTTATTTATAAACGATATCATAGAGAGGATCAGGATGAAGAACAGACACTAGAATAATTGGAATGAAAGAAATACCAGGACTGCTTTTTGCAGATGATCTAATAGCAGGGGCAGGAACTGTGATACGGCTACAGCATGCCATCAATGAAATTGGTAAATTTTGTACAGAATGGGGTCTAAAAATAAATAGCAAAAAATCAAAGATTTTAGTATTCAAAAAAGAACCAAAATTAAGGAAGGATGAGAGATGGTTTATAAATGAAGATCAAATAGAAGTAGTAAAAGAATTTGAATATTTGGGCGTGAGATTTGCGAGAAATGGAGGATGGGAGGTGCAGTCGAGAAGTGTATATGCCAAAGGTAAATTAGCAATGAGGGCAGTTAGAATAAATTTGTATAAAATTCCCATATTATCAATGAAATGGTCTGAGAGATCATATGAGGCAATGGTTGAAGCTAAGATGATGTATGCAGTAGAAGTTTGGGGGGTATAAAGGGTTGGATGAAGATTGATGTGGTCCATAGAATGTTTTGTATAGAAGATTTGGGTTACCAAGAAGTTCGCCAAGGGAGTAAGTTTGCTACAATGTGGAAGAGTATAGGAAGGAAAGGTATGATAGTTGAGAAAATTATGAAATATTGGTATAGATGTCTTAAATTAGATGATGATGATGATGATGATGATATACTAAAAGTATGTCTTATATATCAAAGAAATGTTTTGGGAAGAGAGAATTGGTTTGGAGAAGTGGATAAAATATTAGGAGAAATTGGAATGGGGGTGTTTGGAGATTGGGTGAAAGTAATAAAGAGGTTTATGGAAAGAAGTGAGACAGAGGATGGAAGATATTGAGAAGCAGGAGATTTGGAGGATAAAAGCTCTTTGGAGTTATATAGGAAGATAAAAATCGGAGATGAGAGAAGTATAAAAAATTTATGACCAGTTCAGAAGAATGGGCCTGGCATGGATGCATACACAGGTATTATTCCTTAAAGGAGTAAGAAAAAGTTATAAGGTAGGATGCGTAATGTATAGGAAAGAAGATAGTATGTTTTATTATTTATTAGAATATAAAATGGTGAAAAAATGGACGGACAGTATTTGGAATGATATATGGGATACATTATGTTATGATATAATAGTAATTAAAATATTGACAGAAGAGAGGATAGAGAAAATTAATGAGATTGGGAAATTATTAGGGAAGGTAAAGGAGAAATGGAGGAGATGTAAAGGGAAAGAATCCGAAGAAACACAGGAGGGGGAAGCTGGGAATTGTAAGAGGGGGGGGTTCATATACCAAACATGTAACCAGGAGGTTAAGATATGGATGAACCAAGTTGAGGTATAGGAAATTTGCAGAGATCAGAAGGTGTAAGAAATTGATTATAGATATAAGTTATTTAGCTTTGTTGAGTCCAAGTCTTCTGGATATTCCAGTGAGAAACCACTGATGAACTGAAGACAAGGGTCCAGTAGTTAATTAGATGAAATTGTTGAAATTAAATATATTTTGTAGATATATTAGGAGAAATTTTATAGAAAATATTAGGATTTAATATTGTTTGAAAGAAGGTAGGAGAATTTGTAAAAGAATATCTGCATGTAAATTGAAAATTAGAAGAAATAAATTCAAATTCATTTAAGATACACACATAATTTTTTCTATACCAACATATAATTTTAAATATTACAATGTGATATGATATAATGATATGTTTTAGATCAAGACAATATACTTGCAATAGTACAAAAAAAAAAAAAAAAAAAAAAAACCCACAAACAAACAGATGATGCCCTGATATTACTAAATCTACAGGACCAAAATATTAAGTTCATTATGGAATTGAAAGAGGAAGGTTGTTTGCCCTTCCTTGACCTAAAATTATACAGGAGAAACAACATAATTTCATTTGGCATTTATAGGAAACCAACGCATACAGTTAATCACATAAAGAATAACAGTTTCAACCCTAAACTGCACCAACATGCCATTATAAACAGCCTTGCTCATAGATTGGTAAACATCCCACTCAACAAGGAAGAATACCATTACATCATCAAGATGGCCATCCATAATGGATTCAACAGTTCATTAGTTGATAAGAAGCTCAGACAACTCAAAAGACAAAAAGATATTAAAAACACCACCACACTCTCCACGATAAAGAAAGACTTAGTTTTTAAAAAATGTGATATTGTATTGGCAACACAAAATAAATTTAGCATTGGAAACCTTGTGAACAGCACTATAAAAAAGGCAGCAGTGTATCAATGGAATGTTTACAACGTGATCAGATTTATGTAGGAAAAACAATTAGAAATTTGGAGACAAGGACCAAAGAACGCTTCAGAAATATAAGATATAAACAGGTGGACAAATCAGCAGTTGCAGACCATTTTTGGATTTATAACCATGACATTGCAAAAGAAGCAAAACTGTTGAAAGCTATGAACAATCTCAAGGAGTTAGCAATATGAGAGAGGATTTATATTTTAAAAAATAAGCACTGGATTATGAACTTTGACATCCATTCAATGGACTTTCTGTTCCAGTACTTATTGGAACCACCAGAGGCCCCTGCCAGCGTTAGTCGGTCCCCAGCTAAGGATGAGAGCAAACGCTCTTGAAACATGTTCTGAAGAATAAAAATTGGTAGTGAAGAGCAGTGTTTTTTTTTGATTAGTGTTTAAGGCCCGTTTTTACTGCTGAGGCACCACAAGCGGTGGACACTGATGATACATGAGATGAAATGATATATTGGGAAAGGATATTTTTTTTATTTAAGGAAGGAAGCGTTCCAGGCCTAAGTTTAGGGTACCTCCCCAGCATTTGCCATTTATGAAGACTTAGGAAAATCTGGAAAAAACCTCAGTCAGGGAGGACGGTCCTGGCGGGATTCAAATCCCAGACCTTCCACTCACGAGCCGTGCCTTAACGACCTCGGCCATCCGTGGCAGTGAAGTGCAGTGTCACCTAATACCGACTTAGTTGTATAATTTAACAAACTTCACTGTCCCTAACTTCTTTTAAGTTTACAACACATACCTATCTAATTCAGTTTTTGCAAAATTGATATACACTAAAACCTTGATAAGATGATTCTGATTGTTACACCCACATTATAGTTTTCTCCTGGCCCTTTGATGTTCCCTTATAAAAATAATACATGGCTTAAATGCTGGTTATCATCATCTGAAAATTTTTTGCATCACATTTTAAAGAGTAATGAAAAAGTCATTCCCAATTAACATTAGCATTAGCATCTGCATGTCAAACACATGCTGGAGTCTAAGGTTGTTGAATACAAAAGAATGGAATTTGGCCCTTTAAACTTGAAGTGCTCTGTTCAGACTCTGCTCACCTAGTTACCACCAATTCCACAGGATTCTTTTTTAAATGAATTACTATTCAATTAATATCACAATCTTATATCATTGACTGGTCAATAAATACATTTATTGTGTTCAATTGTGAAGTGGCTTGTTAATGCAACTATGAATAAATGAGTAAAATGAAAAGCTTTGTCTACATTGGAGAAATTACAAATTCTCTCTAAACATGATTGAAAAACTAACATTAATAATAAAAATAACTATAGTTTATTAATGTACTATATTTCACATTACATTGTTTAAATAAAAGGTATGCTGTATTAGTTCTTTAAATTTAAAATAGATTCCTAAAAAGCCAGTTAATACATTTAATACACCATTATTGTTAAATTTCTTGAAGAACATCTTACTGAGGATTTACTGCATTATTATTGTTATTACTATTAAAATTGTTGTTTTATTTTCATTCGTCTAGTATAAACGTATTCTGTACAATCATTAGCTCTTATTACATTCATATAACTACACATTAATGAACAATGGTTGTTCTACTCACTTAGTGAGGGCACAGAACACTGTATCCAGCTGCTGTAGTGAAGTTCGTTCCAAACTCTGCACTTGTTTACATAAAGTATCTAATGCTTCATCCAGCTCTGAAGGAGAAAGATTTCCAGGAGCAAGGACACGGAATCCCAAATTAGAGAACTCCACTGTTATCCCTGAGCGACGCCACCTTTCATTTACTGTAAAAACAGATTAACTGATTGCTGTTGTATTTCATTAGCACTGTGATACACAGTGACACCTTGATTCCTATTACATTCTTTTTCTGCAACATTTACTATATTAACTAAAAATGGCAATTAGAACTTGTACAGTAAAGCTAATCATGTAATTAAAATCATTATATGATTGAAAAGAACTACACATTCTTTTTGCTGCTTTGTTTATAATATGTAGAACTAGTTTCACCAACATTTTTGTTTGCATCATCAGCTAGAAAGTGGACTGCTGGATACTTCGTTATGCTGTGAGAATGTGTATTCTGCTCTGGTGCAGGTATGATGAACTTAAAAGTTTATGTTTTTGTCTCCAGAAGTGTCAAAATTCATTAAACTGCCTTTGTATTTGTATATGTAGGTTTTTTCCAGGTTGCTAATTCTGTAGGTCCTTTTACTGATTTCAATAATTTTGCTTTATTCAATATGTCGTGGTTTTCTGTCCAGAAATGAAATGCTACTGGTGATTTCTCCATTTGCTTGTATTTTATGTTCCTGAAATGTTCTTTTAACCGTGAAGATGCAAACAAAAGGGTTTGTGAAACTAGTTCTACATATTATAAACAAGTAGAGCAATTAGAGTGTGTAGTTTACTCAATCATACAATGATCTTAATTATTTGTTACATTGTTTGGCTCATGAATTGGCCACTACAACTAATACAATTTTTTCCCTTTACATTATTTCTCAAAGTGTCATTTGATTACACTGCATATTTAAGTTAATATTTTCCCGTAATGACCATTTCCAAAAATGATGATTTTTATTTTATTTTATCAGGAGTGAATGTAAGATTATCCTCTATAACTTCACATTGTATATATTCCTGCATTCTAAATGAGCTAACTATAAATAAATGTACATTCAAGTTTTTTCATGCCCATCCAATTTTCAAATTCTCTTTACTCTTAATATATGTAAAACTAGTTATCATGTGCTGTTAGCTGTTTACAGCTATATACTAAATAAAAATATTGCTAATCTCTTTGGAGTGGAATTATTTAAAATACTCTTTTTGGCTTCACTTACTGGAGATTTACTCAGGACGTTTCATGAACCCTCGTGTATCCTCAAATTTAAACAAATTTTGGGTCATTTGTTGAAGTTGGATTGGTAAGTGTCTGGGGTTGACTTTAGTGGTCTTGCAATAAACTTGAATTAAGAGCTCTCTGCTTCTGGGAAGTCAAATTCATTAAGTTTTACTGATACTTTTTTTTTTATGCAAATCCCTTGCCAAATGTTTAATTCCTTTAAAACAGTACAACATTAAAGAAACAGACAGCTCTTGCAACAGTCGTTTAACAACTGAGGATGTGAATGAGGGTCTAAGAAGCATATCCTAAGTAAGTGAAGTAAAAAAGTGTATTGATATAGTTTGTCTCAGAAGAGATTATTAATGCATGTTTCGCTGTGTTAGATTGCAAATTAATATTGAGAAAAATATTATTATTAATATAAAATGTTTATTTACAGATCCTTACATTATATATACCTCAAGGATTTAAGATTTTTAATGCAAGTTGCATTTATTTTTTATGCTAATATGCTTAATCAGTATCCCAACCCCAGCTGGCCTTAATAGTCTAGTGGCAATTCGTCCAAAGCTCACATGTTTAAACCTGCCTGAGGTTTGGACATAAAAGTCTGGGGTGTAAGCCTTTCAGTAGGAATGAGGGACTTTAAGCCATAGATCTGTATCATATATTTCTGGCAATTTTAAGTACTCCACACCTGGAAAAGAAAGAAAGAAAAAAAGGATCACTTAAATTGTCTATATTGTTTGGTATGTGAGTGATACCTTGCTTTTCCACTAGATGGTAAATGAAGGGCTGCCCAGAGATTAGTTAATTCTCTCATTCCACTGCCATTTATGGGAATAAGCTATGTTAATATAGGGCAATAATAACCCTAACTGAAAGCCAAGTGCAAGCTTTTTCTACTCTGGGTGCTGCAACTCAATAAAATTAATCTATTCTTCATCATATCTTTAGCTTTTTCTTTCATGCTATAGAAGCAAATGAATAACATTTCACCCTCTTTGGAGTGAAAAACATTGCCAATATTTCATCTACCAATCTGCAATTGTATTTCATGTGCAGTGGGTAAAATTTTTTTAGTATTTTTTTAAAGTCTTTTGGAATGAGTTAATATGATGATTCACTGCCATCACTTCTTCCTCCTCATTACTATCACTTTCATAGACTTTATTCAATCAAATTATTTCATTATAGCATACTCTATTCAACAGTCATTTGCCAATGTTCATCCTCAATTTTCACTTTGGGACAACAATAATCTTGTCAGTCTTACAGAGCAACTTCATTTACCTCTTGCACAGTTAGTTCCTTTAGAGCCTCTAAAGAAAATTCTACACTGGTGCTATTTTCTAGGAGCTTTGCCCTAGCCAGTTCCAAAACATTAAATTTGCATATATAAGGACAAAAGGAAAGAGCAACATGCCCAATGACTTAAGGGGCTTGTGTACCATGCAGATTTTTTCATTTGGTTTGTTAGCATCCATTAAATCAGAAAGAGCTGTTTTAGTGATTTTTTCTAATAAGGGATGTCATGCTTCCTTAAAAATGCAGTTTTTTTCTTTGCCTTGTATCCGATAGGCGGTTTATCTACTTGCACTGATTAAGTGGGCATTGTCAAGCACTATCACAGAAAGTGGTAGAAACAAAATTACTTACTCCTTTACCGATTTATTTAAGTTAGTGGAGTTATCTCTTCATGAGTCACCAGTAATTGAACCAACTTATAAATGAGATCGTAATCATAAAATCTACATTTGGAACCAATGTGAACTATTATAAGTCTCTTGGATTTTCCTTTTCAATTGCTTCAAACATCTTTTCCCTTCTGCCAGAACTTTTGGAAAGTGAAATTGATTAATTGATATCATTGTATGATTCAGTTGAACTACACACTCTTAAAGTTTCACTTACTTTTCATAAATGTATGGAACCGGTTTCCAGAACATTTAGTTCCCATCTTCAGCCAGGCTAAAGTTCAACTGTCGGATCATTCATAACATTTCATTTTTTCATACATTTTCATACATTTATGAAAAGTAAGTGAAGCTTTAAGAGTGTGTAGTTCAACTGAATCATACAGTGATATCAATTAGTATGATTAGCTTCACTGTGCAAGTTTCAATTTACATTTAAGTGAAATTGATGTCTGTCCAGAATTCATCTAGATAAAATATTTGTGTTTGCTCTGCTATAAACTATTTAATTTTTATTATATCTATAATGCCCATCAATAATAGATGACGACTTAAGTCTCTGGTCCTGTGATCTGTCCACACAAATTCCATGCTTTTTAACTTTTTCTTCATGGATGTCTCTAACTTCTCTTTTAGTACTGAAATTAATTTGCATGTAGTAGGAATTATCTTTTACTGAGTGCAGAATTCTTGAAATGTATCTCTGATTACTCTCCTATTAGTCATTGATATCAATCTTTCTGTATTTTCTAACACTGTAATAAAAGAGTTACTAAGTATGTAACTGTTTAATCCTGATTTACATACCCTCTGATTCAAGCCTCTTTGTTGCTACATTCTGTTATATTCTTAATAAATTTCATCGCTACACAATTCATTAACTGCCACACTGTTGAGTTCACTTTATTGAATCCATAGCTGCATACAAGTTATGGAGAGGTAATACACAGGTGACACTGAGTAGTTATCTTTGACAAATTGCATGCACATGGCAAGGTGATCTTCCCTTTGCCCAATTTTCCTGCTCTTAGAGGTTTGCAGAACAAAAGAATACTCACCTTTGGTCCATTCAAGATTTTTGAGATTACTCTTGGTAAGACCACTGTCCCATCCTAGAGCAGCTGCCACTTCTATTACTGGAAATTCAATTTTGTTGCTTTCATCATGTGATATCCCACGTTTCTGGTCCAAAGCTATTGCCATTGCTAATGGAGGGCACTGTGGGCATGTATATTTAAGGTTAACATTCCAGAATTATCAAATGAAAAGATGGATGGCAGGTAGAGAGAAAAAAAAAAAAAAGAGTAAAGAAAACATATCCTATTAATTACACTGCAGTAAAACATGCTAGCTGCAATTTTTAGGGTAATGAACAGACAGCTACCCTTCTTGGATCTTAAAATAATTAAGTTAAAAACCACTTAACATTTGGCATATATAGAAAACCTACTCACACTAATAGCTACATTAAATATAACAGTTGTAACCCAGTTCCTCATAAACATGCAGTAAAAAATAGTCTTGCTCACAGGTTGGTAAATGTCCCCATGAACAAAGAAGAATATGATTTAGAACTGAGCAATATAATAAATATAGCTACAGAAAATGGTTTCAAACAAGAAGTGGTATATAAGAAAATAAACAGAGCTAGGAACAAAAAAAGAATCAAAGACATCAGTACTCACATTCCTAACAAGCAAGAAAATAGAATGTACCAAAAATTCACATACCATCCATCAATCTTCTACAAATTTCAAAAGATTTTCAAAAAACAAAACATTATATTAACTCCAAAAAACAGTTACTCCATAAAAAATATAGTAAATTCTAAACTAAAAGAGGACATTCCTCAAGAGAACAAATCAGCAATATATCACATGGAATGTATCGATTGTGAAAAAATTTACATACGAAAGACTAAAAGAAACATTAAAACACGAGCAAAAGAACACATCAGGAACATAAAACAAAGACAGGAAGAAAAATCAGCAGTAGCTTGGCATTTTTGGAATGAAAAACATAATATAAACAGGAATCCCAAATTACTTAAAAACATTACAGGAAAAACAGAACTCGCCATTTGGGAAAACATTTATATCTGGAAGAACAAGTGTAGCATTTTCAAATTTGAAATCCCACCAAGTGAAGTCTTAATTCATTAGTTCATCCAACCGCCACCAGAGACAAACCAAACCACCACGAAGAACAAGGCCGGCAGTCAAACTGGAACTGAAGATGGGAGCAATTAGCTCCAGAAACTTAGTTTTCCTCTTTTAAAAACTATTAGTGATGTAAGTGTTACAAAGTCGACTCAGTTATTCTAAATGTAATCAACAGAGCCTGATATATTTTACACTTTTACATACTTTTATGAGCAGAGATTAACTTACATGTAGGTCAGTTCATGTCTTTAATTTTTGTATTAGGCTAAATCATTTTCCACATTTTACATTTTTTTTTAAAGTTTTGAATTTTGATTTCTTAAAATCTAATTATTGGCCAAAGTTCACTTTTCCTTTGTAGTATTTATATTAACATGGAATATAATAATCTATTTGCAAATAGCTATACTTTACAATAATTAATGATAACTGTACTTCTTTAACTGTGAAGACAGGTTTTACTGTACATGCTATTAATAAAGAATAACGGAAGAAACATCTGTTCATACACAATTACAAATTTTAATAAATACTCAATAGTTTAATGAAATGTTTTTTATTTATAGAAGAAAATATGAAAATATATTATAGTGAAAAAATAAATGAATAATGTTAATGTTAACATGTCAGTGCGTGCAACATTACGATACTTTAAGAAAAGTAAATACTAAATACGAAGAAGAAAAAACTCATTATACATAATTACATTGCAATTAAACATTTTTATTGCAGTTACATTGCTACTTACAGTTTTTGCAGCCATCTTAAGAGCTTTGGGGCCCTTGTAACTGAGAACTTTGCATTTGGTGTACACAGGGGGCAGCACTTTCAACCAGCGTTTAGGGCTCAGCTCCAAATAACATAGCATTGTGGAGATGTTCTCTTCTGGCAAGTCCAGTGCCATCACAGTGTCATTTATAGGAAATGCAACTTCATGTCCTGGACAACTAACACGATTTTTCTTTGTCTCTTCCTCTGAAGAACCTTGCTCCTCATGAGAGTTTTCTTCTATAGCTGTAACCATTTAAGTAACTAAATGGAATTGAGCTATTTGCAGATACCTATATTTAATTAAATTAGGAACTTAAAAAAAGAAAAAACTGCACCTTTCAATTATAGAAGTTTATTTAGGAATCCATGATAAAATGCTGGAAATTATATATTATCAAAACTACAAATTTTCTAATGAAAGATGATAATGGTGTAAAGGTAGTCAAGGAACTACATGGGACATATGCAGTGGACTCTTGTCCGTAGTGCAAGACAGAAATCCACTCACAATAATCAAGCTAGCAGTATATGAAATTATTTTTAATGTAAGCCAATATTGCATTGAGTAATGTGCCACATTCTTTAGAGAATTTCTTCCTCATACTCTTTTCCACTTCTTTTAAACAATTTAATGTTAAGCTATAATGCAAGCCATGCTTTGACACTGCGAACAACATACTGTATATGAACAAACAAGAGCTGATAACTTAAGGTCCTTTGTTCACTATACAGTTAAGAAGATTTTCACAATTCTTTTTCATTTTTACAAATTTTAATGGGTGATAGGGTTTGAAGTATGAATACTTGCATATAAAAGAGGTGGGAAATCCACATTATTGAGATGGTGGAGGCAGTTATTGGTAGCTATTGGAGATGGGATTAAAGGAGACGTTCCTGCATGCAAGAGATGGAAAACCCAAACTATTGAGAGTGTGAAAGTTGAAGGTATGGTTCTACAAGTGCACAGTTTCCAACAGGTTATCAAAGATGCTATGATGCAAAATTTAAATTAATGGTTATAAATGAAGCAGAGGCCACAAACAACTGTGTGGGATGAAGAAATTTTTATTTCTCAGAAGTGAACATTAGTAAGTGGCATCAAATGAAAGGGAAGTTAAAAAATGCCAATTCATCATGCAAATATGCAAATCTTTCAGTGGACCTAAGAAGGGAAGGTTTCATGGTTTGGAGCAGCAAGTTATTCAGTATATGCAAGAAAAATGAAATGGCAACTTCCCCAAGCAAGTTTGGGCTGGTGCATGAGAATGATGAAGAGAGCAGGACTTTCATTTCAATGTAGAACAATGCTAGCACAGGTCTTCCTGCTGCATATGCTGAAAAACTTGTTAAATTCCAGCATTGTCATAAAATTAAGAAATGAACATGACTCTTTGCTCAGCAAGATTAATCCTGATATGCCCATCTATTTTAGCATGCCATCCAATCTGACAGTCAATGCAAAGGACATGAAAAGCATCTGAATTAAAACCACTGGTAATGAGAAGGAAAGAATTAGGTCATGTTGTGTGCCCTAGCCAAGGCTGAAAGTTACCGTAATAACTGTGAAGAAGAACCATGCCAAAAGAAATGCTGCATATTGGCCTGTCTTCAGATATCACGAAAAGGGATGGATGACAAATGGCCTGATTGGTTGGAAGTTCTTTGGAATCAAAGACAAGGCTCAATGCTTGACAAGAGGGGCATGTTGGTGCTGGATTCTTTTAGGGGAATCATCACTCAAATAAATGACATGATCTCAAAACTCAACTCAGACATAATTCCTGTTGGCATGACATCACTATTCTAATGGATGTTGCAGTGAACAAGACCTTCAAATAAATATAATCTGCTGCAGCTCTATAATTACTGGCTTCTTTAAGAAGACCATGCCCTCACTACAGGTAGGAAACTGAAGAAGCTATCAATAAACATTCTGAGAGAATGGATCCTTACAGTTTGAAGAAGGATCTCCAGGGAATCTATTGTAAAGTAGTGCATATTCAATGCCATTGAAGGTCTGAAGATGATATTTTGTGGAAAGAGAATCCAGATGAAGCAGCAGCACTAGTAAATACAGTGGTGATGATGGTAGTGACAAAGAAGATAGTGATGGCATGGAATAGTACCAGTAACTAAATAAAGACAATTCTTAGCAAAATAGGGAGAAAAATAAACAAGATGGAGAGTTAGAAAATGAATGTGCAAGAATGTGGATGAAAAATAACTTTACAGCATTAAACTTATGGGAAGAAACATCTATGAAAATTCATTTAAGAACTTTAGAAAAATATGACATTTTTAAAAAATTCTGTTGGAACTCACACAGTGAAGCTTTTAAATGTAAATTATATCTAATCTGTCGTCTAACACACTCTTGTGCTTCACTTACTTTTAAATATGGTGGGACCGGTTTCAAAGAGACAGCCTCTCCATCTTCAACCAATTTGATGACTGGTACAAGAAACTAACATCTATGAGGACCTGTGACTCTGTCCTGGTTGTGTTTTTTTCTTTATAATACAAATTTTCAGTTTATAAAGAAAAAAACACCACCAGGACGGAGCTACAGGTCCTCATAGATGTTAGTTTCTCGTACCAGTCGTCAAGTTGGTTCAAGATGGAGAGGATGTCTCTTCGAAACCAGTCCCACCATATTTAAAAGTAAGTGAAGCATAAGAGTGTGTTAGACGATAGATTAGATATAACTTACATCTATGAAAATGTTTCCCCTCCCATCTTTTGTAAATTCTTCAAACAATTTCACTCCATTTATACTGCATTTATATTCCTTGGAAATATAAAGAAAGCGATTATTCATGCTGTTTAACAGTTAACAGGTAATTTATTGATTGCATTGTTTATTTTGTTGTTAAAGTAATTATTTTTCTATTAATGACCATTCTCCAGAAAAATAGTCTATATCAGCATTATAGCATTTTAAAATACTTAAGAAACTCTGATAAACTAAATAATACATTTTTGCATTTAAATCTACTTAAGGGTACAGATAATTTATGTAAAAACAATGTCTAAAAGTTGTTTCTCCTTAAGTGAAATTAAAACCTTAATGCATCTATATCTCAAAATATAATTTATACCTACGGGTCCTATTTTCATAGATCGCCTCAATTGGACTTTGTTAAGCCATTAGAGTAGACAAAAATTTGGAATGTTTTGCTACTACAGAACACAGCTTATCTAGTATGTACATGCTTAATATTGTCATACACACAACTGTAGATATGATAACTAAGGACAGTAATATCCTAATTTGTTTCCTGGCAGTTACGGACCATTACTATGCTAGCATTAATTAAAAAATTTTGCAGTAAAAGTGCTTTTCTATTCTTGTACATACCTTGATTAAAATCAACACCATCCAAGAGCTTTGCAATGCGCACACATTTACATGGGACAAATACTCGCTGCAACAGTTTGCGCACTGCAGGTCTATCTACATAGTTTGAATAAATGTGCCGTCGCAACTCATTCCTGTCTCCACCCTCTGAATTTAGAAATAAGTGGCAATGAGCAGGTTCACCATCACGCCCAGCTCTTCCAACTTCCTGAACATAGCTTTCAAAGCTCCGGGGCATGTTGTAATGAATCACACCACGAATATCAGCTTTGTTGATTCCCATGCCAAATGCCACAGTTGCAACAACAATATGCAGTTGACCTGTAAATATTTTTTCCTTTGTAGAGAGAGAAATCTTTCAAGACAATTTACAAAACTGCATAAGGAACAGACAAATATGTTTTTACTTTCATTGCAAAAGAAATTATATTTCATATAGCAGAGCAAGAAAAGTGCTTTGAAATATATCTGGCATGTATATAACATCAGTTAATTGAAACAGCAATAATTCAATAATTTATGAAGCAAAGTTTTTATATACTAGCCAATTAATAATTTTAAACTTCAATGACACAAGAAAAACCAATTTAATAAGAGTACTTTAAATCTTAAATTCATTTTTACTCTCAGGATTTCTTGCTTTATTTAAAAAAAATATTTATGGCTATTGATGGCAGTATTAATAACTCTGTGAACCTGTATAGTAACACAATTCTCATAACAGAAGACTGACAATCTTAGTTCTGTGACTGATCAAGTAAATTCATGAATCATGATAATCCAGTTTATTAAACTACAGTAAAATGTCTTGTTCCTGGCATCTATGAGACAAAGCTGACGAATAACAAATTTTGTCAGATAACTGGAAAATATTTTTAGGTTATATAATGACATACTGCACAGGCATTTTTTCCATGCAGAAATTTAGCATTTTTCATTTGGACTTTTAAAAATTAAAATTTTGAAATACAAACCTTATTTTCAGTAGTTAACAATGTACATTTCTGCGAGTTCACAATAAAAAACACACTTAAGATGATGTACCTGATTACAATGTTAATTGCTGACCATATGACATCAACATCAGAGTAGCTACAAGTAATATTGCAATCAATTGCAACTATAAAGACAATGAAGTTGTAGTGGAGAATATTATTCCACCAATTATATCCCACTAACATTCCTTTCCATTTTATAAAACAGCTGCCAGTTCTGCTTAAGTGTAGGAACCTATTGCTTGCACTTCATGGAATCCATCATGCAGTAGCAGGGTTATTTCACTTTAGCTACTATCCACAGAAGAAGAGTGATTGACTGTCACTTATGCTCACTACTGTGAAGCAATGCTGAGTCCATACACTGCATCTATGACACTATTATGTGAGAATGAAAATGTCTAAAACAGTTATGTTTTTTCCTCCTTTATTTCTTTTCTTATTGAAAAATGCCATTGTCATGGTATTGCCAGTTATTTCAATATGAATAGGATGGATTTTACTGTATAACACTCTTTTGTAAGATGATCATGATTATATCCAGTGCTATACTTTTATGCATTTATGAAAAGATCTGTTGATCTGCAGCTACTCACGTGAACAAAAATGTGCTCTTCTCATTTTTGGTTGGAATATAATGAACAGTTTTTTTCCATCTGTGCAGTTAATACGTCAATTAAATTTGCAATACTATAGTTGATTGGAAGCAATAACAAAGTAACCATCAGAAAATCCATGATGGTAAAGGGACAAAGGCAAGTTACATATATTCACTTATGTGATTTGGTTTATTTATGGACAATCTTCAACATCTCAGGTCATCAGCGTTCCATTCAAATCAGGTAGTGAAAAGGCCGACAAATTTTGCTCAGAAGCCTCTTTTTTCAGGCTTGAGGTTCTTTATCTTGCTGTAAATGTATGACACGGGACCAATGGCTTTACTTCTCTTCCAAAGAAAGCCATACTTAGGATTTTTATGCCCGAAAAATCCATCGGTCCTGGATGGGATCTAACCTGCAATCTGGATTTAGGAGGCAAGTATGGTTACCACTACATTACCAGGACTGATATATTTACTCATGAAAGTCAAAGAACAAAGAAAATTTTAGACAGGACATGATATAAATTAGTATATCTACGAGGGTTGGAACTTAAATAGTGGCAACACTGTTGTGGAGACGCTATGCAACGGAATCTAATATTGTCGCTGATAGCACACGTTGTTTACGTACCTATCTTTTCTCAGAGCAAATGGACTCTACTTCCCACATCACCTGCATGCACACCATCGAGAGAAACACAGTCACTTGTGAGCTAGCGGTTAACGTACTATTGTCACTATGTTTTCGAAACAGGAATGGAGTTGGATCAAGATTGAATGTGCCAGAGGTCGTACAGAACGACAGTGTCATAAAGGTCTTCAAGAGGCTTGCAGGGAATCTGCATTTCCTTACAGAACAGTGGCACTTTGGGAAAAGCCTTCAAAGATGGTCGGCAAACTGTGGCAGACATTCATCGGGCAGGTCATCCTACGAGGGTCAGTGAAGAAGAAGTGTATGCTCTTGCCGCATTACTGGACAGTGATCGACGCCAGACGATTCGTGAGCTCGCCCAAGAAACCGGATTAGCGTATACGACTGTGCTTCACATTCTGAAGGAACGCCTGGGTACGCGGAAAATTGCATCACGATGGGTTCCGCATGACTTGACGGAAATGGAGAAATGGTTGCGTTAAGACGCTGCTAAGACGCACTTGGAGCGCTATGACCGCGAAGGAGAGACTTTCTTACGCCGTATCATAACCCTAGAGGAGACATGAGCCAAATCGTATGAGCCAAAACTGAAACGCCAATCGAACGAATGGCGTCAGTATGGGTCACCACGAAAGTCGAAAGCTCGTCAGAGCCCCAATACGGTGAAAGTTATGGTGATTCTCGTTTACGACTGTGATGGTGTTATCCTAACACATTACATTCCTCCACGGCAAACCGTTAATGCTGCGTATTACCGTTCGTTTTTGCAGCACAATCTGCGACCAGCTTTGAGAAAGAAGCGGCAACACTTTCTGCAGAATCCACCCATCATTTTGCACGACAATGCTCGGGCACATACAGCGCAAGCTGTGGATGATTTGTTCGGTCGATGGGGCTGGGAAGTACTGTACCATTCCCCATACTCCCTGGACTTAAGTCCTTGTGACTTTGATTTAATTCTGAAGATGAAGGAACCACTTTGTGGCATTCGCTTCAGAAGTGTTCTCCAGAGATTCAACAGGCAGTAGACTGCTCCATCTGCCCCATCAAGAGAAGAGGCTCTGCTAAAGGTATACTGCGACTTCCACATCGCTGGCAACAGGTTATACACAACACTGGTGACTACATTGAAGAACAATAAAGGTTGCTAACATGTAACTCTTTTGTATCGGTTGTAAATAAATAGTTGCCACTATTTAAGTTCCAACCCTTGTACAAATAAGACTAAATGAAAATGGAGTGCAAACTGACAAAATGTGTAAGAGCTGATTCTAATCATATAAATGTGTCCTGTAAAATTAAAGTAAAAAGGTTTATAATTCTTGTATATCACTATTTAGAAAATATTATACAATTATTTCATTGATATAACTGAAGTAAAATATTCAGAAGTTAGACCCTATTATTATAATAATGATTAATATTCAAAACAGTCTCTGTTTAAGCATATAATTACTCAATATTTACTAATTTTAATGTTATTGTGATATTCAAAACATGTCCAACTAAGATGGTTAAAATTAGTTAAATTTGAGTGACTCCTAGTCAAAATTGTATATTTAATGTTGCATGTAAAAATTACCACAATTTAAAACTAGTGTCTATGATAATTTCCATTTATTGTACCATATCATAATTCAAAAACTGAAATGGACAGCCTTTGCAATGCAATTGTTAATCCAAAGGTGCTGGGTTTGATTTTCGGTCAGATCAAGCTGTCTGGTAAGGTTCTTTTTTTCCAGAATTTTCCTTATTCTGAGAAGGTGAATGCCAGGCAGCTTTAAGGCACCAGAAACTCTAAGCTCATTTGCATCATCATTAACTCACTTACCACCACGGGTGGCCAAGGTTGTTAACATGCACACTCATGAGCAGAAGGTTTGGGGTTCGAATCCCGCCAGGACCATCCTCCTGGACTGGGGTTTTTTCCAGGCTTTCCTCAGTCCTCATAACTGGTAAATGCCAGGTACCCTAAAACTTAGGCCTGGAACGTTTCCTTCCTATAAAAATGTCCTTTCCTAATTTATCATTTCATCTCATGTATCATCAGTGTCCACTGCCTGTGGTGCCTCAGTAGTAAAACCGGGCGTTTAAAAAAAAAAAATCAATATCCAATCTACAGACATCAAGAAGACCAAAGCAGCCAAAGTAACAATAAATAACACAAAAAAACTGAAATGCTATTTCTATTCATGTACATTACTAATGATGTTAACAATTATGTATTTGTATTTTACCTGACATAAAGGCTTGCTGCACCTGTTTTCTGCGTGTTGCACTGAGGCCTGCATGGTATGGTTCTGCACAATGTGAGAGACCTTTCTTACTGTGTAGAGGTTTATTCCGATTCTATAATTAGTAGATAAAAATGAGAAATCTCATTATTTATAACAATGAAACAGCATGAAAAGTAATATTTTCCCTACTAGAGACATTAAGCCTTATCCCCTCACATGCTACAATAGACTCTTAAATGCTTTCGACTTTGGAAAGGATGCTGAAATGGAAAGTTCTAAAGCTATAATAGTAGAAGTGTCCATATAAATTACCATGGTAAATTACAAATCATATTACTTAAGATAAAGACTATAATATTCGATTTACATTCATTGATAATATATTTTTAATCATATAAATTTAACAAGTTCATTGGCACATGTTTTTATGTTAGGTAAAGACTTTAATGTCCAATTCAAATAGCATATATATTCATTGGCAATATGTTTTAAATTGTATAAATCTTGTAAGCTCAATTGTATACATTTCATGTACCAGATAAGGGCTATTACAATGTAAGTTTTAATGATTGTTTGTTGGCCCTTATGGCAATACCAAATAAGAAAAAATCTAACGATTCAAATGAACATATACATAGCCAAGAATATGAAAAGATTAAGATAAGAAAATTGTAATACTAAGTGAATCAACCATGGCAAGCTTAACAACATTAATAATGTGTACCAAGAATGAAACATGAGACAGACCGCCTTATTGCAACTAAATAGAAATGAACAAGTTTCATTTGCTCAGTATATGTTGAAAATATAATGCACTGTAATGTACAGTATTACTACAATCCTATTGTAATTAAAGACTGTTTATATCTTGAAATGTTTAGTTATGCATTCGATTCTGTCAAGAGTTATGTTTTAAATTCTGTTAGCAGAAATTGTGATTCTTACTTTGTATAAAGAAGCAGTATTCTAACATTATGTACAGATAAGTAGCGATTAACATTTCATGGAAGAAATTACAAAATTATTAATTGTGGTAAATGAAAAGAGTTACGAGTTTGAATTAATATCCATATAGGAAAATTGTATATGAGTTACAACAGGACAAAAAGCAGTTTTTGGGAATGAAATATAAATTATAACACGTCTGTTGTATTCAGTCTGCATATAATAATATTTTCAGAAAAAATATACTGTTGTGTGATAATAACAAAACATTAATAAACTCCGTAGATTTCTATCCATTGTGATTTTGTTATACATACTTAAAAGGGAACACCAGTTATATTCTGCTACAAATATGATACCCAACAAGTTGGCAGTAGTGAATGTTGATGCCACCTACACATGTCGCAATTAATACCATCACAAACATCAATTAGTAATGGTGGTCTGACATAATGTGAAGCATATCTGCAAAGATTAAATGAAGCAGAATTATAAAGATGATTACATGATGGGAAGGAAAAATAAAACCATCAATCTTCATGAAACTTTTACCAGAGTGGACACTGTTTGCAGATTTATCACATTATTTAAAGTGGACAACTCTGTTATACAGAGAGTAAACAATTTAGAGATACACCTTTGGAATTTGAAATAAAATAATGTTAAAAAAGCAAACTGCCATCTTTGATCATTTAAAAAAATTAGGCACACTGTGCTTGTAAATATATTTATAGGAAATTTTTTTTTTAATTGTTATGAACATGTAAATATAGCAAAACCTGTTCAAGATAGAAGTATTTCAGTCTTAACATTTCTTCCAAATTGACCAGGTTTCCATGTTATTTAGGTTTGATACCAAGTGCAATCTACTATATGTATCAAGTTAAGGCATCCATATTACTTGAAATTTCACATGCAAGTCATTTCCATTGATGCTAATTGTTAAAAAATTACTGTTTATTACTGCACTAAATCAACAAAACTGTATGTCATTGTATAAAAGATAATGGCTTTGTAGAAGTGCTTTAAAAAATAAAACAGTTTCAACACCATTTTACTTGTCACTCAGTTGACATCCTGCCAATAGTGTTTTGAATCTTTCTTGTCAGTCAGCAACAACAGAACTGTTAACATCACTTGCTTCTTCAAACACTTGATTCCAAAGAATGTTATGTCTGTTCTTAAAACTTTCAAGCATTCATTTGAAGCTTTGATATCAAGCTTATTTAGTTTTTTCATTAATTCAAGGGTTTGTGTCTGGGACTTTTTTGAATGCATGCTTACAAACCATTCCCATCATAATTTGTTTATTTCTTCATAACCCATTATTTTTTGCTTTCACTCATTTTCACATTACTGCTTCCTAACCATTCATTCATCATGTGTTCTTTGATTTTTAATGTGCCATACACCCGAGTCTTGCCACACTTAAATTTCAACATTACATCTCTCACACTCTTGTTTCTCCTTTTCTTTAATTTTTGCATAACCTTAACTTTATCCTTTAATAATAGTGTCACCTTTTTATGCGACATTACTGCTGTATACAATTAAAAAACTAACACCTTGAACCAAATGCTTCAGAAAAGGACAATATTGCATAAGCAACTAATGGAAGGATGCTTTTTCACCCTTGTCAATGTTAATGGGTTGATAAATTTAACACCCTCAAGTCAGCAGGGCCAACCCCATAGAATGTTAAGAAAAATTTGTTTCTACTTAAATGACCAACATGACAGAGTTTCCTTTTGTAGTATAGGGTTGCTTAAAAATAATAACTTCCTACAGCTTTTTTAAAAGCATGATTCAATTTCTGCATTGGGTGGTTTGTTTTATTCAACAAAAATAACAAATAAAACATACAAAATTTGCTGGGACCAAGATATTATTCCGAAATGGATAGGTTTCCAGAGTATTCAGGTTCCAAAATGGGCAGATTTCACTATTTATTTTGAGGATGTTTTGAAATTGTAATGTAAATGCTAGGAAACTGCAATCTTGGACTGCAGTATTTATGTAATTGCAGTACAATATGTAGGGTAAGTATCTGCTTGTTGATGAACTGGGGACTGGGGGGCTGAGCCAATCAAATTGGAATAAATTTTGATTGGATTCAGTGCCTTCTGGAAATGCCAAAAGCACTGTTCCTAATTGTCATATTTAAAAGTGATGTTGTTTTTTTTTTTTGTCTATTTTGTATTTATAAAAAATCTGTATGCGATGCATGAGAAATAAATACATCTGCTTGTTACTACTGTCATGTTAATAACATATTTTGACATCATTTATGTGTAATATAGAAAAATATTTATAAAAATTCTGCATTATACCGAAACCTCAATTAAGGTAAAAAAATTTCAGGTTCCTGTAAACATTCTAAATAGGTGTTGTACTGTATTACAGTATACAAGAATAAAAAATTGTGAAATTCTGATAAGCAATAACATTGTTATTTTATATATCAGGCGTCCCATTTATCTTATTAAAAAAAAGTTTTTAACATCACGGGAGAGTTCCTGCTGAGGGTATACTTTTTTTGTATCTCTATTAATGTACGACATACAGAGCAGAAATTTTTTTTAAATGGCCTCATGTCATTTTATTCAATAATACATTTACCCTCTCCAAAAGTTATTAAAAATGTATATCATTGTACCATTTACTACTTAAATGTAAACTGGAACTTGCACAGTGAGCTAATCATATTAATTGATATCATACAATGATATCAATTAACATTGTACCATTTTTGTCATTGTACAAAATTTATCAAATTACATAAAAAATAGCAGTCATAACCCCATCTAACACAAATGTAGTGTACCACACAGTCAGTATAAAATTAATCCCAAAGAAAAAATTAATATAAAAAATTTACTAGGTTCCACAGTAAAGACACCATACCATAGAATAAAAATCAGGAATTTACAAAATTAAATGTGCAGATTGTAATCTAAAATACATCAGAAAAACAAAGAAAAATTTAGAAACTTGTAGAAAGGAACACTTTAGAAACATATATTTTAAACAAATTAATTAATCAGCAGTGGCAGTTACTTTTGGATCAAAATCACAAAAATAAGTCAAAGCTGCTGAAAGAACTTCATGCCCCAATAGAGCTATCTACTTGGGAATTTCATCCTGAAAAATAGAAAAAAAACTTAATGAATTTGAAGGTCCCATCTGTAGATGAACCCAACTAGTTCTCATTCAAACCATCACAGACCACCACAAAAGCACCTAAGGATCCAGCCGGCACATCAAGTAGTTGATCCATAGCTGAAGATGGAAGCAATTGTCCCGGAAATACATCCTAATGAGTTAGTGTGAACATATTTAATAAATTCTTTTAGAATACAGCAATTATGATTTAGAAACCATCCTAGCTCTTTCCCACAACCATAACCCTCTAAAATAATCAATATAAACAAAGAAACATTATAATAAAATAAACTAAGGCATTTTATACAATTCAATAATCATCTGAATTAACAATAAATCCATTCTGATTTATAGAACCCCTGGGCTTAACTAGCTTACATCCATATACATATAAACTTTTAATCTACTTCACATACAATCAAAATTCAACTGACCAATTACACAAAGCAAACACAATCGAGCTCATAGATCATCTTTCCTCATTGACCATAACCATTTGTTCTCAACTCTATACAAATATTCTTCAAGATTCTTAATTTGCATTTGATCATCAAAATGTCCTTTGTTGCAAATTTGCTTATTTAATTTCAACCAACCATTTACCATGCATTGCATGTTGTCTTGATTCATCTGTTCCTGAACATTCAAACAAAATTTGTTCTGCATTTTCCATATTTGAACATATAGGGCAAACTCCATGCTCCCAATAAGCATACTACTACCAGCCCATTTGAGCACAAAGTCTAATAAAAGTAATACCTCTCTACACTTGCCTAATTTAATATACAAATTAATTGCATGGCCACATAGACTTACAATTGCAGAATTTAACATAAAATAAAGATCTCTGGCATGGGCCTGTTTCATTTATAATTGTTCATTTTCTCAACAAATTCCTTTTATTTGAATTCACATCCTTCTTAATTTCACCCCACCATTCTACCAATAGGGGAAAATGAGTACTATTACTAACTAAATTCATCACTTTAAAATTTATCACTGACTGTAATGACTCCCAACAATATATAACAAAATCCACAACCTATTACCACTTGCACTAACAAATATATATTCATCACTTAAATGTAAATTGGAACTTGCACAGTGAAGCCAATCATATTAATTGATATCATTGTATGATTCAGTTGAACTACACACTCTTAAAGCTTCACTTACTTTTCCATACATTTATGAAAAGTAAGTGAAGCTTTAAGAGTGTGTATTTCAACTGAATCATACAATGATATCAATTAATATATTCATCATCTTTATCTTCCTTCCAAAAACCATTTAAAATAAAAATTCTATAGGAAACCCCTTTCAATTTTTCCATCTCATTTCCTAACTGGTGCAAGAGATTGTGGCTGTTATGTTGGGAGTTTCTGAGTGGATTATAAACCATTCCTAAACACAATGTTAGTTTCATCAATATTACCCATATTACACCCTCCAGCCTAGAATTCACATTTTTTTATCTTACTCTTCTATTCCTATCTAAAAATAGCCCCAAGACATATTAAGTTCTTCTCTTAATATTCATTCTCAAATCCTTTTGTATATTTGTATATTCAAACTCTGCCATTCTAATTTCAACCCTATCCTCTAACCATTTCTCAACTAATGCTTAATGAATGAATCTTTTCAACCAACAAGGCTATTAAACTCAAAGACACTTCTTTTCAAATCTTCATAATTCCAAAAAACCAATCCCAGAAACCTGATCTCCTTTTCACCCTATTCTGAATCCACTGTAGCTCTGGTCTCCTGCAATTTCTTTCTACTTCTGAGTTTGATCCATCACTGCTGACCTATGATGCTGCCAGAGATAAACATATCTCCCTGCATACCGCTGTAACGTACTATCAGATTCTAGAATACTTCTATGTGATGGTGACACAATACTAGAATCCATAGTTATGTTTTCCTCTCCCTTTCTTCCTCCCTCCATCCCCAACTCGCCAACTGCAGAATCTCTCGTGACACTCACCTTCCTGGTGATATCTTCTATGCAGTGACATCACTATGACTACTCTTACTTTACCTTGAAGCTCCAACACATTCTTTTGAGTTGTTCCTCAGCCTCTTCTTTCCTTGCTTGCCACAAACATTGGCAAACCAACCCTTCATCTTCCGTTACCCATTCCAGTTAGATCAAATTGCCAAGTCATATCCTTCTGTCTACTTCTATCAACAATGCTTAGCTCCTTTTTATTTGCAATTCCCATCTTTCCTCAATCCAAAGTTGCATATTCCATATATAAGCTTTCTTTCCATTTGCCCTGGCATCTTTCATTTCTAGTGCAATCTTCCCCTTTATTTCTCTCTCTTAATCTGACTAGTCAGTCTTTATATACTAATTAATGTGTTCAGTTCTTAACACTAACTCCACTTACTTTTTTAAAACTTTGGACTAGTTTCGGGAGAGGTTCCTCCCATCATCGGCTGTTGTTGACTGAATGCTGTTGTTCAAAACGGGGGATGGATGCCCGTTCGCTCCTGTGATGGTATCTTGTGGTTCTAGTAGAAACTTGCTGAGTTCATCCAGCGGCAGAAAATCAAAATTCATTAAGTTGTTCTTATTTTTTAAAATGAAAATTCTCTCCCATGTGAATAGTTCTATTGGGTTGTGAAGTTGTTTCAGCAATTTAATTTCCGGTTTTATTTCATGATTTTTGTTCCAAAAATGAGCTGCTATTGCTGATTTGTCTATCTGTTTCAATCTAATGTTCCTAAAATGTTCTTTTCTTCGAATTTCTAAATTTCTTTTCATTTTTCCAATGTAGCTCTGCTTACAATATGCACATTTAATCTCATATATTCCTGATTTTTGCTCTGTAGGGATGGTATCTTTCATTGTGCAATGTACTAAATTTTTTATATTATATTTGTTCTTTGGGGCTAACATAATTCCATGTTCTTTGAATATCTTCTTAAATTTGTTGTGGTAAGTTGGGTGGTATGTGAAGATATTCAAAGAACATGGAATTATGTTAGCCCCAAAGAACAAATATAATATAAAAAATTTAGTACATTGCACAATGAAAGATACCATCCCCACAGAGCAAAAATCAGGAATATATGAGATTAAATGTGCAGATTGTAAGCAGAGCTACATTGGAAAAATGAAAAGAAATTTAGAAATTCGAAGAAAAGAACATTTTAGGAACGTTAGATTGAAATAGATAGATAAATCAGCAATTACAGCTCATTTTTGGAACAAAAATCATGAAATAAAACCGGAAATTAAATTGCTGAAACAACTTCACAACCCAATAGAACTATCCACATGGGAGAGAATTTTCATTTTAAAAAATAAGAACAACTTAATGAATTTTGATTTTCCGCTGCTGGATGAACTCAGCAAGTTTCTACTAGAGCTACAAGATACCACCACAGGAGCGAACGGGCGCCCATCCCCCATTTCGAACAACGGCATTCAGTCAACAACAGCTGATGATGGGAGGAACCTCTCCCGAAACTAATCCAAAGTTTTAAAAAAGTAAGTGGAGTTAGTGTTAAGAACTGAACACATTAATGTAGTATATATTACCACTCCATTGTCTACAACTTCGTAAGTACAATTTTTACTTAATTAGTCAGTCCTTATTGATGAAAATATTAATTCCTTCATACTGTGTAAGAGTGTAAGATCTCATACACAGTATTCATGGTAGTAAGCTTTACTATTTGTTTATTGCCTACTTGTCTTTCCACCCAAAAGGCATCTGCAATTTCCCATCCTCCCAATCTTCAGCTTTTGCTCCAAAATGTCTTGCAGCTCCTATAGGGCCCAAACTCCTTTCCTTGCTTAAACTCCAGTAAAAATGAAATTAAACTTATGATTCTTGTCCTTGAGCTTTTCTGTTCTCCTTTTAACTCCTTCAATCTCTCTTTATTGATATCTGAACTACTTCTTGTATCTGTTGCTTAAAATTCTGGGAAATTGCATTCATCTTATTGCTAAAGCATTCTTCTAAACCATCCATTCTGCCTAGAACCTTTCCCACCACATCCTCTGAAACATATTGGACCAGGGTTTATTTCAACTGCACCATTAAATTAACAAAACTTACAAAATAATTCCAATAATTCATGCATTCTTGATCTATTTCTTTTCCCTTTTTGTTCATTTGGTTTATCATACTTAGCTCAAACTACCCAATTCTTGCCAAAATAAACCAATAGATGTCACAAACTGGTCAAACAAACACTTCTCAAAAAAGAATCACAACTATTAAATATAGGTCTCAATTCTTGGATAGATTGAGAAATTTAGCACCGTATGTAGCCAACATGACATAGCAACAAATCGGAAGGAGATAAATTGGCATAGTTCACAATGTGGGAATCAATGAGAGACATAATAAAAGAAAATAATAATAAAAAAAAGTCATATCATAGGGTACTCAGATTCCTAAAAGAAAATGGCATAATTTATGTTAAAGCTGACAAAGACACAAAATCGTCATATTGAATGAGACAAGGCTATGAAAACAGCATATACAATTTACTAGATAGCCAGAATTATGAAAAAATAAAAACTCATCCACTCAGAAATGTGTTAATTCATGAGGTAAACTATTAATTTTTTTAATAATTTAGTAGTAGCAGTAGTAGTAGTATTTATTTCTCATGCATCAACATACAGATTTTTTTAACAAAATAAACACAAATAAAAAACATTGCTTTTAAGTATAACAATTAGGAACAGAGCCGTTGGCAATTTCAGAACGGAATAACTCCAATCAAAATTTATTCCAATTTCATTGGCTCAGCCCCCCAGTCTCTGGTTCATCAGCAACTACCTCCTGGAATATCCAGGAGACTAGGCTCCGATGCAACCAAAAACACAACATTAAAAATATAAAAATAATTTATACATTCAATACAATATTAAGTTATATTTCCTACAATTCCTTTTTTTTTTAAATTCAACCCATTCGGCCAAATTTCTATCCTTGAGAGTTACTTATTCCTTAGGACCTTATACACACTAACCCTGGTTATTGGTGTATAAGGATCCTATTTAACTAATGCTAAATAAAGTCCCATTCCCTCTCCCACTCATATCATCCTCCTTTCACTATATGACCATTCTATGCCATTTCTCAAGCACATTTTCTAAATATTTTATACCCATAACCATTTTTGTCTTACCTTGCCTATGTATTTTCCTGGTTCCTTAATGTTTTTATCTGGTTTTAAATTTAAAATTCTTCTACCTCTTATTTCATCTAGTAAGTTTTCCCACTTTCGTAATAGGAACTGTTCTCTCCAAAACTTGGTTTGCTTACATTCTAGTATACAATGTACTATCTGGTTCTTCACTCATAGGACATATCCCCTTGGTGTATCCATTTTTTAATAAACTTAAATATTTTACTGCTGTTCTAAACCATGCCAACTCATCCCTTCCTACCTTATCACAAATTTCAATATATCTTTCTCTTCCCCACACATTTTTAGTGTACTATATCATTTCAGAGATTTTTTGGTGTTAAGATTTGCCCATATTTTTTGTTTTTCAATACCCTCAATTCTTATTGTTATCCCTTTCCAAAATACTTTACCCAATCTTTCTCCCCTGTACCATATTAATCCCATGCCCGCTTCTTGTCAGATATTTTGGATTTTAGATAACCAAGTTTCTCTTCCCTTAATTTTTCCTTGTGCTACTAAACACTGATTAATGATATTCTCTTCTTCTAGTCTCTCTATTCTATACCAATATTTCAATATCCTTTCTATGACCTTGCTTTTATAATCCAATCTTCCTAGTTCCATTAGGGCAATATCATTAGATGAAGATCTACGTAAGCCTTGAACAATTCTACAAAATAATCTATTTATCACACTTATCCCTTTCCATCTTTGTCTGGCCCCCAAATTTCTGTTCCATACATCATTCTGCTCTCCACTATTGAGCCATATATTTTCTGCAACCATTTTACTTGCATAAGTAAATTACTAAAAAACACAACCATTCTCAACTAGGAACAAAAAAGAAGATATACTAAACAACCCTACTATCTATAGCCTACTGAAAATAAATAAACCTGGTAATAAAATGAGACCAATTGTAAATACAATATTCACCCACATATAATAATTACCTTTTAAAAATTCAATAGTTTACTGAAATACAAAAGTCAAAGCATAAAAAACTCATCAGAATTAATAGAAAAAATCAGACACATGAAACTGGAAAACAGAGATTTGCTAGTTTCTTATGTTGTGGTCTCTGTTTTCTAGCATCCCCAAAGAAAAACTAATAAATATTGTTAATCAATAAACCTACCTGGAGAAGTAATAGAGCAATATCTGAACCTCACCAAAATTTGCATTAATCAAACCTATTTAACATTCAGAGGCAATATATATATATATATACACACACACACACACACACAAAAGAAGGGTTAAGCAATGGAAAATCCACTCTCACTATTCTTAGCAGATATATGTCGGTCCTGGTGGTGTAGTGGTTACCATACTTGCCTCCTAAACCCAAGATCACAGGTTCGATTCTGGCCAGGACCAATGGATTTTTTCGGGCATAAAAATCCTAAGTATCTTCCTTCGGAATAGAAGTAAAGCCGTGGGTCCCGTACATTTACGGCATAATAAAGAACTTCAAGCCTGTAAAAAGAAGCCTCTGAGCAAAATTTGTTGGCCGTTTCACGCCCTGAATTGAATGGGACGCGGATGACCTGAGATGTTGAAGAGCATCCATAAATAAAAAAAACAAATAAATAAATTAGCAGATATTTACACGAGTTTCTTGGAAGTAAAAGTAGTTCAGGCTTTCCCACATATGTACAGATGATGGTACTGTTATGTTGATGATATCTTTGCAATAGTAAATGAAAAATGGAAAGGGAATACAATTTAACTATCAACCTACAAGTCAGTAACATTAAATTCACAATGGAAATGGAAAACAACAACAATATAAAATATGACTGGTTTATACAAATGTTATCATTTTTTTAACAAATGTTATAATTTTTTAATGATTGGTTAAAGCAGGAAAGAATACGTCCACCTTACTAACATTTGTATAAACCAGTCATATTTTACATTTGCAGGTGAATTCTATAAACAGAAAACAGGAATCACAATGGGAAATCCTATGTCCCCCTTTCTGGCAGATTTATTTACGAGTACATTCATAACTCGCATAATTTCGCCTTCCTACATTATTTTAAATGCTGGTACAGATATGTTGATGACATTTTTAGTATATTGAAAAAAGAATTTGTTGAAGATGCTTTGAAGCTTTTAAATATACAAGATAGGAATATATTCTTCACACTGGAAACAGAGACAAAGGGAATATTGCCATTTTTAGATATAAAAATTAATAATAATTATGGAAATTTAGAATTTGGAATCTATAGAAAGGATACGCACACAGATAACTATATAAAAGCAATTTGGTTTAACCCCATAGCTCACAAGCACTCAATTTTCAACAGTTTAACACATAGACTGGTGAATTTACCAATCAGTAAAGAGGAGTACAAAAAAGAATTTGAGAAGATACAGGAGAGTGCCATTATAAATGGTTTTAATAAAAATTTAGTAAACTTAAATAGAAACTTAATAGATTCCTAAAGAAGAAAGTGATCAAGAATACCACCACACTATTAATTGAAAAAGAGAGACCAGTTTTTAAAAAATTCACCTACCATCCAGTAGATATGAATAAATTCCAATTTTTTTTAAAGATATTAACATTAAATTGGCACATGTTAATAGATACACTCTGAAAAATGCTTTAGTGGATAACAGTTTTAATTACATTCCACAGGAGAAAAAGTCGGGCATCTACAAAATAACACGTAAAGAATGTGGTAAGATATACGTTGGAAATACTAAAAATGAACACAGTTAAAGGAACATTTCAGGAATGTTAAGCACAAACAGATTGATAGGTCAGCAGTGGCACACCATTTTTGGAAAGATAATCACGAAATCAAAAGAGAAATAAAGTTACTAAAAGAAGCACACAGATGTATAGAATTGGACACATGGGAGAAGAATTACATTCATAAACATAGGGATCATCTTATGAATTTCGACATTACAGGAGAATGTAATACCAATTTCCAGTTTATAAAGGGAAAAAAAAACAAAAAACAAAACAAAAACACAAGGACGGAGCCACACGTCCTCATAGATGTTAGTTTCTCATACCAGTCGTCAAGTTGGTTGAAGATGGAGAGGATGTCTCTTCAAAACCAGTCCCACCGTATTTAAAAGTAAGTGAAGCATAAGGACAGATTAATTATAATTTACATATAACAAGCTTCACTATGTAAGTTCCAACAGAACTTTTTAAAAATGTCTTATTTTTCGAAAGTTCTTAAATGAAGGGAAATTTAGTTAATTCTGATATTTCAAACAATAGTAACCTCATCACAAAGTTCATAAAATCCACAGAGTGACACCTTGATACCATGCCAGGAAGCTGATAGCGGAACCATGCTGATGATGAAGGCAACAGCCTTCATAACATTTCGAGTGGAACAAAACTAGCGAAATTTAGTAAATTCTTCATAAATATTTATATATTACTCAATTCTTATTCTATATACTATCAAATCCACTCCTATTGTGCCTTATTGCCTTCTACAAAACGAGGAGTTCTCACCTAACACATTCTTCCTCTACCATTGCTAGCTCAGTACTCCTTCATTACTTGCATTTTGCTAAAAGCAGAATCATTTAGTACACTTAATGTGTAGAGTAAGTGAGTAAGAGGGAAGCCGCAGTCTTCAAATCATAAATGTTAGAACATTTTATTAACTTTTCATACAATGGCTCAAAATGTTGCTAAATTGGCCTGTTTATTACAGCAAAGGTTTCTTGAGGGATGGCCACCAATTCCCAGAACATTTCTTTTCATAGTACAGAGGGTTTATGACCCAGGATGTATAACACAAATATGACAAGGACAAGTGAGAAACACACCCAAGATGGGGAAGAAATTTGAAACTTGTGGATAAATACACCAGTGCCAGTAGTCATGCAATAGCTCACATGCATGATGCAACTCTCAGACTCACAGAATTGGCATTTTCAATTACCTCAAACCCATACATTGGTCTGTAATATAAGTTAACACGACTTACAGGAGAGATTTTCAAAATATGAGCAGGAATTGTCAGTGACAAACTAATTGATCCCTAGTACTGACAGTAGAGATGATTATGTCATTTCTATAGTACATTCTTCCAGATTTACTGGAGAATGCCCCTCTAAGAACTAGTACAGTTAGCTATAGTATGGTCCCCACCTACATATGAATTGCATTTGGATCCATTACATGGCATGCTGGATTGTCAGATCTAAATCCTACCAATTTTTTCCTCCAATGAAATGCATTTTACAAACAAGAAATTTCAAATGAAACTCTTAAAAATTGTTTTTTCAGGTTGATGAGGAAATGTAAAACAATGTATAAGTTAATAATGCTAATACAGAGTTGGTTTGGTGACACTCATATGTCACTTACTTGGTTTTCAATATACATGTGTCAGGAATATTTGGTACTATTCAAATGGGAGAAACAAAATCTGTAGGAGGTTCAAGGAATTTATTGAAAATACCCAAAGTCAGAGTTTTGAAGTTCATGATGTAGTTTTTATTTTCTATGATAAATGTTTTCTTCCATGCTGTAAATTAGAAAAGATGCCGGTGTGTTTTAATAATTTAGTTTTGGTATCAATTTCATAGTTTTTTTGACCAAATATGAGCTGCTACTGCTGATATTTGTTTATAATAGATATTTCTTAAATTTTCTTTTGTATGGGTTTCCAACTTTCTTTTTAATTTAACTACAGTACACCTGAACAAGTTTTTGCAGTTAATTTGATAGATACCAGACTTTCTGTCAGAGAGTATAGGATCTTTGCAGGATGATTTAATAAATTTTTAATATGTACTGTGGACATTTTGAAGAGCTGAAATATTTCGTGTTTTTAAATTTTTTTAAAAAAGTTATTGAATATATGTGAATTTATTT
Organism: Metallyticus violacea; assembly: GCA_030762175.1. NCBI lineage: Eukaryota > Metazoa > Arthropoda > Insecta > Mantodea > Metallyticidae > Metallyticus > Metallyticus violacea. The sequence continues at coordinate 62,810,148 of CM060840.1, forward strand.
AATTGAATATCTTATTTTAAATATAATAGTAAACTTATGTCTTGACACCTTTAATTATTTTAAATTATATTTGAGATTTCTTTTGAATTATACTTATACAAATATATAAGTTCTTGCAAATGTCAAACAGCTGGATAAAGAGGTGGTATGGCCATATGTAGGCATTTAGAAGTCAGAGGAATAGTTAACATAGTGTAATGAAAGTTCTTTGTAGAACTGTCTTACTTCTTCCAAAGCTAGGTTTAATGAGGTTTCACTTGTACAATATGTGTACTACTTATTAAATTATTTTTAATTATGTGAAACAGAATGGAATCTCCATGAAACTATTATATTAAGATGCACAGTTAGTGTATAATTATTTTGAATTTGCATGAAACATAAAATAATCTTTCCACAAATAGTATTTTATTAATATGTTTATTCATAATTAAGTAATTTTGAGTTTAATTAAAATGTAAAGGTTTCTTCAATGAAAATAATACCATTTCATTAAGTGGTGTATTTATAATTTAGTTGTTTTGAATTTATTCAAAATATAAAGGAATCTTTCATGGTAATGTTACAAAAGTACTGTGTATCTACTCAGTTTAGTGATCAACTACATGAAAAAAATTAACAAATAAAAAATTAAAAAACAAATAAATTTTTAAAAACTAATAATAAATATTTAACTCTCCATAATCAAGGAATTTGCATAGTAAATCAATTGAAAACTCCATTTTGATACTGTGACTTAATTGCAATCTGGAAAGAAGAGTTTATTTACATTGCCCTTTCATGCCTTGCCAAGTGGCTTGTTGAAGCTAAATTCACCTCACTAAGGGGTAGGTAATGCTCCTTACTCTCTGAAGCATTGCAACACAATATTTGAAAAGAAAAAAAGGGTGAGAAGGGAGAAATTTACATTTAACAGTTTGATATTTACATGCAATGACGTAGTTTATTCCTTCTGTGAATTAATGTTGCATTCCCTTTCACCTTATATGTACGAGGTTACTCAGAAAGTTGTTAGATCTGACTGAAATCTTACAATAGGGAGGAAAATAATTTCACCAGCATCTTGCATGGTACTTTGTTAGTCAATAGTGAAAGTTTCAGCCTGACTGCAAAGAGAACATTTTCGAGCAATGATTCTTTATGATTTTAAAAATGGTTTAATCCAGAGTCAATGTCCTGAGACTCACACAGGCTTTTGGAACCTTACTTCTTCCCTTGGTAGGTTGGCAGCATTTAGAAGGGGTCAACATCCCTTGAAGATGAATAAAGAAGTGGGTGGCCATCTACAGCAGTAACCGAAGAAAACATCAATGTTATGGAGAAAATGGTGAGAGAAGACCTATATCACATCCCAGGACATCGAGGCAACCTTAAAGATTGGATCAGGGAGTGTTCCAAAAATATTGCATGACTAACTTTCCTGAAAGTTAGCAAGGTTTTATCCTGCTGGGTACTCTATAACCTCACACAGGTCCAAAAGGATGCCAAGTGGTGCCAAGAAATGTTCCACAGATTTGATAATGATAGGTCTCACAACCTTTCTAAAATCAATCATAAATAATATGTCTCACAGCCTTTCTAAAATCAATCATAACAGGTGATGAGACATGGATTTATCAGTGTGACCCCAAAAAAAAAAAAAAGAAAAAAAAAAGGCCAGTCTTTAATGTAGGTCTTCACTGATAACAGTCTGCCTGTGAAAGTCAAAAGGATATGAACTATTGGCAAGAAAATGGTGGTTATTTTTTTTTGGCACAACTGGTCATGTGGCAACAATAACTCTAGAGAATCAACAGTCACTGCACAATGGTACACTAGTTGCACTCTCCCAGTTTGAAAAAGTGTAAGAAAATCAACCAAGAACTGAATTGAGAAGCATCTTGTTGCATCATGTCAATGCATCTGCCCATGTTGGATTTTCTCCAGGAAACCCCTGCTCAACTGCTGACCCTCCTCTCTATAGCTAAGACCTGGCACCCAGTGACTTCTTCCTGTTCCCTACTGTGTAGAACTGACTGCAGGGGAAGCAGTTTTCATTGCCTGACGATTGTACAGATCGAGCTTGACTCAGTAAATAAGAACGACTAGCACCAGTGCTTTCATTCGTGGTTCAGAAGGATGGAAAGATGTATTGAGGCTGAGGGAATTTATTTTGAGAAGATAGGATGGTAAGTTTTGGATTAAATATTTGGGGAGGCCAGTGCCTAACAATTTTCTGAGTAAATCTCATAAATACTGATTCTTGACTATACTTAGCACAACAGAGGTTAACAAGATTCATTAGACAAGTTATTGCACACCAGAAGTGTACATAATCAACTTTGTAAATTAATATATAGAAGGAATGTAATAATCTTTAAAAAACACAATGCTAAACCTGAAAGCTAGGATTTTTATACTGACCTGGAGACAGGTTCGAATGAGTACTGCAAGTCGCTCACATTCCTCTCGACGAGTACAGTATATTATTAGAGATGTACATGCACCAAACCTCTTCCCTTTCAGCAAGGTAATCAGAGCCTGATCACGCAGTCTGTCTCTTGATACTGACAGTACCAAATTGTTGGGCAATGGGGTATCAGACACCACGCCAGCATCTCCATCAGGTACGCCAAGATGTGCTACTATACTGGAACAAGTTGCTTGAGTAGCCGTAGCAGTAAGCCCCAAAACTGTGCGCACACCAAGCTTTTCCTTTAACACCTAGAAGCAGCACACAATAGCCAATTTTTAAAAGTTATAGTAACTACGAACAATTTTCATATGTGGGGGGGGGGGTAAGCAATGATTGCAAAGAGCAGCTGTAATCTATTGGTGTTTATTAGAAATCTTGTGTTAGGAGGAAAAATTCAAAATTAGTTTTAAGAGTTACAAGGTTGATTTCTGAACCATCAGAGAACATTTAAAATCAGAAATGAAATTATGTTGATATGCTGATAAATTAATTTTCAATATTGCTCTTCATTGCCCAACAAAGTCAGGGGAATGCTATGCACTGGGTTACAGTAAATAATATCTTTACCTTACAAATGACAAGATAAGATGGACGGAAGTTATGAGACCACTGGGATACACAGTGAGCTTCATCAACGCAAGCAAATGCTATACCACTTGAGAGTTCCCTAAGGATACTGCCAAACCCAGATGCCCTTTCTCCAGAGACAACAGCTTCAGGAGACACCAGCAGAACATTTAGTGCACCAGATTTTGCCATTTCTATTACTTTCTCCCGCTGCTTGCTTGTCTGATTTGTATGAAGACAAGCTACATGAAGGCAGCCTGGTACTCCTGTTACCTGCAACATAAAAATGCCAATTGTAATACACAAATACACCATAACCCTAAAGTTATTATACTCCAAGTGTTACTGTATAACCAAAATACAAAAACGAGAAAAAATTGGTGGCAATGATTATTTTAAATGGAAATTCAAATATCACTTAACACATTAGAGCTCAAGGCAGAGCAGTGATAAATTTATTTTCAGGCCACACCTCAGAATCCTATGTTGGCTTTCTTATACCAGACATGAGCAATAGCCTGCACTCAGTTATTTGGCATTAGTGTGCATAAGGAATCACTGCAGAATTGCGATCCTCACTAATTGTTTTGCTTGAAGTATTGCAGGTGCAATGGGTCAAATGTTTATCCATGCTTGCGTTAAATGATGAATATGATGGGGATTATAAAGTAACCATACTTGCCTCGTAGACTCAAGGTCACGAGTTCAAATCTGGCCAGGTCAATAGATTTTTAGAATATAAAAATCCAAGTACGGCTCCCTTTGGAAGACAAGTAAAGCTGTTGGTTACTGTATTGTAAACTTATGGCATGTTAAAGAACTTCAAGCCTGAAAAAAAAAAGGCCTCTGAGAAAAGTTTATTGGCTGTTTCATGCATTGAATTGAATGGGATGCTAATGGCCAAATATGTTAGAGTTCAATATTAATTCAATTTGGAATCGAACAAAGTGAAACATGCACTAATAATCTCTGTGAGTCGGAATATTAGAACACTTTCTGGCTTCATTTAAATGAAACTTTCATTTAAGTGAAACCAGAAAGAGTGTTCTAATATTCAGACTCACAGAGATTATGTTAAAGAGTGTCCCAAAATAAAATAAACCTAAATGATGGTAAAGCAGTTGGTGAAATTGGTAGCATGGGAAATATTCAGAAAAAATTGCCCAGAAGCTGCATTGACTGCCACAAAGAAACATAGAGTTCCCCCAGGTTATCTCTGAGGAAGGTATTCAGTTTTATTTCAGCTATGACATTTCCTGAAAAAATAAGAGAGAAAAAATAAGAGATTTCGATACAGCTTGAAAGTGTTTAAGAAAAATTATTTGCTGGTAAATTGCAATTTTCCAGCTAATTTATGAAATTACAACAGGCCAATGTAAAACTAGCACATCATGACAAATAAAACTTATTTCTTTAACATATATTGGCTTCACAGCTGTCTGGGTAGTTATAATTTATTTTACAAATACTTACATCAACTTAAACAAATATGCATCAGATTGAAGTTGTTATAAGAGTGTTGCAAGAATTATAAACAAAAAATTCTCAACACATCTGTATATTCCATATTATTTAACTTTAGACTCAAATGCCACAATACTTAAAAGGGTAAATAATAGCAAAGATTATGATTGATCAAAATTTACCTGATCTTCCATAAGTGACACAAGGGGAGATACAACAAGTGTAATACAAGGACCCCTCTGCGAATACAAATATGCTGGAAGCTGATAGCATAAACTTTTGCCTGCACCAGTAGAGAGAGTGACAAGTGTAGAGAGTCCAGATAGGATGCGCATAATGGCCAGCTCCTGTCCAGGTCGGAATCCATCATGTCCAAATATTTCCAATGCCTCATAAACTTCTGGAGGTGTATCTGCAGTGCATCAGGATGAGTATTAGCAGTCACATTTGTCCTTGGGCTCATTCTAATGCTTTCAAATTTAGATTACTTATATTTCAGAATTACTAAGCATGTGAAAAAAATGTGCATTGTACACCCACATTTTCCAGAATATAAAAGAAAATGCTAAAAATTACACTTTCAATTATTTTTTTGTATTTAAACTTGCTATCAAAATTTGTATAATAAAGTAAATATTGGAAGCCATTTCATGTATGCACAGTCTTCAAAGGCTTCATCTTATTTTGGAATAAGCACTTTGGAGTCTAGACACTGTGAATGAGATCAAATAAATGTTTCTGGAGGAGTGTAGCAGGTAATTTCAGTATTTCATTCTTAAATAGGCAAATTTAAATGGAATTAAATATTTAACCACTATGTGTAATAACTAATGGATTGTTCTACAACATTTTGGACTAATTGATCCCCAATACTATACTAAAACTTCCACAATATACAAATTAAATAATTACCTCATTGTTTGGTCATAACTTATACATTGAAGTTAATTTTCATAAGATATATGCAACTTACAATCAATTTAAATGACTACCTCTACTTTTGAACATAATGGTTTAGATATCAAGTTAAGTAATATTCCAAGTTGAATATTTCTGAATGTTGACACAAATTACACTTACAGGATTTTTAATTGGAACATATTTTGTGAAAATATCCAACAAAAATTGAAAGATCTGAATACTTTGCAATATATCTTATTGAAACCTTTCCACATTTCTTTTAATTTTTCATATGTATTTTAAATCAGAATTTAAGCATTCTATTGCACATATGCCTGTTTTTGCCTGGTGTTAATTGATCTTCCCAAATTCGATAATATTCTGGATGATAAAACTGCTGTATTTGTAATTGTCCTTGATATTTTTAAGTAGAGAAATGTCTTCAATGGATTTTTGTCATTTGAATTTGTTCATCGTTTAAACTATTATATTCTTGCTGTATTGTTGTAATTCTTTTTTGTATTCTGTTTTTGTGAGCAGGAGATTAACTAGTCTGTGTATTAAACTATTGAAAATGAAATATTTTTGTGGAATTGGGTTGTAGCAATTGTTTCTCTGCTTTTTCTATAAATAACAAAGTTAAGTTTTTCTGCATTTCTAATGATTTTTTAAATCTAAAAATAGAAGTTCTCCAATTTTCTATGGTGAATTTTAAGGTTTTTTCTTGTACATTGAGGAGTTTTAGATCATCTGATGAATATTTCTTGTATTATTGCAAACACATCATCTTCATACGTCATTTTAAAAAATAATGAAAATATTCATTAATAAATTTGCCAGAAATGAGAAAGTGGGTTTTCTATGGCTACTTCTTGGTAACTTTTTGGTTGAATACAAACAATTTTGATGTATACATAGATTCACACACAAGCCTGAAGATGGAATGATGGTTCCCAAAACATGTCGTTATTAAAAACCTTTAAGTGAAATTCCTGTAACATTCAGAAATATTAAACTTGGAATACTTCACTTGCTTCACTGCCAATAGCTTCTCAACATTTTTAATATTAAGTAGTTTATTAAGAATGCAGTCTATACTACACTACTTGGTTTTTCAAACCACAAAGTCAAAAAAGCCTATCTATTCTGCTCTTGACTTAAGGTGACTGAAGGATATTACTACCATACAATAGTATTTTCAGCTTATTATTATCTTATTGCAGTATAATTCATCTTCTCAATCCAATGACAGCCAATAACTTCTAAACACATTAAATACTAAATAGCTTTATAAGAATGCAATCCTATACTACTCTGAAAACTGCTTGACTTTTCAAACTACAAAGTCAAAAAAGCCTGTCTATCCTACTTCTGAATCAAGGTGGTATTAGGAAATAACTAGTATTCAATAATACATTCAGCTGATTATTATCTTAGTGCAGTGTATTTCATCCTCAATCCCTGCTAATTACCTAACCAAACTTGTTTGTTGAAATGTGAGCATATAACAAAAATGAAATAAGTTCAGAAATCTAGAATGATGTACAATTTGTTGTATCTTCAATGAGTTTTACATGCACTTTCTAAATTGGAAATTAGTCAACAACATGCATTTTTTGAATGGGTAATCTAAACTTTAAATTTGCACAAAAAATTTGTTTGGTTGCTAATTTTAAAAACTTTAAAATAGATTGTGCAGAACACAGGATGTTTGAACTATAGAATGGTGTACAGACTGATCAAATTACTTACAGGATTTTTATGCACAGCTTCAAGAAGTTAATGTTTGCTGCAATTAATCTTTTTCTAATTTGTAGTACTACTTACAGGATGTTTATTGTGTAGGGCTGTCTCAGACTATCAAGAGCATTAAGTAATGTTTTTGCTAATTTTATTTTTATTTTTGTGTCCCCTTGGAGTTTAATTAAAATGAGTCTATGTATATCATTCTGAAGAGAAACTCACCAAGTCTGTTTGTTATACATTTATTGACAAACATATAGCTCACTAAATTGCGCACAGTTGGCATTAGTTGCAAAGAGGACGACATCCATTGATGAGAAAGCTATCTTTGTGTTAGAATTTCATAGCAGCAAGATGCCATGGAAGTTGATGAAAAGTTCAGATTAAGTATGGTAAATAGCCACCAAGCAGGAATCAAAAAGACCAGTGGCATACAAATTTCTAAGCTAGGTTGCTTGTGCCCTCAGCAAAGAAGAGGCAATCTGGCATGAATGAAAAGAACATGGAATGAATGAGAGAGATAAGTTCTGCTTAAGAAAGCTTTTTTGGCACCAGATGCTACCACCTTTGCAACTACACTGACTAAGTAATTTGCAGAATTATGCACTTATTGGTAAATGCAGTAAAAACTTCGTGAATCTCTCAGAATGGTATACATATGATAGTGGTATCACTTGTGGTTTTTGGGTAATTGAAGTTTGAAAGTGTTACTAAACTTTATGTAAACCTTATACTTTATCTCATTGACCACTTCCTATTATCAACACTCTTCAGAGAGTTGAGTTATTTACGGACGCTCTTTAAACTCTTCAGAGAAAATATAGATAACTCAATTTAGATTTCTCATTTCATGGTAGCTGCAAAGATTTTTGGGATGATGAAAATGAAATAAAAAAAAATTAATAAATGTCCAAATGAGTTCAAAGAGCTGTTATGATGTTATTTGGTATATATCTTCATAATTTAAGAAAAATTCAGAAAAACATTTGATTCATGTAATTTGTCCCAAAAGATTCATTAGTGATAGAAAAGGCTATGAGGGACACATTAGCACTTGTAAATACATAATTGTCATGGTTAAGGAAGCATGTGAAATATAGATTTAAAATTTCCCAACAATGTTGTAATATACATTTTTCTTGAAAACATCCAGAAAAAAACAGTATTGTGACCAACAACCTCTTTTAACTACAAAAATGTTCTCTTTAAAGAACAGCATTTTTTCCCTTTCTACTAAAACTAACAAATGAAGACAACTGTGTACTGTAAATATAAGGCTTCCTAGTTGTGGTAAAATTGCAGGTTTTGCTAGTTACACATTACTGGAGTGAACAAATCAATTCCTGCCTATTTCATTTAAAATGTTGATAAGCTGAATGTACCTACCAATAAGCATCCCATCTTCCTTAAGCTGATAGAGTGGCTCCACAGTATTAGTTCTAATAGAATCAAAACCGGTTGTGCTCTCCTCATGTGGTGCAAGCAACAGCCTGCGCTTGCTAATGTGATCTGGTGCAGCTGCCAGTTTTTCCACTTCTTCCAGTGTCATGAAGGGACTATCTTCTTCTTCTTCTTCTTCTTCAGTATCCTTTGGAAGAAGATGGTCACCTATGTAAACACAAGCATGCCACACATGAAATCATTTTAATGCTTGTCCAAATATAACAAGTTTATTTCTAGGTCATGCGGAATGAATGGATAGAGGATATCTAATAATCTTGGCATAGAAAGATAAAGAATAGAAGAAGAGGAAAGTGATGGAAGGAATGGCTTCCAGATGTCCATCAAGATCTGAAAGAAACAGGAGTTTCAAATTGGAAATGAATGGTACAATAGTAATGGAGATTGTGACCAAGTCAAGGTCCAACAAGAACTGTAGAAATATTAAGAGCTTAATGAAATAATGAAAAGAGAGAGTTCTTTTTCTCCGTATACTTAAATTACAAGCCTGAAAATTAATATAGAAGCATTACTAACACCACTGGCAGTTCAGCTTGCACACATAACTATTAATTATTTTGCACAAATTCTAAATATGAAAGAAATCCACATAAAAATTAATATTCATAAGAAAACACATTTTTACATAATATTAACTGCCAAATTAAAATAAACAACAAATACAGAGGAAGATTAATGCTCTTTTAGGCTTCTGCAGCCAATGTCATTAAAGAGATTTATGCTTTCCATGAAAAAGTATTGCAATCCAAGAGAATCTCAACTACAAATGAAGTTGGTAGCAAGGAGAAACTTTCCACTCCCATATACGCTTGGAGTCACAAAGTGGCCAGATTGCTGAAGAAAAATATTTTCACATATTACACATGCTACAACTATTAAGACCAGCAAAAGACATTAAGATCCGCATGCTTTCCTGGGAGTGTATAGCATATCTTGTGAATGTGGTACAATGTACATAGGATAAACAGGTTGCTCTCTGAACAGCAGGAAAACAGAACACATATGCCATAACTAACCGAAAAATCAGCGCTCACAGAACACTCCGTCCAGAACAAACAACACAATGACTCAAACAAAGCCACCATGTTAGCTAAAATTGAAATTTTTATCAGGAGAAATATCAAGATATACAAAAACCACAATAACATGAACAGGAACCATGGCATATATATCAGCAGTATGTGGAAACCTCTCCCGGAAGACCAAACCATAATCAACATCTAACCATCACCATCAAGAAGGCAGTTATCTCCCCACTTCTCCAATCAAACCATCTATTATATAAGGCATCTGCACTACAATGCAATCATGGCTTTGAGAAAAAATATAATAGTTTGAGCAATAGGTCTGCAGCATGAATCCAAAAACACAGAGTAATCTGGAAAACATAAACCATATTGATGAAGAAGGTTGTTTAATTTTGAACTCGTACTTTCTAATGCAAATTCATTTCTTTGATCTATATTCAAAGTCTATTCATTAAGGGATTGTTTTCTATTTATTGCCTGCACACCCTGCAGCACACTATATTGTGCTAGTGATGAGTATGATGGGAATGATAGTGCTGATGGAGTGCAGAGAAATGTAGGAAAAAACAGAGTATCTGATGCCCAGATACCCCTTAGATTTCGCATCCAGTCACAAGAATTAAAACCAGATCACTTCAATGGTATGGCAGTAATTTCATATTAAGCCACACAAAATCTCATCATTTCAAAACTTTTCTTTGAGTTACATTACCATTATTATATTAATGCTAAGTGTGATGTATGTAAGGTTAATTTAACACAATGCAGGTATTCTTTCATTTTCTTTAAAAAAAATCCATGTCCAGTAATTTAGAATAAGTGAATTTTCCATAGATTTCATAGTTCATAAAAATCAAATAAATTAACTTATAGCTGATCCAATTTCAAGAATCAGTAGTTACAAAGTTCCATATGCACTGTGAACACTGAGGATGTGGCTACAATGCTAAATAATAAAAGTACGGAAAATGACTGGTCTTCATCTTGCTGTGGCCCATGGTCATTCTCCTTGCAAATACCTACTCCCAAAAACATGATTGTTTCTGTTATTCATTTTAAAGCAGTTCTATTTTTTCATATTCTTTCTTGCATAATAAATGGATAGATCTCAGCAAATTCAGAGGCCCCAGCTGCTTCATTTGGACAAAGTGCAGTCTTCTTCTTTTAGAAAAAAAGAAGATTGCTGTTTAATTATAAAATCATGCTTTTTCAATATGTTTAGCTTGAATAAATTCCACTAGTTCCTCCTATAATACAGTTTCTTGGTCTTAACTTGGCAAATTTTGATAATCCAATCTTTTCAAATGTGAAAAATTGGTAAATTTCTCTAAGATTACCAAGAATGAAACATTTTTAAACATGAGATATGCAGCCATTCTTGTCTTTGATTAAAATATAATCTTTCTTTCCTGAAATTTGCTTCTGATTTCATCACTACAGTAAAATTCCTTAATAAGCAGATGTTATTATCAGCTAACTATCAGGTTGGGATCATGTGATGACAAAATTCCCTTTTCTTGTACAAGTACCTTTGCCTTGCTTGCAATGTAGTTAGTTACTCCAAATTCATTTTCAATTTTCTTACAGAACCAGCTTTTTGAAAAAGTGTCAAAATTATGAGCTTTCCATTTTTTTATTTTGTTCAAAATTTTCCTTTGATTGCTGAATAGTTTCTAAACGATTTCCTCCTGTGAATCATTTTCACAAAGACTCTTTGTAGGACTTCCTAGCCTTCATATTTTGTTTGTAATATTTCTTAGAACTCCGTTTCCTTCTTACTAACTGAAGATTCACCGAGAGAGATCAAAGAGGCAATTAAGCAGCTTAAAGCTGCATTTGGGTCCCCATTATGATGATGATAACAATAATAATTTTATTGTCATTCAGTTTAAGAGCAATAGACAAGCCAAGAATATATATACAGTGTCAACTCTAATAAAATAGTGATGCGTACAAATCAAGATTGCCAACATTACATATATCATTCCTCTCACACAAAAGAATATACAAGATTACAAATTATAATAAAATTACAAACAAATTACACACCAAACTATTCAATATATAGACTGACTCTCTCTCTCTCTCTCTTTCTCTCTCTCTCTCTCTCACACCCACAACAGTGGAACCATGCTGACAATGAAGGAAATTTGCCTTTGAAACATGTCCAAGTAAGTGGAATAAAACTAGTGAAATTTGAGTGACTTCCTCATAAATAATTGGTTATATGCTCTTCTGAGATGTTTTCAATCTACGATATGGAACATTAATAAGTTTATAGGATCTAGTATTATAAGAATGATATCTTGTCTATCTTTAACTCAGATAAATGATTGTTTATATACTGTAGTATGATGTGTATATATAAATTTATTACAGTCATAAGTCTTAATTTTAAAAAGTGGTTTACAATGAGCCAGCTTTGGTGAATCTGAAGTTATTCTAATAACCTTTTTTAGCAATAATAGTACATCAGCAACACATGAACTATTAAAAAACTGTACCGTATTATTCTTAGAGGGAGAAAAGAGAGAGAGACAGAGAGAGGGTGGAAAGAAAAAGAGGCAAAATAAGCTGATCAAATATATGCTTTGGGTACATGACCTTTCAAGTTTCTAATCAGATGTACAACTGTGGATAGTTTTACAGTTATGTAATTTCTGTGTGGTGCCCAAGGCAATTTATTGTCCATCACTATGCCTAAAAATTTTATGCTATCAGAAGAGTTAATTATTGGGCTATCCCTTAAATTAAATGTGTTATGTTTTACTCTCATTGAGTAAAAACCCATTGGCTCTGAACCACTTATCAGCTTGTATCAATGAATTTTCTGCTGTAGATTTAAGGGTTTGAAAATCTGCACTAGTATCAAAAAATGTAGTGTCATCTTGATGCAGGATTGAGTGTGTGACCATAGAGGATAGAAGGTCATTGATCATTAATAAAAATAATAAAGGTCCAAGAATTGAACCCTGTGGAATGCCGCATTTTATCTCCACTGTTTTTGACCTCTCATTACCTATACAGACAACCTGTTTATGATATTCTAGGTAGGATCTGAAAAGTTGTATTTCATGGTTTTTTACTCAATTGTGCTCTAATTTGTTGTGTAAATAAATGTAGTTGATGCAATCAAAAGCTTTGCTGAGGTCACAGAAGGTGGCCTATGCACAATTTTTCTTTTCAAACATGGTAAGCACTTTTCTTACCACAAAAACTATAGCATCAACAGTTGACTTTTATTTTCTGAAACCGTATTATAATTTGGTAATTATGTTAGTTTGCTCAAGATAATTATATAATTGATCATACATGAGTGATTCAAGTACTTTTGAAAAATAGGAACTAGAGATATAGAGTAGTAACTAGCTGTAGAGTTTTAAATCTCCTTTTTTATAGATTGGAGTAACTCGTAAGACTTTTAACATGTTTGGGAAAGTTCCCCCAATGAGACATTTGTTTCAACAAAAAGTAAGTGGGAACACAATACAATCTATAACTTTTTTGAGTATACTGTTAGATAAGTCATATGTCAGTACTATCTAATGACTTAAATCTAATAATGGTACTTAGTGTAAAGTCTGGATTTACCTTGGAGAAGACAAAACCACATAGATTGTGTCTTACATTCTGGTTTTTTATTAAATCTAGAGCAGATTCTTTGGGTGGTACAATGTTATCTCTATTTTCTTAAACTGATTTTACAAAAAAGTTATAAACTTCTGGAGCTATCTTTATAACCTCTTTTTTATAATCTCTAACAACTGAACTGATTAAACTCCATGCTTTCTTATTACTTGATGATTCCATGCTTTCAAGGTTATGGAGTCTTTTTGCTTTGCTTATGACATTTTTATATTCAATTTTTGCATTCGCATAAGATTGCTTGGCCCAATTTGTCTTTTCTTTTCTAAAAATATCTAGGTATAATAAAACATTACCTTTCATGTCAGCTAGGCAGGTATACCAGCTTTAATTTATTTTTTGCAACATTTTTTGGATCATAACAAGTGTTGATTATGCAATTTCTTTCAGAAATACATGTATTAAAAGTATTCACGAAATCTGTAAAAAAATCTTAAAAAAAGTTTCATCAGCTGAAATTATGTTAAAAAGTCATTTGCATAGCAGTTCATCCATTCTATGTAAAGCAGCGAGTTTCTAAGATTCAAGATTTTATCATTTGTTATCGGCCTTGTGATTACAGTTTTTTTTTTTAACTTTGTGGATAATGGTCTAATGTTTAATATCTTGAGTCAAATAGTCATGATCCGCATATGGGAAAGTAGCCTGCCACACGAACCTGGCCAAGACCGATGGATTTTTTCGGGGCGTATGGCTTCCTTCGGAAGGGAAGTAAAGCTGTGGGTCCCGTGTCGTACATTTACGGGACGAAAAAGAACCTCAAGCCTGAAAGAGAGGACTCTGAGCAAAATTTGTTGGCCGTTTTACGCCCTGAGTTGAGTGGGACGCTGATGACCTGAGATGTTAAAGAGCATCCTTAAATAATCAATCAATCAATCAATTAAAAAAAAAAAAACCTGTCCCAATTTATGCGAGATTGATTAATGTTCATAAGTGTATTATCTAAGAAGGCTAAAACTTTTGTGGGTTTATTGTTTGTGCATTTAAAATTAAATTGCCTGAGAAAGTTTTAAAATTCTTTTACACTAAGTTTGTCTGTTGCTATAATAATTTTAAATCACCATCATTACAGTATTAAAGTTGTTCCATTTCAGTATTATGAGAAAGTTGAACAGTTCAAGTTTTTCAAGAAAAATGATGGGGTTTCCCTTGGGTGATCTGTATAATACTATTCTTATTAATTTAAGTTCTTGAACTATTATACCTGCTGCTTTAAATTCTAATTCATTATAAAATAATTCAAACTGAAGTGTACTACAATAAGATGCAAGGATTTCACTTACATATAGCCACACCCCCATGTACATGGTGTAGCATATTGTAACTACCTATAAATTTGTGATCATCTAGCTTGCAAAAATTAACTAGAAATGTTAATTGGAACTTGTACAGTGAAGCTAGTCATATAATTTAGATCATTGCATGATTGAAATAAATTATACACTCTTTTAGCTTCGCTTACTTGTTTATAATATGCAGAACGGTTTCACAAACCCTTTATGCACATCAGCTAACCGTCAACTGCTGGATAATTCGTTATGGCTGGGAATGTGTATTCTACTCTGGTGAAGGTGTGATGAACTTGAAAGTTAATATTTTTATCCCTGGGTGTCGAAATTCATTAAACTGTCTTTGTATATGTAAATGTAGATTTTCTCCCATGTTGTTAATTCTGTAGGTCCTTGTACTGATTTTAATAATTTTGCTTTATTCAACATGTTATGGTTTTCTGTTCAGATTTCTCCATTTGCTTGTATTTTATGTTCCTGAAATGTTTGTTCAACCATGTGCCCATGTTTCTCTTTGTTTTTCCAATAAGGATTGTTTTACATTCTGCACAACTTATTTTGTATATACCTGCTTTTCTCTCCTGTGAAATGTCATTAACATTGGCTATAAGGAGATTTTTAACATTAAATGTCATTAACACTCGTTATGAGGAGATTTTTAACATTAAACCTGTTTACAGGTGCTAACTGGATATTAAAGTCTTTAAGAATAAACTGAAATATTTTCGTAGCCCATGGATGATACGTGAATTTTTTAAAAGTGAGCTTATTTTTTCCTGCTGAAAAGTGTTGTGGTTTCTTTAATGTTTTTGCCTCTTGAGTTTCTGTACTTTTTTGTGTTTTTTTTTAAAACCATTTTTAATCAATGTTTTTTCTAATTGTTTGTATTCTTTAAAGTATTTCTCTTTGCTAATTTGTAGGTTAACTAGCCAGTGTGTTAAGCTGTCAATAATTGCATGTTTGTATGTTAGGGGTAAAACTGTCAGCTTTGGTGTGATTATCTGCATGTGTATTCATTCTATATATTCCAAATTCCAGGTTTCCTTGATGCTTCATTATTTTAATGTCCAAGAATGGTAATAACATGATAACCGTTTCTGTTTCGTATGTGAATGATCTGTTTTTATATTTTATATTCAGAATTTTTATGGCATAATTAAATGAGTTTTTTGTTAACTATGGCAAATATATCGTCAACATATCTACCATATTTTAAATATGTATAAGAATGCTGATTTGATGTGTGTTTCAAATATGCAAAAGCCAACAAAGGGAAGGGGTTACCACTTGTTGTATATACCCTGAACATTAATATATCCTATTTTAGTATCCATATTGGGGGCATCTAACCTAACCTTGTCATTATATTTCCAGGATGCTTATTTTATTTCATTTAGACTAAAAAAGCTGGGAATAATACATCACTGTCTTTGGTGGTTTCTTCAGGAAAACTGTACTGTTCTTTTGGATACTTCTTATTCTCTCATTCATAAGTTCAAATCCAAGTGTAGTAACCTGTATTGCTCTCTTACTGTTTATTATGTTTATAATTTTATCCATCTTCTTTTTACCTTTCCTGTTTAAATGTAGACCATGGTTAGTGTGAGAATTCCTATAAAGTTCACTTACCTAGAGTATAATCACATTTTTGAATGCACTAACGATCTTCTTTATCCTTTGATTACACTTTTGCACTTCTTTATTTACATGCATGTTTTTATCGAAATTGCATCAATTAGGTATATTTGCCACTATCATAGTTTAACTCAGTAAGAATAGACTTGGAATACCTAAATCCTTAAACAGGAATTTCTTTTTCAAGCATACTATTATCTAAGTAGTAAGTTTCTTCTTTCCCAACTGCAACCTATATGAAGTGCTTATTTTCATGTGCAGTTTGACTTCTTAATTTGGTGAAGTGAATTTATCAAGTCTTTAATAACTCAATGGGCCCTCCCTTTTTTGAAAATAATTGCAACAGATTGACTCTCCTCCATAATTCCAATCAAGCAATTATCTCACCATAAATCTGATTATTTAAACTTAACAAATGAAACTTCACTTAAGAAAAAAGTGTTTTTGTCCTAAGTGCTTCCCAATGACACAGAAAGCTTGGGGGACAAATAAATACAAGAATAAAAAATTATAGAATTTAAGAAGGATAGCAAGTTAAGAAAAAAAAAAAAAGAGAAGTGCACATGGCAAGGAAGGAAATTAAAATGGTTCATAAATTGGATTACCTGTGGGTAAGATTAAATACTAATGGTGCATTCAGTGAGCAGAAAAAAAAAAAATACTATAGAAAAACTATCATTGAAAGCCATAAAAACACATATAAAGAAACTATCAGGGATGCAAATAAAATGGTTGGAGAGAGAGTACCTGGCAGTAGTTCAGGTTAGGGTGTTTTATGGAATGAAGATCTGGGGTGTAGAGGGGTGCACAAATGTGAATATGATCCATAGGAACTTTTGCAAACCAATCTTGTCTAGAGCTTCAGTCAATGGTATTGCACAAATAGAATTAGGAAGAGTATTGAAATATTGATTTATAATTTTAAATTTGACCGGGTTATTCAGACCATTTCTTCCATGATATATGCTTTAATTGCAGGTTTTGCAAACAAGGAACTATTTGCTCTGTTCTTGGACAATTAATCTGCTTCTACATTCCCTTCTATATTCTAATGACCTAGCACACCAAAAACTCTAGAGAATTAGCTAAAATGCCAGAAGGTACCAACTTAGATCTTAATCAGTAAGTGTCAATTGCTAAACATTAGAATGCACTTATTTTTACAGCCTTCATAAATTCCGCTTTGAGCACAGATTAGGATTGCAAATATTTTGCCCCCCCCCCTCCTCCCCCCAAATCCAAGACTAAAGCTATGTTTTGTCTTTAAAAATGTACTTTTTATCCCAAATCCAGGCTGCTTCTTACACAAGCCATTTGTAAACCAAGACAAATCAATGTGCTCTATGCCTAAATCAATATGAAACCAAAAAGCCTTGACATGCAAAATTGATTACACTGCACTACCCGCTTTAACACCACTGTCATGAATGATACAGCTATGATGAAGAAAAAGTTGAAGCAATGTACCATGTGATCAGTTTCCCCCCTCCCCCAGAGTGTTTTGCCTATAAGTGAGCATGTCGCTCGTTAGTTAGTTTTCAGTAATTATTGGAATAATAAAACATACAATAATATACAAACCAATTAAAGAGGCTCACTAGTTACCAAAATATAAAATGCAGTGTTGAAACTGCCCGTCTTCATTCTTCACACATTTTTGGCATCTCAATGGGAAATTATTCATCGCTCACTGTAGTTCATTTTGAGAAACCTGGACAATTTCCTGATGAATATTACCTTTGAGTTCTTGTATGGTGTGAGGGTTTGTCTTATACACAGCATTTTTAATTTAGTCCAGAGATAATAATCAAAGGCTGTTAAATCAGGGGACTGAGGAGGCCACAAATTTCTACCAATAACTCTTGTCTTGTGGAAATACATTGTGAATTGCTCTCATGGAATTATTTGCAATGGGAGCAGTTGCTGAGTCCTGTTGAAAAAATGCATGAATCATACTTCCTCTTAGTTAATTCTATGGAAAAAGGGGTTTTGTTATTGATTTGGTTTATTTACAGATACTCTTTAATATCTCAGGTCATCAGCGTCCCATTCAGTTTAGGCCATGAAATGGTTGATAAATTTAGCTCAGAGGTCTCTTCTTTCAGGCTTGAGGTACTTTTACATGCTGTAAATCTACAACAAGGGACTCACGGTTTTACTTCATTTCCGAAGGAAGCCATACTTAGGATTTTTTGTCTGAATGGGATGAAGTCCATGATCTTGGGTTTAGGAGGCAAGTATGGTTACTACTACACCACCAGGTCTGATGAAAAAGGGGTTAGTATGATATTCACATAAGTAACAGAATCAAATGTATGCTAAAAACATTGGTCCTATGATTCTTTCCCAACTGATGGCACACCATACACCAATTTTTTATCATACAGGGGCATTTCATGCATGAAGTCAGGTTTATCAGTACTCCAGTAATGATTGTTTTGAGTATAAACATAAATATCAGTGGAGGTCAAACCAGGCCTTATCCAAGAAGAATATTAATGTGGATGTATTTGTCCATTGTACAAATTTTCCACAATCCACTCATAAAATGAAGGCCTATGTACGGGGTCACCTGGCTGAAGAGAACATGTAACAGTTATTTCATATGGCTTGATGTAGAATAATTTAGTAGCCTTTTGCACAGACTCATATAAAATTTCTACTTGTGCAAGATGACAAAGAGAGCTTCTAGGGGAATTTCAAACAATTACTGATGGCACATAATATTTCCCAATGATACTTTTTTTGATTCTTAGGCTGGAAAACTTCCACTTTCCTGAAATTTATTGTACAGGTTATGGGCTGTTTTACAATTTGGAGTATCTACATCTGGAAATCTTGCTTAAAACAGTCTTCAAACTCACAAGCTGACTGAGTTAAAGACATATGAATCATACAATAAAACATGCTGTGCCATTGTAACAACCAAGGCATGAGACAGTTTATATATACTGTTGAATGAAGAAATGCACAACACAACACCATTCAGGAACTATGCTACAACTGCAAAAGTCAGCAAACATGCTTGCTACCTTCCATGGCGTCGAAAACGAGTGGGGGCTCCCTCATAAGAAAAACTATGCACTGCAGGGGAAAGCATGTTGTTCACATGGTATTACAGCTTTGTCATTTCCTGCCTGCCTAAGAGGTCTAGGGGTAATGTACTTTTCTCTGGACACATGGTTCACTAATTCAAACCTGGATATGTTTTTCCAGATGTAAAATCTTGAGCACAAGTCCTTCAGGAGGGACTTAAAGCTGTGGGTCCCATGTCATAGATTTATATCACATTAAAGAACCCCATATCTTAAAAAGAGGTCTCTGGCCATAATTACTACCCATTTCATGTTAAATATTTTAGCAGCATATCTACATTCACTTGAAGTGATTAGCAGACCACCTATTCTTCTGACATCTGTTAGTGCTAAGCATAGTTAAATTCAAATAGTTCATATAGTCTGTCCATACCCAGAAGTGGCTTTAATCCTGTAAGTTGATGATTATATTTCCGTACATAAAACGAAAGTATGCAACCTAATCTTATCACTTATTTGTACATTAAAAAGGCCAAGATACTCAAACCTAATATACTGGTTACATTTTTAAGCACTTCAATAGAAAAAACAATGACATATAACATTATGCAACTAATGACATTTGACTTGTGGTATCATAATAATCTGAGACAGATTCTTATTCCATTTGTCACTGTAACAGAAAAGCATTTAACAATTGCATCTATATAGGGCAAATGGAGCTGGTAACTTATAAGAGCTACAAAACCACCGCCACCACCATCATATTATATTAAAAAAAATATTATGCATTAAATTTTTCTGCACTTTGGTAAATGTGAGGTGTTCTAAAAGTTCTCGGCCTGACTCAGAGATGTCATGAAGATGACCAAATTACTAAGATAGTTAAGTATCACCCTTTAAATGGCACACCGTAAAGTTTCAGATGCATAAGTATAGTCACTTGTTTGTGATGACATGTAAATAAATTAGTATTAACATTTTCTACAATGTGGATCAAACTGAAATTGAGCTGTGATAAAGTACTTTTTTTGAAGGGTTTAACCCCGACAGAAATACAAAAGGAGTTTAGACCACACATTAAAGGATTCCTTCCCTTTGTTTTTGATGGTTAAAAGTGGGCTGCTGAATTTAAGCGTGGTTGTATATCTTATTCTAGATAATAAAATTCAGGGTGTCCCAAAACTGCTATGGAACAAGATTGTGACAAATATTCACAATGCAATTCATAATAATAGCTGATTGAGGGCACATGAGTTGGCTGACATAGCAAAGACCTGGATAGGCCATGTTCACTACATTTTACATGAAGTTTTGGGTATGAGAAAACTTTCTTCTTGGTTGATGCCTTGTTTGTTAACAATGGACCAAAAATGCATTCATATTAACATTTCTCAAGATTGTTTAAATGCACCAGTTAGTTTCTCCATTTCATAACAGCAGATGAAACATGAATTCATCACATGCCAGAGATGGAGGAGTCGGTAGCAACAGATGAAAGTGACAAAGAAAGCAAAAATGATTCCATCTGCAGGTAAAGTCGTGGCTACAGTTAGGATTCTCATGGTGTGGTACTCGTAAACTACCTCCAGAAGGGCAGAACCATCGCCTGGGAGTATTACACGTCACTACTGGACCAACAGAAGGAAGCTATTCAGGCTAAACATCTGCACCTTGGGAAAAAGAAAGTTCTCTTTAATCATGATATTGTGCCTTCACACATATCAGGGATTGTTCCTGAAAAACTGCATAACTTTTAATTGATATCATTGTATGAATAAGTTGAACTACACACTCTTAAAGCTTCACTTACTTTTCATAAATGTATGGAACTGGTTTCGAGAACATTTAGTTCCCATCTTCAGCCAGGCTAAAGTTCAACTGTCGCATCATTCTTTGAGCTGTGGGAATGCATAACCTTTGCTTCCAAATCTGCCCTAATCACCGGACTTGGCTCTCTGTTAACACATTCAATTCCCAAACCAGAAGAAATGACTAGGTGGATGAAGATTCACATCAAATGATGAGGAAGCTGAGACAAACACTTATTTTTCACAGATGGACAAATCTTATTCAACAGAGGGTATAAATAGTTATAGTCATTGGACTAAATGTACAGTCACTATGTTGGGGGAGGGAGGAAAAAAGCCTCTAAAATCTCGCGTTTTCTTGGTAGGACCAAGAGCTTTTAGAGTGCCCATCCTATTATATCAAAGAGAAGATAAATTCAATGCATGTTGCTATGACTTAAAAATGGAACTTCATGCCAAACTTACCTATCATACTTAGGCAGTTGCGTGCATAGTGTCCCACATCACCACATTTGAAACACGTTAGCAGATTTTCATCACAGCCAGACATATCCTTTTTACCAGCCATTTTCTTTTTCTTTTTCCACTCTGCCTTTTTCATTTTAGAGAAGTTATAGTGCTTTTTGCCACGTACATATACCTTCTTCTTGATGTTAATGCGTACAAAGTTGTCATTTACTGTCCCTGTAGCCATCTTTTTTTCCAAAAGTTCTTTCTTTGTAAGTTTGCCCCCTATCTTCTTTGAAGGTTTTTGCCTTTTTTCAGAAGCAACTACTGCTTCAGCAATCTTCTCAATATCTTTTAGTGCAGGAATTTCTACTTCACAACTTTCAGTAACAGGAGTTTCTGATTCTATCTTCTGCTGTTTTGAAGACCTGATTGATTTTACGATATCCTCATCAGTTTTCTTTCGCTTTCTACTATTAGAGATTTTTACCATTCTCGATTCTGCAAGTCTAGTTACCGATTTTGATTTTTCATTATTTGGTATACCTGTATTAACATGTGGCAGTGAAACTGCTTTAGCTGTGACTGTGAAACTCTGTGACTTTCTCACAGTTTTGCTATCTTCCCCTTCAGATTCACTGTTCTCAATGAAGTCTTCTTCACTATCACCTTCACTGCCAATGTTCTCATCAAACAACCTGTTTGAAGTATTTTCTTCTCTACCATTAGCTATATAAGGAATTTCTGAAACACTAGGATTTTGCTCACTAACCACACTTGATTCCAGTGACTCAATTCCAGAATCACTAACTCTTTGTGTTTCATACTCTAAGCTGTTTGACCTCGTACATCTTTCTAGCCAGCCTCTGTCAATATTTCTCTTTGGAGTTGGTTTTTCACTGGAACTAAGAGCCTTTTGCACTGCACTTACTGTCTGACAAACAAGTGGTGAGGATTTGATTATTTTCATCTGAACGGACATAACAGAATTTATGTCTTGAACTGGTGGTTGCAGTTCAGATTCTGGTACATCTTGAATTTGCAGCTGTGGCTGAGATTCACACCTTGCCACTGTAGGATTCTGAAAATTCTGAGGGAGGGAAAATCCATCACTAGTGTCCTCCGTCTTGTCCTTGCAGAATGAACGTGACTTTCTTGGGTTTCTCTTGCTGAATTTAGAACCTACAAAAAGTTTTTCTGAGAAATGAAAAGAACCAGAACGTTTATGAAGAGATTTTTTACTGTTGGCATTTACCATTGACGCATTTTCTATTTTTTTATTCAAATGAGACCCCCATACACCCTTTACATTATCCACTATATCAATTCTTGGATCCTTCTCAGTCACATTTTCAGAGTCTTTAATCACATTTACTTCTGCTTCAGTGTTATCATTACTGTTCTGGATATCTCCTAAAACCACCCTCTTCTGTTTTATTTTATCACCTTGTTCAAGGGTATGCTTTTCTATTTCTAATGATACAATACTGTTTTCTGATAAATCTGTTGATAAGATATTATTTTCAGTACTATCACTGAAAGTTATATCCATAAGAGAATCTTGAAGTGCCAGAGACTTCAGCATATAATACGATTTATATGCTTCTTTTACTTTTAATGAGGCTTCCCGTATATCATCCTGCAACAAACAAAAATAAAAAATATTTGTGATTCGGCTATATAAAGCTGAGCAAAATGACAGTTCGGTTAGTTCTACTATACAAGCCCAACACACAGAAAACATTTAAAGAGTACTCTTGCGTTAAGCAGGAATCTTAAATCTGAGTGAAACGGTTGGTTCTTAAGGTTAACCTTTTGTTTCCCAAGCAATACCGTTACAGCTTAATTTACGGATATTTTCTCACTTAAATTATCCATTATTATTTATTACATTATCACGTAATTTCAGCAATTAAGTTGATGACATACCTTAGTAGGATTTCGTCCATGTAGCTTCTTAAATTCGCCTTCCCACAGTTTAACCCTTAATTTTGCCTTTTGATACTTCACCTTAAACGAAGGGTCTTCTAATAGATCCATTGTGTGCTACTATCCCCTTACATTAATTAAAGCTAAAGTCTATAATTTGCTTTAAAATTCACACACACTTGCTCTTTTCTACAATTACACGTACACCAAAGCTTCTCCCGCCAAATTACTGATCTGATCAGCTGTAATGTGTGTAAACAAATCACTGCATCTCGTTATGTTTTTGTTTTGCGGTATTGACAGTTCTGATTGGTCAAGAAAAGAAAAAGAGGAAGGAGGAGGACAATTTGAATGGTTGATTTGTAAGTCCATAAAATTGCACAATACGGCTTTTATTTAATATTAATCGAAAAAGAATTCCAAAAGGCACAATTGGCAAATATATGAATATGTATGTATATAATAAATTTGATAGTATGTTTTTGGGACCCCAGCTGCAGAATATGAAATTGCTGGCAGCAGCAGAGCAGCAACAATAGTTTAGTTTAGTTCCTGGAGCATTTAGTGAGTTTGCGGAGCAGTCAAAGAAATCTACGAGCATAGAACTTGTCATATACAATTACCACAGTAGCATTCAATCTACATTTACAAAAAAAATTGTCTACATCTACATAAATAATTACAATAAAAATGAAAAAGAACACCTAGAACAATTCGATCAAACAACAAAAACAGACAAGTCACTTAATCAAACAAATTTTACTATATACATGTTTACATATACATTGACATATTACTTTACGGAATAATAGGCCTTTTACAAAGGTATTTTCTAAGAGCAGATTTAAAGGAATTATCATTGTTTATTAAGGCTTTTAGGATAGAGGGAAGAACATTGTGTACTAAAATGCATTCATAATAAATGCCTTTTTGATGGCATGAAAGTGTTGAAGTTGGGCAATGTAGATTTGCTTTTTGTCTAGTATTCTTGTCATGTATATTTTGATTTTGAACCAATTCTTGTTTATTTCTTATATAAAAGTTCATGAGGGATAAAATATATTCACAAGGAATGGTTAAAATTTCAAATTTCCTAAAGAAGTTTCTGCATGAATGTCTGCGATTATTCCTATGACTTTTTTCTGTAACAGGAAGACATGTTCACTTTTAACTGGATTTCCCCAAAATATTAGACCATGCTTCATTATTGAATTGAAATAAGCATAATAAACTCGTTTTAAAGTCTTAATTTACTCCAACATTACTAATGCATGTATTGCATAGCATGTACTGCTAATTTTAGGTATGATAAGATCAGTGTGATCTTTCCAATTCAGATGGTTATCAATTATTAAACCAAGGAATTTAATATATTTGGTTAGTAGAAGTACACTGTTATAATATGCTATCTGCTATTGTGGATCTGGAGATCTGTGAGTGATGAATTTCATAATTTGTTTTATCTGCATTTAGAGACAATTTTTTTGCTTTGAACCATATATACAATGAACTCAGAGCCAGATTTAGTTTAATGGCACAATCATTGAGGCTTTCCATTTATCAATATGCTTGTGTCATCTGCAAATAGAACAGCATTTTCTACATCTTGGATAGATAAGGAAGAGATCTTTTATACATATCAGCAAAAAAAGAGGGCCCAGAACAGATCCTTGAGGCACTCCATAGTTAATCATTCCCCATTCAGGTGCATTATTTTTATTTTTAAAGGGACAAAATCCCCCCCCTTTTGTCAAGGTAGGAGATAAACCATTTTAATTATTGGTTTTTTATTCCATAGAAAGCTAGTTCATCTATCAGAATTTCATGATTGGCAATCAAAAGCTTTTGCTACATCACAAAATATTTCTCCTTCATGTGCTTTTCATTAAATGCAGTTAAAATGTCATTAGTGAGTTTATAGATTGCATTTTCTATTGAAATTCCTTTTCTAAAGCCCAACTGATTATTAACTAGAATATTGTTACTTTCAAGGTAATGATAAAGCCTACTGTACATTACTTTCTCAAACACCTTAGAAAATGTAGGTAATAGCTATAGGTCTATAATTAGAGACATCTATCTTTTCTCCCTTTTTGAACAGAGACTTAACTATTGAATATTTTAGCCTCTCAGGAAATAAAATACACCCAATGTTAAAGATTCATTGAACAAGTGACTAAGGGGGGTACTAATTTTCTTTGCACAGGCCCTTATGACTTTGCTGTTGATCTTATCATAGCCAGAAGAGTTTTGTGATTTTAGTTTTCTAATGATATTACTAATTTCTACTGGGATAGTGGTGGTACTTGGTTTGAATTCATTATTTTGACAGGGAATTAATGATTATAAAATTTTCATTGCATCTCTTTTATCACCAGAATATAAATTTAAATTTTTTATTACATTAAGAAAGTAATCATTAAATACATTTGCTATATTTGCAGGGTGTTGTATCTCTTGATTGCTAATGCTTAAGATTATTGCATCATCTTGTTGCAAATTTCTGCCTGTTTCTTGTTTTATTATATTCCAAGTAGTTTTTATTTTGATTTTTGACTGCCTGATAAGTGTTTGGTAATGGAGGCCTTTTGCTGCTTTTATGACTTTCCTAAGTATCTTACAATACTTTCTAAAATGTATTTTTAATTTAGGGTCTTTACTGAGCTTTTGCTCATTATATAATTGTTTTTTATGTTGACAAGATGTTTTAATTCCTTGGGTTAACCATTCCCTGCTCATATTTTAACTTTTTTTAAATTTTTAGCAGAAAAATGCTTCAAAATGCAATTTAAAAATGTGTAAAAAATTGATGAATTTACTATTAACATCATTTGCATTGAAGACACTATTCTATGATTCTTGTCAAAGTGTCTCTGCCATTTTACTGAGGTTAGCATAATTAATGTCTCTATATTTTATATATCTGTAATATTCTTTGAGTTTTACTGTAGAATCCTTTTTCACTATTACTTGAGCATCATGATCAGAGAGGTCATTGATTAATGGAGATACAGAATATGATGACAGTTTGTCTGAATTTTCAAATATATTATCAATTGCTGTACTAGAGTTTTTACCACTCCTGGTGGGAAAATTAATTGTATGTCCATGTTATAAGCAGTGAGAAGGGAATTCAGTCAATTTATTCTAACACTTGGCATTAAGTAATCAATATGTATGCTCCCACATATAATTATTTCATGCTTAGGTTTAAATAAAAAGATTAAGGTATCTTCATTTTCATCAAGAAAGTTTCAAAGTTTCCTAATGGTGAGCGATAAATAGCAATTATAATTATTTTTATAATTTTGCTATCCAATTGGATTGTGCATAATTCAATGTTCTGTTCTGAATTAAATTTTGATATATCTAATATTTTATATGGTACATCCAGCCTGACATAAATGCAAACTATTCTGTTATTTAGTTTTTTCCTTGAAGCTCCTGCTCTCAGACAATAACCATGTATTGACAATTGTGATAATTGCTATTGTTTCAAAGAATGTTCAAATAGGCAGATAATATGTGGTTTTATATTGTCACAAGTTAAGCTGTTTAATAATTCATCTGTTTAACTTTTCAGTCCTCTAACGTTTTGATGAAATATATAAAGATTGTTTATTGCTTGCTGAATACTCTTCAATTTTATTTCATTTTCCATGCAATCATTATCAAGATACGATTGTCATTTAAATTAATATTAACTGCTATTAAGTTTGGCTTGATGAATTTCTGGCCTGGATCAGTGTCTTTATCCTAAAAAATGGGACCTTGAACTATTAATAACAACAGGAATCTTACCCTTGATTTTGTCAGCAATAAGGAGTGAAAACTGTTTTTTACCTCTAGAATTCAAGTGCAGGCCATGTACACTAAAGTTATCTCTACCTAGGTGATTTACATCTATCACACAAATGTGGGAGTTTGTGGGTGTCATCAATGCATGCTCCCTATTCTTTACAAGCTATCAGACATTGTCAAAGGATTCATGTCATTGCCATGTACTTACAACTAGGTATATTAAAAATGTGAATACAATTTAATAAACACAAAAATAGTATTAATATGTATAATAAATATAAGCTATTTTGCTAAACAGAAAGGTACAAACTCAAAATTACATGATACATAATTAAATGCTTTGTAAGTTTTCCATTAGTAAATAAGTAATTTGTTCATCATAATTGTTAATACAAATTTTGATTTCATTATACACAGGTTTATCTAAATACTATTCTTGTATCTATCACTTTTCTTAGCACCCTAACATAAACACAGTTGTTCCTAATATTTTTAAGAAGATTTAGATTATAAGAAATTAAAAATATTCATGTTAAAATCACTGCTTTACAGTAAAATTAAAATTAGCACTATAAAGAAATGCAGTACTGATTTTTCTAACAGACCAGTAAAATAATTAGGATTTTCTGGTGAGCATCTCCATAAGCTAATAATAAAAGCATTATTATTATCTCTAGCTCCACTGAGGAATTTTTTTTACAAAATACATAGACTTATTGATATGAAATTTAATATCATGGATAAAGGAGCTGCAATTAAGGGGACATATAAAAAAGATTGCAATATATTAGGCCAATTTTTATATTAGGTCAAAAATAAGTGGATATGCACAATTAATAGGAAAAATGAAGGGAGAAAAGATTTGAGGACATTACTTAAAGTAGATTTTGACTGACTGATAATGCAAGTATGTATGAATTTGCAGTTTATAGACAAACAAGCTATGGAATAGTTAAACTAAACTTTCTAACTTACCACTTCCATGGTAGCATTTGTGCTTTCTCATTGGCTGGCCTGTGTTCGAGTTCCAATTGGATCAGTTCCCTGACTGATGTTTTTGATTCTCCCTCAGACCTTAAGGTGAATGCTGAGAAAGTAAGCTACTAAGTCTCCTGAGCTCATATGACCAAATTATTATCTATAATCCCACTGGTTATCCCCTTGGTATAATGCAGTCAAGCATTCCAAACATCTCACCTCAGAAGTTGGTTATATTCTTACAAGGCTGAGAGAGCATCCAAAAAGTTTAAATAGACAATGCGGCATTGAAAAAAATGAATCATGAGGAGGATTCATTATCCTCTAGATATTCATTATGCAAATACTGAATGAACCAAAGATAGATCATTTACTGCACTCATAGTAGATTAAAATGTTTTTTTTTTTAGTTTAAATATTAGTTTTAATAATTGCTTTAAATGTGCTGATTGGGAATTATAAGTTATTGCTATGGAGAAAAAAGTTTGATAATTTGATGGTCTTTTTGGTGGATATCTCTCTTGATACATGCTAACTGCTGCTATTGAGTTCTAACACATTTTTCCATTAATGAGTAGCATGTATTGTATGGTGAACTTTTCCATGATAAATTTATAAATTTAAAATGTGCTAATTGCAGAAAATCAGTGTGTATTTGTTTACCTAACTTTACTGTAAAAACAAGCTTATATCTAGTGTTGCTCACATTTTTAATCTTTGCTAACATCAATACCATGAAAACAATATTAAGCTGAATGCAAATGGTTCACGTAAAACTTTTCAGGTGAATTTACATCAAAATACTTTAAGTTATGAAAAAATAGCATAGAATTATTTCTATTTGTCTAACCATTATTAATTTATTTTAATTAGAATGTATGAATTCCAATGCATTAACATATTACAGAACATGAAATATAATGCAGAAACATTTTTTTTTGTCCAAACAACATGTCAACAGTCAACATCTTATTAGAAAATTTTGTTTCATTTACAGCATCGAATTACCCCATAAATTTGTGACCTTGAGTTACCTTCTATTCTGTATATATCCATTATATTAAATATTTATTGAAATGCTAAGAAAGGTAAAAGGAGTCTCCATCTATCTATAACAGGCCATTTTTAGGCGTGGCCCTCCACAAATACAATTAATGTATTACAATAAATTTCTATAATAAATTACACAATATTCATAATTATACTTATTCCGATTCTTAGAACAAAATTTACTTACTATTCTTACTATTCTATGCTAACTTATATCTTCAGTTTATCAGCAGTCTTCTAGAATTCTAGAAGTCAGAGGTTTGGCAACCCATTATACAAACATTAATCTCCAACTTTTTGTAATCTATTAATCATCTCCTGTTTCTTCCTTTCTACTGACTAAATCCATTTCTTATTTATTTTATATATGAATTTCCCCAAGGATTTCAATTGCTTATATTTATAATTTTCTTAATCACTATCACTTTTCTAACCCTGAACCATTTTCCCTGAATCATTTATTTTCTACATTTGTTGGTACCATCACAGTCAAAGAAAAACATTATTTTGTCCTTCACTTCCACACAAAGGGCCAACCTTTCTGCTATTTCTATAACTTTGAGCCCCTGGTCTTCCACAATTTCTCTTCCACACAAATAGGACAAACATTCTGAATAACAGATTTTCTAAAACCTTTAATCTCATGCACCTAAGAAAGCTATGCATTATCCTCCCTAACTTAATATTTCCATTTATCATGTGAACATATATTGAATTATGGAAGGCCAGGGGCTCAAAGTTATAGAAATAGCAGAAAGGTTGGCCCTTTCTAAAACAACAGTCCTTCAAATTATTCATGAACATTATTTGAAAATGAATAAGGTTAGTGGAAAATGGGTGCCTAGACTTCTTTCCTCAGTCCAAAAGCAGCAACAAGTCATCTGTTGTCAGGCATTTTTGGAGCTCTGCTGTGGCAATGAGAGAGAAGTTCTGCAAATCATTGTTACAGGAGATAAAACTATGGTCCTCTACTATAATCCCTTGTCATAAAGAGAATCAATGGAGTGGTGTAAATCTGGCAAAGCACTACCTCTAAAGGCCAAGGTCACTCAGTCAACCAAGAAGATCATGGCCACAATCTTTTGGGACTGTGAAGGAATACATTTCATTGACTTTGAGGAGAGGAACACCACAGTAAATGGAGAGTACTATGCTGGCTTATTACACAGACTATGTGCTCCCATCAAAGAGAAAAGACAAGGAAAGCTGAGTGGTGATGTGCGCCTTCTTCCTGACAATGTGCCTGTGCAGACAACTCTTGTTGCAAAGGAAGCAGTGAAGAAATGTGGCTTCAAGGAGATCGACCATCCATCCTACAGCCCAGGTCTAGCACCCAGTGACTATTTCCTCTTCTCAAAGCTCAAGACGGATCTTTGAGGAAGGAAATTTAAGTGTGACAAAGAAGTGATGGATGCTGTTTATCCCCATTTTGCAGACAAAACTTCTGATTATTTTTAGGGTATGGGTTTGAAATGTTAATTCAAAGAGGGAGAAGCATATTGCAATAAAGGGTAACTATATTGAAAAGAGAAATATAGTTTTTGTCTTTATCATACCTAGAAAATGGTTAGGCTGGAAACTTATGGACTTACTCTCCTATCTATTTTCTTCCAACCAGTGGCAGCTCACAGCAGCATAAATTCAGGGTACACAATTTTTACTACTGCTACTGCTGAATATATATATTTTATACTTTATGCATATAATTCAGTATTTTATTAAGACATGTCCATATGTCTTATACTATTATGTACTAAAGTGATCAGCTGGATCAAATAAAGTAAATAAATAAATAAATAAAAGAATTGTACACAGCTTTTGTAAGGGTACAGTGTTAACCAGCTAATGTAATGTAGTAATTAATTAATTACTTAATATTCTATTAAGATTAGAATGAGTAAGAGCTATATTATCTCTCCAGGAAAGCTCATCATTGACAATTAAACCTAATAGTTTATTGAAAAGCCTATATTTTCTGTTGTTGTTATTAATCAATTTGTAATTCTTAATAGATTATCAATGATTACTATACCCTTATAATGCCACTGCTAGTGTATTATAGAAATTGAGTATCAATTTTATCATGTAATATGATCAGAAGTTTGAATAAATAAATAAAAAAAATAAATGCAATCTTCATAATGAGAATTAACACTCTTGTGTTGCTGAGCATAAGCAATAGAGGGAGAATTTCACAAAAGCATTAGTAACACACCTTAAAGCAACTAGCTTATTGATGACTCTATGATTTAAGTCTGGAAGCTGCTGGATGAAGTCTATCTCTATAGAAAGCATTGCATATATTCTATATTTTAAATTACAATTTGACTCAAATTAATACTTTGAGTTGGTGTACCCAGTTTTAAATTTAAATTTTCTCTTCCTCAGATCACAAAGAAAAAGGCTTAAAATTTAAACTGTGTATAGTGTTCATTTTCTTTACCTTCAGTTCACATAGTGAAATAAAGTTAATTACTTCATGAATTCACATGAAACATCACAAGCCTGCAATTCAGTAACAGCTTACTATTGATCAAACCACAGTATAAGATAAAGGAGATATTGGTAGTATTTTAAAATGTTTCATTTAACTTCAGATGGGACATATTCATAATACTTTTATAGACATGGGGCTCTTCTACTATTTCCTTTCACCTACCTTGTTCAAAATATTCCACAAACTCACTGAGACATTGGTTTGTGGTGCATCTGCAAACCAATCTGCTATAGATAATAACTGCAAATATAAAATCAGGCACAAGAAAGAAGTCCCCTATGCATTACTATTACTTTTTTTTATTTTATGCATAAAGCAATAGTTACAGAAAATACACATTTAAATTTTTGGGAGTAGTACAAACCAGGAATGTCCTAGAGCAGCCACCATTTGCTATCCACTATGATTCTATCCCTTCTTGATTCTACTAATGCAGTATATATCATCTTAAAATTATTTTACATCTATTGTAGGCACCATAACAAGTATTTCCTCATCAAATTAAATGCTGATTTTCCTTTAGTAGCTGTATTTTGTATCTGTTTCTTTCACTTATGTGAACTATTAAGCTTAACTCCCAATTAAATGTAATCTGTCACCACCCATTTCTCCTTATTACCCAGACATCATTTCCAATTTTCTCCCTCTTTTAAACACTGTAATTTTGCCTTATTAAAATTGATGAGACCTCTTCCATATAAAAACTAGCATTTCCTCAATTGTTTGGTTCAATCCCAGTATAGGAAAGGAACAAAACAAAACTTACCACTAAACCATTGGCACATATTAAACCAGATATTTCTGTTTAAATGCAACTTTGTATAACTTCCACAGTAGAGATATTATTGGTGAGTTGATTATGTTCTTATTTCTGCACTTACCAATGTTTATTAACAGATTATGTTACATACATACATACATCCTTGGCTACTAGTTGACTGGTGGGTGATCTTTAGAGCATCTTGGATGCTTACCGCTGATTTCTGGTTACAAAATGTTGTATTTAAACTGTCATCTGTTGCATTTTTAAATTTGTCAAATTATCTAAAAATGTTCATTCGAATTTTTGCAGTGAAACTAATTATGTAATTAAAATCATTGTATGATTGAGTCGAACTACATACTCTTATTGCCTACTTACTTGTTTATCATATATAGTACTAGTTTCATAAACCATTATTTGCATTCTCAGCTAACTGTTGACTCAAAGAGTTAGCCGAGAATGCAAATAGTGGTTTGTGAAACAAGTACTACATATTATAAATAAGTGGAGCAATAAAAGTATGTAGTTTGACTCAATCATATAATGATCTTGATCATCAAATTATCTATGTTTTTCTTTATGTAGATCTTTTAGCATAAGCTAAGTTTCAAAGGTAGATATGATGATTTAACAATTTTGATTTTTTTTTATTTCATGATTAAATTCCCAAAAATGATTGGCTACAGTTTATTTTTCTGTTTGTTTATACCTGATATTCCTGAAATGTTCTTTAAATCTGATTTATATTTCCTTTTGTTTTCCTAATGTATATTTCATTGCAATATGAATAATTAATCTGGTAGATGCCCGTTTCATACATATTCTTTTTCATTAATATATAAGAATATATATTTGACTCTCCAGCTAAAGCATCTAATTTATAAGTATTTCTGTCTTATTAACTACTTTCTGCCAATATTTATAACATTAACTAAATGAAATCTTGATACAAGTTCTTGAGGCCTTAGGGTATAACTTTATGTCTGACTTGTATAAAATATAGTGAACTTTTGTAACAGTGGTGTCAAATATTAACATTTTAAAAAATTGAGTCGATTGTAACATACACACCACTAAAATTCAATAATTCAATGGCTCCCGAAACTAGTCTTCCATTTTATCGACTCAATTTTTTATGTCTGACACTCAGTTTACAAACATATTTCACATGAAAATTGCTTCCATGTCATCCAATAGCAAAGATCCTATTTTGCTGTCATAGCTACGCCTAGATTTTTTTTTTTTCATTAATTTGTTTAATGTTGTGACAGGTTTTAGTGCTTCTGATTCTTTTTCCTTAAAAATATTTTTACTGCTTATTCTATAAATGATGATATTCTTTGTAATTGGTGCTTCTTTGGTTTTAGTTCATTTCAGTCAGCAGTATCCTTCTGTCTCTTATATCTGGGGTGCTACTGGCAAGGTTATCCTATTATTCCTGATTAGCTGAGCACTATTAAATTTAATATGTTGTATAGTGATTCCTTTGTTGATTTTGCTGTTGTATATCAATGGCTTCTAAGACTGTTGTACTTGCATAATATTTTATACTGTAGACTGAGAATTTTGCTAATGTTAATTTTCTATTTATGTGAAATATATGTATCTCAATGAAACTTTAAAAACTTACTATTTCTTAATGGTGGTTATATGTAAGTGTTAAAGCGTTAAGTATTGTAAATTAAAACAAGTATATTTTTTAGAGATAAATTAAAAAGGAAAAAAGTAGGACTATTAATACAGGTTAATAATCTGTACAGTTATTACTAACGAGAATCTAATTTATTTCCAAGATTTCCTGTTTTTATTAACACATTATTTTATTCATACAATGCACATTATTAGAAGTATGTTTCTTTCCTTACATTCATAGTAACAGTTTAAATTTACAGCAGTTGCTGAAGACATCAATGAATGAGGAATGTATACCAACCTTGCACTGTGTTAATAAAGAAGACTTTTGTGTTTTTGGGTTATGTCAGATTATAGATTCTCATTGATCATTTATGTTAAAAGTCAATTAAATTTACTGGAACAAAACACAAATTATTTGGAATTCCATAGAAAAACAATAAAAATAGAAGACAAGCCAATAATTTCTTGCAAGGAAAACTCTTAAATTATACACATTAGCTAAGAAAAATGCAATATTTATTGACAGTAGAAGGAATACAGCACAAAAGTTGACAATGTGCCATTCTGAGCCTTAATTTTATTTCAATTTCACTGTTATATACTGCACTGATCAAGAATGAGGCAACTCACAGCTCAAGTATTATGAGTGCATATACAAAGGAGTATTAAGGAGGCCATCAGGTATTCTTTTCAATTTTGTTATTTATAGCCAAGCAAACAAAATACAAATATTAATCTCTAGGGATGGTTGTCAACCTATCAATATTTGCATTTTTGTACTGTTGTAATGGTCTGATTTAAGATACACCTTAGGACTAGAATAAGAATCAGTTTGATCTCTGTATATCCAAAAACATTTGTGGGTGGGACTTTTATTTCAATAAGAATGCTAATGTTCACTACTTTAGGTATCTGTAGAACTCCAATATAAAACTTGTTTTGTTTTATAACATACTTTCATCTTCATTCCTTATGTATGTAAAGCAATATTGTTTTCTGTTCATAAACATCCTTTGAAAAATAGCAATATTTATGAACATATTGCCAGAAAAAATAATGATTATTATAGGCCAAGAACAACATGAAAATGATTGATAAAGATCTAAATATACATGAAATATTTCTATGTAACAGATTATCAAATCACATTAAACAATTACAAGAGATAAACAATTAAAATACAAATTGAAATGTTATCTGACACAAAAGGTTATATAGTCTTAATGATTTGAAGCTAAAGCTCTATAAGCAAGATTGTAAATATGTAATTATGTACAAATTTCAACTGTAGAAATTGACAATATCCAACAGGTGTGTGTAACCTCCATG
Source organism: Metallyticus violacea (assembly GCA_030762175.1). Lineage (NCBI taxonomy): Eukaryota > Metazoa > Arthropoda > Insecta > Mantodea > Metallyticidae > Metallyticus > Metallyticus violacea. The sequence goes on from CM060840.1 coordinate 62,845,610, forward strand.
GATAGTATAATCAATTGAATTGAATTGCAGAAACATTCTAACAATTTTCAAATATGAAACAGAGTTAAAAATTTAAAGCTGTATTAATTTCATATGAGAGCTAGATAAAGGTATGAAGGCATTCTTTTAGGTCAGCATGTTATTAGCTGATCATATTACTCAGTACTTAAAAATGTTCACTTTAAATTTGAATATCTTGGGATTTTCACAGTGAAATATAGTATCATATAAAAATTATTTATGGGGAAGTCACTCAAATTTCACTAGTTTTATTCCACTTACTTGGACATGTTTCAAAGACAATGTCCAAGTAAGTGGAATAAAACTAGTGAAATTCCTCATAAATAATTTGTTAAATGTTCACTTTATCTACAATAGTTATGTAGATGTTCATATTCAATTTCATTCTTATTATATTTTTATATCTCTTACAAAATTGAAGATGGAGTAAATAGCTACACTACTCCTTTTGCAAAACCCACCTTTTTGGACTGCTTATTTGAAATGAGCAGAACTTCACATTTCTTAGCAAGTATACTAAACCATATACTTTTAAGTTTTTTTTTGTTTAACGTTATTTAACACCTGTTTTTATTGCTGAGGCATCATGAACTGTGGACACTGATGATTTATGAGATGAAATGATAAATTGGGAAAGGATGTTTTTTTAAAGGAAGGAAGCATTCCAGACCTAAGTTTTAAGTTACCTCCTTGGTATTTTCCATTTATGAGGACTGAGGAAAATCTCAATCAGGGAGTATGGTCCTGGCAGGAATTGAAACCCAGACCTCCTGCTCATAACAACTTTGGCCATCTAAGTCAGTAATTTGTAACACATAGTGGAAATGAATAGTTGTAATATGCATGGACTCAGGTTGTCCAATGGTAAGACTTCAAAGTTCATAGTGTGATTTGACTGCCTGTGGTGCCTCAGTAGTAAAAACTGGCATTAAACACTATAAAAAAAATAGTGTGATTCTTATTCTTGAGTATGAAGATTTTCTCCAGTAGTTAACTGCAGTGGATGAATTCTTGGTTCTTTAGAATTTGGCCTATGTTAAGAATTATCAGCTTTTTTTTTTATTTTAACAAAAAATGGTATCTATCACTGATTTGTCTATTTGTTTATATTTAATGTTTATTAAGGTTTTTCATCCTAATTTCTAAGTTACTTTTTGGATAATCCACCCAGGTAAGTCTTTCTTACCTGATATATTTAGTGAGTGCCATATGTTATGAAAGCCTATCCCCATATTTTCAAAACATGGTTCTCTCATGTGGAACATATTAGCAATTATACTGACAAAACAAAAAAATGATACTTTGAAACAACTCAGTTTACAAGACAATAATATAAAGTTCACATTTAAAGTTGAAAAAGATGACCATCTACCATTGTTAGATCTGAAAATCACCAGAAATAATAACAAAATATTTTTGGTATTTATGGAAAATCAATATTACAGTCCATTCAGCAAGAAGAATATACTTAAGAACACAAATACACCATCAATATCTAGCTCTGCAAAAGTTTCAGCTGTACAGAGTAGATAAGAAAATAAAACAAATTAAAAGCATCAAAGAAACCAGCATTCTCCAGGTTAAAAGATCAAAAACAAATTCCAGAAGTTTACTTATCATAACAAATTCTGTGGAATTTTTAAAAAGCATTATATAATTTGGCTCCACAAAACTGCAATGTAAAATACTACTAAAAAAATTCATTGAAGGATATAATCCAAACCAACAAAAAATAAGGAAACTACTAAATCAATTGTCAGGGCTGTGGGAAAATATATTATATAATCAAACAAAATGGAGCTTAGAAATTGGAATGAAAGAACACTTCAGAAACATAAATACAGTGAGGTTATATGTATGAGTTATGAGCTAGCAGAGCAAGGCTGTTAACTTGGAGAAGCCAATTGTAATGCTTTATAATGCATTCATGCGTCTTCTTTGCTTTCATTGTGTTTAAATTAGTGTTAATTAGAATTTGTAATTTTTTTGAGTTTTCACAATGAAATGTAACATTTGCTATTTGCTAAATACCATTCAAATTTCACTACTTTCAGAACACTTACTTAGACATGTTTTGAAGGCAGTTGCCTCCTCAGCATGGATTGATTCACTGTCATATTTCCTGTGTGATCTATAGATGTTATTCTGTAGCCTTTTATGAACTTTTAAATGAGTTCATTCAGCTTTGGAAGATCTTGGATGTTATATTTTTTTTTATCAAAAACCACAACAATCTGAAATTTGGCATTTTCAGAAAAGAAACCCACACAGATAATTACGTCAAGGGCAATAGTTACAAAACAAAACCACACAAACTTGCCATAATCAATACATAGCTTTCAGATTAGTAAACCTACCCCTAAATAAAATATGATTTAGAATACCAACAAATCCAGGATGTAGCACAAAAAATAGTTACTCAGCAGAATGTATCAAGAAGAAAATAAAAAATTTGAAAACTGGAAAAAAATTAATGATACCACCACCTTGAAAGGCCAATAAAGAAGAGCACTTATACAGGAATTTACCTACCATCCTTGGGCACATCAAAAATTCTAAAACATATTAAAATATTATAATGTTCTTTTGGCCCCAGCAAACAAACACAACTTAAAGAACCTCCTAAAAATCAACATAAAGGATAGAATTCCTCTTGTAAACAAGCAGATATACATGAAATTAGCTGCATGGATTGCAAAAAGAAATATGTCGGCAAAACTAAAAGAAATATTACAGTTTGTTTCAAGGAAAATGTGAGAAATGTCAATTATTACACAGAAAAATCAACATAATTTTTTGTCCAAAAACTGTTTTTATCTTTCAAACAGAATGAACTCATTTCTAAGCTCATAAAAGGCTACAGAATGACATCTGCAGACCATGCAAAAAAGTGTGACAGTGATTTCATGCTGAGGATAAAGGCAAAACATATCCAAATAAGTGTTTGGAAAGTAGTGAAATATGAGTGATATTTAGCCAAGTATGCACATTATGTGCTAACAGTTCTTCATTTGTTATACCATACATGAATATAGTCTTGAAGAACAGTTTCTATGTATTATACATTTGTGAAAGCAGATTCTTTCAGAGAAGTGGTAAGGCAATTAACAAGAAAAGATCCTAGCAATTGTTTTCCAGTTAAAGAAACTGTTTGCCAGCTCATTAGAAGCTATTAGGAACAGTATCTTTTAATGACAAGAAATTGGTTCCAAACTGCTGTGTTCCTATGAAAGAAAAGTTAGATGATTTTTTCAGTTGCAGCAGCTGCACTTCTTCAGTAAGCAGCTGAGTTCTAGCTGCCTGTAGTTTATATAACCTCACTGTATAACCAAATAGACAAATCATTTTTGGTCCAAAAATCACAACAGGCAAAGCTAAAAGAGTAAAATTACTAAAAAGCTATCAAGAATCCATCCACTGGAATGAATTATATTAGAGAAAATCTTCATACTCAGAAACAATATCACATTATGAACTTTGAAATTCCACCATGGACAATACCGCCACAGTCAGCAAACAGCTAAAGAAACATGTACATAAAATATTAGCTAGTGAAGTATTGTGTTACACAATACAGATTATTTAATATATTAATTCTCTTTGATAATGTAATGCTTTTTTGATTATCCTACTTGTTCGGGTGACAAAAAAGTAGTTTTTATAATAACAATTTATACTTTGGTTTACAATAATATAAAGCAATAAAACATTTGTAATACCACTTAAAAATGTGTATTATTCTATGTTGTTATACAAACAAACTTGAAAACAGTGCTATAAACAATTACAATGACCATGTTATTATGTTACATATCAATCACGTTTTGGAATGTTATATTAATTTGTTAAATAAATAAAAAAATGAGCATTAATTGGTGGGTAAATAGAGAGCTGTTCTTATCTTTATGCTATTTAGAAAAGACGAGGAAGCTAGACTTATTAAAAAAATATGAACATAAGCTTATTTGTTTAAATTTAAAACAACAATAAAGATAGTGCTAAATGAGATACCTTTTTCTTCAGCTGCAGCAGAAATTTTAGGCTTCATAATTGGATAAAAAACAAAACTGAAATCTTATTATTTAAAGAAATAAGTAAATGAGTAAATCACCTCAGTTCTACTGAGATGTATTTCTTCAGCAACTGCTGCCATCAGAAGCTAGACAGAATTAACAACAAACAACAACAGTTTTAACATGAACAAGAAGCCACAACCATTTCGCATTACCACAGCCAACCATTCTCATAGAGAAAATAGGAAAGGAAGTATCTGTCAGTAAGAAATGAGAAGGATTTTATTGCATTGAGAGAAGATTGTTCTGGCAAAGATGAAGATGAATCATTGGGCTGATCCATCTCACATACACATCCTGTCTCCTGGGAACTCTGCAACAAAAAATCCTTCACTTTAGGAAAAAAAATTATTAATTAAAAGTTCTTGAATTCTGAAAAAGATAGTTTCAAAATATGCAGTATATTGAAAATTCTATTGTGCAATTTGGTTTGTTATGATTTCAGCTAATTAAGTGACAGCAAATATAAATAAATACAATTTTAAAATGTCATAATATTTTTGTATTTTTTAATCTGTAAAAATGGTTCATTTCTAATGAAACAAACTATTGTTTAGACTGTAGCATAAAGCAGTTCTGCTAATTAATACACTGCTAATATTACATATTTTTTTTATTCATTCAATTAATTATTTAATTTTTAAATAATGTCCTTATTATTCCATATATAGGATATTTAGAGATTGCAAACAACTATTTCTGCAATTAAGATTGTGGTATGATTGAGTCAAAGTTTCTATGTTTCTATATTTCTATATTTTAAAGTGAATACAGCTATTTAAAATATGTTATAATGAAATAGCAACCCCTTGGTTAAATAAATAAATAAATAAATAAATATTGGTTTTATACCATTAAGAAAACTTAAAAGTGGAGGTAATGTATAATTTAAATTTGCACTTCTGCAGTGCATGGTCCCAGATATATTTATTCAAAGGAACAAATTTCCTTAAAATGTCAAATATTTATTATAACAAAATGTACTAGGAACAGTTGTTTCATATTTTGCAGAAATTATTATCTGTTGATGCTTCATATAGTCATTGGCTTTAAAAAATTCAGGTCAATAAATTCAGAGTCCATGGTATTCAGGTAACTCTTCAAATAAAGTTAAAGTTCCATGAAAAAAAACTTACTGAGATAATGGTATCATACACTCCATTTTACATCCATAGCTTGGCCAAATTGTAAAAATTAATCTGTTCTCTTCTGTTTCAAATAGAAGTGAGCTTGTGAAATAATTCTTAGTATCTCTGAAGAAATATTTACAATCATTCCATACATGATGGTAATAGTGACAACTGTGGTTTTTACATTTATTATATCTGATCATATTACACATATTTATTCAGAAATGAAATTAAATCAAATCTTTATTCTGCCATTAAGCATACTAATGCACTAATTAATGTTCAAGACTGTGAAAAATTCAACATACCCTTAAACACTTTAAGAGTTTTACATCCTATAAGGCAATTCTAAAATAAAATAAACTTTATTTCTAAATGATGTAGATAACTGCTGCAGTTTACTTCATGTTCACTGATTCAGTTGATGTTAAGATAAAATAATTTCCAAGACAGAAACACTTCTTACAAAATAGACTCATACATGTAGAGAGAGCAGAGAAAACCAGTAAACATTGGTAAACATAAAGCAAATAACAAATATGCACATCAGTATCATCACCATATTCCAAAAAGTTCATATGACAACATCATGCTTTAGTTATGTGGTATACAAAACACAGAATACTGCAACAAAATAAATAAATAAATAAATAAATAAATATAAATGCCAAATAGCAACTTTATCAACCATTTGAAAAACAATTAATATTCACACTAATGTATTTAACATGTTCACACTAAAACTCAACTTACTTACATAACAATAGGACATGTAAGTAAGTAGAATTAGTGTGATCATGTTTAATACATTAGTGTAGGATATGTTACCCCTCCATTATCTACAGCTTTATAATAAGTACATTTTTTTTTAATTAATATTCATATTAGATAAGGCTTATTTTTCTTTTGTTTTAAATTAATAAACAGGTAAAATATGGTTCATTAAATAGTGTCAATATAGTAGCTAGTATATGTATCAGCAGTGCTTTGGCCAATGAGATTTTATCAGAAGCCTCTTTTAAAGTAACAATGTTGTTAAAACTACTATTTATTACAAGTTCATTTGATTGTTTTATAAAAACCTGTATTAGCTATAAGTTAGTAATTTATCTGCCATTTAAAAGACTGCAAAAGAGGCATGAGCTTAAAAATATTCTGTGTTAAAGTTTTAGGGAAATTCTGGATCTTTTGAATCTCAATAACAGTAATCTGTAGGGTAACATTTTTTCAATTTATGTCTCATTTTCTGGAGCTTACCATGAGTAAGTGTGCATACAAAAAAGGTATTGTAAAGCTGTGGCACATCAAAATTTGAAACATGTTTAAAACCAGGTCAAAGCTGATTCTCAAATAATTGATTTATAAGTTTCAATGGTATGTATGTTATGCAGATCAGGCTGTTCAGAATCAGCTCAGCACTCATGGGGTTTACTTAGAAAGTGGTAATTTCAAAAAGTTGGAAGAAGCATGAAACTAGATTAATTACATATTGAAGTTTACCACCAAGATGTAAAATAAAAAGATTTCAAAAACAGAAATTAGAATGGTACTTTCACTGTAATATTTAAAATTATAGGAACTGACCTATTGAAATAGAATGCAAATTAATCCATTCCTGGAAAAATTTAGAAAGATGTGACATGAGGTTCTTATCATAAATAAATTTGGCATGAAAGCAAATGAAATGGAATGCTGTTTTTTTGAAGACAAGCTTACCTATTAATAACAGGTATGCAGGTTTTCCAGTAAAATAATATTTTTAATAGTATAAAATACCATAATTAAGATGTATGCATTTGTTTTATTACTTTGATACTCTTATGTGAATTTTTTTTTTCTTTCTTTGACAGTGTCTTTTGTGAAGAAAGTTAAGCTTTTTGTTCAATGATAATGATGCTGACAGGTTACTTTACCCTCAGGGAAGGAAAATAAAGCATAAACAAGGAACTATATGGATTGACAAATAACACTTATTCTTAAAATATTTCTTTGTAAACCACCCAGAAATTAGTCTGACAGTTCTCTTATCCATGGTCCTTTCTTTGTGGTATCCAAATATAAAACTCATCTTATAATTAATTTTTTTGTGAGTCCTGCCAACTGCCAAGGTCTTTCAGGATGAATAGAATAAATAAAATGAAGAAGCAAATGAATTCAGAGTTCTTAGCATCTAATGTTCCCCAGTATTCATCTTTTTAAGGAAGAAAAAACTTCAGAAAAGCCTTATCCAGACATCATGTTCCCACCAGGGATTGAACCTGGGCTTACTAGTTGACAAGTAGATATGCTACCATCTAAGCCATAAATATCTTCTGAGGTATGGAGATACAGGATGTTTGGCTTCTCTGTAAAAAAAACTTGTGAAAGTGAATTTAAGATGTATTATCACTTATGATGCATTTTCCCAATCCAAAAGCACTTGTTCCTCATTAAAAAAAATCCTACTGCAAGTACTCAAAACTTTCTCTTTTACTGAAATCATTCTTGAACACCCTACTTGATATTTGTTTGTTTTTTGTTATATTCCTAAATTCATCACATTTTTACTGAGATTTTACTGTTGATTTGGTTTATTTATAGACAGTCTTTAACATCTCAGGTCATCAGTGTCCCATTCAATTCAGGGCATACAACAGTCAACAAATTTTGCTCATAGGCCTCTTCTTTCAGGCTTGAGGTTCTTTATTGTACCATAATTCTACAACAAGGGACCCTCGGCTTTACTTCCCTTCAGAAGGAAGCCATACTTAGGATTTTTACGCCCCCAAAAAATCCATTGAACCTGCAATCTTTTGGATTTAGAAGGCAAGTATGGTTACCACTACACCACCAGGACCCACTTTTTACTGAGAGGGGATGCATCATCTGTAACAAAAACATAAGATACAAATTTATTTCTATCATAAGGGACGGTTCTGGAAAATTTAAGTTGTCATTTTCCATCTTTTTAGTTAACAATTCTTGGAAACATCTCCTTTGGAATACTTCCCTAACACCTCTCATTGACATAGATGAAGTTGTAGTCCATATCAATGACTGCTGCTAATATAATAATATGAATCTCGTTGTAGCTCTAGTATAAACTTCTGCTGTTATGGGAAATCTATAATATTGAAAACCTTGAACCTATGTTTTCCATCAACTAAATCTATACAGTATCAAAATTCCAATGAGTTCAAAATTTTTTCTCCGTTCCCTTTCACTACTGAGGAATAGAAATAATAATACAAAATACAATTTTCAGAACAGAGAAAATAAATATTATGAATAATTGAAAATAGTAAAATTAATATATGCTGCATTTAAATTATAATTAATCTGTCATCTAACACACTCTTATGCTTCACTTGCTTTTAAATATGGTGGGACTGGTTTCGAAATGACATCCTCTCCATCTTCAACCAACTTGATGACTGGTACAAGAAACTAATATCTATGAGGACCTGTGGCTCTGTCCTGGTGGTGTTTCTTCTTTATAAACTGGAAATTTGTATTACATTCTCCTGTAATGTCAAAATTCCTAAGGTAATCACTATGTTTATGAATGTAAATCTTCTCCCCTGTGTCCAATTCTCTATGTCCGTGTGCTTCTTTAAGTAACTTTATTTCTCTTTTTATGTCATGATTATCTTTCCAAAAATGGTGTGCCACTGCTGACCTATCAATCTGTTTGTATTTAACGTTCCTGAGATGTTCCTTTAACCATGTTCCTATGTTCCTTTTAGTTTTTCCAATGTATACCTTATCACATTCTTTACATGTATTTTATACATATCTGACTTTTTCTCCTGTAGAATGTTATTAAAACTGTTGTTCACTAAATCATTTTTCAGAGTGTATCTGTTAACAGGTGCCAATTTAATGTTAATATCTTTAAATTTTTTTTGGAATTTATTCATAGCTACTGGATGGTAGGTGAATTTTTTTAAAAACCGGTCTCTCTTTTTCAGTTAATAGTGAGGTGGTATCCTTGACCAATTTCTTCTTTAGGACTTTATTAAGTTTTTTGTTTGCTAAATTTTTGTTAAAACCATTTATAATGGCACTCTCCTGTATCTTCTCAAATTCTTTTTTGTACTCCTCTTTACAGATTGGTAAATTCACCAGTCTATATGTTAAGCTGTTGAAAATTGAGTGCTTTTAGCTATGGGGTTAAACCCATTTGATGTTATATAGTTATGTGTGTGCATATCCTTTCTATTAATTCCAAATTCTAGATTTCCATGATTATCATTAATTTTTGTATCTAAAAATGGCAACATTCCCTTTGTTTCTGTTTCCAGTGTGAAGGATATATTCCTGTCTTGTATATTTAAAAGCTTCAAAGCATCTTCAACAAATTCTTTTTTCACTATACTAAAAATGTCATCAATGTATCTGTACCAGCATTTGAAATAATGTGGGAAGGCGAAAATTATGTGAGTTTCAAATGTACTCATAAATAAATCTGCCAGAATGGGGGACAAAGAATTTCTCATTGTGAATCCTGTTTCTGTGTATAGAACTCTCCTGCAAATGTAAAATATGACTGGTTTATACAAATGTTAGTAAGGTGGACGTATTCTTTCCTGTGAGTTTCATTAATTCCTATCTCCTTTGACCAATCGTTCAAAAATGATAAAAGCTTTTAAGTTGGAATACTTGGGAACAAAGATACTACATCAAAAGACACTAACATTTCAGAGGGTAGAACTTTAAAATATTTTATTTTTTCTATTAACTGGAATGAGTTTTTTATGCTTCTATTTTGAAACCTTGGTAGAGCTGTAAATCTATCTGTAAGCCATTTTGCTAGAAAGTATGTAGGGGTATTTATATTATTAATGATTGGTCTCATGCCCTTCCCCGGTTTATGGATTTTAGGTAACCGATATATTCTGGCTATATTAGGATTGTTTTGTTTTAAACTCGTTTTTCTCTGTTTGGTATTATAGTGCAAGTCTGCATAGTTTCATTCACTGATTTTGTGCATTTTTTCAATAGGTCAAATTTGACATGGGCATATTCTTTTTTGTTTAACAACTGTAACATCTCAGGAACGTTAAGTACAAACAGATTGATAGGTTAGCAGTGGCACACCATTTTTGGAAAGATATTCACAACATAAAAAGAGAAATAAAGTTACTTAAAGAAGCACACAGACTTACAGAATTGGACACATGGGGGAAGATTTACCATCATAAACATAGGGATCATCTTATGAATTTCCACATAATAGGAGAATGTAATACCAATTTCCAGTTTATAAAGAAAAAACACCACTAGGATGGAGCCACAGGTCCTCATAGATGTTAGTTTCTCATACCAGTCAACAAGTTGGTTGAAGATGGACAGGATGTCTCTTCAAAACCGGTCCCACAGTATTTAAAAGTAAGTGAAGCATAAGAATGTTTTAGACGACAGATTAATTATAATTTACATTTAACAAGCTTCACTGTGTGAGGTCTAACAGAATTTTTTAAAAATGTCTTATTTTTCGAAAATTCTTAAATTAATATGCTACATTAATTTTCTACTAAAAGAAAATGGAAATCTATTAAATAAAATAATCTTCTGCAGCTAGAAGAATTATAATGTTCATTATCACCAGAAAAACAATAGGTGAAAGAACTAGGAGGTATTTGTGATAATGATAATGTAATAGCTAAAGATGACCATGATATTGTTTCACCCTTACTCCCAGCACAAAAGTAATCAAAGAATGGGAAAAAATATTTTAAAAAAAATTCAAAACAAGCACACTGCCAAAAACAGTTGAACAATCAAATTAATAAAACATTTAAAATGTTAACATGTTAAATTAAAAAATTATTTCTGAAAGAGAGAAATATAATTTATATGGGAAACAGCATGCAAATATAGAATGAGGAATGAATAACTTGAAGTAAGATGCAATTCTACATAAATTCCATTTTTTGCAAAGCAGAAATCAGAATGACCTTACCATGTCATTCAAAAAATATTCTTCTGTGCCATCTCATATCTGGCTGACCAGCCACTAGTGAAACAGTAAATGCCTCTATTGTGGTGAGGTTAATTCTTCTGTGTATTCAAGCTTTAACTGATTAAAATACTATTTTGTTCTTGTAGAGATATCTTTTTAAAGTAAACATTTATAAAAAAAATGATATATCAGTCTTACCTATTTAAGCTGCCAATTCAAGAACAATAGCTTTGCATACTTCTAGGATGATGTAGCTTATAAGCTGCTTTGAAATTTTAAAGAGATACGTCAAACTTTCTTTAATCCCTGGTAACTAGAAAACACAGAGTAACAGTAAGATGCCCATTCACTGAAAATGCCCATCAATAATTTTGCACATGATTTTTGGCCAAACAATTTGAATTAGGTATTTAAAGTCTGTACACATGTTTCATCTTTTATATAAAATTCATTGCCACTTATGGTTTTCATGTTTACTATTATTCAATTTTTCTAATTAATAAGAAAACATAAAAGCATTTACTTTCAGATCTTGCAATTGATATTCTATATTTGGAAACAAATTACAGATGTACCTTATTTTTTTCTTCTCTCTCTCTCTTGCATCATTTATCTTAACAGGAACAATCAATACTTGCAACTTTCAGTTATTCTTTTAAATAGTTTCACATAAAATCTACTGGAGATTAATGAAAGCAAAAGTTGAAAATACGAAGCATCTAAAACAATACTATGTTATCAATAAAAGAAAATAAGGGGGGTATTGAGTTTAGCACTTATCTGGCTCAGTGTTTAACAATAAATAACTTTATAAATTAAAATTTGAAATACATATAATTGACCTATACTAAAAATATAAAATTATACATTATAAAGCTAATTTTACAACAAAGCAAACTGACAATGCCTCATTAAAATTGCAGCTTTTATATGAAAAACAATATTATTGATATATGCTTTATAATGTTCACAATCACATACAGTCATCATGATGCTAACAATAATCTTATACTAAGTCTTAAAAGATGTACAAGTTAAATTTCAAATGCTATAGCAGTTATGGAGTAAATTGATAGTTTTTTTTTCATCCTAAGACATGTTAAACAGAAACAAGGAAATAGAATTTGTATAATGGAGCTCACTGTTCATTATTAGAAAAATGACTGTGAAATTAGTATTCTAAGGAATTTACATATTTACTACTCATGCAAATATATATATATATATGTGTGTGTATATATATGTGTGCAGTACTAGCCCATGTTAACATACACTGAATACTTTACTAACAGGTTCAGAAATAAATAATCATAGCAGTAAGAAGAAAGGCAAACAATTTACAAGTTCACAAAACACCAGATTTTTCAAACCATTTGCACATAAGAGTTATCAATTATCACTATACAGAAAGTTTACAGGATTAACAAAGGGGTATACGAGGAGTGTTCTAAACATTCTCAGTCTTACTAAGAGATGTGAAGATGGCCAAATTACTATGATAGTATCATCCTTTAGATGGCACACTATAAAGTTTCAGATGCATAAGTGTAGTCATTTGTTTGCAACAACTGTGTAAACAAATTAGCATTAACGTTATCTACAAAAGTGATAAAACTGAAATATTAGATGTGATAAAGTACTTCATTTTGAAGGGTTTAACCATAACAGAAATACAAAAGGAGTTGAATTCCAACTGAAGGATAATATTCAGGCTAAATGTCCACACCTTGCAGAAAAAAAGCTTTTTTTCATCACAATAATGTTCCTTCACATATGTCTGAGATTATTTGCTGCAAAACTGCATGACTTCATTTCCAAGTTCCTCCACATCTATCATAATTGCTGGATTTGTCTCCCAGCAATTACTTTTTGTTCCAAAACCTGAAGAAATGGTTGGGTGGAATAAGATTCATATCAAATGATGAGGTTGAAGCTCAGGTTGGCATTTATTTTTCACAGTTGGAAAAATCTTATTTTACTGAGAATATTAAAAAGTTAGGAAGTTGTTGAACTAATTATATTGATTTATAAGGTGAATATGTTGAAAAATAAAAAAAAGCATTTCTCTTAAATCTTGTGTTTACTTAGCCTGGTTAAGAACTTTTAGAATGCCCCTTGTAATATGATGTGGAAATGTTATTACACTGATATTCATAGAAAGGCCAAATTCAATCACTAATTTTAAAGTCAGTACATAAAAGTCTGAAAAATTTTCATGCACAGAGTACATTTTGGTTTTGCTGAAGATTATGACATTAATCATTACTTATGCTTTACATCAAAACAATGGTGTAAATTGCTATAGCTAGGGTCACCAGGTGTCCTAAATTTCTATGGATATTTCCTCTTTTCAACTTGTATCCTGGTGTCTGAAAAGTATGGCAACTTATCCAACATTTAAAGATAACCTTTGTTCAGTTTTTTAAATTAAAAGTTGCATAGCCCCCATTTCCAGGTATAATGCAAATGTATAAAAATATTTTGTTGACGTTTTCTCACTAGTCAGATATTGGGAATAATTAAAAAAGGGAATCATTGAAAGGTCGTTAAGGTTAAACATTATTAGGGACTAAATTTAACAATATACATAGTTATATACTGAGGGTGCCAAAAAATATGTACCTTCACAGTAGATATCATTTAATATATTTCAAAGTTGGACTGAAAAACAACAGTAAAACATTGTATGATGTTCTGTAAACTGATGTGACTCACATACATTATGATAGTTTTGCTATATGACAGGTAAATCAACAATGAACAAATGAAGCCAAGATTATTGTATGATGTTCTGTAAACAGATGTGACTCACATTACATTATGCTAGCATTGCTACAACAAAATGGAGCCAAGATTATCGTTTGTACAGCAGAAAGCAATTTTGAATTGGTATTGGAAAACCAAGAATGTTGTTGAAGTTCAAAGGCAATGGAGACATACGTACAGAACAGAACCGCCAATGCAAGTAACAATTGCATGCATTCGAGACAAGTTTGAGACTCAAGGTACCATATACGATGTTTACAAGGGCAGATATGGGAGACCTCACACAGCAACAAGCCCCATGCACTGAATCCAAGGCACTGGATTGGACAAAGAGGTCTGATTGAGTTTCTACCGCATTCTCTGAATCTAACTCTGTTGGAGTTGGGGAACTCTTAAGGATGTTGTATATCATAGAAAACAAGCTATACTGGCAGCATTTTGGGAAGAAATTGAAATGGCATGTGCTGCAATTGGTGAGGACACTTTCACAAACATTGCTGAATCAATATTTCAACATACTCAGAAGTGTATCAATGCCGATGGTGGGCATTTTGAGCAACTGTTGTAACTATAAAAGTCTAAGATGATTAGTACTTATCATTTTCTGTTTGTGTGAATCCAATCTTGTTATGTTAACACAGTATCTTCTTTGCATGAAGTGTGTATACATTTTTGGCACCCTCTGTATATTAATGCATACTACACAGTATGGAAACTTTATAATGGTGTTTTGATAACACAAATATGGTTTATCCTGGCGAGATATGAGCACTCTAATCATTTGGCCATAGTAAATATGCCTGCATAAATCTCATTTACAATCATTCAATATACAGAGGGTAGAAAAACAGCAAACAATAAATTAGATAATGGACTTGAAGAAAAGAAATAAAGAAATGCATATATTAAAGAATATGAATCAGAATATAATTAGTTTAAGTTGGCCATAATTATGCACAGTGATTAACCCACCGATTACAATAAATAGTAAAGATTTGTATGGATACAGTACAGGCTGAGGTTGATCCAAAAATATCTAATGATTTTCAGTCGCTAATGCTAGTCAAACAATTTGTTTATGGAAAATTAACATTTACTTCTCAAATATCTTGCATTGTTGCATTAAGCAGTGTATGTTGTTAAGTGTAACAAGAACCAGTACCACCAACATGGTTTCCAGGCCTCTCAATACCTGATTTCAGAGGTATAACTAATGAACCCACAGGTCCTGCAATGTATGAAGGTCTAAGAGCTCAAAAAATCATTCTATAATACAGGCCTACATCTCTCGATTTTGAATCAATAAATGTATTCCAAAAGTATGCTATTTACAGTATTCTTATATAGTTTTGTTTCTTTCATCAATCATTTTTTAAGTTGTAATTTTTCTTTCTTTCTGATGCTTTAATGTCAAACATTAGTTCCCATCCTTCTTCTCCAATACATGTTCAACTCTTTCCTTCCTCTTATCGCAACTTGCATATGCAACAATGATATATATATATATATATATATATGTCTGGAACATGTGTAACAATGTTATTTTTATAATTTTTTTAATATAAATTTTAGAAAATGGGGAGATTAATATAATCTCTGAGTCATATGTAATATACACATTATAATAATATAGAGTTATGTTCTTTTCATTGATTTTCTTTAAAATACATAAAAATAAGTATCCTCTTGAGTGGAAAGATAGGTACTGGAAAATTATTGCACTTAGAGAATTAGGGAAACATGAGTTTAAAAAATCAAAATATATAAGCAGCACTCAAAAGTGGAAGTTAGGTCGTGAAAGAGAAGAATTGAAATAGAAGAACTAAATCATTACTTCTTTGCAGCCAACCTTTTAGGCATGTATCTAGTGGGATCGGATCTTAAAAAATTTAAACTGTTGTGCATGTGTAAAATCCGGTTACTTTCTGGGAGACTGTATACCCTTGAAACCTGCTTCTAGAAAATAAAGCTTGCACATGAAGTTCACAATGTGATTCTGTAATTTACACGAGTATATGTAATTATTTTTTTTTTGTCAATTTTAAAATTCAAGGTAAATACTTTTACTATGTTTTTTTAATTCAACCCCTGAGTATAGTTGATTTGTTAATTTGAATGTAAAGATTTTATACATTGAACAGAATGATTACTTGCAAAAATATCATTAGAGAAGTATCTATGGCTAAATTTGTTAAGTATGCATGAAAGAAAAATATTTCTTACGATGAGCAATATGCTGTTTTTATACAGGCAGGTACTATGTAATATCCATATTAAATCCTGCAAGTTCATCTTAGAAAAGATGGTATTTAATGTAATTAGAGAACAACATTATTTCATTAGGAATGAAATGTTGTGAAATGACAAATTACCTCTTTTATTACAAAGTTCTAGATTTAAAGTGTCAGTGTCCATTTTTTGAGCATTGGCCATCTGGTCATCCCAAATATTAGACAATCTTTGATGAGACTGATATCATGCATAAGATTAAGCACACAAAAATTAAACAATATATAACATATAACCTGTTAGTAGTATAATAAAAACCATATTCATGGGAACCAGCTATTAACCTAAAAATTTAAAAACTGCTTTTGGGATTTTACAATGTTACATAGGCATAGTAAACCTAGAAAATGCAGTTTCAAAGCCATAAAATACCAACATCTGTTTGCGATGCAGGACTCCTTAGTCCGAGGAATACTAACTATCAAGTGGTTCTTAAACATACCATATGCTATTAAATATTTTAAATGTCCTTCTCTGACAATGATTTGGTTCTTGAAACTGTAATTAAATGAAATTGACAGTTTCATTGCACAAATAAGGCAAGATTACAGTTATTTGCCTGTCAATAGGAAAAAAATTATGGAGAAAGTCTCCACATGTGGTAATAGGTATTTTACCCCTAAATTTAAATAGCATACACATGAAAAATGGTTGTAGCTCCTATTTTTTCCAAAAAATGTCATCTCCATACAGAAAGGTTACAGAATTAAGAAAAATATTCCTATCCAGCTATTTGATCAAACTAATTTCTTTCCATTATTTTCTTAAATCATAAGCATTATATGAGTGCAATAAGCCCTAAAAATAGTTAAAATTAAATGTTAAAGGGCTAGGATTCTTATGATAATGCATAATTTGTTTGGTAAGGACAATATGTTCTTTACACATACAGATATTTTTGATATGAAAAAACTTATTAAATGAGGTTGCCTCTTTAGAGTATATTTTTGCCTATTTGGTCACTTATACATAAATGAGCATATTTTAACAAATTTTTATACCATATTGGGCATAATGTAGCTTTCTCAAGGAATAACAATGTTTCATTATATATCTGGCTTTACTGTAATGAACTTCATCACAAATCTGCAAAAAACACAGGAAAATCCATACCAGATTCTTCAAAGTTAAGAAGAAACTATATCATCTGATGTTATGATGTTGTGAAAACATAATGACAGAGATTAGTAACAGGTTTTCCAGTAAAAGAAATGGGTATCGATGGACAAAACCACGGACAGTATGGAAAGATACATTGATGTTATTGCGAGAACATCGGAAGAAAATAGTCTCGGACAGCAATTTTAATAAACTGTGAATATTTACATTTATATTTGTAAGTAAAGTATTTATGAATTTAATATGGACCAGAGATGTTCAGCATGACAAGGTACTGCTGTTTGTAATACACTCTACATCTTATATGGTGAAGGCAGGTGATTCTCTAAAAGCACTGTACAGCAAGTTGGTACATGTGACTATCTTAGTTCATGCCCTACAGAGTTGCAGAGAAAATCCACAGTGTTTTGTGAAGTTGATAAACTGATTGCTTGTATCAGAAAGATATTGAATGTTCCTTCTCGAGTTGTAGCATTTAAATTGGAAACTCCAGATATTTCACTTCTGCCTACTCCTGTTTTCACAAGATGAAGATCCTGGATTGATACTGTATTTACTACTGGAGAACTTTGAGGTTGTGAAAAACATTGTTTGACAAGAGCAAAGTTGTTTCTATAGGGCAAATTCATGTACTGATGTCACAAGACCTCAAATGTAACTTGGATTCCTTTCTGCTGCTATAACTGCTTTGGAACAGTCAGGTGGGTCACAACAAAATCAGGTGAAACTTGTAAATTAAACTGTGGGTAGGTTAAGTGGTGTTTATGGCAAAGTGGGAAAAGTCAAAAGTTGTTTCAAAGAAAATGACAGGTTCTAAATAAAAGCAATACGGTTTATACATTGTATTCAATTTCAAAGATTTTATTAAGAGAATGTTTTTGTTTGGTGAGTAAGAGATTAAAATGATTGGTTTATTTCAAATTTGCACCAATCATATCTGTAAAGTAGAAAAAAGTTTTTCTAAGTTTTTTTTGAGAAATGTTTAACACCCGTTTTTACTACTGAGGCACCACAGGCGGTGGACACTGATAATACATGAAATGATATATTGTGATAGGATTTTTTTTTTAAGGAAGGAAGCATTCCAGGCCTAAGTTTAGGGTACCTCCCCGGCATTTGCCAGTTATGAAGACTGAGGAAAACCTGGAAAAAAAAACCCAATCAGGAAGGATGGTCCTGGAGGGATTCAAACGCCAGACCTCCTGCTCATGAGTCCGCACTTTAATGACCTCGGCCACCCATGGCGGTTTTTCTAAGTTCTGGGCTTTGTTAAGTGATAATAGGCAATCATTCAAATTAGAAAATCTGCACCAAGCAGTCATTGTACATTATAACTGAGGACTCAAGACTGAGACTTTGTAAAAAAAAAAAAAAAAAAAAAAAAAAAAACAACTATGTCAACTAATGATATGTATTGTTATGACATGTTTTTGCTGTTTTCTGGCATATTTGTGCAGCTTTAACATCATAAATGCATATTTTTGAGAATTTTAGGGCATAAAAATCCTAGCCCTACATATGAGTAACAGAGGACAAATGTATCTAAAATATTGTCATTTGAAGTGATAGATACATTAAGGTTATAAGATAATCAAATAAGTTCATGTATTTTCCAATATAGCAATAAACTACTTAAATAATTGTATAATACATTCTTGGGTAAGCAGCTGAGTTTAAATAACATTTTCTTATAAGCTTTGTATATATACATTATTTGACTGATGAATATTAATATAACAAATTAATTGTAGTTATTCATTTTTTGAGTTGGTTGTCTTATAGATGGCCTAAACATTCCTACCTATGTAGAGATCTACAAAAAGAAGAAAATAAAATGCTGCTTGAATAGTTCATTTATATGTATTACAATCAACAAGCTCAACACCAAAGAGCTGAATTTATGGTATTGCTATTCTACTTATTGTGATTAAATTGTTGATTTTTCCTATGTCATTAATTTAACTATTTGGATGAAAACAAATACAATACAATACTGTACTAGAGAAGAAAAAATTAGCTACCAACAGTATAAAAACATGCTTAAAGAAAATACCAAATATGGATGTAAACTGGCTAGAGAGAGTATATAGTTAAATCAAAAATGATGCATTGGATAGTAATTTGGGGGGCAGAAAAAGGGTGGGAATGTACAAACGTATTCATAGAACAGTTTGTAAAATGATACTGGGATTACTAAGAACAGCTCTGGTGAAATTGGGAAGGGTTGGCAAGAAAGGATTAGTAATAAAACACATTATGAAATATTGACAGAGGATACAATTATTGGAGGAAGGAAATATTGTCAAAGACTGCTTTGGAACACAAGAAAAAACCTAAATGAGAAGGAAGCTGGTTATCTTGATCAAAGGAAATTATAAGATAAATTGGAAAGGGAGAGCTAGTTAGTTTACAATCAACAAATGGGCAGAGCCTGTGGAATAAAGTGAAAGAAAGGATCGACAATATAGAGAAGGAAATATATGGTAGCTTAAGGGATAAGAATACTCTGATATATTATAGGAGTTTTAAGAAAGATTGGGACAGGGAAAAATATATCTATGTTTGTGATAAAATGGGAAGGGAGTCTATGGCATGGGCAAGAACAGGAACAATGATCTCCAGCATATATTAAAATTAACAGGAACAATGATTTACTACTTAAATGTAAATTGGAACTTGCACAGTGAAGCTAATCATATTAAATGATATCATTGTATGATTCAGTTGAACTACACACTCAAAATAAGTGAAGCTTTAAGAGTGTGTAGTTCAACTGAATCATACAATGATATCAGGAACAATGATGTTAAGTGGTGTAATAGTTCACAAAGAATTGTCTCATAATGTGTCAAAGCAGACAAGAATTTGCATTGTATATTAGAATGTGTAGAAAATGAGGAATGGGGAGAGGAAATATGGAACAAGAAGTGGGATATTATGCAGGCAGAAATTTTGGCATTCAAATTTTTTGGTATTAACGGATAAGAGCTTGTGAATCAGTTTGGAAATGATGTGGGGAAATTAAGAGAAAAGTGGTGAAGCAAGGTGATCAATTTATTTATTTAAGGACAATCCTTAACATCCCAGATCATCAGCATCCCATGTTATTCAGGGCAAGAAACCACCGACAAATTTTGCTCAGAGGCCTCTTCTTTCAGGCTTGAGGTTCTTTTTTGTGCTGTAAATGTATGATGTGGGAACCCACAGCTTTACTTCCCTTCCCAAGTAAGCCATTCTTAGGATTTTTACGCCCGAAAAAATCTATCGATCCTGGCCAGGTTCGAACCCACAATCTTGGGTTTCGAAGGCAAGTATGGTTACCACTACACCAACAGGACTGACAAAGGTGATCAAGGCAAATGAAGAATGTAATAGAGAAACAATGACAGAAAGATAATCCCTTTTAGGGTAATAATTATAATGTTCACTTTGTAATATGTAAGATAAAGTAAAGTAGGATTCATATACACAACAACTGGGATTTTAGTTGTACAGGATTCTGAAATAACAAGTGCTTCATGAACAATGAAATTTTGTAAACTATTGTAAATGTGTAGAAATAATAAAGTATTCATCCATTCAGTATAATACAATATCATACAAGCTACCATTTCTCAGATGAAAGAAGTATCTGATTATGCCTGGAAATGGAACAATAGCTCCAAAAGTTAGAGCACCATTATGAAAGGGAAAAGATCCATGGTTTGAGTTTTGCTTGTGATCTTGAATTTTTCCCATCTGATTCTAGTTTAGAAAATACTGTTACATTGGAGTTTTAGAAGTCACAGGTTTATTTTATTTTTGTTGATGCAAGATAAAACAATAAAGAGGATCTTTTCATTTAAAATTCTAGTACAAATGAATTTTTCTTCTCTCCTGAATAATTTACCTTTTGAGAGTAACAACATTTTTTCCCCATTTTATTTATTGTCCTATAAGAACACAAATGGAAAATTTTTCTTTCATTTCATAAATACCTGATAAATGTTCCAGTATTTAGTCTAGTGAGAACAGCTGATTTTAGTGCATTTGTGCTCTCAAGAATATATTTTATTAATTAAGATTTTATTAATGTAGTTTGACTAACTACACACTCTTATTGACTCCAATTACTTGTTTAAATGTAGTACATGTTTTGCAGACCATTGTCTACATCATCAGCTAACCGTTGACTGTGATAATAATGCAAACAATGGTCTACAAAACATGTACTACATTTAAACAAAAGGAGCCAATAAGAATGTGTAGTTTGACTCAACCATACAGTGATTTTAATTACATGATTAGCTTCACTGTACAAGCTCTAATTAGCATTTCTATATATTTTATTGTTTATTCATTTCATGCTAAGCTTTAATTTACCTTGATCATAAATATATCTCTTTTTATTATAAACCTTTTCTCTTTATTTGCTGAATAGCTGGTTTCCAGAAATCTTGGTGAATATTATAATTGCATGCATCAACATTATAATACTTCAGGCATAAAACAGAACAGAAAAGCCAAAACCAGCAAAAGTTCCTGTTTTTCTCTTGCTTGTGAACATTACATGCTGTTCAGAACATTTTCTTCAGGTAGATGCACTACAGAGCAGCATGCTGTCAGTGGACTGCACAAGAATGTGGGCGATACCGACCTACAAATTCTTCACAAGGAGTACGATCATCTCCTGTATCAGATGAGTCCCGTCGACTAGCTCTTGAGTTCTGCTTTGACAAAGACTAAGAAAAGAAATACATGATAATTTATTGTATAATAACAGATTTAAAAATCAACAAAACTCTACAATTACCTCCAAAACATAATGGTGTAGGAAAGAGAAAGGGGGGGAAAAAAAACAAAGCAAACCTAAGTTTATATAGATGCTCACTGTATATTTCTAAAAGTAAGATATCTATTGCCATCTTTTTAGTCACTGCTGTAGGCAATAGAACAAGTTGGTATTACTTTTGTATATGAAATGTCCAATTTAATGAATATGGCAGGTAGCAGAAGTTAAAAATTCCTCTGTAATTATTATAGGTTATTTAAGAAAATCAAAGCTATGTACTATAAAATGTTTAATTCTTAATTTTTATCCATGTCAATGTTTGTGGCTGCTATCATGGAACCCACCTGATTGTGCCGTCGCCTTGGTGGAGAACGCTTATTCCAAAGAGCCTCCAGCTGATCAAAATGCTGTGACTGGGCCAGTGCGGCCTGTTCTGGTCCAATTCCCTGCTGCAAAATACAATAAAATAAGAGAGCTTTGCATCTTATTTGTTAACTTGTTTCTTTATTAATATTATGATTTTTGTCTGAAAATGTAGCAATTCATACCACTGAGGAAATGTGCTTTGGAATGTGTTTTGCTTCTTTTTATGGACAGGAATTAGACATTAACCCTCCATCTGAATGATACTTTCCTACTTGTTTCAACTGTTAACTCTAAATTGCTAATTCTAAATGGCCCCAACACATAGTAACTTCTTAAAACCCATTACAGCACTTTCTTGCTAATTATTGATCAACTGTCTATTATTTTTGTTTCATTATGAAATGAAAGTATCTGTGAGATATGTAGCATCTGCTCATTTATCTCATTGTTTTTGTATTTTTTATTGCTGTCAGTCACATTTTCATATGTACAATGATACAGAAATGTGACGTATTCAAACTAAATGACCCCAACAACATACAGAAAGCCTTAGGAATATATCATTATACAATTAGCTCAAAATATCTGTTAGTCTATAACGAAATAACTTTTGGTCTATATTACAGAAAAGATCCACTACAAATTTTTGGCACACTTCTTGCAAAGCTGTCTTTCATACTATATATAATGGAAAACTTCATATTTTTTGCAGCCATATCTTGAAAGTTGCTTTTTCTTAGATTCCAAGGAACAGCTCTTATAAAATTTGTATTTATTTTCTATGGCAGAACTAAGATAAAAGTTGCCGATTTTATGAAAAGTTTAAAATACTTGATAATGTTTATTGTTGACCTACATATATTATGAAATATAGTTATTTTTCTTTCCTTTGTTATAGGATGACGACGACGATGATGATATCTTTAATGTAAGTACTATCACTTCTACTCACCTATTGCACTATTTGCTTTTTAGAAATAAAATAAGGAATACTTCTATTATTATTATTATTATTATTATTATTATTATTATTATTATAGTTGTTGTTGTTTAGAAATAAAATAAGGAATACTGTTATATAAATAAAACACTAAAACATCAACAACAACAACAACAATAATAATAATAATAATAATAATAATAATAATAATAATAATAATAACAATAATAATAATAATATTTCCTGTAATATAAGCAGTTATCACTTCAATTCATATATTGTACTGCATTGTTTTTTAGAAATTATATAAGAAACATTACAATATAAATAAAACGCTTAAAGAATATTAAAAATAAAAAATATTACACCTAGAAGTATTTTCAGATAGCACAGAACTTTAAATATAGCTGGTACCTCTCAGATACATTGCATCTGATTGAGAAACAATAGGTATTGGGCCCGACAGATATTTAAGCATATTTATAGCCTTTGTGAGTCATATTAAAATATTCAGAAATGATAATAATGCCATCATTTTACAGGATGTCATCAACACTGCATATGACCATTAATAACTAAATCATATAAGAGAGCACAAAGTTTAAAGGTTAAAATTTACCTGATACTATCACAAATTATAACTCTATAGCTAGCAGCCTACTACTTTAATGACAACAACAATTAGATCTGGTTGTTTTAATTTTTTTGCTTATGATATCTTTACTTATGTATGTATTTTTGACAAGAGAGAAAAATTTCACACATACTAATATGCATTTTTACCTTTTATACATATGTAATTTTTGCTGCAAAGGGATTTGTAACTTAATATGTGCAATTTTTAAATTTATATGAACTTTATGCCTGCTCATCTTAATAATCAAAATGTTTTAATGATTTAAACACACTCAAAAATAGTATAATAGCAAAACAGAACCCTTGCTGAATACATTTTGTATGTATCTCACTTATGTGCTCGAAAATCCTGTAGTAATAACATTACAGAGACATGATTTATAATAGTTCACAGTGGTAAACAAGGAAATGAACTTAATAAATACAAAGGTAAAAAAATTATGTAACCATTTTAAAAATGTAAAAATAATAGATACCTCCTAATTTCATAGAAACTTGTCTACAAGATACAACTTGCATTTAAAAAGTCAAAGTAAATATACCCTGGTAATCTTATTTTGATTTAAAGTAAAACACTAAAAATCATGTCATCACATGAAAACTCTCTTTAAGTTTCACAAACACACATATAAAAGTAATTTTGGTACATGTTTCTTGAGGTACATTCCTCACATTGTCAACCAAAACGACGACTGAGGAGTCAGTTTCAGCAAGGTATGTATGTTGCTATGTTTGCTCTGGTGGTCTGTTAATGAACTTAAACAATATGTTGTCTGCTTCCGGTATATCAAAATTCATAAGTTTGTATTCATATTTTTTATGTAAATTTTTTCCCATATATTAAGTTCTTTCAGATGTTGAATTGTTTTTAGTAATGTTATGTCCTTCTCTATTTCATGATTTTCATTCCAAAAATGTGCAGCCACTGCTGATTTTTCTACTTGTTTGTGTCTAATATTTCTCCCGTGTTCCTTTAATCTTATCCCCAGATTTCTCTTTGTTTTTCCTTTCTATATTTTGTCACAATCTTTGCAATTAATTCTATATATACCTGAATTTTCTTCTATCTTCTTTTATTGTTTAATTTTATTTAGATTCAATAATTTACCAACACTATATCTGTTTATTGGTGCAGAGTAATGTTATATTTTTTGAAAATTTTTTGGTTAACATAAGGGTGATATGTGAATTTTTGATAAGTATTTTCTTTAAGTGAAGAACTGAGTGTAGTGATTAGTTTAATTTCCTTTTTATTTTTAAATCTTTTTATTTTTTTATCTACCATTTGTTTGTTAAATCCATTAATTTTTGCTGTGTGTATTATGTGTGTGTATTCTTTCCTGTATTCTTCTTTACTGAGTGGTGTATTAACTAGCCTATATGTCATTCTATTGAATGCTGCTTCCTTGGGGGTCTGGGGTTGAAAGCTTTTTCTTTTATGTAATTGTCGGTATGTGGGTCCTTTCTGTATATACCAAATTCTATATTTTTATTCCTTTTTATTATCCTTAGGTCCAGAAAAGGTAAAGTATTATTAACCTCGGTTTCCATAGTGAATTTTATGGTTGTTTCCTGCAAGTTCAACAGTTTCAATGCATCCTCTATTAATCTATCTTGTACAATGGCAAACACATCATCTACATATCTGTACCAAGTTTTGAATATGTATGGGAAGGCTCTCATTATATGTATTTCAAAATGGCTCATGAACAGACCAGCCAAAAATGGAGATAATGGACTACCCACCATTAAACTGATTTTTGTTTATAAAACTTTCCTTCAAACGTGAAGTAAGCAAGCTTGGTCTAAACATATCTAAACATAGTTCTGTGAGTTTTACATATTCTTTTGTGTGTGTTTCTGCAATGTTGTTAGATAGTAGCCATTTTTTTTAACAAATTCAGTAACAACACAACATTACGCCCATATCGCACATATAGCTATGAGGCTAAATGAATTACATATGAAATTAAGTAAGTCAATAGGAACCATTGCATGGGATAATATCGAGAGAAACATATTGGAAATCATCAGTTTCAGAATAAAACAAAAAACTATACGTTAAAAAAATAAATTTAAAAATTTACATGGAAAACAAATAGATAAAAATAAAAATATCAACGAGAAACCTAACCTTGAAATAATTAATCTTTCGAAAGAAAAACTGAATAAGGATGGAACAAAATTATTAAATAACAGCATCAATACATGTGCCAATTTCTCATCAAACATTGACGAATATATTACGGATATTGAATTAACCATTAAGAAATTAAACACCATAGATAAAAATTATATTAGGAAAATATCATCAGGAATATTACAGGAAATTAAAAAACAGCCAAATCCCCAAATCAAACCAAAAAACCATAAAATCATTAAATAAAAAAGAAGTCATATATACAAAAGCAGATAAGGGAAACCAAATTGTAATTCTAGACAAAGAAGATTACCAACATAGAATGCTAGAGTTACTAAACAATAAGGAGTTCATTGAAATAGAAAAAAAAAAAACCTACACAAATGCAAAAAATCAATAGATGATATATTAAAAGGGAATAGCTTACTCACAAATATAGATATTTACAAAATCAAAATACCTAATCCATCAATAGCTAAAATAATAGGATTACCAAAAATACACAAACCAGGAAAAGACATGAGACCAATAATTAACAATATCAATACCCCATGTTACCTCCTAGCCAAATGGTTAACTACAGGATTCAATACATTTCCCAAATTCCAAAGTCTAAGCATAAAAAACTCGTTCGATCTCATAAACAAAATCAAAGATCATAAACTAAACTCAAATGATATCATGGTTTCATTTGATATAAAAGCATTGTTTCCAAGCATTCCAAAAGAGAAAACCCTGAATTTGTTAAAAAAATGGCTACTGTCTAACAACATTGCAGAAACACACACAAAAGAATTTGTAAAACTCACAGAACTATGTTTAGACCAAGCTTACTTCACGTTTGAAGGAAAGTTTTATAAACAAAAATCAGGTTTAATTATGGGTAGTCCACTATCTCCATTTTTGACTGATCTGTTCATGAGCCATTTTGAAATACATATAACGAGAGCCTTCCCATACATATTCAAAACTTGGTACAGATATGTAGATGATGTGTTTGCCATTGTACAAGATAGATTCATAGAGGATGCATTGAAACTGTAGAACTTGCAAGAAACAACCATAAAATTCACTATGGAAACTGACGTTAATAATATTTTACCTTTTCTGGACCTAAGGATAATAAAAAGGAATAAAAATATAGAATTTGGTATATACAGAAAGGACACAAATACTGACAATTACATAAAAGAAAAAGGTTTCAACCGCAGACCCCCAAGGAAGCAGCATTCAATAGAATGACATATAGGCTAGTTAATACACCACTCAGTAAAGAAGAATACAGGAAAGAATACACACACATAATATATACAGCAGAAATTAATGGATTTAACAAACAAATGGTAGATAAAAAAATAAAAAGGAAATTAAACTAATCACTACACTCAGTTCTTCGCTTAAAGAAAATACTTATCAAAAATTCATATATCACCCTTATGTTAACCATAAATTCCAAAAAATTTTCAAAAAGTATAACATTACTCTGGCACCAATAAACAGATATAGTGTTGGTAAATTATTGAATCTGAATAAAATTAAACAAAAAAAGAAGAAAGAAGAAAATTCAGGTATATATAGAATTAATTGCAAAGATTGTGACAAAATATACATAGGAAAAACAAAGAGAAATCTGGGGATAAGATTAAAGGAACACTGGAGAAATATTAGACACAAACAAATAGAAAAATCAGCAGTGGCTACACATTTTTGGAATGAAAATCGTGAAATAGAGAAGGACATAACATTACTAAAACAATTCAATATCCGAAAGAACTTAATATATGGGAAAAAATTTACATAAAAAAATATGAATACAAACTTATGAATTTTGATATACCGGAAGCAGACAACATATTGTTTAAGTTCATTAACAGACCACCAGAGCAAACATAGCAACATACATACCTTGCTGAAACTGACTCCTCAGTCGTCGTTTTGGTTGACAATGTGAGGAATGTACTTCAAGAAACATGTACCAAAATTACTTTTATATGTGTGTTTATGAAACTTAAAGAGAGTTTTCATGTGATGACATGATTTTTAGTGTTTTACTTTAAATCAAAATAAGATTAACAAAAGTTTCACTGTGTTGATTCTCACATTCTGTAAACATATACTCTGGTAAATTAAATTTGAACTGTATTGGTAGTTATCTAAATATTTATATCCATATTGCTATACCATGCAGGGAAACTGAAGATAAGCACTGTTATAGATACCATGTTGCAGTGCATTCAAATAGTAATAAATTAATACCTTTAGTAAACAAAAAAGTAATTTTATAAAAAATTAACAAAATATTGAAGTAGATAATGGAAATACCTCTCTTAAACATACTAATTTTATACATACAAAGTTTTAGATAAAAAATCAGAAGTGGAAGTTTTATTACACAATTATCATGTAAACATAGTTGTATTGAACATTTAACACTGGTTAAATGAAGATGAAATTTATCCTTACAACTTTGCAAACTATCCGTTGGTTAGTAGCTTTTGTAGAAAGAAATTAAAAAGTGATGGTTCTTGAATCTATGTAAAATCCTATAATGCTGCCATTCTAATAACAAAATTTAATTATTTAAATAAAGAACAGTATTTTGAGAGTAGCACTATGAAATTGGTGAATCAAAATATAATACTAATCTGCATATAAAGAAATCCCAGTAATGATATACATATTTATTCAAAATCTACAAAATCCTAGAATAGTATCATAAAATTAAATTGAAAATTGCTATAACAGGTGGCATAAATGTAGATTTTAAGATATGGTAATGACAAAAATTATTTAGAAAATTTCTTGTGTGAATTTGGCCTTAAACCAGTAATAAGCAGACCTATAAGGGTGCAAAATACTTCATAAACTGCTATTGATCAGTAATTCTAAACTCAAAATTATTCAATTTTTCAGTTGTGGTATTTGAAACAGGTTTATCAGATCATTTTGGTCAGCTTCTGACAATAAAGAAGAGCCTATAAACAATAATAGATTTTAGAAAAAGCTGTATGTAATAGATTAAATAATTTTTTTGAGAAACATAAAATTCTGACAGAATGTCAAAATGGATTCACTTGAGAAAATCTATGGTTACTGCAATAACACAATTTTTAGAAGGAATTTATGATAATTTAGATAATAAAAATTTGTGTGTGCAGTTATTTCTTGACTTATCAAAAGTTTTCGAATACCAAATTATGTTCCCATAGTATTAGAGACATTGCATACATCTGGTTTGTATCTTATATAGAAAATAGAAAGAAAATTGTAGAATGGGACTTCTTTGGGGGGAGGGGGAGAAATTAGTAAAATCACTTCAAAGTTATTCCTAAGTTAAATACAATTTTGAGTTTCCCAAGGATCCATTTTGGGCCTTCTTTTATTTGTAATATATGTCAATAATTTGGAAGAAAGTGCTGATGGTTGCAGGGACATCAAATTAACCATATTTGCAGATGATTTAAACATTTTGATTACAGCAATGAGGTAAATGCTTACAGTAAGAACATGGAAATAATTGATGAAATGTGCTACCATGATTCAATGAAAATTGGTTTCATAATAAATAAAAATAAAACAGTAGCAATAAGTTTCCACCATAAATTGAGTAGAGTATTTCCAGCTCTCGCCTTAAATAATACCACAATTTCCAATGTAAATTGGAACCAACCAAAATTTTGAAGGGTTTAGATAGATAAAAATTTAAATTGGGACATTCATGTGGATGAACTTGTCAAGAGACTTAGCAACCTTTGTTTTGCCATTAACTATTAAAAATGCCTGTGGATAAAAGTATATTAAGTATTGTATATTTAATATATTACCACTCTTTAATGGTGTAGTGTTTCTGGGGTAAAATAATGAATTGTAATAAAGATTTTAAATTGCAAAAAATGAGTAATAAGAATAATGTTTAAAATACTACCAGGCTGTAAGGAGCATATTAAACAGTTAAATAATGTCATAACAGATCTTTGTACATATATTATACTGTAGGTGAAATTATCCATGTATAAATTTAAAACCAATTCTATGATATACTCACACACATATACTAGAGGGAAATCAAAATAATCAGTTATTAAGCATAATGCAACCTTATATGAGCATTCTTTTGCCCTATGTTGGAATAAAGGTACATAAAAAATTACCAAAGGAATTGAAACAAATTCAACAAGTGTGTAAGTTTAAAAAACAACTACATGACCTACTAATTAAAAACTGTTACTGTTAGAGAAATAACTAAATACTATTTAGAATACTAAATACATTCAATAGTAGTATAATAAGCTCCTACTTTATTAGAAAAGCTATTAAAATATCCTAATTATAAAGTTGTATACCCTTACATTTTCATAGCTGTCATTGTTATTGTAAACATTTATATACTGAATAAAGCTGTTTTATGTATGTCAAATCGTGGAATTTCAATTTTTATTATATTATTATTATTATTGTTGTTGTTGTTATACAAGTTATTCAGTAACTGATAGTAGCAATGTACGTATTTCCTTGTATCATATCAGCTTATTTGTATAACTGTACAATCTTAGGTTCTTGTATTTTATTTGTTATTATAAATATTTAAATGCTGATGAAATCAGTTTTATGTATAAATCAAATTGTGGAATAAATGAATATGAATATCTGTAGACCTAGGTTTGCAAACTTGAACATAATGGCAAAGGAAGATACAAATAACACAAAGAAAACAACTAGTCTGGCATGAATATGTCATAAGATACTTGGATAAAAGAGAATACAGACACTATGTCATAGACAGTTCTTAGGGAAGAAGATTGAATGAACAAGAGGAAATTACTACTGGGTACCAATAGGTATCCCAACCCATTAAGAAAACTAGAGAGTGGTAGAAAGTAATTATATAATGCTTTAAGAATAAAGCATCGTTAAACCTTCAAGTACAAATATTAGTTTTGTATACAAATGTAACTGACCTGTGAACCCATGTTGCCTTTGGAGGGTATCTTTGAAATCTCCTCCATACTAGCTGATACAGAAAACCTTCGCTTCAGTCTTTCATCTACTGCAGCCATCATGATAGAGGAGGTGAGATGCCCATATTTCTTTTGCCATGTATAGGTGTCAAGAGAAACCTCCTTTTTCAGCAGTCGCCTCATTGGTCGCTTTGGAGCTGATGGTCGCAGATCTAGAAAAGATACATGTTAATTTAGCATTAATTTTCATTTCATTGAATTGTTGTAAAAAGTTTAATTAATCAAAACATTAATATAAAATGTAAAACTTAAAAATATATATTATGCATTAAAATAACTTCTGTAAAAACTATAAAAATTTCATACATGGTTTATACCATCTTCTGGTTTTGAAGTTTTTACATCCTAAGAGTTGCTTGCCAAGAGCTTTGGAAAGTTCCAAAAGATAATATATATATATATATATATAATTTAAGATATACTACAGAGATCAATAATACTCCTATAATATTATCATAATTTGTGGCACTTTTCATTATATGACCAAATTCTCTTAATTATTAAAAAATAGTACTTATGTCTCTAACTAATCAAAAATAAAATATAGTGCTTATGTCCCTAACACACCAATAATGTGAGCTAATCTATGTACTGTTTGAGTCACCAGAATTAATTTTACAAAAATAATATTAAAGGTTTCTTCTTCTATAAGTTGCATTGTCTTTTTTGTTTTTATGCAACAATTGGCATTGACTGATGCTTAATATGCTGAAAATTATATAAATAAAAAACTCTACTCAGTTTGTTCTTAAATTAAGTTGAAGCCAAAACATGTATTGCATTTATCTCTTAAATAATCTAGTTTTATATCAAATTTCAAACTACTTTGTAACACAAATTTTTCTGATTCCCTGTACATTTTTTCCTCTAGTTCTTATAGTATAACCACCTCTCCTAATTTACACTTTAACTTTGCTCTTCAATCTGATGATAGAAGATATTCTTACAAATCATGCACCCTCTAATTTCAATGGATTTGGTCCTCTTAAGTATTCCATTCCTTTATTTATTTTGCTGTCTGTAATCATAATTTTCATTCATATTAATTGGTTTACAAATATAGTGTTCCTAATAGATGCAGACATAGACAAATTGACAATAGGTATCAAGTATAGCAATAATTTTCACAACTCAGCTGATTTAATAATAATTCTCTTACCTTCAACATCTTTGGCTGGGGCAATGTATGTTGGCATCTTGACATATGTAGCTGGAGTGTTATGGAGGCATATGATAGGGAGATGTCGATTCTCTAGAAGATGGACGGCCAATCGCGTTGCATCTGTTGACATTTCCAAGCCCAATATTGGTACATGTAGCTGTAGCAAAGATAGAGCCCTCCCTCGCTTTGTATCCCATACAATGATGCTTTTATCTTCAGAACCTGGTGGTAAACAGTACCATTAATTAAACTTCTATATGCACTCTATAGAATTATTCAATCAGCATACAAGCAATATGAGTTAAAAATATTATTCCTTTCTATTTGTATAAACAGAGAAGTATACTTCCATGTTAAGAAATACAGCTGATCTTCCTATTGCTGAATCCTTGATCTAAATGATAAAATATGCACATTTCTACCTGGTAACTTCAGCTATATGAAATGGTAATGATGGAAAAGATCATTATTATTTAGCCTTTGGCTTGCATTATATTGAAATTTCCATTTGTATATATGCTAATTCAGTTTCACATTTTTTAAAATTGTTAAGTATTAAAAAAAACATATACATAAGTTTGTCAGCATTTTGTAGATTGATAATACAATTAATACACTATCTTTATAATTTATGTTTAATAACCTGCCTGTAATGAATTAATTACAGAGTAATTGCAAATGCTGATGATTCAACATTATCTGCACATAAATCACTCTGCAATTTAGAACAAATCTTAACTGAACATGCATTTAAAATTTACAACAATTTCAACAATTTAGCAGAAAACAATTTAAAAGCAAACTTGCAGAAAACTAAGGTACTTGTTTTTTCAGCTCTACTAGTATAGAAACAATTAAATAAATGTAGCAATAATTGGAGAATCAGTTGAGGAGTTTAACAATGTTAAGTTTCTTGAAATAATTCTCCAGAAAATCTGATGATAATAATCATGTGACTACCCCTCTAAGAAAATAATTCAGAGCAGTATTTATTAAGAAAATTAGCAAAATATCTAATATCCGAGAATTTAAAATTTTCTTTATTATAGAATAATTTACCCACACATACAATATGCAATCGAGGATTGGGGTTTGGGGTAGCATATGTAGTTACAACATAAATGGAGTACTAATCACAAGAAGATGTGTATATATATGAAATTAACACTTAACTCTCTAAAATATTACTAAAACACAATATTTTAAACAGCTGCTCTGGCTCTTGTTCTAAATGCAAGTCTATGAAGACTACAGCAGGTGGTACACTTCAGGAACTAGTATACTGCAAAAATTACTCAGGCTGCGAGCCCTCTGAGTAACTTTCACAGTATATGCTGAAGTATACTGCCCACCATAGTCTTCATAGTCTCACATTGCGAACAAGAATTGGGCCAGTGACTCGAAATATAATATTTTTAGTAGTATTTTACCATGTTAAGTGTTAATCTCATTTTTAATTGTGTCACTTTCCAGTGCATTTTAAGGAATTGTTAGGTTTCCATTGGAGTTTTTTATACTTCTGTCAAAAGTATATATATATATGGAATAAAGATGAGAGCCTCACTTAAAAATATTTTAAAGAATTTAAAAGAGTGATTGCATTTTCAATTTATGTATGCAAAATAATAAAATATGCAGTAAAAATGTAAAAAACTTAACAGATAAGAGTATTAAATTGACTCACTAGCTAATTAAGAATAAATTCATTGCTTCACTGCATTAGTTCTAACACAAAACTAATTTTAAACTTAACAGATAATCACAATTATTAGTATATAAAGTATATGATTAATTGAATGGAAATAAAAAAGTTAAAGAGAAGAACTCTCCAATTATAGGTAAATTTTTATATTATAAGCTGCCTAATAATTTAAAAATTCTGCATGTTAAACAGTTTTAAAGCAAGTTCAAAGAATTTTTATTAGAAAAGTATCTATCTATAATCTAGATGAGTTGTAAAGTGGTTTCTTTCCATAGGTACTGAATTTTATTTTAAGCAGGGGTCAGGAAGGGATACATAAATTATCAGGTGGTATGTATAAATTCTACTTGTTTTGTACTGAACTGCTGCACTTACTTTTAAGATTTTATTTTTTTAATCCTCATGTTTTTAGCACTTTCTAACATAATTATTTATCTAAGTTCTGTTTGATGCAGGTTGTTTCAAAATGACAATGAACAAAGATAGATGTTGCTGCTTGTATCATATCTAACATGGATATATAATTTATAGTGCCAAAATATTTACATTAAAAACACATAGTATTGCCATCCTGGATTAGACAGTTATCTAAGAATGAAGACTTGCCCTTACTCATTCTCTTGGGTAACTAATGTAACTGATGTAACATCAGTAGATTGCGCAGAAACCAGTCACATGCCTTACCATTCCTGTGGGTGTATTTTTATTTTTGGAAACACCCCAGCATATTATGCAGTGGTGTATTAGCATTAGGAGTTTTGTTTTATCGTATGAAAGTATAATTGTAAGCAAAGTAATATTTATTTAAGTAAACTTATACTTACAAAGCTGTAGACAATGGAATGGTAATATATCCTACATTAATGTATTCAACTTGTTAACACTAACTCCACTTACTTTTTAAAAAATTGGACTAGTTTCAGAGAGGTCCCTACCATCAACTGCTGCTGTTGACTGAGTGTTGTTTGAAACTGTGGATGGACACCAATGTGTTCCTGTGGCAGTGTCTGGTGGTTCTAGTAGAAACTTGCTAAGTTCATCCAGAAGTAGAAAAACAAAGTTCATTAAGTTGTTCTTGTTTTTCAAAATGAAAATTCTCTCACAAGTGGATAGTCCTATTGGGTTGTGAAGTTGTTTCAATAATTTGACTTCTGGTTTTATCTCAAGATTTTTGTTCCAAAAATGAGCTGCTATTGCTGATTTGTCTATCTGTTTCAAATGAATGTTCTTAAAGTGTTCTTTTTTTTTTGAATTTCTAAAGAGCTACATTGGGAAAACGAAGAGAAATTTATAAATTAAAAAAAAAGAACACTTTAGGAACATTCAGTTGAAACAGATAGACAAATCAGCAATAGCAGCTCATTTTTGGAACAAAAATCTTGAGATAAAACCAGAAGTCAAATTACTGAAACAACTTCACAACCCAATAGGACTATCCACTTGTGAGAGAATTTTCATTTTAAAAAACAAGAATAACTTCATGAACTTTGATTTTCCGCTGCTGGAGAACTCAGCAAGTTTCTACTAGAACCACCAGACACCGCCACAGGAACACATGGGTATCCATCCACCGTTTCAAACGACACTCAGTCAACAGCAGCTAATGATGGGAGGGATCTCTCTGGAAACTAGTCCAATTTTTTAAAAAGTAAGTGAAGTTAGTGTTAACAAGTTGAATACATTAATGTAGGATAATATTTATTTATTTATTGCATATTTAATGTCCTTCAACACTTCAGCCACATTGGACAATTAATGTAATGAATGATTAATTAATGTGCAAATGAACTTGGGGATGTATAGCAGTACCTTATGGTAAGTAGCATATGAAACTGTTCTTGTAGATGGGAGGAAAGGCATTAAGAATGACTTGTTAGTACTATTTGCAGTACTAACAGCCATTGTAAGTAAAGTTATAATAAGCAGTAATCCTTCTTATGTAGTTTGGATCAAAGTTTTATTCTATTTTCTTTTAATGGGAATAAATTATCTTTATTTGTATAATACATTGCAATTTCCTATTAATATTTAAAAAAGTTTCAGTAATTTAATGATAACTTAAAGCAAATGTTCAAACTGTTAACCTAATATTTCTAAACAAGGAAATCTTAGCAATAGTGATTTATGTATTTGATGCACAACTGCTAGGTTTGTGTTCAACTCAATCAATCATCTTATTAAAAGGTTTAATATGATATTGAACAATATGTGAATTATAATCAACTATTACATTATACACTATCTATGTTATTATACTACTATTTAGTGTACTGTATATGTGTGGGAAAATTGGGTAATTTATAAGTTGTCACTTTTATTATAAATTTTGTTAATTTATACATTGACATGACTTAATCATGACAACATCATATTGAGCTGAAATAAATGAAATGAAATGAAAAGTGTTTTGGTGCTTTACAAGAAATTACCTACCAGACACTGCAAGACTGCCATCCCCTGTAAGTTTGACACAAGTGACATAACCAAGATGGCCAGTTAGCACATGAATGTCATTTCCAGTATTAATGTCCCAGATTATTAGATTTGAGTCTCGTGATCCTGACACTACAAGGGACTTATTAAGAATGGGCACTGCCACACAGGTCACATGATCTGAGTGCCCAACTAAAACCTGCAACAGTGTTTAATAGATGTACAACTTGGACACAGGGAATAAAGATTCAATATAAAATTTAATGTACTGACTATAATGAAACACTTTCAGAGCTACACAGAGCATGCATCTGTAAGCTTTTATATTTTTGAAATAACCTTGTGCTGAAATACAAAATATATTTCTTTTGTTGTTTTAAATAAACAAGAATTTTCACAGTGAAATATTATAACATTTGATTTGCATTCAAAAAGTATTGAATAATCAATTATTCTTACAAATAAGAAACAAATAATTGTAATCAGTTTCGACCTGATATTTGATATATAATATCCTTATTTAATTAATTGAAACCAAATTGCATAATTTTGCTTGCCTAAGGAATTTACTCTCTTAAATACAATCAGTAGCTTATGTTAATAAACACAAGTTAGTATAAGAGTGGTAGATCAACTGTATAGTTGTGTATACTGTATTTTCCTTTGCATTTATTGTATTTAGTATTGAATAAATTCATTCAATTCAACTAATATAACAATTTTGTATCATTGTGTTCATAAACTGACCTGGGCAAGCTTTCCTCCTGCAACTTGCCATACTTTGAGAGACATGTCCCTTGAGCCTGTGATAACATGAAGTGAATCCATTGTAAGCACAAAACAGGTCACCTCTTCACTGTGGGACACAGTGTAACGCTCTTCATCTCTGTTTAATGACCAAATGCGAAGGCTGCATAAAAGAAATATATAAAGTATATTCATTGAGCTTATTAACCTCCTTTTTTCAGTGATAACAAAACAGAACTACTTTAGAAATAGGTTAAGGGGATCATTAATTTCCAAATGTATTGAAAGTGTTACAAAAGACCTATATAATCATTTATCTTACTTGAGCAAGAAAATGCATGAAGAAGTGAAGAAAATAAATGCAATAAAGACTTACTGATAAAAAAATGCTTTTTACTTAATTAATAAATACAGAGGAACAAAAGTGAGTGATTTATAATTTAATTTTCTAACATTTGTTTTCTAAGTTCAAATCTGTATTCAGATTTACTTGTTTAATTGGTAATGTAATATATATGTTTTCTAGCTTTTATAAATTGATGATGCTTAATCTACCATTAGAACTCTAAAATTTGTCAATAGGTATTTTATGTATCTATATTTTATTCAGATCTATATTTTATCTACTTGTTTAATTGTAAGGTAAATATGTATTCTATCCTTTTTAAAATTAATGATGCTTTGTAAAAATATTGCAAATGGCAGAATAAAACTAAAACTGTACAGATTATATTAAATTACTGATTAACCCATACAGTTAAACTTGCCCAAAATAGAACTTGATCATTCAATTAATTTTTTTATGCTATTGCATATTTCCATTTTACAAGAGATTGCATTTTAACACATTACAGTTAAACTATACATGATTCCAATTTCTCCCTTATATTTTTATTACCAGCATATTTTATTTAAAGTATACGCATAACTTTTTTGTTAGGGAATGTTATATGAGCCCCTTTGCATCCTGCACCAGTTCCACAAGTTCCAGAAAGTTTTTTGAAGCTATAAATTCCTGAGGGTCACTTAAAGAAAAAAGGGATTCTCCAAAAGTGCATACTTTTAACTCCCTTTCTCTGTCTTTGTCATATACAGCAACTGACAACATTATTACCAACACGACAGAATACCTTACTCAGTTAATATAATTCATTCATGTCTATCTAACCATACTGCCCAATGTACTGTCCTAACTTAAAACTGTCACAAGAACAGTAATACCCAATCTTTATTAATATAACTCCCCTGAACAATATAAAATTTGCATTGGCTAATAAAACCTGGAAAAAATGTTACACCGAATCAAGATCCAAATGAGATATTAAATGTATTTTATGATATATTATACTAATATATTAACCTATATTGTTCTCTCATACCTAAGGGTCAAAACCTGAAATAAAAAAAAATTGAATCAATGGATTAATCCCAAGATAAAATAGCTGTGTATTCTCCTAAAGCTAGTAACAGAAAACATGAAAGAGAATTTCACCCTTAGCAGACTTAACTAAAAGGCATTAAAAAGAATATGATCATGCAGTAAAAACAGCAAAAAGTAATAATGCTATTCGTAATAATGTCCTAACTCCCAAAACATAAGTAAATCAAGCTGGCAAGTGAAAAAATCTTCAAAATGTCACAAATTCATGTAGCACAACTAATATTAATATTAAAGCTGACAACTACTAACAAACAAACAACAGCAATAATAATAATAATAATAATAACAACAATAACAATAACAAAAACAACAATAATATAATTACAGAAAGGACATTTTAGAAATGTTGAAAAAACAATTGGAAAATTTTTAATTTTTGAAAACAGAACCATGAAATTAAGCAAGAAGTCATTTAGTTAAAAGAAATACATACTCTAATAGAAC
Organism: Metallyticus violacea; assembly: GCA_030762175.1. Taxonomy (NCBI): domain Eukaryota; kingdom Metazoa; phylum Arthropoda; class Insecta; order Mantodea; family Metallyticidae; genus Metallyticus; species Metallyticus violacea. The sequence continues at coordinate 62,884,752 of CM060840.1, forward strand.
TATCTATATGGGAAACAATTTTTATTCTAAAAATCTAAATATATTAATGAATTTTGACATTCCATCTCTGAATGAATTCAGTTAATTCTATTTTAGCCAATAGATGTTGACAGAGAAGCAACTCAGATCCAGCCATAGCCACATTAAACAGCCCATAATGTAGCAAGTAGTCAGACAACAGTTGAAAGTGGGAAAAAATTTTACACTTAAACAAGTACTAATTAAAATCCTGTAAATGAAGTTTTTATGTCAATTTGAAAACATAAAATTTGGAATGATAACATTGTTTAACATTAGCTACCTATTTTCCAAGGTTGCTTCACAATGTATTATAAGTACTTTTTCCAAATTTTCTACCTCAAAAATTATATTTTTGTTTGTAAATATTGGTTTGAAGGCAGAAAAAGATCCTCCCACATCTACACTGTCACTGCAGACATGTATAAGGTTAACATCACAGTCAAACTGTTTCCTGTCAAAATAATGTGAGCAAATTTGATATCAGTCATCAAACAATGCCTATGGGGAACTCTGCAATAATTAGTCCAACTAGTATGGTAGTAACACATAATGATTTTTTTGCATACTATTGTATACATTTCAGAAAAGAGGAAAAAGCAGCATGGACAGTCCTTTGTAGCTTGCACTTGTGATGAATATGTGTACCATAGATCTGCCAACTTTATCAAATCAATCTGCTCAGTTGACATATATTTAATTAAATCTATTACTTACTTTAATGCACCAAATGCAAGAGAAAAAGCAATGGGGCAAATCTGAAGTGGAATGACACATTGCCTTATATGAGTTCTCACTTTCAGACAGATGAAATTCATTTACTTAACATAAAAATGAAGTAATAAGTCATTTAATAAATAAAATATATATGATTTGTTTATATTTTAAGTTTTATACATAAAACTTTAAGCACAAAACTAAGGAATAGACCCTATCACCAAAATATATATTTGTATGCAGTAAAAAACTACAAAATTTCAGTTTTTATGCTACAAAACTTAAATATTCTGATTTTCTTCATCATATCTATTAAGGGAAAAAACAGCACTTGCCTGAAGATCTGCTGTCTAGTGATTATATTCATAAGATTTTCTATAAGCTTAAATTATTACTCATTATTTATGTTTACTGATGTTTTATACTTTTGTGTTTGTTATGATGAGTTGAAAATCAACTAAGATGAATGAGTGCACAGAAAATGAAGTATACCGGTATATGGTAAAATTAATTTAAAACCAAATCAACCATTAAAAAACCATTTGCTTTGTGTAATTTTCTTTAATGTATGTTTTACAGTACTGTATCACTTATAATTGCAATAAAGAATGAAAATGTACAAATAAATATATGAAGTAATAGTATGCAAAATTAAAATTTTTTTAAGATATATTTTTACATTAATTTTGATACCTGCAGGATATATTGGGTTAACAGATTGTCCTCAGCATATTTTTGCACCCATTTTATAATGGTCCAACTTGATTTTCTTTACATTTTGTTCTAATATAGTTATAGCTGTATACTATCACTAGAGTATTTTATTATGATTAATTTTGTAGTTGGCTATCTATTACTAAAATTTTGTTATTGTGTTTCTGTTCTGCTGCTGATAAAGATGAAGGCAGTGGCGATGATGATGACGACAATGAAGACCAGCCCTAGAGGCCATGTTCTTTGCAGTGAGTAGTTGGTAACCAAAGGACAACAGGTTCAAGTTCTGTCTAGGACATGAAAAATTTAATGTGTTTTGCCTGCTGTTGTGTGTTTTCTAATAGGCAATGGCCTATGCTGCTGCTTGATAAAAATAGCAAATGCTATGTAGAGTAAATTAAAAGGCTTTTAGAACTGTGTCAGTATTTAATTAACAATGTCCTAATCTTGCTGACTATTTTAAAGTAGAGTTAATGAATTACTTGGTAGGTAAGTAATAAGCTCTTAAACAAATCTGCAAATACATTTAAGTTTCTACTAGATAGAAATTAAACTGAAATTAACAAAACTATTATACTGAGTTTTATTCAAATGAAATGAATGGAGCAGCATACATTTTGTCCATCTTCAACACTACTTTGCTCTTCAGCTTGAACTTAATGTTTTTCCTAACATCTTGATAACATCAAAAAGATCTTGAGTGAACAAAGCATTCTTCCTTATTTCTGTGCTTTCTTTCTTAATGAAAGCTTAAGAAAGAATTACAAGTATTTTATGCATAAAACCTATGACAGCACACTGTATGTAGTACCATCAGGGTGATATCTTATCTCAATGGAACTGAACTTAAGGCTCCTGAATCTTTGATTACTTGAACTTCCAAAACTTTTCTTATCATTCAATTTCTTCTATAAAGCAAACAATCACAGTATTGAAATTTACTGTTGGTCCTGGTGGTGTAGTGGTAACCATACTTGCCTTCTAAACCCAAGATCGTGGGTTCAAACCCGGCCAGGACCGATGGATATTTTTGGGTGTAAAAATCCTAAGTATGGCTTCCTTCGGAAGGGAAGTAAAGCCGTGGGTCCCATGTCATACATTTACAGCAGAAAAAGAACCTCAAGCCTGAAAGAAGAGGCCTCTGAGCAAAATTTGTTGGCTGTTTCATGCCCTGAATTGAATGGGATGCTGATGACCTGAGATGTTAAAGAGCGTTCATAAATAAAACAAATCAAAAAATTTAAATTTGCTGGGCCACTGGAGTAGTTAGCAACTCGTGAGAGTGAGTCAAATTTGTGAATATACCGTTATTTGTAATATAATTAGAAGCTAGTAATTGTCAGATTATATTTAGTTTGTTGTTGTTTGTTTTTATTAAGAGTTTATAACAGTAGTGATTAGTATTGAAGCCTGGTCCCTTGAATATTCTAATAAGCACTACTACCAATGAACTGAGAATTGAGGTTCAACATTAATAACAGTATTTGGTTACTTGTGAAATAATGAAAATATATAAATTTTAATTTTTTTTTTATGTTTGTTGGAAATAAATTCGTTTATTCACAAAGCAGACCATGACATTTGTTTTCTTTGTTGTTTTATGAATAAAGAAATCACAAGATAGAGTATTTGGTGAGTGAAATAGCAGGTATGGACTACATCTATGCTCTTGCAGATGGGAATGCATTATTATGAGCATGTGAACTTTATGCAGGAAGCTACCCTGACAGTCAGATGACTTTGCAAGAATAATGTCATGATTCCACCAACACTAATGAGAGACAGGCACATTTGAAAAGAGGATTTTGGATGCTGGGAGTCCAAAAGAAATATGAAACTGTGAGTTTGAGGATCAAGTTCTTTGTAACAAGGGCAAAATCCATCAGATAGCACAAGAAGAGCTGTAAAAGAGAAGGGTTAGACATATACATTTAGAATATTTTGCATGAACATCTTTTGTATCTTTATCATTTTCAATGGGTACAACAACTTAATATGGATAAATTTGGTGATGAAGAAAATTCTGCCAATGTTTTTTACAACAGTGCACTGTATTCATAAACTTCTTAGCATTTTTCTTAATTAGATAGCGAGTCAATTTAATACTCTTATGCTCCACCTACCATTGAATTACACAGCATTGAATTGCATTCTTTGCATTTACCTTGCTCACTGACAAGACTGGTTTTATATACATATAAGATACCATTATATATTATCATAACAGTTATGTTTGGGACTATGAATGCCCTAATGAAACACAAGAGGACAAACATGAAAAGAAATTTAGTCTAATCATTTGAGATGGAATCATGCATAATCATCTTCTTGGTCTCTATTTTCTTCTCCCTCTGCATGGAAAAATTAATCTGCAGTTTCTCAGAAATAAATTGCACCATTTAATTGATGAAATGCCTCTGAATATCATCTGACTCTTATACATGACGATGCTCTAGTTTACCAATAGGATAGTACATAATTATTTGAATGATCATTTTGCCAAAGGTGGATTAATTCAGAACCTTAGGGAGTCTCTGGGGTATATAGAATTAGGTGAGAAAGGTCCACAGCTCATGCTTAGAGGACTTAAGTAGCTTAAGTAGCTTAATAGGTACATCATCAGCCTGGAAAACTGAAGATTCCTGGCTGTTACCCAGATTTTTCAAGTCTGATTTTTCATTTCCAACTTATGTCCTACATATGACTAATGTTATTATTATTATTTATTTATGGACGCTCTTTAATGTCTAAGGTCATTAGCATCCCATTCAATTCAGACATGAAACAGCCAAAAAATTTTGCTCAGAGGCCTCTTCTTTCAGGCTTGAGGTTCTTTTTCGTGCCGTAAATGTATGACTAGGGACCCACAGCTTTACTTCCCTTCCTTAGGATTTTTATGCCGGAAAAAATCTATCGATTCTGGCTGGGATCGAACCCGCGATCTAGGGTTTAAAAGGCAAGTATGGTTACTGCTTACACCACCAGGACCGACCATGGCTAATGTGAAAGAACAATTTCCATGTATAAATTAAACCCTATATAGTTGGTGGTTAACCTAGAGGCTTGGGTCTAGCATTATGAGTTGTCTCTTAAGGAATTAATCTTTCTTAGTACAGAAACCTTAGGGAGGTCATCAGGATAAATACATATATGTATAAAAAAAACAGATGAAATAGGTTTATGGTTCCATGCCTGGAGAAGGACATGGTAGCTCAGTTGATACAGTGTCAGCCAAGAAGGCTGAATCTCCATGGTTTGAATCTTGACTGTGACTTGAATTTGTTATCTATTATCATTTGGTTTTATATCTCTTAAGCATTTGAATAGATTTCATTGGGAAGAGTTTATTTTAATGTTACCTTAAACTAACATAATCAAAAGATGTTTAATTTTTATATTATGATACATATAGTTGCTCATGTTTGTCTCAGAAAGTTAGTTTCTTTTTATGCAGTTTACTGTATTTACAATTGCTATATTTTAATATCCTTGTTTTTCATATATAGTATGTGTGACTCTCCAAGTACATCTTTCATACCTGTTATCACCGTTGCAACAAACAACATACTTCATATTGTTTGTGATGGCCAGGCACTTACTAGGCCCAGAGCAGGAATGCAAAAGTGTAGCATTGTCTGCTACCCACACTGCAAGCATACCAGTACGATCACCAGATACTACTCGCCGACTGTCCAACATTACTGCTACAGCTGTAACTGGTGCCTGATGTCCCTGAAAACAGAATTTTATTCAAGCAATACAGAAATATGCTTCATAGGTTTTGTAGTAGAGAAGTTAGAGATTAATAAACACTACCATTAGATTCTAAAATGCTTTTAATTATGAAAAGGAAAACATTGTGATAGCAATAATATTCCTGAATAACTGAACATATTTAAACACTGGAAGAATAATATATTCTTTGAAATAGGAAATTTTTCCAACTCTCATTTGTTAAATTGTGTTAGATTAAATTCAAAAGCAAAGTGAAGGAGAGGATGGAATGTAATGGACACTAATATCTCCTAAAATATGAATCAAAGAAATGTAAATTGATTTTCTTTTAATAGGAACACTAACTTTGTAATGGGTTGCATTACTTTGTAGGTGGTAAAACACTGGAATTTCACTTCTGACAGCATGTGTCAACAATAAATATTTGAAGAACAATTCCTACCTTAAATGTAGATACCACAAGAGCAAGTGTGAGCCCCCAAACTCTGATAGTCTTATCTTCAGAGCCAGACACAGCAAACAGGCCATTAGGGGAGAATGCTACACAAGTGACAGATGCAAAATGTCCCTCTAATGTAGAATGGAGTTCATGTGTATTAAGTTGCCACACATTCACCAAACTATCCACACAACCTGGTAAAGGGAAAAAGAAGATATGAAATTGAACCATATAGGAGACAAACATGCAAGTGCAGAAGAAGGAACAAAAATGAATGAGACCAGAAGGTCACAATTTACCCGTCACTGCCATAAGTCCATCTCTTGATACATCAAGACAGGTAATAGGTGCAGTATGATTCTGTTGCTGTGAAGCTTTACGAGAAGTTGTCCCTTGCATTGGACCTGCTGCTGCATCTTCTCGACGGAAACTCCAGAATGTAATACGATTACCACCTGAAAAAGCTTAGTAGTTTTAAAAATTTTTAAAATGAATCATATAAACGTAATAAACATTTTTTGCACTAAAAACATAGTAGAAGTTTGTTTAAGAACTGTGTTAGATGACAGATTAGATATAATTTACATAGTAGAAGTTGTATCTAGACCTGACAATGTGGATATTAATTTTCCTGGTAAAAAAATGGCTTTGACACTGAGTTTAATTGTAAATTAGCTGAGGAAATTAGCTAAGGGGATCCCTGCATAATAGCCAAAATGGCTTTGACTGTGAATTCAATTGTAATTTGGCAGAGGCAATTAGCTAAGAGTTGGGGATCCCTGTCCTGTTTTTTTAAGGTCAACCACGGACCCAATATTTTTTTAATGCTTTGGTATCTTTTAATAATTGCAGGTAGACAGAGATAGGTGGAAATATTAAAAAAGAAGTTAATGTACATTAACCTTTATTTATAACTTTTTAAAACAACCAAATGATTTCTTAACACACAATACGGTTGAACTGTCACAGTGAAGTAAATTATTAATATGTTGTCATGAATCGAACTAAACACTCTTGCAGCTTCACTAATTTATTTTTAATTTGAACATACTTTGCAGACCATTGTCCACACCATTTACTTGTTGACTGTTGGAAGGGTTGTTGTAATCTTTGGAGGATGTACTGTTTGGCTCTTTAACCAAAGAACTGTTTAATTCACCTTCAACTGGTTGAAGTTAACTCATAGTTTCACTGACAGACAACTGACAATGATACTGTTTCATTATGTATTTTTGGGTGATTAATACAAACAATTGGTACTGCAAAAATGCATAAATTGGAAAGAAGAATTAAGACATTTTTATGCAAATGATATGATACAATGGACCCCCAAATTGATTCCATGAACCATTTGGGGTTCATATGAGAAAGATTGAGCTAGGACTTAGTCTGGAGTCTGGGTCTGGTGACATTTTTTCCACTTTTTCCTGAAAAGGCAAATACCAAGTAACTTCAGCTATCAATGGTCTCTATGTTAATTTATACCATAATTAATCCATTAATTAATCTCTCTCATCTGCATAATAGTCTAAGAAAACATATAATTCTGCAAGACTATTGCAAGATTAGAAAATAAATAAACAAAAATTAACTACTAGAAATGTAGTGACTTGGTTTTGTAATTTTTTAATCATCAATACCAATAAAAATGGCATATAAAAGAAGGTTTCTTTCTTTTCCATTAATACAGGTACATATTCATGTGCAGTACAAAATGCTCATCTTACCATAATATACCAATATCAATCAAATCATAATGGTGAGTGGTCAGGATAAATTATTATAAAAACAAACTCTTTTAATGGATATCATTGTATGATTCAGTTGAACTACACACTCTTAAAGCTTCACTTACTTTTCATAAATGTATGGAACCGGTTTCGAGAACATTTTGTTCCCATCTTCAGCCATGCTAAGGTTCAACTACCTGAGTTGAGTTGAGTTGAGTTGAGTTGAGTTGAGTTGAGTTGAGTTGAGTTGAGTTGAGTTGAACCTTAGCATGGCTGAAGATGGGAACAAAATGTTCTCGAAACCGGTTCCATACATTTATGAAAAGTAAGTGAAGCTTTAAGAGTGTGTAGTTCAACTGAATCATACAATGATATCCATTAATATGATTGGCTTCACTGTGTTAAGTTCCAATTTACATTTAAGTAACAAACTCTTTTGTTTAGTATCATTAAGCATAAGGCTGATGATAATTATTTTATTTATTTAGTGAGATTGAAAATACTAAATATGTTCACCTTTACTTTTAAAATAATTATGTAATATGATTTTTCTTTCTTTCAGCATTATATGAGATGTTTATGTGCAAATTTATATTAAATGCGGCCACCTTAACCTTTTGATTCAATTTTGCAATTTTTATCTATTAATTAGAAAATGTGCACCTAACAAATCTATATATAATAAAATACCTTATAGCTAGCAATGCTAAAATGGCACTTTTCATATGAAAAGAAAGGGGGAAAAAATGAGAAAAAAACATATCACAGTTTGGAACACAAGGTCATTTTGGTAAAAATTTCATTTTCTAATGTATCATTGGTGTGGCTTCACAGTAGCAAGCATGGTAATGCCAACAAGGTATGGCTTTGCACTTCGTGGTATCACAGTAGTGAGCATGATAACCCTGGCAGTTGCACACCATTGCACCTGTGTATAGCAGCTAAAGTGAAATAACTAGTTGCTGCATAATGAATTCCATAAAGCTGAAGGGTTCTTATACTTAAACAGAAGTTGGAACTGTTGGATAAAATGGAAAAGGATGTTAGTAGGACACAGTTAATGGAAGAATCATCATGAATTACAATTTTATCATCTTCATGGTTACAATCAGTTCAATGTTGGATCCATGATCTTGACGTATATGGCCACCAGTTAACACCATCATTAGATAGTACAATTTTAGTACATTTTTTATTATGAACTATTAGATGAATGTATAGTGTTAAGTACTGAAAATAAATGATTGATATCATTGTATGATTCAGTTGAACTACACACTCTTAATGCTTCACTTACTTATCATAATGTATGGAACCGGTTTTGAGAACATTTAGTTCTCATCTTCAGACAGGCTAAAGTCCAACTCAGAATCATACAATGATATCAATTATATGATTAGCTACCCTGTGCAAGTTCCAATTTACATTTTAATTAACTGAAAATAGAGTTTGTATTTTAAAATTTCATTTTTAATATCCACATGAAAAATGGTCAATTTCTGCATGAAAAAATATTCATGCAATATGTCTTTACATAATCTATAAAAATATTTTCCAGCTATCCAGCATAGATTTTTGTCCAATAGTTGCTAGATACAAGGGATTTTACTGCACATCTAAACATTACATTTTCCTTTCGAATTTACATGCTTAAACAAATCTGAATATGTACTACACATAAATGAGCATATTTAAGAGTAATTAAGAAAAGAGGATATATTCTATACAAAACTACTGATTTTAATGAACCAGACATTTGTAAGCACATGGATTAATAATAATACTCCCTTATTAAGTACTAACAGTTCTTAAAGTAGACAAAATTATCATTTTTATATTTTTATATTCTACTGAAATGTTTTATTTAGTTAATCTCAAGTAGCAAACAAAAATTAAAGCACATTTTCAATGCATACTGACCTGCTGAAATAAGGAAATCATCTTTATCTGTGACTTTTACCCCTGTAACATCTGTAGAATGGCTGGTCAGTGTACGGCTCAATCTGCCACTGTGCATATCAAAAATATAAATTTTTCCATCAGATCCTCCCACCACAGCACGACAGCTATCATATGCAAGGCACAGTGAGCATATCTGGAAAGGATCAGAATTATTAGTTACTTTTTAGCATGTATGAATTTGTATACAATGAACCACTGCTCTTGAAGCTATTAACGGTAAAGCAATAGATTATAATGTTGATTTAGAGCTGGTTTGGTGACAGTGAAGTGTAAGTGTCACCAAAGCAACTTGATATCAATATTATATGTATGTATATTATTGTATTACTGAGTTATACAGACTCTTGTGGTTCATTTATTTGTTTACATCAAGAATATGACCATCATCTGCATCCTCCGTTAGCTGTTGACTGCTGGATGACTCACAATATATCTTTGGGGATGCACATTCTGCTCTGGTGGACATATGTTGCACTTAAAGCTGAGTCTGCATTCCCGGAAGTGTCAAAGTTTATTAATCTGTCTCTGTATTTATATATGTAGATTAGTTAAATGCTGATCCCTGTGTTGACTTTAATAATTTTGCTTTTTTCACTATGTCGTGGTTCTCTGTCAAGAAATAAGATGGCATCACTTATTTCTATATTCATTTGTATTTTATGTTCCTGAAGTGTTCTTTTAACCACTTGCCTATGTTCCTGTAAGTTTTTTTAATATACATTTTTTCACATTCTGCACAATTTATTTAGAAAATATCTGCTTTTTTCTCAAGTGGAATACTTTCATTAATTTTACCATTTAGGAGATTTTTTTTATTAAATCTGTTTTTTGTGCTAATCTGATATTAGAATATTTTGAAGGATATGTGAATTTTGTTTTAAAAATTATGTTATCTTTTTGTATTGAGAGTTTGTGGTTTCTATAATAAGTTTTGGCCTCTTGAACCAATTTTTGTGAACCAGTTCCTTGTTAAATTCATGTTTAGTTGCTGTCCTTTCTATTTGCTTGTATTCTTTTAAGTATTCTTACTTTTTAATGGGTAGGTTAATGAGTCTGTGAATTAAATTGCTAATTATTTACTGTATGTTTTTGGGTTAAATCCAACAGCTTTTATGTGATTGTGCAATGCATGTTTTTTCTGTAGATTCCAAATTCCAGGTAACCTTGATGTTTTATTATTTTAATTTCCAAGTAGATACATACAATAGACTCATTAACCACTCATTAACAAGGAAGAATACCTCAAAGAATACAAGCAAATAGAAAGAACAGTGATTAAAAATGAGTTTAGCAAAGAACTGGTTTACAAAAAAAGTAGAAAAGTTCAAGAGGCAAAAACTTATTAAACTTCATTTTTAAAAAAATGACATATTGCCAATGGGATGTGCACTAATGTCAAAATATTCTAAAATATTTTAATATCAGATCAGCACAAAAAATGGATTTAATATTAAAAATCTCCTGAATGGCAAGATTAATGCGAGTATTCCACTGGGAAAAAAAAACAAAACAAAAAACAGGTATTTACCAAGTAAACTGTACAGAATGTGAAAAAAAAAAAAAAATCTATATTGAAAAAAACATAGAGAAACATAGGCAGATGGTTAAAAGAACACTTCAGAGATATAAATACAAACAAATTGAGAAATAAGTGGTTTCATCTCATTTTTAATTAGAAAACCACAACATAGTGAAAAAAGTAAAATTATTGAAGTCAGCACAGGGACCCTAGGAGAGAGAAAATGTATATATATATATTAATATCAGACACATTAATAACTTCAAAACTTCTGGGGATGAAAACACCCCCTTTAAGTTTATCATACCTCTACCAGAGCAGAATATGTGTCCACAAAGAAATACAGTGAATCATCCAGCAGTCAACAGTTAGCTGAGAAACATGTTCTAGATATAAACAAGTAAATGAAGCCACAAGAGTATGTAGTTCTACTCAGTAATACAAACATTTAATTATATCATTTGCTTCAAAGTACAAGTTACAGTTCACACTTCAAGATAATAATTATATGAATTTGTTTTCTGAGGATGAACAAATTAAGATTAGAGACTGCATTAAAATACAAGTGCATGCACATGAGCAGGTACATATATACATTCTCTTAAGGGAGGCAGAATGAAATAAAATTTGAAAAAGGGTGATTGTGGAAGTAAACAAAAAATCTTTCCCATAATAATTGTTATTCATCATAACATTCATGACCTTAAGAGTATTAGCATATTCTTATCATACAAGGGAATGTATATTTTCCCAAAATTATCATGAATTATCCAGAGTTGATGGTTAGCTGATGGATGCAGACAATTATCTGTAAAACATGTTTAAATTTAAATAAGTAAGTGGAGTCCATAAGTGTGTATAGGTTTGACTCGATCATACAATGATATTAATTATATGATTAGCTTCACTGTACAAGTTCCAATTAGTATTTCAAGTTTACATATCAACATACTAATTTACTTTTGCTATTGCACTATTGATAAACTCTTAGATTATTGTAGAATTCAGTAGAATATCAATTTTTTGTACATAATATTTATGTGTCTATGTGCGTGTGTTTTCTGTGATATACAAGTGTGCTAATAAGGAAGAATATTGAATATGTAAACCTTTTATTATATTGTTAATAATTGTATATATTATTTATACTATAGTTTACAGGTTTTTTTAAATAGTGATGAGTCTACCACCATTTGCATGGTATAAAGGATATAATTGAAATTAAGTTTCACCTTGAAATGATATGTCCTATGATTGTGGACTCCCTTGGATGGCATGCAGATGTTATATGCTTGTGGTAATAACCTCAATTGCATGTATGAGCTAACCTGTGCTTTGTGCCCACGCAGACTATGGATTTCTGTCCCTGTGGCAAGGGTATGCAGGTACAATTGATTGTCTTCACAAGCTGCCAGTAGAAACACAGAATCACAGGAGACATCTAGTGTTACAACTGGATGTGCTAGGCTGATTGTGTTGAGCAAGTTAAAATTTTCAAGTGACCATAAACATATGGTAGCATCAGAGGAACCTGAAATGTAATAAATCCATCAAAGAATTTAGTTGTTTAAAACATTATATTATGAGAATGTTTTGTAATTATACTATAGACATGATTTAATAAGAAAGAAAATATTTTTTTGGTTACATCTTAATTATAACTTAAATTCTCTTACAGACTCAGTAAGCTATTCTTGAGTTGTTACATGAATCAAACAAATAAAAACAAACCACATGCACATTCCAAAGCTTTGGAAATGTAGAGCTATGTTTTTTAAATTCATTAGAAAGTTCATAGATTAGAAGTGCTTATCATTAGAATGTCTTTTAGACAAAGCACAGTTTGACACTGCAACAAACCCAAGATGAAGATGAAAGAAGAAACAGAACATTGAACATAACAAGAAAGGAGGACAGAAGAACCAAGATGGGCAAGCCGCCGAACCCGAGACGAGGACATCCCCCGCAGAGTTGACTCTAACTGCAGTGACTGGCCCACGATGATGGTCGATCTTCATGATCACATTACCAGCAAGCAATGAGCAGATGATAATGCTTGAGTCTTCTCCCCCACTGACAATCACAGAGTTGTTGAGAGCAGGTGTGAGACTCAGCACAGGTGCTATGTGCTCACTAGAACACACAAAAAATACGGTGGTAATCACTTGAATAACTCCTGTGACATATTATCATTCTTCAAAACAGTTGATATGGTAGTTAGGAATTGCAATATTTGAAACTATGTTCATGTTAATTTCAATAAACATAAATTAAATCGAAGGATTTTCATACAACATTAGATTTGGCTAGAGTTACCATAATTTGGGAAGCTAAACTATGGGCACTTTAAGAACTTGAGGATAATAATAGTTCATTGGAAAAGAAGAATCAGACTTGGAAAAGTTATTTCTTTATATAAATTAACTTCTATATAAACTAGTGATTAAACTAGAAGCCTGGGTCAAAAGTACTAGTAGCATTACAAGTTGTCTCTTACGGAATAAATCTCCTATTTAGGGATTAATTTATTTATAGAAAATATAGAGAATCGCTGTTCTGCACTTGGAGGAGAACAAATTAGCTCAGTTGCTTAGCATGTCAGCATGGAAGGTTGAAGATCTGTGATTCAAATCCCAGCTGTGATCCAAATTTTTCAAATCTTCCTTTTCAACTATGGCTAAAGTGAAAGAACTATTTCTATATATAAATAATAGTTCATGTTTAGCTTGTGGGTTACTGTTGTTATTATTATAATTTTTATTATTGTTGTCATTATTATATTTATTGTTGAAACGATGTGATCACAATACTTGGTTTGCTGGGCTCTCCCATGCTTTAGGAAAAGTTCTTGGAATACCCAGAGGTTGTATCTATAACCTTGTTGTTTTCTGAATGAGTACTTTTTTTGTTCATTATTCGCTTTAATCTGCAATATTTTTTTCATAATTTCTATTTTCACATTTACTTCAGTTTGCATGTAACTGTTGAAAGAACTGAACAAAAGATCTGTACCTTTCACATCATTGATTAGGTTTCTGATACTTTATAACATCATGTCAATAGTAACAATCTCATAAAATAGTTTATTTAATTTATGACAAGTTTTGGCCTTGTTTGAAACCATTTCATTTATACATTCAGGCAGAATTTTGTAGTACATCTTTTCAACATCATTATCTCTATTATGATTCAAATAAAAGTCAAGAAAACAAACTCATTTGCTACTTCAAAACTATTGCCCAATTTTTAAATAGGAAATGCTTTGTCATATTTAAAAACTATATTTTTCAACAAATTTAAGCATTATTGTAAATATTATTTAATGCCCATTTTTACTTCTGAGCTTCATAGGTGATGGACATTGATGATGCATGAATTGAACGAGAAATTGAAAAATAATCTTTTAACATTGTGATTCATTAATCAAGACAGTGGCTTTCTATTTTATTGTTTCTGGAATAAATATATGCTTTTACCTAGCAAGTTTTTATTTCAGGTCATTATTCTTAACTAAAACCTGTGTTGCTGTGATAAAATTGTCTTCTATTTCAAGAATAACTTCAATGAACACTTTTAGTGCTCCAAGAATACAGTTTCATGGAAGGGTTCTGAAAAAGTCCTTATGATGTTTGGCATGAATTTTGAGATAGAAAATTAAATTTTAACCTATCAAAAATTAATAGTATTCTGTTTGTGGCAGGAAAAACTAAGAGATCTAGTCAAACTATGGAACAAAAGTTTATAATACACAGCATTATTAAATTCTCAAAGGTCCTTTATTTTTTAAACTATTACTATATACATATGAACATTTATAAACTTTAACAATAATAACTTCAATGTCAATAGGAGCTGGTCTGAACATAGTTATGAACAATGTGAACAGCTCAACCTAGTGCTTTCCTACTAAAGTTCTCCTATATTTTCTAAATAGATTAGTTTTCCCCTTTCTCTCAACACCAAAATTTTTTAAATTATTGGCACAAGAGCATACTACTTTTTCAATCAGACTACTTTTGTTTTGCATTTTGAAAACACTATGTTTTAAATATCTGTGATTTTGCTGAACTTATAATTTTATTTATTCCGTTTTAGGCAAAAAATATCTCTTTGCCAATGAAACTAATTTAATATAGATCTATTAGATGCATCCACCATAACTGTTATGAAATTAGCCTAGTTTAACTCAGATATTCCTCATTGAAAAACTATGGGTGAAATTAAACTAACTACTATAGTTTCATTTTTAGTTCTGGCATTCAAAAATTTTGGATCATATAGGGTATACATGAATCATTATTGACAGCTTGCTGACTTGAAACTAAAGTCATTTGCACAGAACAAAATATTCTTTCCAATTCTAATGTATTCATGAATCAACACAGTGAAAACTAGCATATCTGCAGATAAAATATTTTAAAATGCTTAAAAACACCTTTGTGGCCTCATTCTTAATGAACAAGGAAACAGATTGACTAAAAACATTTAAAATATTATATAATGATAAATCCTAGCATGATCCGCCAGTCATTTAACAAGCGATGATGTGAGCAAAGGTCTGATGAAACATATCAATTTTTAAATTTTGGAAGTGAAACATTAAGAGTGTTTTACCATTATATTAATATTTGAAATGTTTTTAACTCAGTCTGTTTCCTTGTTTATTAAAAGTGAGGCTATGAAAGTGATTTTAAGCATTATAAAATATTTTAGCTACTGGAGCCAAAATATTATTTTTTGAGTTCTTGTTTAAAGAGCTATTTAAAAGCAGCACTGATAGCAGAAGATTTAATATATTTTTGATTATTTTAAGAGTTTAACAGTATTATGCCAGCTAATCAATAAATTTAATTGTATCTTTATTTTGGTCAGAGAAATGGCAACACATTTTATAAAAGAAAATTCATTTTAGTACTCACTATTAAAATAACATCTTAAAATGATAATTGGAACTTGTACAGTGAAGTTAATCACATAATTAAGTATGAAAAATATACTAAATTTAAACAAGTAAGTGGAGCCAATAAGTCAACTCAGTCATACAATGATCTTAAATATAACAACAACTTGTTTAACTTGAAATGCTAATTGGAATTTGTGCAGTCAAGCTAATTACATAATTAAGATCATTGTATGGTTGAGTTGAACGACACACTTTTATTGACTCTACTTACTTGCTTAAATTTAATATAGCACATAGACTCATTAACATACCCATGAATGAGTTGAATACAGCAAAGAGTACTTTCACATAATACAAATGGCAAAAACCAATATGTATGACCAAGAAATTGTAAACAAGAAAATCAAGAATTTCAAACATGAGAAGAGGTTAAAACAAGTTACAACATTGTCAGGGAGAGAGAGAGAAAAAAGAAACACCCCTACCATTCACAAGAAATTTACTGTTCATCCATTGGTCACCAAAAATTCCAGAAAATACTGCCGCAAGACTTTGGAATTGCTTTGCCCCATTGAACAAATTCAGCCTAAATAATCTGCTGAACTCCGATGATAATGATTAATACTTGTGAGGAGAAACTAGGAATATATAGAATCAACTGTTCAGAATGCAACAAAATATATATTGGCAAAACAAAAAGAAGCATTGGATTAGGCTAAAGAAACCTAAAGAAACATCAGTTACAATCCGATAGTCAATCAGCAGCTGCACATCACTTTTGGAGAGTTAAATGTGATACAGAAATGGAAGTCAAATTATTGAAATTTGTAGATGAACTCTTGGAGCTGGGAATATGGGAAAAGATTTTTATGAAAAATATGAATTTAAGGTTTTGAACTTTGAGACTCCGACAGAAGACAAATTAATCCAAAAATTAAAAAAAATGTACACCAGAGCTACACCAAGTCCCTCCCACCTATAACAAATCTGGCAGTTGACTCACAGCAGATGATGCAGGCAAAAGCTTGTGAAACATGTTCTGTATAATTCAATGGTAAGTGGGGCATAAGAATATTAAATCAACTCATTAGCTAATTAAGAATAAATTAATTGCTTCACTGTATTAGTTCTAACATGAAATTAATTTTAAATTTAGTATGTATTTAGTTTTCTTAACATTTAGGATTAGGTTATTGCTTAATAACCATTTCTGTACAGTTATTAAGTCAGTTTGAATAGCTTTGTTTATCTGTAATGCCCACTTACTAGGGGTATTTCAAAAGTTCTTGGTATGACTCATAGATGTCATAAAGATGCTTAAATTGATATGATAGTTGTTAAGCATCATCTTTTGGTAGCAAGCTGTAAAGTTTCTGATGCATAAGTGTTGTCACCTGTTTGTGATAATCATGTAAACGAACTATGAGGGCTGATCAACAAAGACTGAGACTGATTTTTTCCTGTAGCTTCCGTGATAGTTTCATATCTGTAACATAAATATTTGAAAAGAGCGGGTTTTTATGTATAATGTTGGTAGGCGGCAGCACTCTCGTATTGGTAGGTTGGTAGTAATGCTCTATTTTGTAGACCCTACGTGCATTTTGCATACCAGACAATGGAGGTGACGCGGAGGAGCAGTACAGCGCAATCAAATTCTGTTTTCGTTTAAACCATATAGCCACCGAAACTTATGAAAAGCTGAAGCAAGCGTACAGTGAAGATGCACTACCTCATGCAACAGTGTTTAGATGGTTCAAGGACTTCAAAGAAGGCCGACTTGTCAGTGTTAAGCAAGCCTGGTGTTTCGGCTTCTGCTGTGACTGAAGTCAACATCAACACAGCTGCTGTGATTGTCCGAGAGGATCGGCATATAACATTACGTAACCTCAGTGAAGTGTTGAGAATTTCATATGGCAGTGTGTTTACAATTATGCACGACCATCTCCATATGATCCGAGTTTGTGCTTGTTGGGTGCCATGTCTGTTGACTCCCGAACAAAAGGCTGTGCGAATGGAGACAAGCCGTGAGGTGCTGCGTCTCTTTGCTGATGGAGGGGGTGCATTTTTTAAATCGATTATCACCGGTGATGAGTCATGGCTGCATCATTTTGATCCTGAAGGAAAACAAGCCAGCACAGTGTGGAAATCGCCAGGTTCTCCAACACCAAAAAAGGCAAAAGTTGCTCCATCTGCAGGGAAAGAGATGGTGATCACATTTTTTGACTGTGATGGAATGATTTACCAGCATGCAGTTCCCCCTCACACTAATGTTACAGCAGCCACGTCAGTATTGGCTACACTGAGGAAGCACATTGCAAAGAAACGACCAGAGCTTTCTCGGACTGGGTGGCGACTTCATCATGACAATGCACGGCCTCACGTCGCAAATCAAGTCATGCAGTTTCTGGCTTGATTCAACATTACCTGTATACCACATCCACCTTATAGCCCCGATCTTGCACCCTGTGACTTTTTTTTATTCCCATCACTAAAGGCAAAGCTTAGGGGTATTCGATTTGAGAACTCTGAAGCAGTGCTCAAGAAAAGTGAGGCGATTCTCAAGGATCTGACAAAGAATGGTCTGCAGCATGTGTTCAAGGACTGGCAGAGATGCTATAAAAAGTGCATTGAAATAGGAGGGGACTACTTTGAAAAAGATCATGTAAACATTGAGTTGGAGTAATAAACATCTGTGAAAAAAAGTCAGTCTCAGTCTTTGTTGATCAGCCCTCGTAGTATTAACATCTTCTGCAAAATGGATAAAACTGAAATACGAGCTGTGAAGCATTTAAACCCCTAAAAAAAAACAAAAGGAATTAGATTCTACATTAACAGATTCTTCCCTTTCATTTTAGATGGTTACAAAGTGCACTACTGAATTTAAGCATAGTCATCAACCATTCAAGATGATGAGCACTCAGGGTATCCCAAAACTGCTATGACCAAACAGATTGCGACAAAATCACAAAGCTGTACTCAATGGTCGCTAATTGAAAGTACAGGAATTAGTTGGCATTGCAAAGGCTGTGTTCACTACAATTTTACTCAAATTTTTGGATGTGAGAAAGTTTTTAGCTTGATGGGTGCAGCACTTGTGAACAATGGACTAAAAATGCATTTGAATTAACATTTTGCAAGAGTGATTAGACTTGTTTAAACACAATTCCATTGAGTTTCTCCAATATTTCATAACAGTAGATGAAACATAGATTCATCACTACATGTCAGAGGTGAAGGGGCAATCCAAACTGTAGATGACAACAGGTGAAAGTGCTCCAAAGAAAGCAAAAATTATTCTATCTGTAGGAAAAGCCATCGCAACAGTTTTCTGGAATTCTTATGGTATGGCACTTGTAGACTACCTCCAGAAGGGCAGAACCATCAATGGGCAGTGTTGTACTTCACTGCTGGACCAAATGAAGGGTGCAATTCAGGTTAAATGTCCACATCTTGCAAAAAAGAAAGTTATTTTTAAACATGAAAATGCACTTCACAAATATCTGAGATTGTTGCTGCAAAACTGCATGACCTTCACTTCCTAGTGCTTTCACTTTTGCCACATTCACCAGATTTGCCTTCTAGTAATTATTTTTTGTTCCCAGACCTGAAGAAATGGCTGAGTGGATGAAGATTCACATCAAAAAGTGAGGTTAAAGCTGGGGCAGATGCTTATTTTTCACAGATGGACAAATCTTATTATACTGAGAGTATTAAAAAGTGGAAAAGTCATTGGATTAAATGTACTGATTTATGAGGTGACTAAGAGAAGAATAAAGAAAATATTTTCCTTAGATCTTGTGCTTTCTTGTTCTGGCTGAGAATTTTTAGAATGCCCCTTTTACTTTAATAGAACAAAAATATGTAATCAGTAATATGTAAAAACTATTCATAATTCAGGGAATTTGTTTTAATGATAATTTATCTTATTTATATTCTTATTGGGTAATAGTTAATTAAAATCAATCTTTTTTAAAATATAACAGTACAGATGTTTTTAGGGTTTTCTCAAAGTGCAATACAGATATAGATGAGAGGGTAAAATATACACTGTCTGTACTAAATATGGTAAACCTAGAAATAGCAGAACTTATATTTATTTTTATTCTGTTTTGTTAAATTTAAAACTTACTATATCCTCAACTTAAGTTGAAGTGATTGAAGGTCCCAGATGATTACTGATGTATCCTCAGACCCTGTGATGAGGTAGTGAGACTGTTTGGTTATTGCCAAACACAGTACTGGTCTACTGTGACCTAGAATATTAAGAGAAAGTAATATTTAAATTTTTTGTCTACTGTTAATTGTAATACAGATTGGGTACAAATGTTTTTTATATATGCTTGAACATTCAGGCCTCCATATATAAACAGACAATTACAATGGTGACATTCTGTAATTTGGGATTATACCTTTAAATGTGTGGCTGAGAGTGTTGGACATTACATGCCATAACTGAGGATCCCCTGTTTGGGGCACCACCACAACATGTTGAGCAGATGGTGTTGGTTCAATAAGCCTCACTCCAGCTGGACAATGCAAACCTGCACACAGTATCATAATAGTACCAAAATCAAAACTAAAATACAGAACAGAAAGAAACTTTAGTGCTATTATGCAAATTAAAACCCATATAGGAATCTCCTACTGGGTACTACTTTTTGGATTTGGGGTTGCTATTATTTATTTCTATGCTCTCTAGTCTGTATTTCTTTAGATTAATCTTTATACAGTGGTCATACAATACTGCCATAGGTGGACGAGGCATTAAGGCTCAGACTCGTGAGTGGGAGGTCTGGGATTCAATCCCCACCAGAACCATCCTCCCTGACTGAGGTATTTTTCCTCAGTTCTCATTAATGGCAAATGCAAGCAGGTATCTTAAACTTAGGCTTGTAATGCTTCTTTCCTTAAAAAAATTTCCTTTCCCAATTATTTAATCTTATTTATCATAACCAGTGTCCACTACCTGTGATACCTCAATAGTGAAAAGGGCATTAAAACACTATTAAAATCATAAATTGAACTCCCTTTGTATGAATAAAATATAGGGTATAGTATACTTTTTTATAAATATAGCCATACTAGTTTCAAGATCATCAACTGTCAATACTATTTCACCTTGTGATCTTACATCATTGCTCCTGGGCTTCCCTCTGGAAAAAACTTTCTTTGTGTCTGCATTTATTCCAGAAGTTGTTTCTGTTGCTTTGATAATTTTGGATATAATGAGATGACATAATTTATATAATTTATCTTTGTTTCTACTATTTACTAGTGCTGCATATTTAGATCTATTTCTTATGAATTTAATTTTGGCTATTATTAGTCTATGTTTATTTGCTTTGGTTATCACCCAAGTTTCATTCGCAACAAAGTAGCTGCACCATCACCAGAACAAGGGTAATTTTGAGATTTCAAAATTAATGAAAGTATATGATTACATGATATGCCCTTGTCGGTCTTGGTGGTGTAGTGGTTATCATACCTGCCTCCTATACCCAAGATTGCTGGTTCAAACCCGGCCAGGACTGCTGGATTTTTTCGGGTGTAAAAATCCTAAGTATGGCTTCCTTCGAAGGGAAGTAAAGCCGTGGGTCCCATGTCATACATTTAGGGCACGAAAAAGAACCTCAAGCCTGAAAGAGAGGCCTCTGAGCAAAATTTGTTGGCCATTTCATGCCCTGAGTTGAATGGGATGCTGATGACCTGAGATGTTAAAGAGCATCCATAAATAAGTCAATCAAAAAAAAAATGATATGCCCATTCCCTTATGACATGCACAGTGAAATATATCAATGTGGGCTTTTACATACTTGCTAATTCATAATTTTACTTCAAGTTCTTTTATTCACCTCACATGATAAGAATGAGTTTTGACTTTAAGTAACATTTTCATTTATGTAGGAACCTTATACAGATATAATAATTTCTTACATAATGTATTCAACCTTTTCACACTAATTCCATTTACTTACATAACACTAGTCACACTTATTCATTTATTTATATTTTTTTGCTATTTTTTATGGTTCGAATATTACCTAGATTGAGACTAAGAATTATGGAATTAATTCATGAATTACTTACTTTTTATCTGAAGTGGAAGAGGGGGTTGAAGCCAGCCATTGAGAGGAACAAGAAGTGGAGCATTGAATCCATCACACCAGGCCATTGCTGAGGTTATCATGTGGCTTACAAGGTCCTCACTTGAATCTGGACATGCAGAAGGCATTTGATTTTACTTCAGGAACAAAGATATGCAGACATTACATTACATTTCAATATGGTTGTCAGAATTTAATGAAATTTTATGTCAAAAAACAAATTATATACTAATATTAAGCTCAATATTTGAGGTAAATGTAGCTGGAATGTCTTTTATTTGGCAGAAATTTGAAGCCTGCTAATATTTTTAAAATGTTGCTAAGACTATCTACAAAACTATTTTACCATTATTTAATTGCTCACTTGCATTAGATTAATAATATACCTTAATTTTATATGTCCATAGACAATATTTTTTTTGTAAGTACTTAATGTCCTATGTTTGCTTTAGGTATTTTCAGATTATAAATGAGATAATGGAAAACTCTGAAATAAATGTTACCCAAGCAACATATCATGTTCACTTTGGGAATCAAATCTGGATCCACCAGTTGACAAAGTTTGTGGCTACTTTGTTTCCTAAACAAGTGTTCCTTGCTCCATAATAACTTGCTTATTTCCAGGCTTTTGATTACTATCGTCTTTTCTATATTTTATATCAGCATATCACTAACTCATTTAATTTGCATAGCTTTCATTCTGCATAATTTTCTTGACAAGGCACATAGGGGGAGAGATCAATGATGGATACATGTGATGAGGCAGATGCTTACCTGCCTGGACAGATCGCAACCAGCATATCACTTGAGCTCCCAGCTGTAGTGGATCTCTTGTTAGCACATCACTTGACTTTCTCACAGTATAGTAAACTAGCTCAAGATCTCTGTCCAGCAGATAGCAACGAACATGTTCCAGCACACATCGTAAGTAGCTCACAGAAATGGTTTGTACTGCAGCTAGCAGGAAGTCAAAGTTACACACAGTCAACTGCTTTAGTCGATTGCTGTCTCCTGTAAACATTATGAGATAAAACTATAAAGAAAAATTGCCATATGCTTTATATTCAGAAAAGCAATTGGTGACTGGAGGAATGTACTGGGTGGTCTATATTTACTGGCCCAGTCCAGCCATTCTCACATATCCATACAGTCCAGGTTATGGGGGGTCTGGTTTTTCATAGGCCACCCTATATTAGAATAATCATTTGTCCTGAATTGATTCTGATTAAAACTAAAGTATTTAAATGGTAAGATCCATGGCACTCTTTGGAAGGTCCTAAAATTAAGTGCTTTGAACTTTGTGTTATATGAAGGGTGTGGCTTAACCAATGCAATATATTTTATAATGAGATTTTTTTTTATGTTGTTAATAATGCATCAAATCTTGATAGTAATGAGAAAAGTAAAATTCTTAAGAAACCATATACTTTGGAATGTTTCTTCAAGCAACATATAAACACAGCCACATAGGTAACTGAATCTGTAATAAATTCCCTTTACAGTGTTGGATGGTAGAAATGGAGGAGGAATTTGGAACTTCAGTCATGCTCAAAGTGTGTTTATTTCTACCTATACCCCTAATTGGGGCATCTCTGGAAATAAGGGAGGTTATGAAGGAGACATCACATGGCCAGGATCTGGAAGTAATGAGACACAGATATAGATGGGATGCCTAACATTATTTCCAGATAGCTCAGTCCTATTTTGGCAGAGCCTCCCCTACAAGGAATTTGAGCCCCTCAGAAGGGCCACTTTCATAACATATATGTGAGCCAGAACTTTCCAAAGTGCAAGCTACCACCAAACCACATTGAACACCAGCACACTAATACTTTTGATCTTGCAACAGAATGAAATGAGGTAAAATATAATATCAAAAATGGACAGGAACGATCCATTCCAGTATTTGCCTGAGGAACGAGGGAAAACCCAAGTTGGCTGGTACCACCTGGTCTCCTGAATGTGAGTCTTAAGCCACCTGAGCCCCCTGCTGAATCTCTGCAGTGTTACTTAGTTACTTTTTTTTATTACTATTTATTTATTTATACTGGCAGCATTAAGGCATTAGGATCTTCTCTTCCACTGAACCAATCTTATATATGACATACATACTTTCTAATTAATATTATAGTATAATATCAAGAACATTTATATATAATATAAATATATATAATAATAATAATAATAATAATAATAATAATAATAATAATAATAATAATAATAATAATAATAATATCAAGAACTAAATGTTCTTGAAACTGGTTCTATACATTATGACAAGTAAGTGAAGCATTAAGAGTGTGTAGTTCAACTAAATCATACAATAATATCAATTATATGATTGGCTTCACTGTGCAAGTTCCATTTTACATTTTAAATTTTAATATATTATCTTATTATTTACCCTCATCCAAACAGTCAATCAACGACAAAGAACAAGTCAACCACGTTACAATAAATAGATGAACAAAACATTTTATAGTTCAAAAATAAAAGAAATACAGTCAGGCATTTAAGGGACCAAAGCATGGTCACCCTAAGATACATATGAAAATCTACTTACAAATTTTTAAGGCCAAAAAGATTGTATAACATAATAAGAGTAATAACTTCTGAGTGTTATTATACAATACTTTTACATATTGTATCTATAGTTATATAAATATTTAGCAGTAAAATAGTTTTATATTGAAAAGAGTGTTAGAATAAGACAATTTGGTTAATTATGAAATCATGAAAGCAACTTTTACTCTTCTACTGAGTTAAGACATGAAGCATGTTGCTGATCATGTATGGCTACAATCATAAGAACTGACTCAGCAGCACCTGAATTTAGGGTTGTATTCAGACTGAGAGAACTAAAAATTAAGGAGTTGTTAAGTTGGGAGAGTATGATAATGCACTTTCTAGAGCATGGATGATGATAATTAAAAAAATATAATTACATTCTTTGAATTCACTAGGTATCTTGTTAATTCTGGCTTTCAGACTTATTGTCCATTATAACTGGAAATCAATACACCTAATTGGATGAACAGGGAGTGGATCAGTTCTCCAGGAGAATTAGGTTCACAAACTAGAAACAGTAATAGAAAAGGATTTTTGGGAGGAAAATCAGTGGGAGGAAACAAGACAGATTTGACATAAGGTTACATGTTGCTTGCATGAGCTTGGAGAGGAAGGACGTGTGGAGGAATGCTCATGCCTTGTAGTTTTAAAGAGCAAGGTGTGGACGATGCAACAGAAAAGTTAAAAGGTGCAGATAAAGAAAAGGGCAGAAGATGTGGAGGAAGTAAAGGGTATGTTCAAGGCAATATCCAAAGATATATAGGAGATTAAAAGCTGGGAGGTGAGAATGGAAGAGAAAATGGAGAAGATCATAGAAGAGACAAACCAGAGGATCAGAAGGCTCAAAGAGGAATTAGGAGAAGAATTAGCAAAATGCAGAAACAGAAGGTGGAGAAAGTGGCAGATGCGAGCAGGAAGCTGAATGTAATGGTTTTTGGAGTGGAGGAAAAAAGATAGAAAAAGATATATGAAGAAGTGATTGAAAGAATAGTGGGCAACAAATAGGAAGGTTGGGAAATTAGAGATACTTGGAGAAATGAACATAGGGGCAAGAGAGCAAGGTTAATGTTGCTTAAATTAGCACAATGAACATGAAACAGAAAGTATTAAACCAAATTAGAGAATTAAAAAGCTCAAGAATTTTTATTGCAAATGACTATGGAAAAAAAGAATGAGAAATAAGAGCAGAATTAATAAAAAGATGAAGGAAGCCAGGACAAAGGTAGAAGAGCAGTTTTGCATGATATGTGCTTATGGATATACTACAATCTGTCAATGCAACAAGTCAAGAAATGATGGTCGCAGAGGAAGAGAGGAAAAGCAGAAACAGAAATTTGCTGACACTGCATCAAGGTCAAGAAAAAGGGGAGGAGAAGAGGAGGGAACAAGGGGGAACAATCTGCAGCCGGCAAAGAAGGGAGGAGTGTTTAGCAGTGAGAATGGCAGGGATTTCACCATGTGCAAATCAGCTGAATGGGGTAAATGATATGGTGGAAAGAAGCAATGGGGAAGAATCAGATGGTGTGTGGTCAAGAGGTTTGAGTGTGGTGGCATTGCCTGTGATGGAAATAGAGGATGATAAAAATATAGGGTCAGGAAAAAGGGTCACAAGAGCAAAAGCAAAACTAAAGTGTTATATTTGGAAAAAATAGAAAGGGTTTATTGATGATTTTAAACAGTTATATGATAAGACTGATTAAGCATGGTCCAGATAAAGTAAAGGGACAGCACAGATATGTGAGAACAGCCGAAGGGGTAGTGAGTAGGAAGTAGGATCTATAGCATATACAACCAGGGAGTTAAATGCATAGATCCTAAAAAACAAACACTTCAAGAATGTAGTATTATGTAATTGTAATGTTGATTGTTGAAATAAAAGTCATTCATTCACATAAGGTTACAGAAAAATGAATTAGTTCTATTGTGAGGAAGATGCCAGTTATCTATAATCTAGATTAATAATTTTTATTATTTTATTGTTTATTCCAAGAAAAGCCTCACCCCTATTATGTATTAGCAACTTCAATTTATTATTTTATTTTGTTATTTATTCCAAGAAAAGTCTCACTCCTATTACGCATCAGCAAGTTCAACAAAACTTTGGGTAAGCTTATCCTATTTGACAATATTTAAAATATCACGAGAAGGAGAAACATTGTTATATTGGATAGCCAATTAAAATAACATCCAGTAAAATGAAAATTTAAGAAAAATTAATCATACACTAAAATGAATACTGTATTTTCAAAGATTGAATTTCACCATTATAGGAAAAGCAATTAGTTTACGAGTGGTTTAATGAGTCAGATGTCCTGAGACATTTTTGTCTAGATATTATAAAGGTTGAGACAAAAAGTTGCCTTTCCTATTACTCCATAGAGCTAAGAGTTATTAAAATTTTTCTGTTTTCATTTTATATTGATCCAAATATAACTGTATTTCAATAAGGGTTTTAAAATAGATTCATGAGTACATTTTCTTAAAAAAACAAACCAACATACCAGCTTTAAGCAAGTGTATCCAGGATTCCTCCACATGACGTAGGCTATATGTGACATCATCCAGAGCAGTTTGATGTATAGGTGTACCCTCTTTCTCATCTTCTTCTTCAGAAGTCTCTTCTAGTAAATACATAATAAAAACAATGCATTGTTTAAGTTAAGCAAGACCACAATGCATCATTATGCCTATTTCTATTCAGAAGTGGTTCTACTGCATATTTTGTATCTACCACAAGCTCACAGTATCTTCAGGGCCAATTAGAAACCAGTAGATTCTAATTTTCCACAAACAAATATTATGTTAACTGCTGTTCAGAAATTTAGTCACTAATCAAGTTGGACTATTGAATACAAAGCAGCCAAGTAATTTTAGAAAATCAGGCTTACATGAAAATCTATTGTATACATTTACTTCAACATAAAATGGGCAAGAAATACTGCTTAGCATATAAATTTACCAGTTTTTATTCTGTCCTTTTCTTCCTCTTCCTCCTCCTCTTCTTCCTCATGAGAAAACTCACTGAAGAATAGGTTAGCAATATCACCATGTGCCGATCTGCGTGATTCCTGGGATTGTAGGTATCTCTTTGTGGCTACATCAGCTGTTAGTTCATGTCGCCAGCAGAGCAACAATTTCCCACTCATTAGCTTCTCCAATAACAATTGCTCTGAAAAAGTCAGTGCATTTAATTTTTAATCTAATTTAGCTGTATGCTATAAAATCAATATATTTGCATTTAATTTTTAATCCAATTTATCTGTATGCTGTAAAATCAATATATTTGCATAAACACTAAAGGAACCTGCTTCGTGTTTTTCAATTTTTTCTAACAAATGGGTTACTGCTGTATTTACAGTGTCTGTTCCCTATATGTACTTCTGAACTATTCCATCCATTGAAATTACTCTTCTGTTTTTCCAAGTGCCCATATGTTGTTTTCATAAAGCTATATGAGTCATATAAAATGTTGAGCATCAGAGAATCTGGATTTGAGTATACATGAGTATAAATAAAAAGTTTACATAGAAATAATGTTAAATTCATTTTGAACAAAAATGATTATCAGTTCAAACCTCACAGATAATGATGTTATGGCATTGATGAATAGTGTAATACTACAAAATGATAATGCTTAAGAGTTATTAATTTTTTCATCGTAATTTGAAAATAGAACTCAACATTTTCAGCTTTGCAGCAAACAAGTTTGTAAGCTTATATCATGCATTTGATTGGTTATACATTATCTACTAGATCAACATAAGTGCCCAATAAACTATGCGTTGTTGTGTAATTAGCAGTTTTTGATGTGCCAGAAACTGTCTAACTCCAGATTAATTGTGCCATTTCTTCTGCTTCTTCTTCTTCTCCTGCTCTTCCTGCTTCTTCTTATGCCTTTAGAGCATTGTAGGGTCCTCAGTAAAACTTTTTCACTTCCTTCTATTTGATGCCAAGTGTTTAAGCTTCATTTTAGTCTTAGACACCTTTCTCCCTAGTTATTCTATGCAGTCTTCATAAGCAATAAGTAAACCTTGGGCATTAATAAATTGTACTTACAAAGCTGTAGACAATGGAGTGGTCATATATCCTACACTAATGTATACGTCATGTTCACACTAACTCCACTTACTTACATAAAACTAGGACAAATTTTGGAAGCATTGCCCCAGTCATGAGCTGTTGACTAACCTTGGGCATCCTCATGTTCTTCCATCTTGCAGTCTTGCTACCATGAACTGTCACAGTTTTCAATCTTCCTGCATTTGGGCTAAATGTCCAAATCACTGCAGTTGTCCTTGAGCACGGCATTTTTTCTATAGAGGGTTGTTGGAGCTCCCTCTGATTCTCTGGTTTTGAACTAGGCCATGTTGGGTTTTTCCAGCCATTTGACAAAGGCATTTCATTTCAGCTGCTGCTGACATCTTTCCATCTGGTAAACTCACAGGTTTGATTTTGCCACTTCTTAACGATTATACTTATATAACTCTACAAATCCAGAAGTAGAGCATGTAAAATTTTAAGTGTATGGATTTACCCCGATTTGTTATGGGATCCCACATAGAGTATTTAGCTATAAAATTGGATCATTTGTGTTATGAATATCAAATCCTGCCTAAAGCATTGCCATTTGAAGCTTTAAAGTCAATGTACTATGGGCAGGTATACACACTACTTATCATATGGCATAATTGCAGGGAACCATTATCAAAATCTAAGCAGATCTTAATATTACAAAACAGAATACCAAACCAATTTACTAATTTGATCAGAAAGTAGAGTAAAAGGGTTTTCAAAGAACTTAGAATATTGCCAGTCACTTGCATATATATTTTAGAATCTGCTTGTTTCATTCATCAAAACATTTATCTCTTCCAGACAAATTCTAAATTTTCATGAGTACAACACAAGAACATCCAACAATATACCTTTAATTTTCATAGAATTACCAAAAGTCTTCATGGGGTATCTCATATTGGTAGCATGGTTTATAATCATTTTCTACACAACATCAAATAATTCAGTCACAAATAATTTAAAAAATCAGTAAAACAAAATTCTGCTAACTCATTCTGTATCAATGAACTTTAATTTTAAAATAAAGTTTTAAATACTAAATAGTATAGTAATTTTAAAGTCAATAAGTCAATAGTTCTCAGATAAATACAACTCTGTATTTTGTTTGTTTTATGTACTGGGATATGGTAGAAGCATAGAAGTCCATCATTTGCCTATCATATGATATTTTTTTTTGAATGGTGTTTAACGCCTGTTTTTACTACTGAGGCACCACAGGCAGTGAACACTGGTGATACATGAAATGAAATGAAATGATATTTTGGGAAAGGATTTTTTTTTTTAAGGAAGGAAACGTTCCAAGCCTAATTTTAAGGTCCTCCCCGGATTTACCAGTTATGAAGACTGAGGAAAACCTGGAAAAAAAAAATTTAGTCAGAGATTCGAACCTAGACCTCCCACTCACAAGTCCGCGCCTCAACAACCTTGGCCATCCGTGGTGGTCTGATCACATGATATGACTACACATCTGAAGACTATTTATATGTTGTAATAACATTATGAAAATTGCAACATTATACGCCAACATATTAGACCCTTTGACAAAAAAATTAGTCATCCCCAGATTATACACGTTGATTAGAGAACTTTGGGGATGCCCATAAATGCTGTATTTATAATGTGCATGCAGGGACTGCACATTGCAGTAGGAGCTTTGCCTATAAATGTAATGACTACATTCTAAGCATCTGGAAAGAAAACATTAGGGTAGAGTAATGGTGGCTGAGTAGTTTATAATGCATTACTTTTCTACATAAGCTCCCAAACCTGCACTATTAATCTCAGCATCGCTGCACACTCTGTCACAGAGCTAATGGAACATGCACACTAGTGAGCATCTGTAATGCATGCCATATAACATAACTTTGCAATGGCTACACAGTTTTGCTGGATATTTTGTCACCAGGTGATTGATACATGATCAATATTATTATTATTTTTTTTTTTTCATATTTATTGTATTTTATAAACTTTCTGTGTAATTTTAAACCATGTTGATATGCATTTTTGTAATTCTAATAGCTAATAAACAACTCAATTCAACTTAAGTTCTGCTTACCCAGTAGTCTGGTTTAGTTTGTAAAAAAGTCAGATCATTCAATAAAAAAATAATAAATGCTTATAATAATATGCATATATCCACGTTTTAGCATAGCAGATTATTGCTAATTTGTATGGAAAAGTAGCTACTGGGTGATGGGACATTCAATTACTCTCTATTCTGCTCTGTGCAGACCAGCCCAAGCTCATTCATTCTATAATTAAAAAGTTCCTGAGGAGTTTTCTCCTTTTATTCTTGGGGTAAGACTACAGAGGTACTGAGACATTGTATTTATTACTTCCTCTTTCTTCTTCCATGGCCTTATGTCAGGATATATTATAATTTGGCATCTCCAATGAATCTACTTGATCCTGGGTCATTTGGTAAAGGGAAACCACTATTTTGCATTTGTGGTTTAGAAGATTACATTATTAGTTATTATCAGAATAATGGATAATTCAGAGCTGAACTCACCCACTTCCCAGATAAAAAGCTTAAAAGAGTTGAGGGATAAAATTCTGGAAGATTTTAAAAGTGGCAAGTAAGGTAAATGGAATAGGATTTAGGTAAAAGAAAGTAAGAGTTATACTGAAAAGTGTTAGTCATTTCTTCCATACTCTGCTCTACCACTCATAGTTACCATTATCTCCTGACATTAGTTGAAATTTAATTATTCTTTTTTCTTTCCCATCCTATCCATATTTTTGTTCTACTGTCCCATACCATTAAATTGTGCTTCTGTTTAACAATTGCTGGAGTCACTATGACATAAAACTTAAGCATTGTATTTTTTAATAATTTCAATTCTGCAAGTAACATTCAAGACACTTTCGTGAGTTTTATTCTCTGGAGTGTTTTCTTCTGTAATTATGGCTTAATCTTATACATGTAAACAGCAAATTTGAATACAAATAAATCAAAATATATTTATAGAAAGTCAATTTAGAATTTATTCCCTGGCATACATTTTAAATCCATATTTGTTCTTTAGAATATCTTATTAAGGAATATGTAGAAAATGGAAACAAAGAAAGTGCAAGAACTTTATTGTTTGACACTGTACTCACTCATATGGTGAAGGATAGCACAGAGAGTGGAGAAGTTGAAATGGCCAGCAGAGAGCAAAAGTGCAGCATTACTGTTTGATGTGGGCATCAAAAGCTCCAGTAGCTCTGTCTCAGAGAGACCAAACTCAGTGCAGCTAAGGTAAGATGCCAGACGGGAGATTGCTGCTCTTCCATACATTTGCTCCAACTTATCTAGAGCCTCCTCTACATGCTCGCGGACTCCTATGTTAGTCCATAAAATATTAGAGCAGTGTAAGCAAATGATCAGAAGTATTTTTATATATGTTAGGGTTGAAAAGCAGAACACATTGCAACAGTGCGTCTTTGTTGGTGCAAGTTTAGAATGCTACTGAAATATGAAAATAAAAAACAATACTATATAAAACATAAGCTGATATTTTTTATGGTATACCATTACAATGTGATCTCTGTCAACAAAAGGCTTCTATAGATTTTGCCAAACATTAAGGCAACAAATTTTGATAATTTGATACTGCAGATTAATATACATATTCATAATTTCTAATACTCTTGTAATATTAATATAAAATTATAATGTACTTATAAAAGATATGGGTATATTTAAAAACCATTTATTTCCTAAACCATATACACTAAAACTGCTAATGCACACCAATTGATATTAGCTTTAAGCTTTTTATGATATATTGGTGCAACTATATGTTGTACTGCATGCATCTAAATATACTTTAGTTTTTGTCATACACAATTAAAAATACCACCTGATAAACCCAAGTACTTTAGTTCTTTCTTTCAAGTAGTCCACACAATTTGAGCTTTATGTAGCTTCCATTCTGAAAGTCAAGTCTAAAGAAAGAAAGGAAGGGAGGAAGGCAGGGAGGGATGGAGGGAGGGAGGAAGGAAGGAAGGAAGAGGAAGGGAGGAAGGAAGGAAGGGAGGAAGGAAGGAAGGAAGAAACAAAGAAAGAAAGTCACCTGAACATTGTCAGGATGCATCACATATTAAATTTCAGACTTACTTTTGTAGTTGACAAAAATAATGTGAAGCTTTGTTCATATTCTGATGTTATGATGATGAAATGATCTAGATATTTCAGAGAATATATAAGAACCTACAGATGTAGAAATAAATAAAAATATTTTATTTTTAGCTATAGGTTTTTTATAAGTTATATGCAATTTACCTAGGTATACAAAGGGGGGCCAAAAAGATCTTATCCTTACCAGAGTGAAATGTGCTAGGAATCTAAATTTAATACAATGGCTCTTCCTTTTCTACATTATGAACCTCCTATCCCATACATTTATCACATCTATGAGACAGTCCTTTAATACCATATGTATTAAAAATCTGCAGATCTGAAAGAAAATCAGTTCTCTACTTCAGTAATGATATCATCATCGTTGAAACATTTGCCCATAAATTTATTCAGGAAGAAATATGAAAGTGTCAGGTCAGGTGAATATAGTGGATGGAATAAAGGTTCATAGCTATAACTGCAAACACAAGTGATTGTCTCTATAGCTCAGTGTACATATGCATAATCAGCTAGCAGCAACATGCCTTAAATTCTGTCTTTTTTCCTTGATAGCATTTTGTAACTTCATAATAAATTTCTGTAATATGGTCTATAGACCCTTTTTGTAAGTAATCATAGTGGATGGAATAAAGGTTCATAGCTATAACTGCAAACACAAGTGATTGTCTCTATAGCTCAGTGTACATATGCATAATCAGCTAGCAGCAACATGCCTTAAATTCTGTCTTTTTTCCTTGATAGCATTTTGTAACTTCATAATAAATTTCTGTAATATGGTCTATAGACCCTTTTTGTAAGTAATCAGTCAATAATGTCTTTGTAATTCCAAAAAACATAAACATGATCTTACTTTATTTTGACTGCTGCACCTTCTGTGTTTCATCCATTTATTTGATTTCAAGATCAAACAGTATACCTAGCTTTCACCCATTGTTATTATTTGTTAAAAAAGTTTTACTTTTCCTTGTGGTAATGTTCAAATGCTTTGTGCATGTTATACAAGTTGCTATTTTTGAACAAAAACCTTGGAATTTTTGTAGCAGCTTCCTTGCTCATAAGTTAGTGTTATGTAATATTTTGTAGACTGACATCCTGTTAATGTGAGCTTCCTTATTAAGAAATTAAGTGACTTATTTATTTTCAAGCCGTAGCTGCTAAACTTTATGTCATACAGGTTCTACTGATCTGAGTTAGAGCCACCAGTGCAGGAAATAGCATCATGTGCAAAATGGAGTATTGAGCCATGAATAAGTTCCTACATCTTTAAGGGAAATTTGCACAAACAGTTCATGCAGAGATGTTATAATGAGGAAAGCCCATTATATAACATTGTCAAAAGATGAAAGAGAAAAATCCATTGTAGTTGTACAAGTCTACAGAATAACCCGAGACAAGGATGCTCATAAAGGGCCATAGAACCAAGAATAGTGAAATAGTTGAGAATATTACAGAGGTACCAATCTGTAATTGTGTAAAATGTTATATCTCTAGCACATCTCCATCATAGTGATGGTAAAAGCTTTTTGGTTTTTCCCCCTATTTTGGGGCTTGCCAAGTGAGTAGATTGCATGTAAAAACTGAAATCTAGATGTTTCTTTAGAACTTTTTGAAAGTGCTTTTTATGGCCTAGCTGTACAGCACAAATATACAATGATTTTTCAGGACTCCTTAAGCAGATATGTCTTCTGTATTTTTTTAAATGGTCCATCACTAACAGAAGGTCTGCCAGAATGATTTTGTCTAACAAAGTATCAATTTCCTTAAAAATTGCTGATTTTATTGACAAATGTTATTTTTATGTGGTGGATATTCATAAGCATGTAATGATATTCATGTTGAATTAAAATTAAAAATTCATAGTATATTCCAAATCTTACACTGTACTGTGCTGAAGAATCTGGGACTGGGGGCTGAGCTAATCAAATGGAATATTTGGATTGAAGTATTAAGAGTTAAAAATATTGCAATATATTCATAATGTCATTAAGATGTTCAAATTACATATTTGTTTATTAAATTTTTATTGGCATTAGTGCCTTCTGGAATACTGAAGACACTGATTCTATTTGTTATATTTTAATTTTAATGGATTTTTTTTGTGTTCATTTTATTATAAATATTTTGCATATTGAAATATGAGAATGTAATCATGTAATCATCTTTGTCCAATATTACTATTGATAAAGGGAATAAAATAGCAATATTGGAACAAAGATGATTACACTGACAAAATGTTAGAGTTGTTAAACAAAAAAGAATATGCCCATGTCAAATGTGACCCATTGAAAGAATGCACAAAAACAGTGAATGAAGCTATACAGACTTGCACTATAATACCAGACAGAGAAAAACTTAGTTTAAAACAAAACAATCCTAATATAGCCAGAATATATGGTTCCCTAAAATCCATAAACCTGGGAAGGGCATTAGACCCATCATTAATAATATAAATACTCCTACATATTTTATAGTAAAATGGCTTACAGAGGGATTTACAGCTCTACCAAGGTTTCAAAGTAGAATCATAAAAAACTCATTCCAGTTAATAGAAAAATAAAAGATTTTAAAGTTCTACCTTCTGATATTTTAGTGTCTTTCGATGTATTATCTTTTTCCAGAGTATTTCAAATGACAAGCTTTTATCGTTTTTGAATAATTGCTTAAAGGAGATAGGAATTAGAGAAAATCACAGGAAAGAATACATCCACCTTACTAACATTTTATAAACCGGTCATATTTTACATTTGCAGGTGAATTCTATAAACAGAAAACAGGACTCACAATAGGAAATCCTTGTCCCCCATTCTGGCAGATTTATTTATGAGTACATTTGAAATTCACATAATTTATGCCTTCCCACATTATTTTAAATGCTGGTGATGTTGATGACATTTATAGTATAGTGAAAAAAGAATTTGTTGAAGATGCTTTGAAGCTTTTAAATATACAAGATAGGAATACATTCTTCATACTGGAAACAGAGACAAAGGGAATGTTGCCATTTTTAGATATAAAAATGAATAAAAATCATGGAAATTTAGAATTTGGAATCTATAGAAAGGATATGCACACAGATAACTATATAAAATCAAATGGGTTTAACTCCATAGCTTACAAGCACTCAAATTTCAACACCTTAACACATAGACTGGTGAATTTACCAATCAGTAAAGAGGAGTACAAAAAAGAATTTGAGAAGATACAGGAGATTGCCATTATATATTGTTTTAACAAAAATTTAGTAAACAAAAAATTTAATAAAGTCCTAAAGAAGGAATTGATCAAGAATACCACCACACTATTAACTGAAAAAGAGAGACCGATTTTTAAAAAATTCACCTACCATCCAATAGCTATGAATAAATTCCAAAAAAATTTTAAAGATATTAACATTAAATTGGCATCTGTTAACAGATACACTCTGAAAAATCTTTAGTGGACAACAGTTTTAATAACATTCCACAGGAGAAAAACTCAAGCATCTACAAAATAACATGTAAAGAATGTGATATCATATACACTGGAAAAACTAAAAGGAATATAAGAATATAAGAACACGGTTAAAGGAACATCTCAGGAACGTTAAGTACAAACAGACTGATAGGTCAGCAGTGGCACATCATTTTTGGAAAAATAATCACGACATAAAAAGAGAAATAAAGTTATTTAAAGAAGCACATGGACATACAGAATTGGACACATGGGAATAAATGTAGGGATCATCTTATGAATTTCCACATTACAGGAGAATGTAATACAATTTTGCAGTTTATAAAGAAAAAAACACCACCAGGACCGAGCCATAGGTCCTCATAGATGTACCAGTTGTCATGTTGGTTGAAGATGGAGAGGATGTCTCTTTGAAACCGGTCCCACTGTATTTAAAAGTAAGTGAAGCATAAGAGTGTGTTATACGAAAGATTAGATATAATTTACATTTAACAAGCTTCACTGTGTGAGTTCCAAAAGAATTTCTTAAAAAAAATGTCTTATTTTTCAAAAGTTCTTAAATTGTTATGTTCAAATATTTTAATATTTTGAAAGGTCACAAGAACTTTTAATACTATATTATAAACAAATGCTTAAAAATATCTACAAATATTTTTAAAAATTTTTTCCTAAAATTTTCCACTTTTACTCATATATTTTGTACTTTGTGAACAAATATTCACACATTTTATCAAATGGCTGTATTTTAAACTTACAAATGAAAACATAAAGAAAGAAGGCTCATGGCAGGGGGGGGGGGGGGAATTGCAAAAACTTTTTAGTCTTAATATACAGATTTTGTGGTTGTATTTTGGTATAATCCAATTGAAAATATTTCTGATAGGTAATTATGGGGGGGGGGAACCACGGATTGCCCATTTTATTTTAGATGCATGTTAATTTGCCTGGGCACATTTACAGCTCTTCTGAATTTTTATTTTAAGATATAAAAAAAATATTCGAATTATTTACCAAGAGTTCAAAAGAGTGAATCAGTGTTCTGTGGACAGATTTAGCATTTTCTGCAAGATAAAGCATATGTCTTTTAAGTTGCTTCAGTATATAATGTTCAATACCACTGGAAGTGACTGCTGCCATGACTCAGTAGTTAGATTGCTTGCAAACCACGGAAGATGCCTGCGTTCCATCCAAACAGTGATATGTGGGATTTGTGGTGGATGAAGTAGCCTCCAGACAAGCTTTCTCTTGGTCTCTGGTTTCCCCTGCACCATTTCTTATTGCTCCATCTTCATCTCATTTCCATATCTATCTTTACCATAATCTAGTGTAATGTATCTGCCAATTTCTCAGTGTGCACATTCAAATGTACTATGCTACTACCATCTAACGGCAAATAAAAAGAATTTCACTAAGCCCAATATTGATAAACCAAGCACCACAACCACCATACCACTGGGAGTGTACATGCCTGCTCTAAAGTAACCTTCTGTTTTTTTTTTTAAAAAAAGTTTTAAGAGTAAGTACGTCAAGACTGCTTTAATGTGTTGACATGATTTTATAGTTTTACTTTTAATCTATCTAAGATTTTAAGATCATTTCACGGGTTGATTCCTAAATTCATCATTAACCTTTTGTTGTTCATTACACAATGGGTAGTCTGTTAATAGCAGTTATTGAAAAGAAACACACCTGGATTTGGAGGCAGTTCGATGTAACATTCTGGGTTCCGAAAGCGGTCCCTTTGGACGGGCGTCAGCTTGAGCTGTTCTGGAGGCAGAACTGTGGTACATAATACATGCACATTGTTGGGGAGGCTGATGGGAAGCCAAGAAAGAGCTGCCACAATGTCAGAGTCCAGAGGGTTGAGACGATGGAGGTCATCCAGTAGCAGCACTAGTATTTCTTGTTCCTGAAGAGTAATATGCATTAATATCAAAGGAAAAATAATGAGAAATAGTTACATTGGATTATCAGTTAGATATTTAAGTACATTAATAGAAAGTGGATCAATCTGAGATTTATCTTTTAAGATTAAGGAGAAAACTCAAGAGGTCTAACCAGAAGAACTCAGTTATTGATGGAAATTTATTGAAAATTATCCTAACAGACTACATAATATACACTCAAATATACATACTTTATCAATTCATTATAAAATAAGATTCAAAAATAAAATAATACTAATCTTACTTATTTCCTCTAGATATTTTTCTTCTAGAGTTGCTTACTTATATTCTGATTCCGATACATACAACACCAGGTTATTAGTGTATTGGTTATTCATATTTATTAATGTATTATCTTATCCTTGTTTATATTTATTAAACCTATTGTACTTCTAAGGTTATGTTTTACTCCATCTTCCTCCTAAGTATTTCTCTCTAATTTTACCCAAATAGTTCCCTATCATTTTTATATTCTACTCTCCTTTTACAGTTAAAATCTTTCTAATTAATATTTTTCTGTCTAAATTCTTCTATTTTGGTTGCCAAGCCTGTTCTCTCCATAACTTTGTTTAATTGCAGAATAATAAACAATGAAAATATGTATTTGTTTCTCCACATAATGGACATTTTTGCACCTTTATCATATCTTCCCTTTTAAACACATAACTCCAGTTTTAGCCCATGCAAACCCTTCCAGATGTGGTTTATTACATCATTCTATATATTTTTCTCTACCCCATACTATTTTTATTTCTGTATTAAGTCTGAATAAATTCTTTTCTCTGATATTACCAATTATTCCTTGTCTTTCAATATCTCTCAATCTTAGGTTTATTTCTTCCCAGAATCCTTGGTTTTGATATTCCCTATTTATAAGTTTCTCATACTCTCTGTTGCAAAATTTCCTGCACTTTGAGATACCATGATCCTTTACACTTATATTTCTCTTGAAACGTTCTTTAATAATATCACCCTCTTCCAATGTAGTAATTCTATATATATATATTTCATAATTTTTATAAAAAGTTTTATCTTGGTGGAATGCCTACTTAATTCAAACTGTGTTACATGATTAATGATACTATTGATAAACCTAAGATCTGTTTACAATAACTTCTCTTTATTTTATCAAAATCTTTCCATGCATCCTTTACACCCCATATTTCTGTCCTAAATAACATTTTTGCTTCTACTATGGGTTGTGTAAATTTTTTCAAGCCAATTTATTTTAATATCTGGAATTTTTCTTAAACATGTTCTTATAACACTTGCTGCTTTTCCTTTTGCTTGCCATTTTTTTCTGTTCATTCTAACTTCCATTAGGACTTAATCTTGTCTGTAGATAATTAAACTCAGCTAAGATAGACAAATATAGCATAAAACTATATTAGCAAAGTAAATTAAAGTGAAAGGGAAGCAAAGAACTGGCAATTTCAGCTTACATGAACAAGACAGCCAAACATGTGATATTAAACTTAAATTTTTAATATATAAAATATATACTTAATATCAATATACAGGTTTAGTTAAGTTCTGCATCACCTAAATAATCTTTGGAACATGTGGATCAATTATACGAAACTTGGTATGGGGATAGTCATACACTGAGAACTCAAAAATGATATTACCGACTTTTTTCTACTTCCAGTTTAACCACAAATAACTCCAATTCTCTTATTTATGGAATACTCAATATATTTTTACATTTTCAAATAATACTCATTAAGAACTTTTTTAAAAGTACCCACAGTAAATACTTCTGAACAAATTTATTGTTGCTAAATTAAGAAAACAGAAAAGTGTTACAGATAATAACATTTTTCTTTTGTTTACTTGTTTTTAAGTAATAGCATAAATACTGTTCTTTGTTTATATCCATGCAAAATGATTATTGATACAGTAACATCTTATATAAGGGGTTAAATCTGACATCTAGCATGTTAAATAATTCTATCTGGTGTTGAGCAAAAGGGAAAGAATTCTATTTTAATTATGGTTGCTATGGATACAGGCAATGATCTCATCAAGAGGTGGCATATTTATTTAACAATATGCATCTGGATTGCAATCCAATTTCACCCATAAGGATCATAAAGAAATCAAGTACTTACCTACTTTCTTACTGAGGTTGCCTGGAAAATGTATCAGGTGAGAATTCTTCATTTGATGTTCTCCATGTGCAAAAAATCCAAAAGTTTCTGCTACAAATTTGTTATTAGATTCAAACATAAGCCAAAGTTCCATGATGAAAATCCTTAAAAGTGCCAAGAAACATCCTTATAAAATTCAACTTTTATAGGAACTTTCAGAGGACAATCCTGATAGAAGAATGCAATTTTGTAAATGAATGATGAAGAGCATTAACAACAATCCAGTTTTTCTTAGACAATTATATTCTCAGATAAAGTCGTAATCTTCCTGAATGCATTTGTTAGCAGACACAACTGATATACTGGTCAGATGTAATGGATGGAGAGCAACATAATGCAGTATTCACAAAAACTTAATGCTTGGATTGATATAGTTCATGATCATATCATTGGTCCTTTCTTCTTTAGAAAAACACTAAATGCTAATAGATATTTGGATTTACTTTAAAATCGTGTAATATCTGTTATTGCAAATCCGTTTCCACATCTAGCCAACCCATGGGCTACCCAGAAATGACATCATTTCCAACAAGATGGAGCTCCAGCTTACTATGGACAGGATGTTCATCAGCACAGATCAAGTTTTTCCACAACGATGGATTGTTAGGAGAGGTCACATAGAGTAGCCAGCAAGATTCCCAGATTTGTTGCCTTTGGACTTCTTTTTGTGGGGTCTATTTGAAGAAGTCAATAGTGTATTGAGAAAGACCACCAATTTAGAAGATCTGGAGTATTGAATAATGGAAGCAATGCAAGATATTCCTAAAATATGGTTAAGTCATTTCTTAAATACTTTCTATGATTGACTGGGACATTGTCAAGTAGTTGAGGGCTGGCAGTTTGAACACAGAATTTAGATGTTGAGCTTGTTTTATTTTGTTTTTGTTAAGGAAGGGGCATTTTATTTTTTATTACACATTTTGTTTTCTTGATTTAGCAACAATAAATCTGTACAGAAGTATCTACTAGTGTGGTAGTTTTTGAAAAGCTCATAAAAATATGCTGGGTATTCCATTTAAAAAACGGGAGCTGGAATTACTTCCAATTAAATCAGAAGTAGAAAAAAGTCAGTAATATAATTTTTTTGAGTTCTCAGGATACAGTTATCCCCATAAACTGAAATTCATCACACTGAATCACATGCTTGAATATTTAGGTGATGTGGGATTTTTAACTAACCCTGTATAAATTAAAACAAAAGGATAAGCGAAAGCCTAAAGGTAAATATATCTTATATAGATAGGTGAAGACAAATATAAACACTGAATAAATAATCTAAAATAAATGAAAGGGAGAGCATAAGAATAGACATATACTACCACAATAAATGAAGTGAAAAAGTAATTAACAAAATAAGCATTGCTAAAAGAGAGACCAAGAAAACATCAATATAAT
The DNA here is from genome assembly GCA_030762175.1 of Metallyticus violacea. Lineage (NCBI taxonomy): Eukaryota > Metazoa > Arthropoda > Insecta > Mantodea > Metallyticidae > Metallyticus > Metallyticus violacea. The sequence goes on from CM060840.1 coordinate 62,926,305, forward strand.
CATTGAAGACTCAATTGGGCAAAGTAAATAAAAAAATGCAAGGCATAACAGAGACCCAAGAGCTAGCTACTAGCTAAAACAGGAAACATGCATACAAAAATACATAAAAAAAAAAAAATAGAACACATAAGGAAAGTCACAATTAGCAAATTTAGCCCGGGTAAGATAAAATATGGAACTGTAAAAATATGCAAATGAAATAGTTTAAAATGTCAAAGAGAAGTTATGAGCAAGCAAATATCACATCTAAAACAAACAAAAATGACTATAAAAAGTAAATAAACTAAAATAAAGTAACAAGAGAAGTCAAAAATAGGCAAGTACAGCAGAATAAACAGAGGTATATGTATATGAAACCAAAGACGACTATAAGAAGCAACACTCCAAGCCTTGAGTTTGTCTTTGCTACTCACATTTTCAAGAGCCAAAATGAAAGCTCTTCTGGTATCCTCATTATGATAATACAACAAATAGTAACACAATGATAATGTGAGTAAACTTTCAAGTTAATGTTCATCATAAAATATTGCTTGTTTCTCTGACAAATATATTCTGTAGATGCCCTTGATGGCAACCATGGTTGAGGAGAGTAGAACTAAATAGAAATATGCTGCTGTGTGTTGCCTGTGAACAATTGGGCTTTCTGAAAAAATGTTTTCACTTAAAGTAGTATATAACTGAAGTGATAAATTTGTTCAAGGACACTCAGAAGCTACCAATGAGGACTGGCTGGTTGTCCTTGTTGAGACTATGATGCAAGAAAATATACCTTTTAGTGAGGAGACAATTCAAGCAAATAACTGAAATTAGTAAATGCAATAGGGTGTTCTTATGATTTAGCTACAGTATTAAGGCATAGGCAGTTAATATCCAAAATGCGCCATTATGGTTGGTGCTTATAAAACTTTCTGATGAACATGAAAATCATTTAAATGGCACTGTACTTGCAACATCTCCCTTGGTGGATGCAGATCCAAAATGATTGTTATTGATGATGAATTTTGAATTCATTAGTTCATCACTGTCAATCAGAATTAATGCAATGAAAACATACATATTCACCTGTAAGCAAAAAATTTAAAGTTATGCTGTTAGCTGAGTAAAGCTCCTATCAACTAAGACTGGTCCCCAAAAGGGTGTCATTACCTTGCTTAATTATTATCAACTACAATGTCATAAGTACCCTATATCTTTCAATGCAGTGGCTTCATTGTATGGTACCTAGATAATGGACAGCTGCAATGCTTCGGAAACGTTGGCAAACAATTTTATGTACATGATATGATTTTTGTCTGAAGATCAAAATATTTTATATAATGAACAAGATCATGGAAATCTACCATTTTACAGTCAGTTCTGGTGGTCTAGTGGTAACCATACTTGCCTTGTAGACCCAAAGTCGTGGGTTTGATCCTGGCCAGGATTGATGGGTTTTTTCTGGAGTAAAAATCCTAAGTAAAGCCATGAGTCCCATGTCATATATTTACAGCTCATAAAAGAATGTCAAGCCTGAAAGAAGAAGCCTCTGAGCAAAATTTATGGACCATTTCGATCATGGACAATTCTGAATTGAATGGGAAGCTGATGACCTGAGATGTTAAAGAGCATCCATAAATAAACCAAATTAACAACTACCATCTTACATGGATACTTTTATGTTGCAAGTATTCACTAATATACTAATTGGGACAAATGTATATATGCAAAATAAGAGAACATGTAATATGAATGGTTTTCAAGATTGTATCTACATTAATATAATATATATAATCATTGCTATGGTCAATAACCTGGTGGATTGGGTATGACAGATCCTGAAATAGAACTGTGTTAGATTATTTAACAACTAGATTAATGCAAAAGTTGGTTGGAACTAATGTTATATGGTATACTGTTAAATTAAACTAAATTTATAAGTGTGTAGTTCAACTGAATCATACAATGATATCAATTAATAAATTTATAATGTTTAATAGGAAGAAAATCAATAATTAGTGCATATTTCCAAAACACGCTTTATCCATTTTTTTTTATGAAAATTGAGTTTTTGTCATATTTGTATAGTTCACATTATTTAGCACCTTTTTAGGCCTGAAAAAATTCCAAAACCTGTTTTGTTTCTGTGTAATTCCAATGCAAATATCACTCATTTTTCCAAAACCCACCTTATACTAACAAACTGTTTCCATAACCCACCTTATGCTATTATGGTACACTGTAAAGCACAACTGCATGCCAGAGACACTGCACAAGAGAAATGCAACATGATTCTTGAATTAACAACATTATTTACAGTGTATTATTTGAAACTATTGGCAATATTGTTTACCACAGATTGGGCCATTTTGCTACAAATGTATTCTTTAGGAAGAAAGTATTAATAGAGAATTAATAATTAATTGTTATTCAGCAAGGATAGTACAATGAATGGACAGGACATAGAAATGACAACAAAAACATAATGGAAATAAATCATGGAAGCAAGAAAACAAAGGACCCTTCTAGATGGCAGAAAAATGTAACAAAACAGAAGGTAATATGTATTTTAGGTTTTACTTAACCACCTATTGGATGCATTCTTTTCTTAAACTGTGCATTGGTTTACATTCTCAACTGGTTGCCTTGCTATTAATTATTCATTTTTGCTTTCAGGCATGTTTCAAAACAGTTACCAAAGATGCCCACCTGCATACATGAAATCTGTCCTACAGTGCACTAAACTCAAAATGCAAAATGTGAGGCGGTTTCATCAAGCCTTTTACGAGTTCTGTAATAACTACTACAAGACAAATTTATTTTGAGGTACAAAACACAAGAGTTGCCTAAAAGAGTGAGAGAAAGAGAGAGAGAGCCATGAAGCTAAACAGTTCTAGGAAAAGTATATCTGTCAAGTATTTCATCGGAGTTAAGGGAATAATGGGAAATTCAGGTGCAAGTATGTCAAAAGGCTATCTTATCGATACTGGGAATGGACAAGGACAGTGTGAAAAATATGTGTAAGAAACACAGCACAGGTCTGTCGCTTAAGGAAAATAGAGGAGATAATGCAAGATCATTCAAGTATCTAGAAAAGCAAAGAATGGTAAAAACTTAATCTGGTTGACTCTGACTATTGCAGAAATAAATCCACAAGGTTGTACTTGCTAACAGAACTGAATATTTGCAAATTATGGAAAACCCATAACTCAGAATTTCTCCCCAAAATGAAAGGTATGATTTATTTCAGGGCAATTTTTGTGAGAGAGTATAATATGTATCTCCAAAAGAAAATTCTTATAATAATGCAATTCCATGAACATTTTTAAAATCATGATATAGAAAGAAGAGCCAACAGCAGAACATAATCTTGCCCAAGCTTCCAAACCAAGGGGCATATAACTACAAGCAGAATGCAACTTTACAATTTGCAAGGGTGGATCAAAATCTCCATAAAACAAAGAAACCATTATGATTTATAACTGGTTGGAATATGAATGTCCCAAAGGATGCAATGAAATAGTTTCTGCATTACATTTCATCTAAATAATGCTAGCTTATTGGATGCTATAACAATGCTTTATGCAGACGGATGTCCCACCGAAATAAGAATTCTGCTAAGGTTGGGATGCTCTTTTATTGGTTGCATTTTCAATCTCCCAGTAATATTCAAGAAGTACATCTAACTTTTCCACTAGTTGGTCACTCATATTTGCCTCCAGATTGTGTATTTGGAAGAACAGAGAAGAAAGTGAGGAGAAGAAATGTCATAGTAAATTCTGAAGAATATGTTGAATCTTTGAGGAAGAAGGCCCTGTATTAAAGTTGGGCACTGATGTCCCAGTCAAAAGTTAAAAAGAAGGTTTGTCTAAAGTGATTAGATGGCACTTCCAATTTGCCCAGTATAGGAGAATTTTCTTCAAGAAAGGCAAGTTAACAGTTATGTCAGAGGTGAACGTGATTATCATGTGATACTGGAGCTTTCAGTTCCCTGTTGAAGAAAAATCAACAAATTGAAAATGTTACCCCAGATGTTCTATCGAAAGTTGTACTTCTTAAACCAGAAAAACTACAAGATATTTATTAACTACTTTCAAAACACTTTGGTAAAGAATGGCAGAGCAACGAAGACAAAATTCACTTTTATCCATGATGATGGTTCCCGAACCCTTCTTACTTAATGTTGAGTTTCAAAATATACCTTCTCCATTTTGCAATTCAAAATATATTTCTTGTTTGTATTATTGTACTATTTTCTTTAGCTATCTGAAAAAAATATAAGCAGCTGAATAGTACAATTAATAAATATGATAATCACACTGGAAATATGCAGGAATCATTTATTTCTTCTCCTAAAAATTTGCCAAGATGGATAAGGCAGGTTTTGGATACACGCATCTCAGGTAATATATTCAATTCAATTTAACTCACTCATCATTTATAGCTGACTTACCGATTCTTCCTCATAGAATCTTTCTTCATAGGCATCTAAATAATGGTAAAGAGGTGTATATTTTTAATAATATATTCATTATTAACATTGCAGGTGGCTAGACTGCAGTATTTTAAATGAGGTTCAACTTACCTGCAATTTTTTTCAAGTTTTTCAAGTTAAAAGAAATTAAATGTGGCATTAAAAGATAAAACGTGGATTTTTATTGTTTTATACCAATGTACTGTAAAGAAATCTACATGTGCTGGTCATTTGCTCTCTCTCTCCCTATATATATAAATGAAAAATAAAGGGACTTTTGGAACAATGTAGCTAAAATAACAAAAAACAAAGAAGTAGAAATTGATAAAACAATGAGAAAGTACACAAATATCATAATATTTTGAACAGCTTTTGTCCTTCAAAGGCAGAATATAAGTGATGGTGTGTGTTTGTTTACAAAGCAGTATAAATATATCTCAATAAAGCAATATTATAGCTTGTTTGATTTTACAAACTCACATATCTTATATTCATACATGCCAGGATGTATGCTGTGGAAATTTGGGGAGTCGAAGAAGGGAAGGAGGAAGGTAGATGCTTCACAGAATGTTTTGCAAGGAAGTATTTCGATTACCCAAAAGTTTTCCGAGGGGGGTTAATTTGTTAGAATTAGGAAGGATAGGGAGGAAAGATATAATTATAGAGAGATTAATGCAATATTGGTATCATTCCTACAAATTAGATAGTTTAAGTATGCTAAAGGAATGTTTTATCTATCAAAAAGAGGTCTTGGGAAGGAAGAGTTGGTATTGGGAGGTGGGGAAGGTATTAGAAGAAATAGGTTTGGGGAATATATGGAGAATGGGTAAACATTATGTGAGTACATTCTGAAAGATGGTAAGATACAGAATAAAAGATATTGAAAAACAAGAGATTTGGGCTAGTTTAGAAGGTAGAAGTTCTTTGGTTGTTTATAAAAGAAAAACAGAATTGAGGATGAGAGAAGTATATTGATACTTATGATCAAATCGGTAGGATGGGTTGGGCATGGATGCATACAGGAGTAATGCTCATGAAAGGATATAGAGGAAGTGATAATGAAGGATGTAATATGTGTGGGGGAGTAGTTAGTGTGTCCCATTATTTATTGGAATGTGATAAGGTTAAAGGGTGGAGGGAAAAAGTTTGAGATATTAAATGGGATAATTTACAGGAGGATATAAAAATGTTAAGAAATAAGAGTATCAAAAGCATCCTGAAAATGGGGGAGCTCATGGGAAAAGTTAAAGAGAAGTAGAATAGAAATAGAAAGAAAGAAAAAGAAGATAAACAAAGTGGAAAAGAATAAGAGGTTTCTTACTGCATAACAACCTAGGGGTTAAGGAGGTAGGAAACAGTGTTTAGATTGATGCTGCGGGATTCTTGATCTTGAGAATAAAGTATAGTGTTAATAATGTATATAATGATATCTTAGTTTTGATATTGTAATTTGAGGGTATTGTTTGTGTATACATATTAAATTGTAATGTAAATTGTGGAAATAAATTCATATATTCATACATCATTAGTTTGTCTGTACCTGCTCAAATCGCCGCAATAGCTGCTGAAACCAATTATTTACATAGAGAGGATCAAAGCTGGCATCCCGAGGGAGTGTATGGCCCTGATGCAGAAGAATACGTAACTGCTGACATGTCACCCTTAGCATTTCCAAATTGTAGGAGGCACGTGGAGTAGCACCACAATGTCGCACAATTCTCAGTGGGTGTTCTGGGAACCAGCCCTCCACAGCAGCATATACTGTTTGCACCAGGGATGTCTTACCTGACAAAATTAAATGTAAAAAAAAGCACCTATTGCAATCATTTGAAATTTCTCATAATTTTCCATGAAATGATATGAAAATTTGTTAGGTTGCATTATTGTTAACAAATATTAGTCTATGATAAAGTTTCAGCCAGATGCAGTATTTATCCCATTTGACGTCATATGAACCTACCATCATTTCATTTGTCATAAAAATAGTGAAGAAAGAAAAAATAAATTGGATAAAATTTAAACAGAAGCTGCATCAGCATTGAAAACTAGTTATTTCTGGATAAATTAATTTAAATATGGCCTTATGTGCACCAAAGATGAAGCACACACCACATGTTCATTTATAATGGCCCTGAATTATATCAATGAAAAAGTAATGAAGAGCTGTAGAGTGAAACAATGTGAGATAGCTGAGACTATAGGCATACCAAATACATGAGCGTATCTTATTTTGATTTAAAGTAAAACACTAAAAATCATGTCGTCACTTATAAAAGTAAATTACTTTTATAAGTGTGTTTGTGAAACTTAAAGAGAGTTTTAATGTGACGACATGATTTTTAGTGTTTTACTTTAAATCAAAATAAGATTAACAAAAGTTTCACTGTGTGGATTCCGAAATTCCGTAAACATGAGTGTATAATAATCTATATGAAAAATGAAAAGTTATATGCATCTTGACTGTGGACTGAGGATGAAAAATGTATGAAAGAACATTTAAATGCAATGTTTTTCGATGTTAAATAATAACTATTTTGGTCAGTTTTAGACAATATGTTAAAGTGACAGTCAAAGGTGTGGACAATGACTGGTGAAAGTACCTGAAAGAAGATGTAAACCATTTTGTCAGCTATGAAGCTGATGGACATTTATTTTTGGGATTTCCAAGGAATAATCCCTGAAGTCCACTTGGAAAAGAATAAAACAATAAATAGGAAAATATTATACAGAATTTTTAGATTCTTTGAAGGATATGAATTGAAGTAAAAATGGTCAAGAAAAATGCATATAAAAGTATTCTTTCACTAGGACAATGATCAACACATTGACAGTTACAGTTGCAAAAGTAAACAAATTGGGTATAGAATTAGTTCCTCATCCATCTTATTTTCCAAATTTAGTCCCTACTAACCTTTACTTGTTACCCAACTTAAAAATTTGACTCAGTTAAAAGACATTTTTACCAAATCAGATATTGACTTTTCAATAACTATTTTGTAGTTTTCTTTTAAACCATTTTTCTAATAGATAAAAAATTCTTAGACTAAGTGTATAGCCTTTTAGTTCCATGATGGACAATGTGAAGGATGAAACAAAAAATATGTTTAGCTTGTGTTTTTGGCTTATTTTTCAAGTGACTTGTATTTATTCTTAAATGTAGAACAATTGTTTTTAAAATTAAAAGCCTCTCAGATATACAAAATGGGAGTACATGATACACCAAACTAAAACTGGTTATATTCTTGATTAGATGATTAATGTTTTTTAAATTAAGTCTTTTTTTTTTTTTTCTTTCTTGTGTTCAAGAAATAGCCTTACAATTCTATGATTATTTGGCAACAAAATGATTTCCTGCTGCTACTGCAGAAGCAATTGTAGTGGCTGGCTGTGTGCTACAGATGATAACCAAGGTGACACACACACACACACTTCAATTGTAAACAGCTACTACTATCATTCTCTCCATGGGACAGAAAAGAAAAGTGACAATTATATTGGATAAAGAATTGCTGTAAACTGAATTTGTTATAATTAGAAATATTATTTTAATTATTTTATCTATAAGCTTGAATTTATGTATTAAAATAACACAAGTACATAAAGGAAAATTTTTATGTCAGTGATGGTGAAATTATAATGTGTAAATTGTGTAAGTAGTGTCTGGATTGGCAAAAGAACGGATTTTAGACAAACATGTGAAAAGTTGGCAACATGTCAGTGCAAAAGATAGCTTCATCAATAAATAAGAAAAGGAACAACATGTAGTAAAGTGGTAAGCTACCATCTGAATGATGCACGATAAAGGGAAAAGTGCAATATCTAGAAAAAGTTTGTACACGACACACTGCAGATGTTTTGGAGACTAACATTCCTCTTCCTGAATTGAAAAATCCAAATTTTGGAGATAAGTACATAAGTATCTATGGAAAACAATAAAACTATTTTGAGAAAATTCAGAAACAAAATAATTTTTCTCTACTACAGACATACTTTTCTCTGCTAGTTTCCTTTAGCAAATCAATTCTTTTTCTTTAGTAAATCACCCAGTAACTTAAGGGAGAAAAGTAAGAAAAATTACAGATATTTACTTGGGTTAAAATAATAATAACTGAAACAAAACTTGCATAGCAGAGCTAAATATTATCCCAACAGGTATTAAAGATGTCCAACATTATCAATTATAATTGAAATCATTGTAGTAGTAGTGGTAGTGGTGGTAGTAGTAGTTGATGTTCTAGTTGACAATGTGAATGGGTTTGTGAAACCAGTTCTATATTTATAGACAAATAAGTGGATCTCTGGTTTAATTTCATGATTTTTGGTTCAAAAGTGAGGTGCTACTGCTGATTTATCAACCTGCTTAAACCGAATATTTCTTAAGTGTTCCTTTCTCCAAATTTCCAAATTTCTCTTTGTTTTTTTTCCAATGTATCTCTGATCACAATCTGCACATTTGATTTCATAAATTTCTGATTTCTGTTCTGTTGGTATGGTGTCTTTTACTGTCCAGTCTAATACATTCTTGATATTATATTTGTTCTTTGGGACTAATTTAAATTTAAAATTGTGATTAAACTCTTGGATTTAAAATAAAAAAATATAAGAAGTAATTGTTTATATAGAGATTACACACCCATTTCTACAATAATCAGAAATTTGCTTAAAACCATTACCAGTACATCACTCCAAACATTTGATATTTAAATGTAACATTTAATTTCGTGTTGAAACCAATAAAGTGAAGCAACTAATATGTTCTTAGTTATTTAGAGAGTCGATTTGATAGTCTTAAGTTCCACTTACTGTTGAATTATGCAAAACTAGTTTATTATTAGATAACAAATTATTTGTGGGCGAATGGACCGTTATCAATAAAAATTGCATTAGACATGTTTACGGAATGTTGGAATCCACACAGTGAAACTATCATTAATCTTATTTTGATTTTAAGTAAAACCACTAAAAGTCATGTTATCACATTAAAACTCTCTTGAAGTTTCACAAACACACTTATAAAAGTAATTTTGGGACATGTTTCGTGAGGTAAATTCCTCACATTGTCAACCAATTGATGACTGATGAATCAGTCATAGCCATACACAAACCTTACCGAAATTGACTCATCAGTCGTCGATTGGTTGACAATGTGAGGAATTTACCTCACGAAACATATCCCAAAATTATTTTCATAAGTATGTTTGTTAAACTTCAAGAGAGTTTTAATGTGATGACATGATTTTTAGTGGTTTTACTTTAAATCAAAATAAGATTGCATTAGACATATTTGTTGCATATATCAATTGGATATTTTCATCCTGTTTGGTGCAATAGTTACCTTCCACACTGTATAATACTATATGCATTTTGCAAAAAATTTCTCTTTACTAAATATAGAAGCTAACATTTGAGTGCATTTACCAATATAATTGTTTACAAAGTAACAGTAATATAACATGCTTTTATCACATGCTGCCAACTGACATTCTGAACCTTGATGTGGTGATACATACAAATGCAGGATGCTTTTTTGCAACCAGTATTAATCTTAGAAATCATTATTGTAGCATTTATATAGAACAGCATGTTTATTATTTATATAGAACAGTATGTTTATTAACTTTTTTGATTCTGAAATTTAGTTATTTCTTGACTAAATGTGCAACTTATATCAAAGCAATAGGTAATAAAGTATCATTTGACTACACACACTATTCTACAGTCTATGTAAGTTTAGATTAATTCCATATCAGTTACTATTAAAAGCAGTATACAATCATTACATCTATAAAATAAATGAAGTATTATTTTGGTATAATAAATTTCAAATTCTTTCTTTGTTATAAAAATGATATATCTTATCTCACATTAAAAAACAGAATTTATTTAGTTTTAATTGGTTTCAGTCATCTTGTTTGTTATTAAAATTATATTATTTGAGTTCACATACAAGATTTGATATCTGCTCATCTTTCAGAATAGTAAAGCTAAATCTTAAATCAAGAAACTTCTACAGACTGATAACATATGCTGATTTTAACCATATTTTTAAATTATTTTTTTTATGTCTGGTGTTCACACTTTTCTGCAGCAAATACATGACATACTTTTGAAAATGCACATATCAAAATATGAAGTTGGGACACATAATACAATCAATGGTTAAAGAATTAATTCTGCAGTAAAAATACATGTAAGTGCATGCAATTCCAAATGGCAAATTGTAAACATTTATTTTCACATTATTTGAGGAGATCTCAATTTATTGCTCATTAGAGTCTTACCTGCAAATCTTAAAGAAAATGTTATTTTTATGCAATTTAATTTATAATTGCATTACATAAATAATTTTTTAATTTTTGTAAATACATATGCCCATAAAATACTGCACTACAGGGAATATTTCTTTTCTTGAATTCTATATTCTTAGGTTAGTAAGCAAGATGCTACCAGAGATCTTTTTTTACTGCTTATAGGAAATTCTTAATGGATAATATTCCTTCTGCATTTTCATGAAATCACTGCAGAACTTTAAGTTTCTGTTGAGCATTTGCCTTGTTTAGGATGCCGTCCATTCATTCAATGAAGACTGGGAAGCTTGTTACATTTGTTGTTAGAAGCCATTCAGACAAATTAGCATATAACTTGTATGCTGCAGACTATCATTCATGACATCGTGAATAGGAAGAAATCACACCCATGAAATAAGCAAATCTTGCAACATCTGACCAAAGATAGGTTCGACTTCATTATGGAAAAGTGTCAATGGTTCCTGGACAAGATAGGCAAGGAGGAGAGTATTATATTGAACATCATGTTCTCAGATGAAGCTAATTTGTACACCAACAGTGAAATGAATAAATTCAACGTATGTTACTGGTCAATGAGAATCCACACTGATTCTGGCAAACAAGCAACCTTAATTATTATGCAGAGGGATTGTAACCTTATATGAAAATGTTGAAAGATTGGCTAATCCTGATGGTTCATGCAGACGGCGCCCCACATATTATCACAATGCAGTGCATGGTTGACTGGGCGTTAACTTTCACCATCGAATGGGCTCCGTGCTGGTTGAACTTCAGTGCCCTCTTTAGTTTCTAAATGTGTTTGTTTATTTCGGTTCTACAGTGTCATGATTGAAGATAACAAAATCTATGCCAAAAATGTTCCGAATGTAGTGCATTACTATGTTTTAAATATAATGCATATTCATCAAGCAGTATGTGATGCGGGACTTTTCAGGCATTCTGTAGATGTTATAATAAAACTTATTCTAATGTCCAGATCATGGTTCATCATTCTGAATGAAGGTATTTAAAGAATTTACAAACTGTAATACAATTGCCACACTCGATACCTGTGCCGTATCCACCCTGCACTATGATTGGTCCATGACGACCCTGAGCTTCGTAGCCGGAGACGAACATTTTTTTGATATGCTCCAACGTCTCTGAGCCTGCCCAATCCACGGCATTCTCATCCTTTTGATGGCATAGCGAGAGGTGGGTAAGTGTCTCCTGATACACCTCCTGTAATTGCATAAAAATGATTATCACAAAATTTCTACGGCAGGCGGAGGAAAAGGAACTTCGTGGTGGTCTCTAGATGAAATAAACCCAGGAAGGAAAATGAAAGCGAACGTTGCTTAAGCTAATGTATTATAAACAGAAGGAACAAATTAAATCAAAATGTCGCAACAAAATGTACAAATAAAACCTGTGCCAAGTTGCAAGTTGCTCTATTTTATTTGTGCATGTTTAGGTCGAAGCATAAGAAGAAGCTTTAAGGAGAAACTAAGCGTTGAAAAGAAACATTTGAAAGTGGCAAGGGCAATACCGTTAATATTGCGGAAACTAGAGAAAAGAAAGTTGTAAGAATGAAACATAAATTGGGATTAAAAAAAAGGGAGAGGGAATAAGAGCATAAGTCCTCAGTAAAAAGACTAGAAGCAGGGGGGAAGAAGAGAAGAAAAAGGAATACTGGGAAGCGGTGCAGTGGTGTGAAGATAAGAGAAAGATAAATGAATGCTACTAGCGAAAGGGAAAGACAAGGAGAGAATAACATTTATGAAGATGGAAGTTATAAAACAAGCATATTAAAATGAGCTCATTAGGCTGCAATTAAACATCAAATAATCCAAAACATGAAAGAATAAAATTCACATATTGAAACTCCTATAATAAATTCATTCACCTGAAGAATTGCGTTGCGTGCCTTTAGTTCGGGTTCTTCCTCCAAGTTTCTGTTAATAAGATCCTGTAACTTGTCTGTGATGACCTCCCGAAACTTGTTAAGATAGGCCTCGTGTTCTTCCGTCTCTGGATCTAGCCCTCCAGGCTTCCAAGGAACTCTACAACATATTAAATTCCTATACAGCTGTTCTTATTGCAATTAGCAGTAATGTAAGTAAAGTTATGTTCGATAGTTAGTGGTGGTACAGTTAGATGTATAGCTTATCTTAAGTACATATACGAGTTCTGGAAAGAAAGTAACAGTGAGGACGTTATTGTCCTCAGCATGTCCAGAGGAATAGCTTAGTTGTTCAATACAGTGAATGTGACTCGTGCACTATCTGTAGGTAGAAAAAAATGAAGCTGCCGAGTTGCAGCTGCCGCCCCCCCCCCCCCCCCCAATCACTTACAGAGTAATTAAGATAAAGAATATTTGTCATTTTTAAATCAACGATTCTCTGTTTCTTGCAGGCATGTTTTGCTTTCTGTATATAAGAAACTTCGAGGACAAAATTCATGTTCGTAGAATTAAGACTGTATAGTGTTTAAGACCGAGCACAATTTCTATATGTGTAATTTTAGTAATATTTAAATGATAACATGTAATATTGTAGCAAAGTAAGGAAAAACTCACGTCTTTCTCCGAACACAGCAAACCTTGACAAAAGTCAAACAATGCAAGCTAATTCCTTCAGAAATGCTGCAGGCAAAGAATGTTCGTTCCCAGCTAGCCATTTTTCGACAGATGTCCGTTCGCAGGTCATTGGCAGTAACGTATAAAAATTGTTTGAAGTGTGCTGATTGACGAATAGTGTAACGTGTGCTCTGCCAAAATTTGTCCAGCAAATAAGAATGCATTTCGATGATGTAAGCATCAGCCTATGGTGAAAACGGAACAGGCGCAAAACCCCCGCTTTGCCTTTCTCGAGAAAACTTCGGTTTTTCAAGAGTGTATAAGAAATAGATTTTGCCTCAAGGGCTAAGATAGTACTGCTGCGTCACCCGGAAATCAGAGAAAGAAAGACCTAAATCCGAGGTACAAGATCCTACATCAACGAGGCTCGACAATCAATCAACATGTGAGCCACATACAGCACCATTGTGCTGCATTAAATACCATTAAAGTAGCACTTTCGTCATATTAGGCACCATTTGGGTGAAAGCAACCAGATTCACATGTTTGCCAAGTTTATCTTGCCAGTGGTCCGGCGTGAGACGTGAGTTCATCTGATTATTCATGTTTGGGATAATAAACAACCTCAGCAACTAAATAACGAGGCGTTATTTATCGTCACATTCAACAGCAAATCCCCATTCCCTCAGCCCTGGCTAGCTTACAGCTGCCAGAGATCAGCGGAAAGCCCTAGAGAGAAAGAGAGTCTCGTGGAAGCGGAGTTGGAGGTCTGCAGCAGCCATGGTGAAATTTGCGATCAGCGGGCTTAAATTAATAAACACAGCCACCATACAGCCAAATCCCATCCCCCCACCAACAATCCTTCTTCATGGTGTAAATTTGGACTACCCTGAGCAGTGAGCATGGACTAAAATTGAAGTGGCACATATTATAAAGTAAGGAAATGTAATGCAAGTCGGCGAGAAGCATGCGATAATGAAACTATGCCATATAGAACGATGATCCTTGGGGTGGCAGACTTTCGACAAGGATGCAATAAAGTGAAAGGACGCAAGACGTTTAGGTCGTCATGTTCTTGAAGCGCATGATTTACTCAATTGATGATCAATGAGGGAGTTAGACTTAGAAGTCAGAACAAGCCGCACTATAGTATTGCAGTAGGACGCTACTTCTCAAACCTAAAGAAAAATGGTTTACTACAGTGTCTTCCAGAAGTGTGACAGCGAGCGATATATGTGGCGGAAGATTACATTGAAGGATTTTTTAAATAGAGTGTAAATAAAAGAATAAATGATTTACTACTTATGAATATGACGTCGTTACTTTCTTTGCAGCCCTTGTATAACACAATGTGTGGCCAGAATGATTTCCCACTTAACAAGAAAAATGTCCATTTTTAAACCTACATACTGTTCCAATTTCAGCCGAAACATCCTGTTGTTATATAGAAGTAGAATTGAACAAAAACCAACAAATGCGTTGCAAGATAACATAATCACCTATTTAAAATATATTTTCCTTAGCTTTATTTACTAAACTAATGATATTCCTGTAAAATTACTATTGGAAATATTCCAAACATTTTCATATATGGGTAAATCCATAATTATGAAATCGGACATCAAGAAACCTTATAAATTAGTTGCATTGCATTTACTTACACATGCAGATGCTTAAGAGATGGTTAATGCGAAGATCGTTTTTCTTTAAAGTCCATTAGTTTTCTGTTTGAATACGACGAATTTAACTTTATTTGTAAAAATAAATACTTTCGAAGGAAAAATCCTAAAAAACTAATGCTAAAAATTTCAAAAATTTGTTATTATAGTTGTGAGCACATATTCTATAAATGTTTATGCATCATATTTATAACAAATTTCTACAGGGACATAAATGAATAAATTCATATTTCACTAACTTCTCATGGAAAAAATTAAATACAAAAATATCAGCTGATTGCTCTGTCTATCTCTTTCTCTACAAAAATATGCTACTGTGTTTCTGTAAAATTTTATAAAAATAATTAAAGAATATTTGTCATGCGCGAGTCTTGCTCGTCCAAGTACGGACAAAGCTGTATACTTTGACTTAAGAGTGCTGGCTTTATGTAATCAAGAAAAATATAAGGTCTCTGCTTCCGGGTACGGTTTTTTTCTATACTCTTTAACCTTGGAGCAGAATTTTAAAAACTATATTTATTTGTGTTAATGACTTGAAATGTTGCCGTATTTTTATTTTTCATTTCCTTTGTAAGAATATCGTTCAAAGGCACGAAAAATGTTTTCTTTTAATTAGCGAGTATGTTTCAAAAGTATTGTATTCAGTAAGATATGAACTTTAAAACAAGATAATGTTTAGGTTTCTATATAAACGGATGTGAAACTATGTCTCTATAAAAAATTAATAGCACACAGTAATTCTAGTAAGCTTTTAAATAATTCAGAGTCAAATTCCGAACTCAATGTTTCAGTTTTAGATATCAACAAGCGTTTGTGACTTCATCCAAGGAAATTATTGCACCGTCAATCTACTATTCTATTATTTTCTGCTCAAAAGCACTTATGCAATACTCGTATTCTTATCATTCTCTTCCAATTATTTCGGACAACCCCTTAAATATAATTTCCTGCGGTTTCTCGAAACTTAAAACATCCCACTCGGGCTTAATGCAATTCTAGTCATGTATGTAAGATAATGGGCGAACAAAATTATGACTTAATAAATGGAAATGGTAATATTAATATCAAGAATAATAATAGTAATAATAAAGATACAAGGATTATGCTTGAGGACTAAGGTCCTCAAGACGACCGCCACGAGTGGTCGAGGTCGTTAAGGCGCGGGGTAGGGAGGTGTGGGGTTCGAATCCCGCCAAGACCGTCCTCCTGACTGAGGTTTTTTTCCAGTTTTTCCCCAGTCTCATAAATGGCAAATACCGGGGAAGTACCCTAAACTTAGGCCTGGAATGTTTCCTTCCTTACAAAAATCCTTTCCCAATATATCATTTCACCTCATGTATCATCAGTGTCCACCGCCAGTGGTGCCTCTAAACTTTGCACTTATTGATGTCAGCGGAATAGGCCAGCCTATCGTTGCTAGTTCCATCTAGTGCGATTCCAAGGTATTACTTGGACATGAAATGACCTTGTGGTTATCACTGATCCGTAACTTTGTCCAGGGATATCTTTTATAAGATATGGAATTATAAATTTTACATTTATTGTTATTTAGGATTCTGTAATCTATGAAGTATGTCTAATTAACTGTTCCTCGTTAAATCTTCGAAAACTGCCTTTTCCTTGCAGTCAAGTTATTAATTTTCTGATAGGTGCCTTAACAATATGCACGGTATATAATCTAACGCCATCATAGATGAACGGATAACGTTAGTTCTACTTTCCAAATTTATTCCTTTAATTTGTTCGTAATATTCACCTGTAGCACTCTTGGCTTTGCATATACGAAGTGACTTTTCAACAAATCTTTCACACTTTTAGCGTGCATCGCAATTATTCCCAAGATTTGAAATTACTTTCATCTTATTTTATCCTTTCTTTGCCAGATAGCAGTTTCTAAAACTTAAAGGTTATCAATGCAAGAGTCATTGAAGTATTGGGGAAAAAAAAAGAAAAAAAAAGCTCGACTCAGTGCCGAATAGTAGATATTCATACAGGATAGACATAAAGGTTCGGCCATTTTCATGAAATAATTGTTTTGTTGTAAATGAAAGTTGTATTGTATGTAGATATGGTATTAAATAAATATATTATATATTATTTCAATATGGTCGCCATCCATTTCGAAATTCAGTATGATGGTATCATAAAATTCTGAAAACATTGATGTTTATATTTTTATCTTTTGTTCCAGATTGCTATTTATAGAGGAACGAATGAGTTTTTAAGTGTTTGATTGCTAGGTTTTATATATGCACAAGTATAACAAAAGTTAACTAAAACTTTCGGATAGTTATGGACACTGTTTTCTTTCAAAAAGAAGAACCACGCATTCATTTTATGTTGGATGAGAGAAAATACCTTAACCGACTATTTCCCAACACGAGGATAGAGGTTTATCTCGAATGTATCACGTTTACCAGATTTAACCCCTTAGATTTTTTTCCTTGGGGATTTATCAAGTCATGAGTGTATACAACCAAAATAAGAGAATTACAGGTTATAAAGAATCGTATATGAAAAGCATGTGCAGAGATTTCGGGAGCACACAAGGCTTTGAAAGCGATGGCAACCATATTGAATAAATAAAAGATACATACGCACCGTATTTATATGCCATATAAATTTCATTTACGACAAATATTTATTTCTTGAAAATGGATCGAAACTTTGTGTCTGCACTGTATATTTATAGAGCTGCTGATGTTATAGTTATAGAAGGATATAAGGAACCTTAATTGTTCAAAATTCTTGAGGTTAGCCTTACTGCATAAAGAAACTTTATGAAATGAGCATCATTCATTCCACGCAGTGAATTTCATGTCATTGTTGGTCGTCTTTAGCTATGTCGAGTTAAATATTACATGTGTAGACACTCAAGCAAGGTGCATGTACTAAAGAATGAACTCTTAAGTTGTCATGTTTTCCTAACCTCTTAGATGGTTCCAGGAAATAACGTCTCTTGGCAAACTAATGCCACTTATTTTAAAAGATTATTAACAGGATGACAGCATAAATAAGAAGAAAATAATAGAAAACAAGGGAAGAAAAAAGCATGTAAAAGACTGTAATTAACGTGCTTTCTGGAATATTTGGCCAACAATTTTTGTTACTCTTTTTGTTGAGCCCACTTGGGTCCACGAGGCAAGTATGGCTACCACTAGACAATCAGGATCGACTATTCCATCGTGAACGAGTTAACTAGTTTCGTTTGGGAATAGAAAGTTTCGAAGATGCTCCTCATGTGATAGATCTGTGAAAGTGATGACTGAAGAAAACATTCCCTTGTTCAGAAGAAAAGATTCACATGACCAAGGTGCAAGATAGGCGCCCTAATTTATTTGTGCATTTCTGAAAGAGCTTTGTGTGACCCGTTCCTAGAATTTTGTATGGATTTGCCAAGGTATCGTAATAATAAAAAAGTATAGCAATTCACTGTCACAGAGACTGAAACGTTAGTTGTTTATTATGATATTATTATAAGAAAAGAATTCATAGAGTGGTGAAGCATCTACGATAAAACTAGTTCTGTTGTAATGAGGTGATGTTATGTGCGGTGTGACAGTGGTTTGCGTTTGGCAAAGGTTTCTACTCCAGCGATCTGAAAGCGCCCCTTTTGAGAGGTTCAACTTCTTTGGAGGGGGTTCTGTCTGGAAACTATGCTAGGAACCTCCTCTAGGTCCGTGCCTAATCATTCCTGGACGCTGGCTTCCCGGTTTTCTCCTCACTTAATCCCTTCCTCCCAAGGCCAATTAGGGATGTAGGCACAAACGGCCAGCCCTTGAACACAAAGTACCGAAAATTCTTCCTATGTCCCAATCCAAGAAAGATGAGTATGCAGCTGAACTCAAGTAGCTTGTCAGGGCAACCTTATAGCATGTGAGTATTGCAAATAATTATCAAAGTGATGTCCCCGAAGTATATATACACAAATGACTTAATTATTCACATTACCATTTTTTATTTGTTAGCTTTTGCTGAGTTATTTTATTTAAAATGGTGAATATTTTAATGTGACATTTGAGTCACTTATAAACTAAATGCAAGTAATTTTTGTACTCTATTACTGCGGACATATATGGTATATAAGTTTTGAGTGCCTAAAATAGCCCTGTAGTACAACAAAACAAAAATTTCAGAACCCTTCTCAAAGAGAAAGAAATATATTGTATGGCAAACATGTCAAAATAGGTTGTTTTAAACATACTAAACAAGTATTTTTATAAACTTCCAATGTTGAACTTTGAAATAGTAAGACTATACGTTACCAGCAGGAAAAAAATCTAAATGTCCGTCATTTACTCACAATGTTCATTCATTTTCCTCAGGATGCCCCTTTGTTTGAATTCACTCAACAGTTTTTTCCTGCTAATAAGGCATCAGACATAAATGTCCGTCATTAGTAAATAATCATGCAACTATTAAAAATTCGAGATTTCGACAATAGTTCTTTTTCCCCCTTTTTTCCACATGAAATCCATTTTCTTATTTACTCTTTATGCATATATTCCATAAATTCATCAAAGGCAAAAATTAAGATAAAGCAAGAATGCATTTTTCATTTACCTATAAATTATGTTAAGGTGACATTTCACATGGTGGAGAAGTTGGCAATGTATACAGCAACATATCCGCGCCTGTTTTTTTTTTCTCTAGGGTTGGTATAGTACTTATTTTACTTGCTTTCCATTGTTCATTTAAAGTGTGTTGCTCTTTATAAAATTTTTAATTAAGTTTCCGAAACTTCGGCAAAACGCGTTTTTCTAATTGTTTGTTTGATACACTGCGTTTATCTATTATATCTGTTTCATTATGCTTTTCTATAGTTTGGCTATTTTGTAATCAAAGCCCATCCTTACATGGGCGAACCAATCAAAAACCCCATCCCTTATCTCTCAAAAGAGGATCATCGCTTAACTGAAAAACTATTGTTAATACTCGTGGGATTTGAACTCTAAATACAAAACACTCTCGTCCTCTTTATATTCAACTGTTTCAACTTACAGTAGCATATGCATATAATATGGCGTTCATTGGAACTGCCGAATCGAAGTCGTTAGCGACTTGAAATATTATTGTCTTATGAGGACTTCGCTTAGGAAGCAAAAGACATGACGATGTACAAAAGGTATTATACAGGATGGTTCAAAAGTCTGGATCCATTTCCATTAATCGGCAATATTTTCTTTTTGTTTCATATTAATCAAGTATGCTTACTATTGAAAGACGTGTAGCAGTTATTACGCGCGATTGTGCTATGACCAAGTCAGGAGTTTGAACGAACATTTCATAAACTAGTACCTACTAGAGCCAAGCTAGTAAACAACTTAAGAAGAACAGAAAGTGCTCCAGATGAGAAGCGTTCAGGCACGCCAGGGACTTCTACAAATTATATTCAACGCATTCAGCAAGCGACTGAATGTAGTCCAGGCGTATATGCTCGACGCATCAGTTATGAACAGTTATGGAGAGTTCTGCGGTTTATAATCCACAAATGTGCGTACCAACTTTAGAAGATGATGCAGCACTTGCCGTCAGGCTATGTCCATGATCTGTTGGAGGCTGTTGCTAATGAGAATCTAATGAATCATATTCTTTTAAGCAGTCTGTCCTGGTGGTCTAGTGGCCTCGTAGATCCAAGATAGCTTACATTCAATCCCAACAAGGGTCGATGGATTTTTTCGAGGGTAAAAATCCTAAGTATGACTTCCTTCGGAAGGGAAGTAAAGCCGTGGGTCCCACTTCGTAGATTTACGGCACGTAAAAGAACCTCGATCCTGAAAGAAGAGGCGTCTGAACAAAATTTATCGGCCATTTTACGCCCTGGGTTGAATGGGACGCCGATGACCTGAAAGGTTAAAGAGCGGGCGTAAATAAACCAAATCAACAACAAATCCTTTTTCAGTGACGATGCTACTTTCCATATCTGTGTTCGCGTTAATAGACATAACTGTCAACATGGGCCGAAGAGCAACCTAATGCTACTTACAAATGGCAAAGGGGTACACCCAAAATTAATGTGTGGCTAGGTGTAACACAACAAAACTGTATGTTTCATTCACGTTTCAAGAACCCACAGTCGCTGGAATGACCTATTTGGACATGTTACAACATTTCTAGAACCATAATTTATTCAAGATGGTGTTTTATAGTCTGTTGTCTTGCAGCAAGATGGTACTTCATCCCACTTGGCTATGGTTGTGCGTGACTATCTCAATGAAACCTTTCCGGATCGATGGATCGGCAGAGCAGTGCCAAGACTGTGGGCGCCACACTCACCAGACTTAACAACACTTTATTTATTTGCTTGGGGTTTTAAGTCCATGTGTACAAGACATATATTGCCCAACTTCCTTATCTACGTAACGCATTTACGAAGAAGTATCAGTTATTACACCACGCAACCTTAGAGTGACAGTGCAACGCTGGGATCAGTGCTTTGAAATGGATGGGGGTAGACTGAACCATATATTTACCTGTCTGTTTGGACAATGTTCATCTATACCACAATTGCACAAATGCCTGTTTTCTGCTTTGAGCGTAATATTCGTAATCATCCTTTCGGAAAGTCCCAAAGAAATTCCGTTCCTTGCAATATATTTTATTTATTCCACTTAATACTATGCATTTGCTCTTTGAGTTTAGCATGCAGGTCAAAGCAGCCATGTTAGGCGACTATTGCGTGGGAAGCTTCAATAATGGCGAAATGTGTGATTACAAATTATGTTATGGATTAGCTGTGGGCATTACTTGTCTACCTATTTCAGTAGAATAAAAAGGCAACTACACAATAACTTAATAAATATGAACATTTGCAGCAAACATTAATAAGTAAGGCTAGTTAAGAAAATAATTTTATATACACGATATATGTAGGGTATTAAGTTATATTACGTGAGAGTGATATATAAAAGAAATTGAAGTAAATATTTTCAATCTACAGTTTGAATCACTATCAATTGTAGAGCTAAATCCTGCCAGTTAAATAACAATTTTTGATTAAAATATTAGCGAAAGAAATTCATCCTTTGCGAACGCGGCGGAACACTAGAAATTAATAAAAACGAAGCAATCAATCTATAAAGGAATGCTTAACGTTAAGAATATAAAAAAGTTGAACTATTTAAGATATGTGAAGAGAAGAAAAGAGAATACGTTTTTGGAGAAAGATTTTACAAAAGGTTGTACCTGGAAGAAGAAAGAACTAAAGGCCTAGAGTACTTGAGCATGTAACGTCACACGAACTATAAGGACAAATAAAAGAAATGGAAAAGAAAGAAGAGATACTCTTAGATACAGGATAAGCAAATCTATCAATAAAACGTACAGCGTCTGGCCTCTGCGGCAACTCCTCCATCAACTTTGCTTAGCGGACATATATATCATTCTAGGAGTATTTGTTATGCTGTTTGAAGGCTTGTGGTGATGTGCTGTACAATAGCACGCGTGCACACAAACATCTCGCCGTTCCCATGCGGCAACGTCCACGACATGAATGTTAATGGAGTTTGCGTGTTACCTGCTCTACAAGCACAGTCTACTCTACTAGCTCCTAAGCAGCAAGATCTACTCTCTCCGGCCTGCATCAATATAAGTATTACGACAACAAAATGCTACATAATTAATTTCTTTCACAATCAACATGCCAAACTTTCGTAAAAATATTCATTCTGATGAACAAGCTTTCTAAACTTCCTTTTCTAATACACTTTCTGGAAGATGAAGAAGAAGAAGAAGAAGAAGAAGAAGAAGAAGAGGAAGAAAGATTTTAAATTTACGCTGTTAAATATGACAAATTTACCTATAGAGCACGTTTTAACCCTCCAAATACAAAGCCTTGAAAGCTGCGCGGTTTGGAAACAATTTTATCTGATGACCAACTGCGATAGGGAACTGCATTGACCACACAGCTATCGCTCAAAACCGACTGGGAGAAGGCGGCGGAATTTATTGAACTGCTACGTTGACCTCGAGTCTTATATTACTCAGTCAAGTGTCATTTGAACTGTGAAAGAAACAACATATGTCTTACAAGAACAAAATCTGCTAAGAATGCTAAATGACAAAATTAGGTCTAATTTCACGAGTGTTTTCTGGTTTGTAGGTCGTATCGGGTCCGTTTGTGCTCTTCAAGAAATTATTTTATGAAAAATTCCCTATATATGAGTAAAGGTTAACACAGTCAAGAGACCAGTTTAATTTCTCAAAGAAAATTAAGAAAGATAATGGGCCATTTCATAAGTAGGTGTCAGAAATGTGTGAAAAATGAAGGCGGGTTGTTTCATTATTTACTTACATAACATGGGTGAGTATATAAATCTTACACGCGTTAGACTTTTTTAGACTCTCATCGCTACATCGGTCATTAAATAATTTGATGATCGATACAAACACTTATCACATGTTTTTCTGAACTTCTTATTATTTTTACTTATATACAAGTTTGCAAAGCTTGAGGTCAGAAGATTCTTTCATCCTGTTCCCCATTGATTCTGCTCCCAGAAGTTCTCTCATTGCAACCAATGTTCTTAATGAAAACTCATTCGTTTTCCTTAGACTGTCTTAATCATGTGATTTTATCTGTTATTTTCCTAGCTTTAGAGTAACAATACTTTACATAACAGGTGATATCACCCTCTAATCAGATTTATTGATTTTTCGAATCATAAAAACATTAGCTCTGGCAAGGCCACCTGTTAGTCTTTCCATTGCAGAAGCACTCGCACACCATTTTGTCCCTGTGTCTATTGCCACAACTGTTTTATTTTTCTTGAACTTATAAAATACCACAGTTAATACAACCACTGAAAGCAGACATTGAGAACAGTTCTTCATTAGCCGAAATATTAATAGAATTTCAATTTTGATTTCTTTCAGTGTCCCTGTTAAGGTTAGTCCAGGCTTCAGCGGCGAGCTCTAATACACGAGGTCTATTCAATAAAGAATGATCATAATTATTTACAGGCATAATTCATTATGCTAATATTTAATTTTACAATATTTTGTTTGCTTAATGCGTAAGCTTAGTATTAATTTCATTATTGTTACTTCCAGTTAGATGTGTGCAAGTTGAGACATGTTCAGTTTCGTCTACATTAAAATGGAGGTGACATGCGAGATAAACATGCCTGCTTTCGCCTCAACAGATCTGCAACTCAGGCCTGCGTTGCAGGAGATCCATGAGTGTTTGTTATTCCCTATTCGAAGATCATTTAAAATGTTTAAAGAGAGGAGGCAATCAATTTCAAAGAAAAGTTGAACTAGAGCTCTGGTTTGTGCTCTAACCGAAGAAGGCATTGACACCGCTGTTGATATTGTGAAAGAGAATCGTCGAAAACATCGAGAACACTTTCAAAAAATCTGAAAATTTCCCTGGGTGCCACCCACGTAACGAAAGTTGCACATGAGACGTAATTGTTGCCCAGTGAGTTCATTACTGCTGATTCCCGAACTAAAGGATGTTCGCATGCAGATTTTCAGTTGAAAATGATGTTAAAAGAACAGGCGGATATTGTTCCAAAGGTAGTCCCCTCTGATGAAACTTGGCTACATCATTTCGACCTTCAGCAAAACTCTATGTGGAAATCTCCAATTACTATTTAAAAAAATGGTGCTTTAGCTGGGAAAGTTACTGTTATTTCATTTTTAGATATTCAAGGAATGGTTTAACAGCATGTGATACCTACACACAACTATAACTGGACAATACTATAGAGATGTTCTGAGGCCTGTTTAAGATCATATTGCACGCAAAACAGCACATTTCCAATCAATAAGCTGGATGCTGCACCAAGTTAATGCAATGCCGCATACCGCAAGTGCTGTGGCTGAATATCTCACAAAAATCAATGTGAAGTGTGTCTCTCACCCTCCATATAGTCCAAATTAAGCTCCATGCGACTTTTTACTTTTCCCCAAATTGAAAAAAAAAAAAAAATCGGAGGAGGCATTTTCTATTATTAGAAGCACGGTGAAAGTTATGGAAGCTATTCTGAAGAACTTGTAAAGTATAGTTTCCAATGTGTCTTTGAAGACTAGCAAGACTTGTGCATTGCATCCATCGGGAACTACTTTTTGAGTTGTGTTAAACGCCCGTTTTTACTACTGAGGCACCGTAGGCGGTGGACACTGATGATACATGAGATGAAATGATAAATTGGGAAAGAATATTTTTAAGGAAGGAAGCGTTCCAGGCCTAAGTTTAGGGTACCTTCCCAGGAACATGTCAGTTATGAGGACTGAGGAAAACCTGGAAAAAAAAACCTCAGTCAGAGAGGGCGGTCCTGGTGGGATTCGAACCCAAGACCTCCCGCTCTTGTGTCCGCACCTTAACGACCTCGGTCATCCATGGTGGTGATGACTACTTTGAGAGAGATCATCAAAATTATGAGGATGAGGGGTGTTGTCATCATTCTTTATGGAACAGCCCTAGCAAATCTAGAATTTTCTTTTTTCTGTTTAAATCTACCTATCTGAAGCTTATGATGTTGTAACATCACACAACATCCTATTTTTACACCATGCATTGCTGATTTTGATTTTATATAGAATGGATATCTCCCAGGAAACCAAGTTGAGGTGTATATCTGCATGGTAATGCTTCTGCACTGTAATGAAAAGGCTGTGATTATTTCTCTGAAAGCACACAACTTATCAATTTTCTTTCGTTCATTATAAATATTAAAATTAGTATATTTGATGCATTTTAGCTCAGTAAAATGCCATGTTGAAAATAATATTGGAAAACATTTCTTTTCGAACACTTTACCTGTACTTCATAAAATGGATAGATAATCTTGCCTCACTTTTACAACATGCATGATTAGAAGTAAGTTGATATTTGTGAGATTCAATTCATAATTTTCAATAATGCCAGGCAAATTTGGAGACTGATAAACATAAGCAACTTTTTGACTCGTGTAGTTCACCATATTATATCTGATTTCTTCTTTAAGCGAGATCACGTTTTGGAAAGAATGTGTAGGATCTCTCATGTCATTACATTATGCTTCTGTCCCTTACTGTTCCTCTTCAGGGGAAGCACCTCTAGGAGGTTGCTGATTTGCGTTCCTCCAAAAATTTCAACGTTTAATTTCCTATAACTATTACTTAATACGTTGTTATGCGCAAAAAGGTCTGTAGGAGACATATTTCACGCCTAATGTTTCTGTCTGAGGTTCTTATCTGCAGAGAACTTAAGTGTGTACCCCGAGTTTATGCAGCGACCTACATTCGAGATATAAGTCTCCTATTCCTTTTACAAGCAGTTGACCTGGTCATTTTACTCTTGTCATTGCCATCTTGTAATGACGATTTCCATGTGCACTGTTAGAATCATGGTACTTCACAAAAAGAACTTATTTAAAATATTTCTGAAATGAATTATCGGCATCCAAAAAATTCATTACTTGTTCCCCATCGTGCTCATTTTTAAGTCTCTATTTTTGTTTCCGCTTTTATTGCAAGGAATTGTTACTACTGATACAAAACTGATACAAAGCACCGCCACGGGTGGCCGAGGTCGTTAAGGCACGGACTCGTGAGCGGGAGGTCTGCGGTTCGAATCCCGCCAGGACCGTCCTCCCTGACTGGGGTTTTTTCCAGGTTTTCCTCAGTCTTCATAACTGGTAAATGCCGGGGAGGTACCTAAACTTAGGCCTGGAACGCTTCCTTCCTTAAAAAAAAAATATCCTTTCCCAATATATCATTTCATCTCATGTATCATCAGTGTCCACCGCCTGTGGTGCCTCAGTAGTAAAAACGGGCGTTAAACACTACTCAAAAAAAAAAAAAAAAAAACTGATACAAAATCCACTAGCATGATATGAAAACATTACGTGTTCAAGTTTGAATTTTTGTCAGCAAAGAGATGTAAGTATCATTGTTGTGTGCCCATAGAAAAATATATGCCAATAATGGAGCAATCAGCGTTTTGTTTTGCAAATAACACCCAATAAAACAAAAAAATATGGACATTTACAATAGTTTATTTTAATCACTGTTATTCTGGCTTTGCTTTAAGGTACATTCATTAACGTCAAATTAACAATGCACCAAAATATATGAAGTCTATAAATAATTTACGCTTGCGGTAATTAGGAAACAACAGTTTTATACAATTTGGTACATGGAAGCTTAAAGAGGGGGATGATACATTGAATTCCCGCCGCAAACTACTGACATTGTACGATATTTGCGTTTCCAGTTTCAATGAGTTTCAGATGTGAGTACTTTTAGCCTTTAAGCAATTCAGTAATAGAGTTGTTATGGTGACATAAAATAGCCCCGAGATACAATATTGAACAGCGAGAAGATATCAGTAATAAACCTTGCATATTGTTCAAACGGTAAACTTCGTCTCCGTTTCTTAAGAGGAACTGCAGCGAATGTTGCTAATTTCTCAAGAAGGTGCCAATAATACTTGAAACAAGAAGAAAATGTTCTTAATATGAGTAAATGAGATTTTAACTACTTTTAATTATACAGAGACCTCGTTTGGAAGCGTGGCCGACTTAACGGGGATTTGCTTAACCCCAGGAAGTACGCTGTTTGCCGGCGGAGTCGGATATTCATAGTCCTTTAAATTCAAACGCATAGATTTCTACAGAACACCAAACAACATCGTTTTTTGTCATATAATGACATTTTACTGCACTCCAGTATCTATTGTTTCGTGTCCATGTAAAGAAAACCATGTTTTGATTAAAACAAAAAATAAAAGCTGGTCAGTAGAACTAACATCAACATTATCCAACACCCAATTGCAGAAATTAACTTTACTCACATTATCGCGTGGTTGCAATTTCTGAACTACAGTTATTTTATAGAATTTTGATTTTAAAAATTGAGTGGAATTCCAAGTCGAGATTTACGAAACTCTCGATTCCTGTGCAAAATTTCTCAGGGATTTATTTTGACTTCATTCTAACTTTTCTCCGATGTCATCGAGTTTTTCCTCTGTAAGAACACGGAGTTTTCGGTTTCTTATCAAGAACAGATTCCGTTTCCCTAAATCTATTCACAAGATTACGAGCCGTTTCTCTATGAGGTGCAAGAACAGGAGAGAATATACATATAAATCGCTTTTTTGCTTCTTACTTCTCTACATGAGTTTGTTGTCACATAGGATTCATGCATAAGATTTTTTGTGCTAAACTACATAGACTCTTTGATATTACAATAGCACTAACATGCCATAACACTGAAACATGTGGTCCCACAATGTTCAACTCTTGTATAGCACAAAGACTGCATGTCAGCACACAGAGAGGCGAAAAACTGGGGAGGGGGGGGGGGGACAGAACCGGTTAGAAACAGAGCAGGCAAATCTCCGCTAAGCCAGCCAAGCATTCAAATGAAAACTCTGTAATTTGCATTAATTGTACGTGCTTTGTCTATTACCAATATTGCGCTGCTACCGTTAAACCTTTGTGGCAGGAACATAATTCGATCTTCCGCTAGTCAATAGCGGCTGAAGTATAAATGTGTTCTGACAATGTGCCAGCTCACAGCATGGTGACGTTACAGTTCCACTGCTACAACTGTCTTTAATAATATTCTGTGAAGCTACCTACGCGTCATGGCCCTTGGAGAACAAACATATTAAAACATTTCTATCGGCCTTCTAACGTAATGTCTTTTTGAAATCCGTGTTCTTATAGTATGACCTTCATGTGAGCGATTTCACCATACTACTCCATTTCCCCGCGGCTTTCCCTTGCCTTATTTTGCCTTATTTGGCGGAAAATTCTGCATTAATAACTTTGGTTTATTGCTTGCCTCTTGTTTCGCAAAAACATATTTAATTTTTTTCAACTCTACTTATTAGACAAATATTTGTTATTGAACACCACAAAACTTAAATAATTTTAAACATTTCATTAAAAACATAGAATAAGTTTATATACACGTATGATATTTTCTTTCCATAAATTCTTAAGAGAACTGATATTTCATACATTTCTCTTGCCGCCTACACACTCGCGTCTTGGTGATGGTGTATTTATTTCAGTGACACTAATAAATATTACTTCAACAGGAGCAACGATCCAACGAACCAAAGTGTATGTATTTTTTTTAGCTCTGATTTAATATAACACTATATTATTGGATTAATAATAAAATGCACAATAAAATAAAAATTACGAGTAAATAAAAGAAAATTAATAACTTTAGAAATGCCGCACAAACAGCTAGATTCACTCAATTTGTTTTCTCCCAATTTCTCTCTGTGATTCACGTAGCAACCGAGTATAATTTGCGCCAGTCTTATGCGGCAACTTCTCAGACAAATGCGTTCAGCGGGATTGCATATTATTTTTGCTCAGGCTAAAACTGTAATCAGGGATTTGTGTATAACCAATAACCCGTTCTAAGTGGCAGCTTTGACATCAATGTTGAACGGGAAAACAACATATTATCCTGCAGGAGACTTTGTTAGCAGCTCAAAATCTAGGGAGTGGAGATTGTTTTTGGACTAATATCATGTGTTCCATTTATAGCGTCAGTTACTGCCTTCTGTTCGAGCTATTAAAACTTAAGATTTTGTTCATTGTGCATCTCAAAATTGAAAGTTTATTCAGGACATTTGTAGTATGTGAATTACATACAGTACATACAGTAGTTTGCGGCGGGATTATTCCTTTTAGTGAACTGAAATGCCAACCGAAAAGTTTACGCTTGAGCAAAAAACTTTTATGTACGATATACACGTAAAACCCGAATCATGTAGACAATTTCAGGAGAAATTTCCTGGTATTCCAGTTCCAGGTAGAGAAGTTGTTAGATGTCTGGTTAATAAATTTAGGACAACGGGATCGCTAAACGCTAAACCTAAGAAGCGAAAAAGAAATGTTCTAACGGAGGAAAACATTGACGAAATTGGTGCATCATTCGCACGCTCTCCAAAGAAATCTCTAAGACGTGTTGTGGGTGTTTAAAAAAATCTCTGGTCATAGAGCTGCTAAAATTTTAAAATTGAAATTCTACAGAGTGACTTTACAGTTCGTGAATTACAACCTCGTATTGACGAAAGACGAGTAAATTTCCGTAACTGCATTTTACAAAATATGGGGCATGTTTCATTTAAATGGCCATATTGCCTCACAAAACAATATATACTGGAGCTCAGAGAATCATTTACCTCCCCCCCCCAGTGTAATAGGCAGTGCTTAGAGCACGAGTACTAGCGAACATCGACCCAGCAATATAAGTAACGCTCTGTATTTTAGTGGCCAGAGTTGATGATTTGATTTATTTACGGACGCTCTTTAACATCTCAGATCATCAGCATCTCATTCAATTCAGGGTGTGAAACGGCCAATAAATTTTGCTCAGAGGTCTCTTCTTTCAGGCTTGAGGTTCTTTTTCGTGCCGTAAATCTACGACGCGGGACTGATGGTTTTACTTCCTTTCCGAACATACTTAGGATTTTTACACCCGAAAAAATTCATCGATCCTGGTCGGGATTGAACCCACGTTCTTGGGTTTAGGAGGCGAGTACGGTTACCACTATAACACCAGGATTGACACACTGCTACTACAATTGCCAGTTCAAGTTCAAATTAGGGAGTTTCGGCAATTTTCTCGAGGTTCTTCCATTTTCCATTTCATTCCAACTATTCACTTCATTTTTAATGGCTGGCTGCCATTCCGGAGAAGATTATGACATCTCTCAACTCTAATGGATACTCCCTATCTACCTCCAGTAAATTCTGAGCTTCTATATTTTGACGTAGGATATTCTGGGCGCTTCGATACCCAAACCCGAATGAAGAAAGTTACTCTCATAGGACTGCTCCCTTCATCTGGTTTTAAGTGAAGTGTATTCATGAGCAATTCCCGTGGCTTTAATTCATTCATTCTCACATGCGCAGGCACAATAAGCTTTCGTATAGGGTAACGTAATTCAAGAGTGGCTACCAATTTTCTCGTTCCGGCTGTGCACTGAATGTTTTACTTGCTCTCGGTCCCTTATTTTCTGTTATAATTTTCAAACTAACAAGTAATTCAATGACAACTGACAAGTACTTTTAGTATATATGGTGAAAATCTTTGAAAGTGTTTGCCATTAGCATTTAGACATACTTGCTCATGCCTTTCCATATTGTGCAAGGTATTCTGAAACACATCGAAAGTCGCAGCCTAAACTTCCCTGCTAATTTTTTTCTGCAGCTCCACAAGAATTCATAGCTTACTGCGACACACTTTCCATTTAATCTTATTCGATTGGAAGAAATCTGATGGGGTAAGTTCTAGCAACCTTTATAGCCAAAGTTCTTTAGAAATTGTTCCATTTTCAACATTCTCACGCTGAAAGTAGCCTATATAAAATTCTTGGCTATGCAAATGACTCGTAGATCATTTCCACGTAGACTGGAGGAAGGTTGTAACAACAATGCTCTACGACACAATTTCTTCTTCATGAAGGGTGCCTCATACAATGAGAGTTTTTGCTAACCCAAATATGGGTATTCTGGGATACTGACCTGTTCTCTAATGTGGAACACGCCGACAGAGAAGCACGTACAGCTTAGTTTTCCCCGAATGTATACAGACAAACTGCTGGAAACGACAGTAATTTCGGTTATTCGAAGTTTTTAATTTTCACATAGCATGCATATTTGTTTTATTTTGTTTCGTAGCTCGTTCTCATGTGCTTATAGAAATTCCAACTCCCTGTACTTTAATGAAGGACTTCTGTAGGAGCCCTGCAGTATTTCATTCCTTGCACCGTTGTTTTTGGCAGTTTCAGCATCCAGGAAGATTCCCTTGGATTCCAGCTTCTTTATCATATAGGCACTGTAAGGGGTATTTAGCCGGTAGTATCCTAATCTCATGCGCAAAAAATGGTCCTTGGTGCTCCGCAGTTTTCTATTAGTGTGAGAAAAAATCACTATAACTACTACACTGCTCATAACACGAAAGCATAATGGTGTTTAGGATCCCATAACTACAGCACAGTTACTTGCCCCACACTATTGGCGAACGCGCATGCGGCCTTCTCGGACATGTACCATATACGGGTCAACGAGTAACGTCCCCACTTATGTCCTTCAGTAATCACGATTCTCATATGCCGATGTATGTCCGTGTCAACTTTTATCAAATTACGTTTATTTGTTTGAAAGTTAAATGGTAATATTAGCATATTAATTTCCTATTAAATTCGTTAATTTTGTTACATATTTACTTTCCATGTGTTACATATATGCATTAATCCACCGTGTTTAACTATTTTTGTTTTCGTGAAGAAAATTAATAAATCAAGACATTTTTGTTTATGCAGAAAAATTCTTTCCTTTGGAGTTACGAAGTTTTAAAATATGCAGTCGGACCTGATGGCGTAGTGGTAACCATACTTGCAGTCTAAACCCAAGGTCGCGGGTTCAAACCCGGCCAGGATCGATTTTTTCGGGCTTAAAAATCGTAAGTGTGACTTCCTTCGGAAGGGAAGTAAAGCCGTGGGTCCTGTGTCATACATTTACGGCACCAAAAAGAACCTCAAGCCTGAAAAAAGATGCTTCTGAGCAAAATTTATCGGCCATTTCACGCCCGAAATTGAATGGGCTGCTGATGACCTGAGATGTTAAAGAGCGTCCTTAAATAAAACGAATCAATCAATTTAAAATATGAGAAAATCGGTGCTCTTAAAAATGCTCATAACTTTTTTTTTTTTTTTAGATATACAGCAATGTAAAGGAATACTTGGGTGGTTTGATTAATAGTGTATACGCAAAATTGCGCAATTAGTTATTGAATACAATATAATTGATATAATTCAACAGAATATGCTGTTTATAGAGAATTGGTCTGCAGCATTTCACAAAACTAGAGACCGGAATAAAATTTAATATGAGAACTGAAAATTATCATTTAATTATCTTATGACCGTCTCGACAGGAGTCTGAATCGACTGGAATGTCATCGCTCAAGGTCTGCCGGACTATACTAGAATCGAGGCAAGGGATAGTGAAACACTAGAACGACAGTTTAGTAAATTCTAATGCCTTAAGTAGTTATGTACTCAGCCATGTTACGCAAGAAGATGTTGGAAGTGCATGACTTCATTTTCCGCAAATTTCAGGCATTTGCTTATGAAATTACAGTTACACATCTTAATTCAATTTAAGAAATTAACTTATTGCCTAATTTGTAATTACGATTTGAAACTCATTCGCTTCAGAGCGCATCTTAATAATCTCTTGACAGCAAGAGCTTATTCGATATAAACGTACGAACCATAAATAAACACACGTTGTTGTTGTTAGGCCTGGTATATGCTATCCGTATTCTTAGCAGACATGTTTGCTTTATTTCACTGTTCAAATGACACTGATTTAGACTCAAGGCAAACGTAGCAGTTCGGTAAATCCTACCCATCCGCCCCAATTCGCGTAGCTCGGCTGGCCTCTAGCGATGGCTTATCGGCTGATACAGTCCTATGCCGCCGCATCAATCATCAGTTAATTCTATATAAGAAAATAATTATACCTACGCGTTAATTAAAAACACTATCTAAATTGGGTGAAGCATTAAGGGTACAAAAACCTACCATGCAAGTGCAAATTTGTATAATGTTGAAGACGTAATTGTTGCCGACGGGTGAACAATATTACAGCAGTGAATTAAAAGAATAAAAGTTTAAATATAGTGTTGTTCTCTTCACTTCTTAACCACGCTGTTCTCAGTAACAACTTTATTCAACCTTTTCACATTTAATTTCGACGAACTATGTGATTCCCTGTCTATGTTTTTTGACAAAGTCAATTATATCATTTTTGTATCTTTTCTGTGTGAACTACAAGTACATGGGGGCCATTTTTGCAGGAAAACATATTATAATGCATTACTGTTAGCGAAATTGGGCAATCTCAGGTACCATTCAGTTAAACATATGGTCGAAGCAGGGTAGACACACATCCGCCGCCCTAGGAGCTTTGTACCAGAGACAGAAGAGTGGCTATCCATTTAGAGGCTGGCTAAAGCACATAGCACGAATGCTCTTTACATCGACGTTAAACATTATAGAAAACTTACGTGAGATAGGCGCGATTTTCGTTGGGAAGCGAGGCGGCGAGTCGGTCCCGGAAGTTCTTGAGCTGTTCTCTTTCCGCTGGAGAATGCTCTGCAGGGAGCATCTCCCAGTCACGCACCACAGCCAGCATCCGGTGGGCTGTGCCCGCTGCTAGACCTGTACACAAGAAAATTTCGCCTTAAGCATGTTTATTGGAGTTTAACAGGCCAGGTTTGGTACACATTTCGATCATTGACAGAAGCTAATAATAGCTTCAGCGTTTAATACTCCAACATTTCTAGCCACGACTATAATAAAAAGTAATGGTTTACTTAGGTAATATTTATCAGGTTAACATTTATAAATATTTCACTAAAACTGTGTTTATGCAAATATTTTCAGAGCTACATTTAAAAATTTGAAGTCTGGCTACTAAAACTACAGAAAATTGCGGGATTTCATTGCGTGCAATTTGCCTTAAATTAACATACCGATCATTTTAACATGTAAGTATTGTTTAAAGTGTTATAAATCACGCAAGATTTATTTCACCGTACTTATTTTTTTAACCTTTCTCTATATATTACGTGCTTAAAAACATTTTTTTCTTTAAAGAACCGAAATCGTAATTGACCGCTGTGATTATATTGAGTGAGTCTTATCTAAACTTATACAGCGTGTTTCCTGCTCGATTCGTAGATTATTGTCGGGGCCCACATAACTATTTTTTCTCAGACTGCGTATAAAAACAAAAGTAATTTCTACCAAGAGCGAAGCATCCATTAAGACTGTAAGGCTGAGGCTACCCTCATTTAAGTGTTATATTCCTCTGAAGATACTCGCCAGAGTATCCGACGAAACATCAGTTCACCATAAATATGAATTGACCATTAGACCACGGCCAAAAATACCGGAAAATTTTGTTAAGAACCATGACTGATATTACTTAAATTTGGTAACAAAATAATAAAAACATGTTAAATGAACTTTTATGGGACAATAGCCTTAAAACCAAAAATAAATCAAGTATAAACAATGAACAAGAGTATGGTAACATATGGAACAGAATCATCGACAAATAAAAAACAAATAAATAAATAAAATTGGTTTCTTTAAAAATGCGGGTGATAATAAATTGGGTGGAAATAATTTCGGGGATTATAGAGGGTCTTAGACAAACAATTTGAGATATGGAATATATGGTACAGGAAGAAAATCAACATAGATATATGGTAATAAAGAAGTTGAAATTAGAAGCTTTTAAGCAAGGGGTAACCATTTGCTTTACAATGTTTTCAAACCTGTTTCGCGAGAGAGGAATGCCTCATCATTGATTTAGTATTATAAAAATTTCTAAAAACTCGACTAACTGTATAATGGTAAGGCACCGAAGAGCGGTTATCTGATTAGTCATATTAATCAACGAATAAGCGACAGATTGCAGTTTTGAAGATTATGGATTCTCATCCTCGGCGTAGTGTATTTCTTTTCTTTCCTGCTTTCTTTCAATGATGGGTTATTGCTGTCCCATTCGGAGGCTAATTGTATCCTTCCACCATCTTCGACGTCCCAGGTCACGTTTCCCAACGGGTTGGTAAAAATATGTTTGCCGTGGTAGTCTGCCTTCGACCATTGAAGACATTTTGTTGTCAGTTTTCTAATGGTCTTTAATTTCGTCAGTAATATTCTTTATTTTTTTATTTTTTCACTGCTTTTCTTAGTGTTACCTTTTCCACTGATCTGATTAGTGTATTTTATAATTAGTTATATTAAATCCCATACAAGGTGTAATAAAAAAGAACGGCAATTCTTTATTTCGCGAGCTTCATTAATCCGATTTTAAATTTTTTTAGTTTATTGGTACACATGTTTCTGACCAATGTTGGCGTTTTCAGCTGCTTTGAATGTTTAGTTCATTGTTGACAATCGAAAAGGTTAGACGTGTTTGGGTGTGCTCGGCGATTTTTTACTTTCGAAAAAGTAAACTTTTGTATTCAATTTTGCTTGAAAAATGAAACAAAGTGCAACAAAGTATTCGAAATATTGACTGTGGCTTTTGGCGAATCTGCTATGAACAAGACAAGAGTTTACGAGTTAATTATGACGTCTTAAAGAGGACCGTGAAGACGTTGAAGATGACTGCCGTCCTGGACGTCCTAGCACATCAATAACCGCCGACAACGTCGAAGAAGTGAAGAAAATGATTCTGGAAAATCGCCGAATCATATCAGAGAGGTTGCTGATGATGTCGCTATGTCATTTGGTTCATGCCAAGCAACTTTTTTTCGGATGTTTTGGGCATGAAACGTGTGGCAGCAAAGTTTGTTCCCAGATTGCTGATCACACCTCACGGCTTGTTCGTAATTTTCTGGCAAATAGCAAAACCGTTATGTTGCCTCAGCCACCATACCCGCCGGACATGACCCCCTGCGACTTCTTTCTATTCCCGAGGCGGAAGAAAATCAGGAAAGGACAAAGAGGACAACGTTTTTCCACCAATGATGAGGTAAAGATACAATCGCTGAAGGAGCTGAAGGGCATACCAAAAAGTGATCCAAAAGTGCTTCCAAGATTGGAAAAAGCGCTGCCACAATGCATTATATCCAGAGGGGATTACTTTGAAGGGGACAGAATTGATGTTGAATAAATATTCTTTAAGAAAAACGAATATTACCGTTATTTTTTGATCACATCTCGTACACTTACGTTCTTGGATCACTATTTTTGCTCTCCTCATTGATTTTCCTCCATTACCAATACGTTAGTTTTATTACAAGATATATTCATATTATACCTTTTAGTATATTATTTAATTTTATTATATTATATGGAGGTGGCCTTCTTTACTAGCCAACAGGATCTGATCATCCACTAATAATATAGTTTTAATATCCTTATTTCATCCTAGGAATATAATTATTGGCTCTGTCAATTTCCACTATTCTAAAATTTTATTTAAATATAAAATAAAAGAGGAGATAACCCACATCCTTATAGTATTTACATCCTGTATTTACATTTGTACTCAAATTAGATTAATTTTTATTTTGCATTTCAATTTTGGTCGTATAAGGACTTTAATACATTAACTCCTAATATATTCCATAGTTTGGATCTATTTACTTTATCATATGCTTTCATGTATTCTAGAAAAGGAGATCTAGTGGTAAATTGTATTCTATTACTTTCTCCATCATTTGTTTTATTTTAAAAATGGCCTCAATACAACACCGGAATCCACACTGCTCTGCCAATATTACTTGCATCTCACTCTTTATTAAGTTCGCACACATTTTACACCCGGAATTTAAAAAAGAAACCTCTCTGCAATTGCCACATTTATGACTGTGTAGTTCTCATTCTGGTTTACTAGTAATTCCTTGTAGTATTCATTCCATTGTTTTTCTAATATTATATTTATTTTGTCCTTATCTTGCATTTCACTTTTTAAACTCTTAAATACTTTGAAACTAAATCTTTGAGAACCCGTAGCATTATTTTAATATTTTTATAAATGTTTCCCATGATCCTCTCTGCACCTGTCTAGTCAATTTACTCGTTATTGGTCTCTTCTTTTTATAATCAATAGTCGTCTTGTGACTTCTACTAAACCATTTTTGAATAGGACTGTTTTTTATCGTACACATTTATTTAATTCTTCATTCCATATCTTAAGTTTATTGGATTTTCTTCTAAATTATAATCTAATACTGCTTATGCAGTTTTGTTACATTTTATATCATTTTCCAATATAAAATATATATTTATTGTTCTCCCTTTTATATTTTTGTCTAATATGGTTTTATATAAATGTCTTACACTAATTCTTTTAACAGCTGTACTTAAAATATTTTTCTACCTCATTTTTTCCTCACTTTTTGCCATATATAATTCTTAGGCAGTTTTATTTTTGAACATACTAAATAGTGATCAGTATCTGCTTCTGCTCCTCTATAACTTCTATTATCTGTAATATATGAGCAAATATTTTCATTTGCTATAATATAATCAATATTTGATGTTTGTCCTCTTTGAGCCCAAGTATATTTATGGATTTCCTTGTGGGGGGAAAAGATAAGGATAAGGATAAGGATAAGGATATATGTCCTTAGTTGATATGTGTGCAGAACTCTCAGATGATGTCCACTAAACTTTAATTGTTTATTCTTGTCTTCCAATTAAGTAAGTACTGCTATATTGTCCACTCTAGCGTTTAAATAAGGGAGTACTTTTTTCCTCCTTCATTGTCTTATATATATATTTCAAAATTTTATTTTATATTGAAGTATGCTCATGCATAAGATGTCAAATAATATAAAAAGTAATCAATGAACAGCTTTCATTGATGTCAATATCATATATTGCTCACTTAAGAGACATGCTTCACAGTTTCCCTCCGTTTTTGTATGGTATTATTTCAAATGGAAGCTTCATTAGACAGTGACGTATAGTCCTGTAGAAACTTAACACCATAACTTTGAAATTTGAACAAGCAATCCATAGATTACCTTTCTAAAAGTGCTTGTATTAAGACCCTTGCACAACCTCTGAAATGACTGCGGTATGGTTCATTAATACCCTGTAGATTTCTTCGGAAGGTTCGTGAAAAGTTCAAAATTAGTTGAAACAAGAAATGACTGCATTATGATACAGATAGATTATCAATTAATGCAAAATTCTGTCTATACTATCAATTAGTACGGGTAAGTTCGAGATAAGGAAAAAGATATTAGAGTAAATACTGGCAGAAAGGAAACGGTAACGTGAAAGAGTAATCGCAAGAGAACGGGAATGGAAAGACCGGCGAAGAAAGGAAGATAATATAACATTAATTAATTATTAATAATAATATAAAATTTAAGTGGAGATTGAATAGAAAGAGGGCAACATTTATCCACAACACTGATTTTGCACTTGGGATAGTATTCAGTATTGGCCACGCTTAGGGCTGATTAACTTTCATATCAACTAATGACTGTGGAATCGTATAACTGAAGTAATTATGCCAAGCGTGATACATTATGAGAAGATGCTCCTAGCCAATTTTCAGCATTCCCAATAAACGCAACAAACACACAAGTAAAACAACTATGGCAAAGGAAAGAAAAGAAATGAAAAGCCCCGTTTTACTGTTACAAAGCAGATTATCTCATGCTAAAAAGATTAAAAGTATTAACCTGCTTAACTAGAGTAAGTTTAGTGAGGTCCAGCCTTGATTATCTTGATTCCACGGGGATTTAATAAAAAGAGAGAGAGAAAATGCATTCTGCAGGTTGCCATAGCAACAGGCGATTCCTGCAAACGAAATCTGAAAAGAACTTGCCTTAATCGGATCCGCTTTCCACCCTCAAGTCTTCCTTTATTAGCTTTTCTCTTCTTATGTGGAAAAGGAAAACGCACGTTTAGAAGAATTCTCCTTTTACATCCTCTTCTTCTAGTTTTGCTATACAGCGAAAGAACGGTCTACTTTTATGCAAGTGCAAGCATTTCTCATCTTTTTATTTCGCGATCAATGACGAGGTGGCTCGAGAATGAATCTTCGTACAAGAAACTCACAAAGAGAGTGTAATGATGTTTCTCTATTGCCATTCTTTTATTATTCTGGATTGCTTTATCCAATCGTATCCACGTGTAGAGATGATATCAGGATGCCCCATAATTGATGCCCCTTTTCTCTACTTTATCTTTTCATGTGTATAACGAAATTATGAGGAGGTATATTACAAAGCAGATGCAGCGGTTCGAAAAATATATTGAAGGGCTAGTCAAAGAGTCTGTGATTAAATAGTAGAGATACAGGCGTTAAAGATTTCCTCTACACTCCGGAAGATTTCGAACATGGAATATTGTAAATATGTGCAGATATTTGCAAGAAAATTCATCAACGTGCACACGCGAGAATATAATGAGTATGATACTTAAAAATAAGGATATCGTCACACCTAAGAAAAACATACAGAAATTGCCAAGCCGTATCATAATTAACGCCAAAACAAACTCATCTCCAAATGGGTATCTGTTGGTAAACTAGTAAACCGAGAGGTGAAATATTTTAAACAGAATACCAATTTTAATCATACATTAACTATTAAGACAATACTAGAAGAGCATATAGAGTTAAACCAACCAACCAACCAACCAATATATTTTTATTTGTTGATTACATGAAAGTTGGCCAAGATTTGCGGGATCAAATCCAGCTGAGGCAGATTGACTTTTGTAGAAGTAATAATCTCCAGCGCAAGTCCTCCAGGAGGAACTTATGCCTTACATCACGTTAAAGAACTCCATACCTGAAAAAAGAAGTCTCTGGGCAAAATTACCGGTCATTTCACGTTCAAGCAATACCTTAGCATCACACTAGATGGTACTTGTGGCGATGGGTTGACAATCTCTCTCTCTCTCTCTCTCTCTCTCTCTTTCTCTGACATCTGCAGGTGTTAAGTGAATCTAAATTTGAATGTTCATATGGTCTGTTAGTCGATGATGATTACAGAAAGTTTTCAATAAAGAAAATACTTATGCTTTGGGAGATCCTAAAAAGCAATGTATTTGACAGAAGTAGTAGTAGCAATGGACGTTTTATTGTATGTTTTAGGATACATTCAAATAAATACTACTGTCGCATGGGCCTTACGGCCGTACATGCTAATGTCGTCCTTATAGCAATCAAAAGGGCCATACTCTTATATATATATATATATATACCTGCATACAGACAAATATGGAAATACTTCGATATACTTACGTTTTCTATTAACCATTTTATATACAAATACATAA
The DNA here is from genome assembly GCA_030762175.1 of Metallyticus violacea. Classification (NCBI taxonomy): domain Eukaryota; kingdom Metazoa; phylum Arthropoda; class Insecta; order Mantodea; family Metallyticidae; genus Metallyticus; species Metallyticus violacea. The sequence continues at coordinate 62,967,094 of CM060840.1, forward strand.
ACATGAATGGAACCCTTACTCTTGAGCTCCCTTCCATTTACTCACAACCCCCTCTCCAACTCCCACCTCTTCATTATGGCCATTAACCTCTTTAGGTGGGTTTTCTCTAGAAATATTCCCAAATTGTGTATCTCCCATGCACTAACACTTCCCGGAAAATGTTCAAATTTCTATTGGAATTCGGAAATTGCGGTGATAAATGCTCATTTCTTGAAATCTCTGTTTCCCTGCACTCTGCCAAAATATGCCTCCAGGTATCACTTTCTCCGCACAATGGGCAACTTCTTTTCCCGACAGCATGAACTGTTTTGCTTCATTTCCAAGCCCCTAATCTGAACCATGCGAGACCACTTCTTTCTTCTCTGCCACAGATATCTAAATAATGTCCCCTCCCCCACACCGAATGTATTTGAGCCTGCAGGTTAAGCGATACTTTTTCTGCGTATTGAGATAAAATATTTTGTCTATCTATATCTCGCAAATGTATGTTTTCCAACTATTTGTAATGTCCTCTCCCCTTAACCAAACAAACCCCAATCCAATTTTGTCCAAGCCTTTCCTTATTTTTGATACCCATTCCATATCCTACCGTTCCCTTAGTTGCTCCCTTAGACAGACTACTCGAAGAAGTAATTATACTTCATATGAAGTATCTTATATTAAAATTAAAAAATATTGGTCATATAACTGCAAACACTATAGTGATAAATCAGGGAGTTCGTCAAGGATGTTCGATATCTCCAGAACTGTTTAACATAAATGTTGACGACGCAATCAAGGTATGGAAAGTGGAAGATAATACAGAATTTCAATTTTAAAAAAGGTATAATTTAAACCATATCGTTAAAGAATGTAATTTTTATTTTTAATAGAAATAATTTCAATATTTCAAAATGTGTGGCACATACTTCAAAAGTTTTAAAGGAAAAATTCATTAAGAAATGCAATTGATGTTTTATAAAGTGACGGCAGTATCTGCATTGCTATATGGAATTGAAACATCGACATTAATAACGCTTGTCAAAGGATAGAGGCCTCTGGGATGACATTTGGGATCGTGTGTAAGATCAAAAAAGAAATGAAGATTTGACAAAAATGAGATGCATTAACCTTAATGAAAAAATAAAATAATTCGGAAAGAAATGGATAGAACACTTAGGTAGGCAGCCAGAGCAGGCACTAATGAAGCTAAAGAAAATGATGGAAAACACATTCTGTTAAAAACTACATTCCTAAAGAAAACTATACAGATGTCCAACTTAACTTACCAAATAACTTTTTTCTGATGCCTTAAATGAAAAATTGTTTCAAACAAAAACTTTGTAACATAATGGGAGAGTTCTTGCTGAGGATATACTTTTTGTATCTCCATTAATGTAGATATAGGGAATGGAACTTAATTTTTTCAAATTGCACGATGTACATTTTATTTATTAATACACTTTCCCTCTCCAAGAGCTATTAAAATGTATCACATTGTACCATTTTTGTCAATAAAGCAATATATGTGCAAATGGTAAGGAGTGCATAGTTATTTTAGAAACCGAACGTTTAATGCCTTGGTTGTACAAATTAATTACTAAATGTAGTACTGTAGTAGAGTTCTGAGTTTTGTTTATGATTTCCGATTCATGTAAACAAAGGTACCTTGATAAGGAGGTGGGGTTAAGTTACCCATCTCCCTCACCGCTCAAATTGTCTTTGTGCTGGCTTACATACCAGTGTACTGTAGTAATTCATCAGAACAAGTTACTGCACTGAGCTATTGTGACTACAAATTTCCTTACAAGATGACATGCATGAAGAGAAAGTATAAATACTGCTGATCTAGGGAGGATGTAAGTGGATATAATGGTTTATTTGGTTACATTATTGAAGAGGTTAAATTATTTAGTGAAACAAATGCAGTTAAATGAAAGAAGTGGCGCATTTCTGAATATCCCTTGGAGAGGGTAAGAATATTCTTGAATAAAATGTACACGAGCCATTTAACAAAAAATGATCCATCCCATATCTCCTACATTAATGGAGTTAGAAAAAAGTATACCTTCAGCAACAACTTCATCATGATGTTAAAAAGCTTCCACTTGAAAAAAAAATAATTTGACGCATCTTATTTTGGGCAAGCAAGATAAATGGAACACCCGGTATACACATCGACGAAAAAATGTCGAAACTATATGCAGCGGTATTGTTCAATATAAACACCATTTGAATGTCGATGAATCTAGAGTATGGAGAACCCATATCTACTTTTTATGCATTATTAAGCATATTATATTATTAGTGTTTCTTCTAACTTGCATTTTATCTAAAACAATTAAAATAAAATTTGTAAATGTCCCAAAAGAACATTATCCAAAATTGCACAAAGTCCATAGAAAACAATGCAACCTCATCCACCCACCGCCCAAGGCTGTTAAGCGGTTAGCCCCATTGTGACGGAGATGGCCGGTTGAGTACGAAGTTATGTACTTGAAAGGGAGTAATCATTTATCCACCCAACAACAAGAGAGTCCAGCAGTAGAAGCTAGGACTCCCGCAGAAACTACATTTCCTGCATTAACTTAGTGAAACTCCGACAGAGTTTCCCCATTTCTTGAATAAGTGATATTGTGATACCTGATATGAGTAGCGTTCAGGTTTCATCAACAGGCATAACTGTCAAGCTATATGAAACATTTTAAAAACAAGGTACAGTGTGCATTTTTACAAGATTATCAATTTTATTTATAAATAATGCATGTTTGCGAAGAAAAGAAGAAAGGGCTGGCAATTCTACTATTTTAAATTAGAAGAACGACCATCAAAACAATACTCGTATCCCATGAATCTTGAAAAAGGTTCGAAATTCGAAAATTCGAATCTTCGTGTTTTCGAGTCAAAGCTTAACAAATTCTTTTAAAAACTACGATAAGATTTGTATTGGCTCCATTGGCATCCAACAGAAACATTCATACAAATAAAAATAATAAAATAGATTCTTGTAATTTCGCCAAATGCACGAAACACCAATAACACCTAGCGAGGGCCCTAAATGCCACATTGTTTTCATTTTGCTATCCAGTCGAATCTTCGGAAGATTTCTGCAAGAGCAAATCAAAAATAAACCGGAATGTTAATTTTACTGCTTGTGAGTATCAAGGACGAAACACGCCTTTGTGACTTAATGTGTAGAGGTTTCAGAAGTCGGGAGAAAATCGGGTCGCCTTGCACAGCTATTTTTTTATTAGCAACAACATGCCAGAGCAATAGGCACACGCTTCGATTGCGCAACGCATTCATTTTTTGGCGCGGGAGGCCTAAAATCGGCAAACATTTACGATATTAAGGACACAGTTTGGGGATAAGACGCTGCCTAAAACTCAAGCATATAAGGGACACAAAGTTTTACAGAAGGACGAGAAACTGTGAAAAATGAAAGTTATCAATGTCTCCCAACAAGCGTAAGGGTAACAAATATTCGGGACCTTATCGAGTGTAATGCGATTTATGGAATTGATATAAATTTTAAAAATCTATTAATTTTAAATGAGTTGGGATATCGCAAAATCTCAGTAAGTTGGGATTCTCGAATTCTCACGGAGGTCAAGAGTCTGCACGTGTGGGAGTGTGCACAAAAGCTTCTGGCTCAATACCGGGAACAAGGGAAATATTTATACATAGTATCGCAACTTGTGTTGAAACAAGTGTACACCACTATATTCCTTAGCCGAAGAAAGCGAGCATGTGAAGGAAAAGAGAGGAATCATCTTCTGTCAAAGCAAACACTCGCTTGCTTATCAGCTGAAAAAATTCTTTTGGCAGTTTTCTGGGGCTCCCAAGGCACTGTGTTCTTCGATGCTGTTAATGAACGTTGAACAGCTACTGCAAATTAATAATATTTGAGAAGTTTTTCTTCTCCAAGACAACGCCCGTTCCCATACAGCTGATTTGGCCTGGGAAAACACTGAGGAAATCCTCTGGGACACCCTCTCTAAAGCCCAGGTTTATCACCTTGCGTTTACTGTATGTTTGGGAGGTAAGCGATTTGACAGTGACGTAAATGTACAGGGATTTGAGTGCAACTGGCTGGAAACCCAACCCCATTCTTTCTTCGATAATGTGATTAAGAATATTTCTATCCACTGGGAAAATGTGTTTGTAAAAAGTGAAATTTTGTAGAAAAATGAGACGTGTTCCAAATTTATTTGATTTGGTTTCAGTACATTAAAGGAGGTCTAATCATGTCTGATTTACCTTCACTCGTATTCATATCATGCGCTGCGCTTCTCTCGAAAAAAACTGAAATTAATTCTCCATAGTTCTAAAGGACACTAACTACTCATTGCCTAGGCATATAGCAGGGTCTCACTTGTACACGATATCAGAATATTCGGAGAATTTTTTTTTTAATTTGAAATTGTTTCCTTTTATAATTTTTGCTTCTTCTATTATTAAATATTCGAGAGATCCGAAATTCTGAAGTTTCGTGGGACTCGAGAACCTTTCAGAGTTCGGATTCAAGAAAATTTAAAATTCATGCCACCTCAAAAAAAAAAAAAAATATTACTCTAAGCGCTTCCCTGACTAATGTCACGTACTTTGGGCTTATTTGAGCTTTGGTTTTGGATATATAGTTGGGTGAACCAAAATTCTAAACCTGGTTACTTCAATCAGCTTTCGAAATTGAATTGGTTTTAAAAATGAGGGAAACTCTGCTAGTAGACTTTTGCTTTTCTATTGATAGCTTTTGGAAAGATCCAATTGAGAAAAAAATTTTCCTCCAATTCAGATATATCTACGCAGGTAATCTACACCTTCATGCCAAAATATCGCTACCAAAAGACATAATTCAAAGTGTAATTCTATTCTTCAGGCAATGTCAACATCGGGAACTTTCCACAGTGACCAATTATGTAATTTGTGTGATGTTTGTACCAGGAACTTAATTATACAGACTCCTCGTTTGAGCTTGTGGCCGGCTTAACAGGCATTTTCTTGGCACTGTGAAGCACGCTGTTTGCGGGCGGAGTCGGATATTCATAGCCCCTTAAATTCAAGTGCATAGATTTCTACACACACCAAACACCAATTTTTTGGTCATACAATGACATTTCGTGTATAAGGTGGGTTTTTCTGTACTCCAGTATCTATTGTAATGTGTCGCTACATGGCCATGTAAATAAAACCATGCTTAGTCTTTAAAAAATTATACGCGGTTCTTTAGAGCGAACATTAACAATATCCAACACCCAACTGCGGAAATTAACTCTACTCACATTATTGCGTGTTTGCAATTCCAGAACTATAGTTATACGGTTTTAATTTTAAAGTTTGATGTCATTCCAAGCCAATGTTTGCGAAATTCCTGACTCCTGTGCAAGCTTTCTCAGAGATTTCTTTGGAATTCATTCATACTTTTTTCCGAAGTCGTCGAGTTTTCCTCTGTAAGAACACAACGTTTTATTCTGCTTCTGATCCTGTATCCTATATCCCTAAATCTATTCACAAGATTGCGAATCGTTTGTCTTCGAGGCGCATGGAACTGAGGGAATCAGTCTACTCTCTTCTCTACAAGGAGTTTGTTGTCACACAGGAATGATACATGAAGATTCTGCGTACTAAAGTACACGGACTTTTTTATACTATAACAGCGCTAATACTATAATTCAGAAACACGTGGTCTCACAACTTTCAACTTCTGTACAGCACAGTATTCGCATCAACTGATTAGCCGGCCTACGGAGAGGTGGTAAAGTTGAGCGGGAAACAGAACCTGTTAGAACAGGACAGGCAATTTCCGTTAAGTAGGCCACGCGTACAAATGAAGGTTCTGTATATTAATATTTATATTTCTATGAGACTGACTTCAACATATGACACCAATTTCCCTACCTCCACATGTTATCTACTATGCTGTTACTTTTCTTAGACTTTGCTTTAAGTAGCAGAGTGTGCGTCATGATGACTGGTACCACAGGATATATATATATATATATATATATATATATATATATATATATATATATATATATATACACACATTCTTAGAGGTACAGAACATGGGAGATATTTCTTAAAATAAAATGGAAATGATCACTAACTGCTGCAAGAGAAACACTGTGCCATTCAAACAAAACTTTATTTATACGTTTAATTCCTTCCAAAATTTTGGATATCTCTTAATTCATTGCTTACATGAATTTTGTTTATGGACCTTGTCTTTATAAACAGTAACTTCAAAAAGTTATCTACAGAATTTGAATCAGAGGGATTAAGTAATGATACTTTTCTTTTCTGACAACTAAGTAGTGATCTGAAATGTTGAGAGTAAGGTCAATGTATAAATTAAATAAAATAAGGGTGATATATTTAGGAAAATTGTGTCAATAAATTCAAATAATGGCATATAAGAGTAAAGACAATATAAGATCTAAAATTATATTTCAATACAATAATACTGCAGATATTAATACATTTAAATATTTAGAATGCACTATATTCATATATGAATAATCTGGAACAAACATAAAAGAGCAAAAATTCAAGTATTTAAATACTATAATTCTCGGTAACTCTAGCGAATGTAATATCCAAGCAATTCATTCAATTTCACGCAATTATAATGAAAATAAGCACATACCTTATGATAAAAGTGTTGGAAAGATTGTATTCCTACATTTACACATTTCTGACATCTTTTTAAAAAATTGTATTTTACATATATCAGTACATCTTCCGAAAATGAATACATTTCTGATTTGGTATTTTCTTTCAGTTTTTTCTAATATGAGGGAGGAATGTTCCATACACTTTATTTGTCAACTTCTCACATAAATAAAAATAACATACTGTCAATATGTCATTCCCATGTTTTTACATTTATGACATTCTCAATAAAGATAGGTCCTATTATTCTGTATGCATTTAATTCGCACTATACATAAGATTCACTGATGCAAGGGGATTTGTTGTATAAAATTGCGTTATTCTGCACTTCAGTACCTATTATTACGTATCATGCTCCATTTAAGTGGATCGATTACTCTATCAATAACATTCTGTAATACCCATTTATCTGAATTTTCAGGATCAACAGACTCGGTTTCGGAAGGTGAACTGATGTGTGAATGACAATCTTCTAAAATGATTCCAGAAATGTTTTTGGATGTAGCAGGACAACTTTTCCAATATATCCTGTCATAAGGTACGCACGTGTTTATTTTAAGTGTAATTGTAATTACGAAAACTTTAATCAGTTGCGCGGATGTTATATTTGCTTTCCCGGGAGTTACCGCTCTGACAGCCGACATGCTAGCTGCCGAAAAACGGGCGACAAATACATGAAAGACCCGACATATTGGGAAAAAAATGAGAGCAAATGTAGATGCTACAGGCAGAAATGACCAAAGCATGATAAATGAAATTGATGATAACAGGAAATATAATTGAAACATCTTGTTTTCCAATTCCACAAAATGTTTTGAATTAATAAACTCTTGTTCGTACATGCGCAATAATTTACTTCTGGTATTTTTAAACTATAAAATTTTCAGAGCATTTTAAGTAAGATGTTCACAGCAAAACAAAGCATATTTGAATACTTAGTTGTGGACAGGTTGTTGTTAATACAATTAAATAAATAAGAAATTAAAAATTACAAGTGCAATTTTTCATACCTTTCATTTTTACTTTAATCAGTATGTGGTTACCCAAAATTAGTCCATCGAGAAAATAATACTTTGACTATAGCCTACTCACAGTAACAGTATTAAGCACAACAAGGAAGAAAAAATAAAAGAAACTGGGAAAATGAACTGTGCAGCTAAAATAGAAAATTAAGGTAAATCATTTATTGACTAAAGGTTTAAAATTCCGTACAAAGTTTGCCCTAAAACTATTTGGGAACAACGATGTTAACGACCAAAATATTTTTTTTAGTACGTTTATACTTAGTCAACGTTTTTTCCCTCTTTGAATGCATATTCATATGAAAATAAAATCTCATGTGAAAAATGTTAATTGGAATACTATTTTTAATCTGCGTTTTAAAGTCTAGTTTGTAAGTTACGCCGATATTTAAGGTAGTCTCTAAAATGTGTTCAAGGATCAAAGAAAAGTTTACCATTCACAGAAAAAAGAGAAAAGTTGACAGATTACTGAACTCTCTAAAGGCATTAATAAAGCAGCACTGAAAAATCTGTACTTGTTAGACATTTCTGATTAAACAACAGATCTATTTTAAACTGTGTTTGACGCTTGATTCCACTAATGAAGCATCACAGGCTGTGGACACTGATGGCATATGAGATGAAATTATACGAACCGCAGACCTTCCATTTATGACTGCGTGCCTTAATGACGTTGGCTACCCGCGTGGGCGAAACAATGGTTTCAAGTTGTCTCACTCTGACGTGGTTGCATATACAGATAGCAATATTTAACTTTTGATGGCCAGCGTTTTTATTTTGGCAAAATGAATGGTGATAAACATACGATTTTAAAACTTTCAATATAAAAGCTATTACATTTTGCATTGAAAACCTGGTCTTCTGAATAAATGCATTGGTGTATTGAGCATTTTTTCCATTTAGCTATTTTTAATCAGAATTTTCAATGACGTTTTTCAACTTATGGTAGTATTTATACCTCGACGTACCGACTTTATATAGTGGCATAGCAAAAAAGAAATCAAACTTCTCCTGACTTCGCCGTGCTGTTTAGGCAACTTCTCTGCCTTACCTTTGTAGAGCACAGTATATGTTCCCAGGCGTGTATAAGACCGATTGCGGCAGCGCAGGGGTAGTAGTTGATCGATTGTGACTGCATAGCATACAGCCAGGTACTTTCGAACTGTCAACAAGGAGATATCTGTTACCAACCTAAGCATTTTCCTGATGCAATGCGACGATAAAGCCTCTTTTGTGGTAAGGAAAGAAAACTGCGTGTTCCATCACGAGAGCGTCCCAGCATACCGGTCCCTCTAGGGGATTGAATTCACAGCTAAATATAATATGCCTATCCTTCCTCATCCTCCGTTTCTCCAGATTTTGCTTCAGCTGATTACTACTGTTTCTGAAAGTCAAACTTGTTCAAGAGGCGGAAATGAATTGCAAGACGGATTCAAAGATTGATACAGACGCTGGAAGAAGTGTGTCACTGCCCGAAAGATTTACTCTGAAGATGGTGTTGTTAAAATATTCCATTTTTTTCTATAATATTTTCTACATATGTTCAGTTTCTTTTAGACTCTTCTAGTATACTTAGGCAAATCGGGTACGTGAGACTAATCGAAAACCAACTTTTTTCATAATTCTTCGCCTAAAAATAAATTATTAAAAAAAACAAAAACGAAATGACGTTTAATTAAAGTAGTTAAATATTTATACTTATCTGCAAACAAAATTCGGTTGCGATAGCTTAGTTTCCTTCTACAGACTCGAATCTGAGGAGATTTATAACTCTTTTAATTGTTTAAAATGAGGACGCTGTAGCTTGAGCAGACGGATTCTGTGGCCAATATAAAAGTTTCTGGAAGATAAAACTGGGAAACCAAATTTAGGCTTTAAAGAATATTGGGATAATGATCATGGTTTCCTTATGGATGCAGTAAGCAGGTTATTGATCACTGAAGAAACTACAGCGACCATATCTGAATATTTTAACAGATGTATACAGCATAATTCATTCTGTAGGCTACTGTCGCAAAGAACTGGTAATCTCAAGGGACGCACCTAAGCCTGTAGTCGCAAAACGCCAGCCGATTGTTTAATAAATGTTAAAAATATGGGAATATTAAAATTAAAAGGTAACTTTAATTACTCTACTTACTTCATTTTATGCACTGTATTCAAAATCAAAATACTCTCTTATTACTATTGGCAATGCAGGGCGTTTTGCATGAGGCAGCCGAGACATGTCGACATTAATGAAAATCTAATTAATGCCAAAAATACTATAAACATAGCTCTGTAATGTTGTAACACTTTTTTAAATTATGACACTATGGCTATCAATAGTGTGTTATTTAAATTAAATTGTGATAATATAAAAGTTCATGTTTCATTCATCTTTAATATTTTTGTATATAAGCTTATTTCTCTGGTACTTTGTCTGTTCATATACATTAGTCATTATTGATATTTCACAGGCCATTTACCTTCCCTTTCATACTGCACCGTTCTGCTGCTGTAAACAATTGCGTATAAATAAAGCAAAAAGAGTTATAAATAAAAAATTGTCATTCTATCATAAGGTACTCGATTTCGCGTAAACTAAAACATATAAGAGAGTTAAAGAATTAGTTTTAAAAACAATGTCATAGTAAATGCTATTTACCTAGCACTTCTATTGGGTTTTATGCTCTAAAAATTCTCACAGGAGGGCAGACACAATCATAAGGGCTTAGACAAGGCTAGTCTGCACAGTAACGAAAATTCCATAAAATCCCCTTCCCTGACAGTGACTTGAAAAATTAATAGTACACTTGCGCAAGGCAGGCTGAATCTTCGACACCGTGTTATTGGGTGTTAGGCTATGTAAGTCATAGGCAGTGTAATAGTTCAAATAGAAATTAACACATACGAGCCAACACACTAATGTTTGGTACCTCTGGTACCGTACAGTCTTTAACGAAAGCTTCACCAAAATAGGATTATTGAATTATTGGCATCAACTTAACAATGAGTTTGTTTCTAATTGTTGTGGTAAAATTACAGGTTTCCAATCTGAGTAAGGTGTTTTATTTAATTTCTATTATGTAAAAAGAATTGACATTACCTCTGAAAATTGATATTGGTCTTTAATGTTACTACGAATGTGGGGGTATTTTTTCAGTAGTTTTGGGAAAATTCGCACCCAACTTTATTTAAGAGCTGGGGCATGCAATTTGAATTCTTTTCAGAGATCGCCAGATTATTAGTTTCGAGGCTAGCTGAAGAGAACTTCTATATACACCATTGAAGATAAGCTGTTACTTGTACAAGGACAAAATGGTAGACACAAACAGTTTCTAGGAGGAAGGTATTGCAATGGATGATGGTGTAAAAATACAATCTAGGCAGTGCCAGAGTTTTTAAGATTGTATAGAAAAAAACGAAAAATTGAGCAATTAAAATTACTCTTTATTTTTGTATAAGTATTTAAACTAAAACAAATAAATGATGAAATTGTTGCACTAATTTTTATACTTGCAAATAAACACCCCTCTGAAGGACGGTTGTTCATTTTAGTTGCAACAATACATTGCATTCACTGTCTTTTATCCTTTACACTCCCAAATTTTTATGTACACTGGAATTATCTGGTATCCTAACTTTTACTATAAACCATCTCTGATTTCCCACGTTCTTTCCGTTAATATGAATCGTAGATACATGAAATGTCTTTGTGGCGGAATGTGGTATTTACACACAGCAATACAGAAAGCTTTAAAAAGCATGCGTTACCCACAGCAAGGCGAACTCAGCCGTTTTCAAGGCTGCAGCGAAGCGTACAATATTTCATCCGGCCATTCATGCAGTTCTTGCATTGAAACAAGCCATAGAGGCCAAAGAAAACTTAAAGCAGGGTTCTTCAATCAAAATGAACGGTTATTTAAGGGTTTCTCAATAAGTGCTCCTCACTTTTGTTTATATATTTTATACTTTCAGACTCCAGGATGTATCGTGAATTAAAACACACAAAGGACGCAGTGTGTGTTAGTACTTCCAACTTCCATTTAAGGAAATGGTGAGATGGTACCCAATTCTTAAAGAATTAGAATTAGAAAGCCTAACAACCAAACACGCTTAGAAAATGCCAACAGGTTCAGTATGTACGTACTTTAATTGCGATAAATACATACTCTAGGTTATTAAACCTATATTTAACAATTTAGTAAATTGTTACATTCGAAAAGGAAGGTTTTCGCACCAATAAATACTTTTGGGTGGATGCAATGATTCACATTCTAAAAATAATTTTTATTTTATTTTCATTTTCAATACCATAATAAAATCTAAAGGATTTCAGGATTGATGACTTACAATAATAAGTTCTCCATTTTCATATAGTTATGGAATGCTTTTCATTCATTTCTACTCATAAAATAGAAAGTTGAAATAAGCCGAGATACGGGAACGACGCCAAAACCTTACCTTGATGCGGTTACAGGTTTAAGAAATGCTGACGATAGGATGCATTCAGTTGTTTACTGTCCTGGTATACCTGCAGTTTCGTATAGAAAATGAAAGACTTCACATGAAGAGATTTTTGAATTGATGACACGACACTTGGGCGTTCTAAAATTTCTTTGCCTGACCAAGAAAACACAAGATTTAAGAGAAATGTGTTTTTTTTTATAAATCTGTTAAAGCAATTCATTTGCTCCAACGTCTTTTGAAATGTTTAATAACCCCAGAAAAATAAAATTTGTCCAACTGTGAAAAATAAGCGCCTGTCTCTGCTTCAACCTCATCATATGACACGAATCTTCATCTACCCAGCCATTCCTCCAGATTTGGGAACGAAAAGTAATCACTGGGAGCCAAATCCGACGGAGATGGAAGCACTTGGAATCGAAGATCATGCAGTTTTGCAGCAACAATCCCAGTCGTGTGTGAAGGCACATTTTTGCGATGAAAGGGAACTCTTTTTCGTAAGGTGTGGACGTTTAGCTTGAATAGCATCCTTCAGTTGGTTCAGTAGTGAAGCGTAACACTCTCCGTTAATGGTTCTGCCCTTCTGAAGGTAGTCTATGAGCATAACACCACAAGAATCACAGAAAACTGTAGCCATGACATTTCCTGCAGATGGAATCGTTTTTTGCTTTCATTGGTGCACTTTCGCCTGTTTGCACCCACTATTTGGGCTGATCCTTCGTGTCTGGCGTGTAGTGATGGATTCATGTTTCATCTACTGTTATAAAACGATCGTCACAAACAGGTGACTACACTTACGCGTCTGAAAATTTAGTGCGCCATCTAAAAGATGATACTTAACCATTATCGTAGTAATTTGGCCATTATGCCGAGAACTTTTATAACACTCCTTGTATAATACGCAGCATAAGCCCGAACTTCCATCCCTAATGGTTACTATCACTACATTACATTTTACAAATCTACGAACACTTTACTAATAGTAACATAAGACAATGATTTGTTGTATGAATTTAGAACCGGCTTACTGTTTAAACTACATAAAGCGGTTATATCGAAGTCAACATCATTATAGAATGTGCAAGTCTTTTCGAAGTGCAGCTCTTTGCTAGTATTCATTATCGAACTGAAACAATGTGTAATTTTAATAAATATCTTATATTTTTAACTTTGTAAACGTTGTCAGGAGATGCGTGGCTACTCTATATTCGAGGTGTGCCAAAGGCGCATGTAAACAATGGCAATACGTATTAATATCAGGACCTTTACTGAATGCTCTTGCATTATTGTCTGCCATTTGCTTAACCGTCGACAAACCTGAAGGAAACCATATACCGGGTGTTAATGAAATAACAGCAATAATATTAGAGACTGTAGAGGTATGCGGTGAGAAAGAAGTAAGAGTAGATGCATAAGTTGTATTAAAGAATCTGAAGTTAGTGCTATAAAAACATCCAATATACCGGACTAACCCCATGTCAGTACGGCACCAAATATCGATTAACGGATATAAATACTTATGTATGGATAAGGTGACACACTGTGGACTCGAAGATCGCAGGTCCTGCAATCTAGGCTAATTTGTTTCTTTATTTCAAGCTTTTACTTGACACCAACTGCGCAAAAGAGAAATACTCCAGAACTTCCGTTCGTTATTGTGTGGTATCGTTTCAAATTAAAGCTTAATAGTAAGTGGTCTACTGGTCCTTTACAAATGTAATGCCATAACTTTGAAATTTCAAAAGGCAGTTTATATATTTTCTATCTCATATTGTGTCGGTCCTGGTGGTGTAGTGGTTACCATATTTGCCTCCTAAACCCAAGATCGCGGGTTCGAACCCGGCCAGGATCGATGGATTTTTTCGGGGCATAAAAATCCTAAGTATGGCTTCCTTCGGAAGGAAGTAAAGCCGTGGGTCCCGTGTCGTACATTTACGGCACGAAAAAGAACCTCAAGCCTGAAAGAGAGGCCTCTGAGCAAAATTTGTCGGCCGTTTCACGCCCTGAGTTAAATGGGACGCTGATGACCTGAGCTGTTAAAGAGCGTCCATAAATAAATCATTCAAAAAAAATTATCTCATATTGCTAGCCTAAGATCCCTTCGGGTATACTTTCTGAAATTATTGCTATATAATTCATTAACACTCGATTGCCTCAGTAGTAAAAACGGGCGTTAAACACCATTAAAAATTAACGCCGGTATATGACTTCTTCAAATTTTGATGCAATTCTCCATCGGAGGAGGAAGATATGTGATATATACTCTGAAGGTAAGAGATTCAAACTGTCCAGAAGAGGGCAAAGAACTGTCCGATGGAAACAATGCGGGTTATCTGCTGTTGTATGCATCACGCAAGGTTTTGAATTACGAATTTCCCCTCAGATTTTGATGATTTTGGAGAAAGCTAGTAACCGAAAAACTTTGTAGAATGTATAGAGAAAATAACAAGTGTTAGAACCGCTGCCTAAACACCGAGGATGACTATTTTTAGCCTTAGTAACTAGAAATGGATATATTGTGTAAGTTAATAACCAGACACATTCTCTGTACACAAATCGTTCTATATTTCGTTTAACCTACAGTTATATTATGAAACACAACAAGTTACAATGTTGATTTTAGTAAAGGTGTGTTCTCGTTAACCTGCTATTAGCAGTAAAACCTGTATTCATTTCCGCTACGCTTTGAACTCCAATTATCGTTAACGACGAGTTTTCTGATTTTATTAGCGTGTACTAATACTCTGGTAGCTTGTTAGCCGCGCTTTTTATCCGTTATAGCCAATGCTTGTTACCACTCTTGACAATCTGCAATGAGATAAGTACAATAAAAGCGTTTTTCGTAGAAAAGGGCAAAAATCCTAAATTAATTACAAGAATTAAAAGGTAAAACTGTATTTTAGATTTTAAGCTCTTAAGTAGCCTAAAAACGCAAAATAGGTATTTCCTACAGCAAAAATAATATTAAAATGTGATTTTTTTCTCTCACACTAGCCGCGTCTTAGATTAAGGTTTGAAACCTAGTAAGATAGGACAAATTTGAGGTCACGGTCGGGACTCGAACCACGAATTTTAGGCTTGATATGCCGATGACTTACCATCTGAACTACCATGCCCTCGCATATCTCCTCCTTGTTCTATTTTATCCTGAACACATCTAAATGGAACCTTCGAGCACTTTTCTAGTCTCATCTTAAGGAGAAAAAATCTCTGTAGCGCAATAATCTTAGATGTCCTCAGAGTACAACTGACTTACATTGGCTAGATTATGTAGCACGGTATACGAGGTAATAAGAGCGTCGGCATGCCAAGCAGTAGATCCATGTTTTAAATCCCGGCCGTAGCAAAAAAATGCTTTTATTTGCAAAGAGCAGTCTCTGAATTGTGTTCAATTTTTTTAACCCAATTAGGCTCTTCGCACATGAAAGAGTTAATCGAAAATGCAAGAGTTCTTTCCAGCAACGATTCTGTTCCAAAGATGGGACTGCAAATATGTCTTTTAGCATTTTTACTGCGATGCTGTTACTGTGCATATTTCGTACGTAATTAACGCTTTAATTTAAGTGTATCACGGAATGCCGGAGGCCTTTCAAATGAAAATAATTAATTAACGATTACTCAGCGATTTATTTATAAGAAGAGCGAAACTCTAGATAAAACGCATTCAGTAATTCGGCAATCAAATGCGGATCTAATGTTCATTTATTCTAATAAAATAGTTATAAATAGGGTTATCATGGAAATGGAGAGAGATAAGAAATCAAAGAAAATAATGCTTGCAGGCCTTTGATATCAAGAATGGAAAAAATATTATGTGGTTCTTATTAATTTATTTGGCATTCTACATTTAAATTTTATATAACGACATACGAGTGTAGCACTAATAAAGCTACAACAATAATATTGATGACGTTACCGTAACAAAGACGGATTTTTAATTTATTACTAAAATACATAATATTTATTCACAAATCGCAGTTTTATAAATTACTGCTCATTTAAAAATCTTCGACAAACCATTATTCATTTTTAAAAAGAAATTTTCTAAGAAAAGTTTTCAAACACTTTTTATTAATAAACTCCAATATTGTTGGGCAGAAAAGTAATTATTTTGAACAGTATTAATGAATTCAATATTTAATAAAATGCTACAATTATGTCTATATATCTTTCAGTTTAGTTTCTTTGGTTCCAAAGAGGCATCTTTTCTGAATACTCTTCCTTTCCTGTCCCTATATCAGACAAATATATCCTCCTTATTTTAAATTCCAACGGCCAGATGACGTCACTTTCCTTTTACTTTCTTTCCTACTTATTTATTTCGGCCTTTACGAGCGTCGAAAGCTACCATTAAAAATTCGTATTATATTCTTTTGGCATATTTGATAAAATTCCTTTTTCACGTTGACATAGGAAGCTACTGTTGGAATCTCTGTTTAATTTATTATGTTATACAATTACTTGTTTTGAAATTCAAGCTACGAGGGTTGGTCCACAAGTTTCTGGCCTCGCCGATAAGCATTAACACCTTCACAAAATCCTTATCTGGTGTCATACCTTATCTGTTAAGTAAATAATTGCAGCTGTAACTTTCAGTTGTTCAGATATAGTTACACAAAAAATGCTATGTGTAAAAGATTGTGATATGTTCAAAATGAAATTAAACAGCGATTGGATGGTGTATATGAGGAATCATATTCTAACGTAAAAGAATGGGCCAAACTTTTTCGATTGGATCGAGAAAGCATTGAAGACGAAGAGCGAGCAAGTCGCCCCTTGGAGGTGCTCACTCCTGAAAACATCGCTCTTGTGGAAGGAGAAATTATGAAAGACCGGCGGCTCAAAGTTACAGAAATAGTAGCAAGATTGGGCCTTTCTAAAACCACAGTCCTTCGAAATATTCATGAACATTTAAACATGAACAAAGTTAGTACAAGATGGGTGCATAGACTTCTTTCCTCAGTCCAAAAGAAGCAACGAGTCATTTGTTGTCAGGCCTTTTGGAGATCTGCCGTGGCAACGAGAGAGAAGTTCTGCAAACCATTGTTACAATAGATGAAACTATGGTCTTCTACTATGATCTCTTGTCCAAAAGAGAATCAATGGAGCGAGTGACGTAAATCTGTAGAAGCACCGCCTCTAAAGGCCAAGGTCATTCAGTCAACCAAGAAGATAATGGCCACAATCTTTTGGGACTGAAGTCAATCTTCATTGACTTCAAGGAGAGGAACGCCACAGTAAATGGGGAGTACTATGCTGGCCTACTGCACAGATTACGTGCTTCCATGAAAGAGAAAAGGCCAGGAAAGCTGAGTGGTGGTGTGCTCCTTATTCAGGATAACGCGCCTCTGCATATAGCTCTTTTTGCAAAGGAAGCTGTGAAGAAATGTGGCTTCAAAGAGATAGATCATCCACCCTAAAACCCAAATCTATCTCTCAGTGACTATTTCCTCTTCTCAAAACTGAAGAAGGACCTCCGAGGAAGGAAATTTATGTGCGACGAAGTGATGGATGCTATTTGTGCCCATTTTGCAGACAAGACTTGTGAAATATTTTTTTTTGTCTTTATCATACCTAGAAAATCATAATTTCCTTCTAAACCCAAGGTCGCGGGTTCGAACCCGGCCAGGATCGATGGCTTTTTTTCGGGCGTAAAAACCGTAAGTATGGCTTCCTTCGGAAGGGAAGTAAAGCCGTGGGTCCCGTGTCGTACATTTACGGCACGATAAAGAACCTGAAGCCTGAAAAAAAAGAGTCCTCTGAGCAAAATTTGTCGTCCGTTTCACGCCCTAAATAAAATGGGACGCTGATGACCTGAGAAGTTAAAGAGCGTCCTTAAATAAACAAATCAAAAATACCTAGAAAATAGTTAGGTTGGAATCTTATGAACCTACCCTCGTATATTTATCTCTGTTGTGTTTTTAACATTTAATACCCGAGTTATGGTACTCTCGGTTCTATGTGCCACACTTTAGGAATTGCTGTGATATAATGAACATACATGTTTTAAGTCAATGATCGAATGCATCTTTCTCGAATTTATCAGAAATTGGCTTGCTAATTGATTTATTAATAATGTGTAGAATTCTGACTTTGTCTACGTGGTTGTCTATGCTTGAATTAATTTTTTTTACGCCGGGATATTTGTTATGCTTGGTATCCTTGTATTACTTTTGTGAATGTATAAACATTTTAATAGTTAAACTATTTTTTAATTTCCTTAAGGATTATTAACATTACAGTATTCAAGAATTTAAACATTATACTATGTATGTGCGCGCGCGAGTGTGTGTGTGTGAGTTACAGTAGCAAATGAAGCAAAATAATCGCACATTCTGGTTATTGTAAACATTTGTAGTGTTTCTTTGTAAATATAGGCAACATAAATGTATAACTTTATATAAAAAATTAGGGATGGTGTGGAAAATGCTGACAGACCTAAGATTTCCCCATACGTTGATTGTTACTCCTGTCTTTGCGGAAAGATGTTTGAATCTTGCTCAAATGTCAATACATAATCATACATATTTTTGGGCGGTAATAGTATATTTAATTAGAACCTGCTGATGTAATTAATTACCATCTGCTTTGGCTATATCACTATAGCACCAAACATTAGCAAAACTTTCAAGTAAATTTTGTTTAAATCAAGGTGACTGTCGCTTAAATGTTTGTGAAAACATTAAGAAACACTTGCTAAAAGTTCACTGGAAGATATCCAAAGAAGTTTTATACCTTTAAATAAGAAAACGAATTTCTATTGTTAGTCAAACATTTTTTGCAAGGTAACATGAACGTAATTTGATAAATGAACAACACATTATTAGACACCATCGTTATTGACGAGCAATAATTATTGCTGAACAAAACATTACATTCCACAAATCTAAATCTAACTAAAACATATAAATAGTTAATCTTATTACTATTCTCTTGTCCAGATACTAGTGAAATAGAACTACTAAGTGGGAGAATATGTAAACTAACATGCACAGTGGTACATTTCCAACTTTCTCCGAAAAGAATGGTAATTGTTGACAATTCCCCAGAAAGTGGTAAAATAAAATTATTTTTAACATTTACTTGAGTTCATAGGTAATGTTCACATTTACCAAGGTTCAAAGTATTTTTACACTTTGACTGAAAAATACATGCAATATAAATTATAAAATGTTCTTGCAACTTCATCTCATATGGTGAAGAGCCTATCCTTGTGAGTCCCTATTCATAGTGTGCTTCCCTATTTAGAAATTGATATTCGTAAACCTAGTGATACAGAGCGTTAGTTAGGAAGTGCTCTAAACAAACATTTCATATTTGTCACAAAAACGACCTCCATCTATGCGTGATATTTTAATACTTTTTATTTTATTTAATTTTTTTTCCAAAATATACAGATATAATTATTATCAACAGAATTTCCTCAGAAATTAAGACGGTGCTACATAATAGAATATATGTTGGTAAAATAAATCGTTTTTTTTTTTGTATTTTCAAATTTAAGCGATTATCAGTTTTTAGGTCAATAAATTTGGTGGTTTGAGCTTAGAATTGAGGAGACCATTTTCTAAAGGTATGGTCACCTTTAGTTTATACATTTAGTTCTTTCTTATTTTAAACTAATAGTGTGTTCGCTTTGAATCATCTTCCAATTCGATTATGTTTTTATTAGATACTAATACACAGCGCTGTGTACTATGGTAAACCAATTTCATGTTTTACAATTGTAGCTGATAGATTATTTAAGCAAATTGGGAAAAGCAGAGGACTAAGAATTGAGTCTTGAGAGACTCCGCACACATAAACTAAACTAAATCACCACCGACGGATGATATTAAGGTATTTTTAACAATTAATGCTATGTAAATCCCCTTTACAGCTGAATAAATATAAACACTTTTATATGGAATTAACTGCTAGGTTTAACATACTTTTACTTGAAAACAGCTTTTCAATTCCACACCCCTTTTGATTTATATGAAAGCACTAATGTGCTTTGTTGTTGTTGTTGTTTTGTTTTTTTTTTTTTTTGTTTTTACTGTTTAAAAATACTCTGGTTAGTTTGCCTCACTTGATGCCGGATATTCCTGAGATGGCCACTCTACTTTCGACATACTTAAAGAAGCTTTAATGCAAATCTTGGGTTATGAGTTTAAAACATTTGCTAATAGGACAACACTAAATGAGGTTGAACTCTCGACTCCTTATCCCAAAGGTGACATGCTGCGGCTGTAATAACATTAGAGGCTGCCTTAGAAACGCTGGTGATATTCCTACATTAAAACTGTCATGATATTACATCGCAACGAGGGATTCTACGAAGTTCGACAACAAACTTTCCTACATTAAAGAATGTAAAAAAGTAAATAAATGAAATGTTCCCTTAAAAGTCCGAGGCAATCTAATGAGTTATAATGAGAGTGGAAGTTAATAACTTGCTTTTCATCACATTTTCCTTCCTCTTTAACTTTTGTTTTGCTTTTATACGGTTTTCCTTCCTACATTCGTCACTTACCGTGCAATCTGAACTTGAGAAACTATAAGAGAGACTGACTACATGGTAAATTATATTTCGCTCTGCTTTCAAAGGCTGGTAGAAGGAGAAAAACTAAAGTTGATAAATCATCATTGGCTTGCCTGACAAAGTTAAGGCCTCTCTGACTAATTTCACGTAGCAATCTTTTCAATGCTGCTTAGCAAATAATTCATAAGCAAACCTACGAGACGTTTTCGTTTGGTGCTATCAAAAGGTTACAAAACTAGGACTAAGGAACAAAAATAAAACAGAATACGGTAATGCGGGCGCAGCGGTTGTGAGCTGTGATCTTCATTAACAATTATTCCGAGTAGAACATGGAGAAATGTGCTTTACAAGTTTTTGTTATCTCGTGCTAGGGCAGATTTGCTATTTCATTATGAATTAAACCGCTATCTAACGTCAAACTTGTAATAGAGTCCTTTGCAATGGTCAGCAGATTTATGGCAACGAAGTAATATTTTGAGTGACATTTTCGCTGCAGAATCGCTAAGTATTTCTGAAAGACGATGGTACACGAGTACAAATCCTTAAAATGTGGAAAAATTATTCATAATATGCATGAAGATGGTCGGAAAACCCGTCGTAAATGTATCATACAGAACTAAGCAGCCTGTGTACTGGAGCGAGGAAAATTGAATGCTTCATCACGACAATGCATCCGCCCATTGAACGTTACTAGCGAACCAGTTTCTCGGTCGCAACAACATGATTACCCTTTCTCACTTCCCCGCCCAGACATCCCTTTGGGGCTTCTTTCTGTTCAAAAAAAAAAAAAAAATTAAAAAGAAGCTGAAAGATCACTTTTAACTGCATGAAGAGATTGCAGCGCGAATCGCAGAATAGGCCTAACACCCTTCGAGAATAGGACATCACAAAGTGAAAAGAAAGAGGTGTATTTCTGCACAAGGGTGGTGACAAAATTTAAATCAGATATGTACTTTATTGGAAATGTGAGTATTTCACACAAACGAGATAAGGTTTGGATTCAGAGTTAAGAAAAATTCGAAGCCACGGCCGGGATTCGATATCTGAATCTATTTACAGGACTAGAACAAAAAAAAAAAAAAAAAAACCATGACAGACATAGCGGAAACACTCATATCAATGGAACGAGTATCTCTCCAAGTTTGATTTCATAATAGGTGCGATGGCGTAGTTGTTAGTTGTACATTAAGCGGTTGGAGCATTTGTCACAAGCTCTAATAAGTGGACACATTCCGTGAGCCAGGTATTCCGCAGACAACTGTATGGAGAATTTTACGTCAATGACTTAAATGAAACCATACTTGACACATCTGTTGCATGCTACGGGTCCGGAGGATCACAAGCACCGTCTTCAATTCTGTGTTGATTTTTAAGAGCGGCTAGCAGAAGACGGTTTTGCTGAGAAATTGATTTTTAGTGACGAGGTCACGTTTCATCAGTGCGGCAAAGTGAACCGTCACAGTGTACGCATTTGGTGCACGGAAAAAACCTGGTGTTGTGGTAGAACACGTTCAGCCTTCTCATAAAGTCTATGTGTTTTATGCAATTTCTTTGTCAAAAGTGTACAGCCCATTTTTCTTTGTGTGGAAAACTTTACCGGTCCAGTGTGCCTGGACATGTTTCAACAGTGACTAATGTCACAATTACATGCGGATAGCCACAGCTTTATTTATCAGCAAGTTGGAACTCCACCTCATTTTCATCATGACGTGAGTACCTCGGTGCTGTATTTCATCGTCGTTGGATTGGAAATGCTGCTTGGAATGACTATTATTTTCTTCTGTGAGCTCTACGTTCACCTGACTTAATACCATGCGATTTTTTCTTATAGGGTTATGTCAAAGATCATGCGTTCATGCCACATGATTTAGCATAGCTACGAGAGAGGATCACGCATGCAGTCGATTGTATCGATCGTCAGATGTTGGGACGTGTTTAGCAAGAGCTTGAATACAGGATTTGAAACATCTGTAAGGCATGTACAAAACTTGGAGAGATGCTCTATCCGCTGATTTAAGCATTTTGGATATGTCTATCATGGTTACTGTTCTATCGACCCACGAAACCAGGGAAGGAATTTGAAACACCCTCTGAAATAATCTACTCATAGTAGTGTAGTTAAGTATAATGCTTGGATCACGAGTATTTGAAAATCGCCTTTAGGGACAAAATATATGCCACGAGATAGTCTTAGAGGTTTCCAGGATATCATACACTAAGATATAATATACACAGATTTGAGGTTGTGGTCGGACAGGGCACGGTAACTCAAATGATAAGCGCCTCCGCTCGGCAAGCCGAATATTCGTGATTCGAGTGCCGGCCATGACCTTGAATTTTTTCTGACTTTTAATTTCATGTCATCTTCATGAGCTTTTTTGTATATTAGACTTGGAACTGTTTGATAGCAACTATTCATCAACGAAAAATCAAAACTCGATGTATTTAATGCAACCGTTTCACGATTATTTGCAAAAATGCGTTATTATATATCAGTACTCAAGCTTGCACATCTAGCTTCTTTATCCCAACTCCGAGTGAGGACGGAGTATTGCTGCTGCAGTGAATCGGCGAGGCGGAGCGAGAGAAATATATCGGGCAGCGCGGTGTTGAGTAAATAGTCATCTCCATTAATGTAACATATTGCAAAAGCAATACTTCAAATATAATGTTATTGAAAATGATGTGACCAATTAACACCTCTTATTATTATTTGGGAAGTACAAGGCATAAGTTTGTGAAATGAGTAGTAGTGATGAAGTTCGAATAGTAGTCTCATTTTGCACAGTCAGATGGCAGCTCTAACGTTATTTTTAGTCATGATGCGCATTTCGTACGCCATTATCTGTAGAGAAGTCATTCCGGTGCTCCGTTATCACGAAACACAAGTCAGCTAGAGCAATGCAAACGCGATATCACAAGACGCCACCAACTCGCTTATCCATTTGTGTGGTATAAGCAGTTTGAAGACAGTGGGTGCATTGCAAACGAAAAAATTCTAGGCGTTCAAGCACAAGTGAGACCGTGAAGCACGTGCAACAGGCGTACACAGGGACAAGAGCGGCCAGCAGAGAGTTTGCATTATTTCAAGCAACTGTGTGGACATGCTATGTTAACCTTCCTATGAAGGTTTGCATCATATAACCTTCAGTTGTTAGTGGAACTGAAGCCTAATGATCGTGAAAAGATGTTACAGTTTTGTACTGACATCTTAAGTGTGCTAGACAATGACAACAACTGCTCGAAAACGTCGTCTTCTGGGATGAAGCCAGGTTCCATCTCTCCATGAAGATTAATTGACGCAATCTGAAGATTTGAGGTTCTGAGAAACCACATGAGACAGCCCGAAGGTAAATGTTTTCCTCGCAGTGACTGAGGCTGGAAGAATGGTTGCTGCTTAATGTTGATTTTGTTTATTTATGGACGCTCTTTAACATCTCAGGTCATCAGCGTCCCATTCAAATCAGGGCGCGAAACGACCGACAAATTTTTCTCAGAAACCTCTTCTTTCAGGCTTGAGGTTCTTTTTCGTGCCGTAAATGTACGACACGGGACCCACGGCTTTACTTTCCTTCCGAAGGAAGCCATACTTAGGACGCCCCGAAAAAATCCATCGGTCCTGGCTGGGTTTGAACCCGCAATCTTGGGTTTAGAAGGGTTACCACTACACCACCAGAATTGACCATTGGTTGCTGCCACAGCTAACACAATATGGGAACGAGTTCATTTTACAGTAGGTTAGCTTCCCACCACATTTCCATTTGGAGGTACGGGAGTGTCTAAACGAAGTTCTAAGAGTCGATGGATTCGTCGTACGACAGAAGCTGACGAGCCAATGATGAAATGGCCCCCAAGATCTGCAGATCTTACTCCACTGAATTTCTTCCTATGGGGTTATATGAAAGACACACTTTATGTGCCCCCAGTGCCAGTGACACTACAAGAATTAGACAAAGCATAGTTAGTGCAGTCTTGCAAATTGACATAAACATACTACAAAATGTGTGGTATGAGATCAAGTATCGGTTCGATATGTGCAGGACTATATAGAACGCTGACTGTTATTCTTTCATTGGAAAAAGGTTGGAGTGCTTACATTACTATGTGCAATTGTGCAGAAATAAATAATTTAAATTATTCACATAATTTTGAATAACCCTATATGTTTGACTATAAATGTACACTTTTTTCGATCACTTTATTTTCATATCATTAATGATAATAAAATATAAATTCACTGTGCAGGAAATAACGTAATATTTGAATATTAAGGAAATAATCTGTAACATTACCTTATATGTGTAATTTAGCAAACTATATTTGTAATATAATTTATCTTTATGGAATTTTCTGGGTGTATGTACATTAATTAGAATATACGTTTACTCCGCACTAAGCAACCTGACCAGATTATCTTGCCGCCGTTCTCTGATTAACTACTGCAGCAGTGCTAGGTAGGGAGTAATAGGGCTAGAAATTCGAGCATTGTTGGGTTGAGAGTATTTTGTAATATTTTTGCTGCACAAAAAATGTCTACAATGTAAAATTGTACAGTTAAGCCTCATTAATCATATTAAAGAAATGGAGTATCTTATCTTATTGTTGAATATTAAGTACAATTAAACTAAAGTTTTTTATTGTTGCTTTAACCAGTGTATAAGGCAGATGATTCGTATTTAAATTTTTACAAACTTTATTTTATGTAATCCTGTCATGCAAAAAATATATTTACATTGCATTAAAATCAAATTTAGAAACTGCAGAGCAAAACATGAACTCTTACAATGAAGAGCTTTTAAGTCCGAATGCTTTTTCTGTACTTCTTTTTCATATAAAACTCGCTCTACAGAAATCCTTTAATTGGAAAGGATTTTTCCCATGAAACCGATTGCTGACTTTACATTTTTAAAGGCGTGCATTTTCCTTCTGTTCTTTTTTCCTTTCAGCGACACAAAGTCGTTAAAACGTTTTGAATGCGACGAAATCGCTGAATGTAAACCGTAATACACTAACGCACACTGTTTCCATAACATGGAGGTCGCCACTAGACCATGGTCTAACCATTTAAAACATATAATACGTCGATCTCTTCGAAATTTCTCTAACATTTTAGTACTTAAATGAGAATATCAGAAAAGTGAGAGATATTTTATTACATAAATGAGAATATAATACAAGTGAGTAGGGTATAAACAAGATTTCGCATCCGTTTATGTCTTGTATATTCATTTCTAAACGCACCCCTTTTTGCTACGCCTAAAAATAACACGAAAAATATCATTTTAGCTACTTGAATCTGTATTCTATTTAATTAATTCAGGGTTGAATATTGCTGACACACAAAACTCATGTTGTTGTCATGATTTCGCAACTTTTAAGCTTTGTTTTTGTTAAAGACCGGTTACCTAATTTCCCTAATCTTGACAGGCATAAAGGTAAAACTTTTTATTTTATTATGCCAGTTTCTTCGAGATAAGATTATCATTTATTAAATTATTAATCGTGTTCATCACTTTAGATTAATTTGCATTTTATTTAATGATATTACACTCATCGTAAAGGAATACACTTCAACAATTAGATTGAAAAGGGAATTATAATATAATTTCTCTAGGCTTTTTCCGCACTCCCTTACTTGCCTTCATAGTTATATATCTGTTGCCTCAAAGAGTTCCAATATTTCCTATGAAATTTGTCCACTCTCCCAGCGCTTCCAAAGATCTTTCCAGAATTTCACGCTCCAGCAAGAGATGCTCAGCAATTTCTTTGACAGTCAGCAAGGAGGCTTCCATAATTTGGAAGTCTTTTCGTAAGGATCTATATCAAGTGATTATTTCGAAAGATATATTGACTTGTCTATTATCCCTTAAAATTATGGCTTTTGTCAGACATGCTTGAAATGACTTGATTAAGGTTTTTGGTACCTTTTTGTCGCCGCGGTGGTTTCGACCGAGATTTACTGATAAGAAAACTGGTTTTGGCCCGATAAAAGACATATTAACCTCTCTTTTGGTCAATCTGTCTGATTCTTTATTGGTCGAAATACTGCGGTAACCAGGAACATGCTTCCATTTGAAGACATTTCCACAAAATCCTAGAATCGATCAGGTGAGTTCTCCTCTTATAACTGAATACAGGCTGAGTTTCAGACACTTTTTTCTTAAAACCTATGGAATTATTTCCAAGACTAAGTATCAAACTTCCTTCAGGTTGGTTGCATAAACCCCAGCTCCTGATCGATTACGACCCGGAAGCCATCTAGTATCTCCAGGATCATGCATTTAGGAGTGTATTAATCCATTCCGTTAGTTATACAAACCGTGGTTATCTGCGGAAAAACGAGTGTGACCACGTTACAGTCTGTGCCTTCTCAAACATTTATTTTCTACTAAAGATATTTATGATAGTAAAATACCAGTAAATTTTTCTGCGCAATAGGCGTGGACCTAAAGGCATCACAGATATGTAAACAAGCAAATCCTTGGAAACTTGTGAACATTTTGTTGCAGTAGTTTGCAGGACCTTCGACTTTTTTTTTGATTTATTTATGGAAGGACCTTCGGCCACCATACTAAGGCTCCATATGTTATTTATGACTTCACTATAGTGACGTATACTCAGTGAAGTGTAAGGCCTTAGTTAGACCTATGTATCGTATACTAACAGTGAACTGCATCAAATATAGAATATAATTATTCAAAACGTAATCCTAACAAATGCATAATGAATATAATTAATTTTTTCTAATAACACCATGGAGCAACAAAATTATACGAGAGTTGCTCAATAAAGAATCATTTTTGACAATATATCTTTACCCATCTTCATAATACTTATAATATATTTGAAATTAGTTCCCATTAGTTACAATGCACCTATTCCAGCGTTTCTACCAGTCTAGAAAGACATGTTGGAAAGCATTTTTTGACAGGTCCTTCAGAATGACTTCCGCAGCCTTCATCATTGCTTCTGATGATGGAAAATGCCTCCTACGAATGTGTTTCTTCAATTTGGGGAAAAGGAAAAAACACACGGGGCTAAATCTGGACTACAGGGAGGACGAGGAACACACTTCAAATTGATTGTTGAGGGATATTCAGCAACAACATTTGCGATATGCAGCAGTGCATTATTGCAGTGCGGCCGTGCATCATCGTGGTGCAGGTTCCAGCTTGTTGTACAGAAATGTGACCTTTTGCTTGAGTGACTCGCAGAGTTTTGATGATATCTCTGCAACATTGCCCAGTTTCAGTTATGTGTGCCGGTAAGACATGTTGGTTTCTTGAATATCGAAAAACGAGATGATCATAACTTTCCCAACAGAATCAACCATTTTCCTTTTTTTTTTTTTTTTTTTTTTTTTTAAATATGTTAGTGATGATGAAGATTTCCACACAGAGCTTATCTGTGTGTTCTCAGAATCGAAACGAGTAGCCAAGTTTCAACAGAATTTGAAAGTAACTCCACATCTTCCTGTAACATCATTTATAACTGCATGCAAACTTGCTCGCGAAAGTCCTTTTGTTCGGGAATCAGTAGTCTTGGAACCCACCGGGCACAAACACGCACAAAAACGCTGTATAGGTTTCATAGGCCTCAGTTGAAGATTTGTTGAGACGAAAGCAGTATTTCAGTGCAGCATATTGTCCGTCTCGTGTAAGCGGAATTGAATATATATCAACTTTCACGTCTTTCACAGGCGTATCACTGTACATTACCCATTAGGCTAACCAACTTTTTACACGAGAAATTACACCTTAAAATTATGATAATTTTAATTTCGTATTATTACACAATGTAGATAAATAACTAAAGCATATTCATATTTCTGAATTTCGGACAAGTATTAAGGCACAGAATTAAGAAAAATGTGATGTAAAGCTGCATATCTGCTTGCTGTTCTCACATATAGAATTAAAATATGGTCACCAAAAGAACGAGATACGTAGAAGATGCTAGAGAAATGTGTAGCATCACATCGAGCCAGAAGAACGTAAGAAAAATGATCGGAATCAAAACGTCGCCGAAGAATTTGATGAGAAGATGGGCAGGCCATACGAGCGTCTGAACTGAAATCGATGAAAGTAGAGGTTCACAGCGTTGGGGTTCTAGGATAAGAAAAAACATGGGAGGATAAAATATACGATGGGCAGACGAAATGAAAAGCAACCTGGGCAACCAAAGGGTAAGAAATTGTTGAAGACCGCAATCTTTATGCGGAATTGCAAATACGAGATTGAATAAAATGCGAAAAACACTGTAAAAGTTAATATTATGTATTTCTATGGAAGATCTTCCCGGTGCGATCACCCTGAGCGTATTAAATATGAAATTATAAAAACAAGCCGAAAATAGCACAAGTATGCAATTAAAACACAGAGTTCTATAATTGTACATATTATACATTGCTACGCTTGCCGCAATTTTGTAGATTATTTCCAGTGTATTTAGAACATTTGTTTGCTGTACGATAATTAAATTAGAAGTACTTAGGGCAAATAAACGAAATGCCATAAAACTCATACGAAAGAAACTAAAACGATTTTCCTTTATCGATAGAGAGCTGTGTTTGGGCAAAAGTTGAGATTTCTTTACATTTTACTGTTATAAAAATAGCTTGGCATAACAAGAGCGAAAATATTTATGATAAATATAAATAAGAAGGCATAAAAATTCTTTTATTTGTTGCTTGTACTCCGAAATGATAAATTAAGAAAAATGAAACAACATTTAACATATTTCTTTACTGAGCTTTTGTCTTTTAACAATTTTTTTTTTTTTTTTTTTTTTTTTGCAATTTTAGCCTACAAAGGGATAATAAAAAGAAATGAAAAAAGAAAATAAATCAAAAGAGCTGCTTTGTGGTTTCTATTTTCTTTTTGTTTTTCTTTGATTTTTATTTACCTTATTTCTTTCATTTTCTAAAAATATATTTTTTGATTTTAATGAACGTGAAGAAACAATGAAAAGAGAAGGAAACTTTCTGGCCTATGAAATTAATAAAAATATTGCTAAATTTTCTCTTATATTCTTTTGCCTTCCACTTTTCAATTATCTATAAGGAATAAAGCAGAAGCACTGCGGCCGCGTTTACGGAGTTTTTGTACATATGCCGTAATATTTTCACAGGTACCTGAGATGCCGACAGTCCCGGTACCACTTGAAGCGGCACAAGGCTCCACTATCAGAACTCGCCGAACTTTGGGACTGCAACTTTTCTTGAGCAGTAAGCCACTGACGCTTTCGATTCTGTAACAGTTGCTATGGAATGAAATGACGGAGAGGAAAATTCGTGTACGACAAATACAGGGGCTATTCAAAGAGAAGGAACAGATTTCAAATAATTCTTTCTTCCAAATTACAAAAGGAGAACCATAATTCCAACGTTCTTGGACAGACAAAAGTTTAAAATTTGAACCGTCTAGGTAGAAGTTCCAATCACGGCCGCATTGGCGCTGTTGCTTGCTATGTTGATTGTCTGTAGTAAAATGGCGACACAATAGGAAAAAGCATTTTGTGTGCTGCAATTAGCAAAACCAGAGTCAATTATTGGAGTTCAGCGTGCTTTTCGCCGTCAGTTTAATAAACAACCGCCTGCGCATAAGCAGATTTATCAGTGGCATCGAAAATTCGTAGATGATGGTTGCATCTGCAAACGGAAAAGCACGGAAAGTCCACGCACACCGAAAATGTCCAGCGTATTCGTATAATTTACGAAAGGAGTCAAAAAAATCCACAGCACGAGCAAGCAAGGAACCTAACATTCCTCAACCAAGTTCTGAAACACCGTCTTCAGCTGAAGCCGTACAAACTGCAGTTATTGCAAGCGTTGCATCCTGACGAACACAACAAAAGGTACGAATTTTTCATTAGCATGCTGGATGATATGGAAGAAGACAATTTTTCTGAACATCATTTTTTCTGATGAATCCACTGTTCAACTTTCCGGTAAAGTTAATCGACATAACGTTAGAATTTGGGCAAGTGAAAATCCTATGTCAGTTATTGAAAGGTTACGTAAAAGACCGTGTTTTTATCCCCCCTATGCCTGACACTCTTGAAAGTCTGCGACATCGAATTGTTGAATCTGTGAATTCGATAACTAGAGACAGCTGATTCGTGTGTGGCAAGGAATGAGCCACCGTTTTGATATTTGTCGTGTAACACACGGTGCTTATATTGAATGCATAAAAAGTGAAAATTGAACTTTTCTCTTTCCAGGAACGTTGCAATTGTGTTCTATCTTTTGAAGTTTGGAAGAAATAAATGTTTGAAATCTGTTTCTTTTTGAATAGCTCTGTATACATGGCAGTATTCGCCTAAGCGAACGAACATCCCAATATCAGGATGGTCGGCTGACCCAGATACCACCTGAGGTCACCTCGCGCGATATCTTTACATATAATATAAACATAAGAATTTATTTTTTACATTTGCAAGCTATTATACATAATAATATTTATTGGGCATAAAACAATTGACACACACACACACACACACACATATTAGTATAGTGATCACAAGTTCATGTTAAAAATTAAAATTTTTTCTATATCTACTATAAAAAGCTGTAAAATTAAACTATTTTCAGGCTAGAGTTGACATTATTATTTTCCTTATTAAATATAGGTAATTTACTATACAAAGTGATACGTGTTATAATAAAACTATTTTGAGCTTCTGAGAGTCTGTAAATGGGAGCAACTGTTTGACTGTTAATATTATGATTGTAAACACCAGATACTGTTATCGAATTCTATTTATTTTTCAGGAACATGTCTTAAACAAACATGGTTATAAATGGAGATGATATTAAAACAGACAACTCTCTAAGGACTACAGGATTCCCTGCTAGAGATTAACGAACAGTTTTCTTGTTAACAAAAAGTGACCCAGAACTGTTTCCCCATAACACGACTCCATGATTTAATAGAATATGGAGGAACCCACAAACATTGATTATAACATGTGCT
Organism: Metallyticus violacea; assembly: GCA_030762175.1. Lineage (NCBI taxonomy): Eukaryota > Metazoa > Arthropoda > Insecta > Mantodea > Metallyticidae > Metallyticus > Metallyticus violacea. The sequence continues at coordinate 62,998,713 of CM060840.1, forward strand.
CTAAGTAGTATTTTTAAGAGAAAAATTAGACTAGACAGTTTACTTAAGAGCTCACCCTTAATATTAAGCTACCATGTTAATTATTGAAAAAAAAAAAATAATATCATTAACAGCTTCTACTTGTTTTAAGACAGAATATGTTCATTTAGATTAGGCCAAGGAAGATATTGGTAACATTGTTGTTACGAGTGTTTAACGACCCTAGTCTTACTTTACTAAACTTGTTAACATAAGACATATTAACTATTATTGAAAGGAATAACATATTTTCTCTCCCCCTTTGTTTCAAAGACCAGTCAAGTGGGAACTATGTAGATATTGGCTGCAAGAGAGGGGGATCAATAACATTGAAGAGATCTTTGTTCTATCGTTCAGTCATTAGAAAGCTGGGTAGCATAGAAGAGTGCTTTCTTTTCTATTTGTTCTTAAGGCAGTCTTAAGTATATCTTTCGTTCAGTAGGATAGCCGATATATAACACTGCCGCCAATACGTTCTGAATAATGTGGGACAGTATTATTTTATTAGAATAAGCGCGCTCTAACGATCCCAATCAAAATAACTGCCTGTAGAGCATTTGAATAAAGACAATATAACTCACCGAGTGCCTGCGTGAACTGCCTCTCTACGGCGGATTGTATAAAGTTGCGAAACTTATTGGGGACGACTCGGGTGACTTCGGAGTTGCACAAATGCCTTGCCGCTCCCTGGACCACTTGAAGCAATTCGGCACGATTTTGCTGCCACTCGGGGTCTCCCACGTCGCTGTAAAATAAAAGGTATATTAAATTTAAATCCATTTTTCAAACCTACAGTTTCGAAAATTGCTTCGAAATTTAGTACTACGTCAACAGAAAGAGACAATGTGGAAGAAGCGAGAGAGTGCAGGAAAACTAAGGAGATATAGGGATAAAAAGAAAAACACCAGGAAAAGAGAAAAAGGAAAAAAATGAAAGGAAGATAGTGAGAGAGAAAACGAGAGAAAATACACAACAAAAAGGAAAGAGAAGAAACGAAATCGGAAAAGAGGGAAGATAGCCAGAAATTGAAGAGGAAAGAGAAAGAGAGAGATAGAGGAGGAATGTCCAGAAAAGGAAAGTGCACGAGAGAGAGAGAGAGAGAGGAAACGAGAGGAAGAGAGGGGAATGGTAGAGAAATATCGAGAAAATGAAGACAACGATTATAAAGGAGAGAAGCTAGAGAACAGAGAGAAGAGAAGAAGGCAGTGAAAGAGAATGAATGATAAGAAATCAATAAAAGATGGAGAAGAATGGATACATTGAGAGTTGAGAGAGCGAAAATTAAATAATAAATTAGGAGCTAAGTCGAGACAGGGGAGAGGCGAATGAGGGAAGAGGACGAGAGAAGAGAGGTAGAAAATAAAAACGTAATGAAAAGTATAAAGAAAATGGAAGAGACGCTCTAGAGACCGAAGTTGAAATAGAGGGAGAAAATAAGGGCAATAAAGGAGTGAGAGTTGATGAGCAAGAACAAGATTGAGAAATGGAGAGGAAGGAAAGAAGAGAAAGAAGCCAGATTTGCTCCTGCTTTAACTGTTTACCATCTTCCGGTATTGACTTCCTTCGGAAGGGAAGTAAAGCCGTGGGTCCGTGTCGTTCATTTACGGCACGAAAAAGAACCTCAAGCCTGAATAAAGAGACCTCTGAGCAAAATTTGTCGGCCATTTCACGCCCTGATTTCAATGGGACGCTGATGACCTGAGATATTAAAGAATGTCCATAAATAATCCAAATAAACAACAAAAACACCCCATCTAAGCAAGCTAAATATCTCTGGACACACAGTGAGGGGTGATCAGTTCAATGTCATGGCCGTTTTGAGATCATCACAAACACAGGAAAAAGTAAATATACATAGAGGTGGAATGAAGATAACGGTGAAATAGTAGACAAATCCATGGCAGAGAAATGCCGTCTTAAGTCATTTCTAAAAATGAACTGAGAAAAACCATAGAAAACTTCAACCCGGTTAGTCTGCTGCAGAATTTGAACCTGGAACCTACAGGATAATATTCCAACGTAATTCTCCTGTGGCAGCTCGCTCGATGAAATTAGGTGTTCAAAGTGTGAATTCTTCAGCAATTACACTGACAGAATGAAGTTCATCGTACAGGTGCTAGTGCCGAGGGGAGTGCATCATGAAATCGTCATAGCAACAAATTCTCAATTTGCCAATATACGAATACAGTTTTTGTAGTTTAATATCCAAATAATGTGAGATAATGTGGAGGGCTCAGGGACCTTTGTTACTAAAAATACCCTAAAGCGCTAATTGCTAAAGCACTGTGGGCATTTTCTGTAGCTTGTTAAATAATATTTATAATAAACTTTACTTACCTGGGCTGTTTCAGAACGTAGCCGTTATCGTTGTGTTTGGAGTACCAGGTTTCCAGCAGTTCCCCTTTGAGACCGAGTTCCTGAGAGGCGGAGTACAGCGCCTCATAGTGAGAGTTTTCCAAATGAGCTGGCAAGGGGTACGGCTGGTATATGTTGCCCACCAGACACTAGAACATGGATCGTTACATTACAACACCTACTTGTTGTTTACGCACAGGTGTTGACTTAAGCCTGCCGCAAATTTTACAAAGGCTCTGGGTTACAGTTTATAGCCTACTATAGTCATCAAAGTCACCAATCATAAAAACTTGGGGATATATGTAGCCCCTACAAGATATATCGTTTTAATCATAACATTGTGGCACTCGGCAGTAGTAATTACAAAATGTTCATTTTATTCATTTGCCTTTCACTAATGAAATTAGTTTCATTAAGGAATTAATGGAGATTTCTCTTAAAATATATGAGCCCACTCCATACCAAGAAGACTTACAAATTAGTAATACTTTGTTAATATATATATTCGAATTTATAGGTTAAATGACTGGTAAAAATACGGATGTCTCACATAAAACCGGTACGACTTACTATCTCACTGCCATTCAGTAAAAGGTATGTGCCACTATATTATATTACTTCCTATATAAATATCACACAGTTACAAAACTTGCAGGTTTATAACAAGTGCTGGAAGGGCCCTTCAACGACATCCAGGTATCGCTGCACTCGTACGACAATGTTCTGATTAACATGTAATTTTTGAGAAGAGGTGTTGTTTATCTCATTTATAAAGTTCTCTTTCATCTGGTCTATTTTACGAGGTTACTTTTGCCTTTCAGAGTTCTCCGTAAATGAAAATTGCAGTATGTCGATTCCGGCGATTGCGGAGGCCAGAGGCTTTACTGACAAGCCTATTTTCCGAAAATACTTCGCCGAATCGGACCATACTCTGGTTGGTGTTTTGGAGGTGCCACCATTTTGTTGAAAGACGCTATACTGTTTTTCATTTTCAAATACTTGTGAAAGGAACGACTCAAAGATTTGCAGATATCTGATGATGTGGAAAAAACAAATGCGGCTGCTAATGCGCATTCCTGCCACTGTACACCACATCTACTCTGAATGAAGAGGTTCATCACGCACAATATGTGGGTTACCTGCATTTCTGTGAGTTAACATAACCAGACTTCATATGTCATAAAGAAGAGCATAAGTTCTGAGCAATCATAAACGATCGAAGATAAGAGCAATTGTAGTGCTAGCTCGTTTATCTTGGTTCTTTCAATTCGTGCATTACGCTCACACAAAATGCTCGGAGTTTTGAGCTCTTTTAGTACACCATGGCATGTTGTACGGGATTCACCAATTTGCTGAGAATATCTTCTTATCTTCTTTTTGGGGCTTTTCGTTTTGTCCTTGCGGATTCTGCCGAATACCGCAGAGGTCTTCCCTGTCGGACGCTTATTACTCTTCACATCCGCAACGGGTCCTATAGTCCTTCATTTCTTATACAGATCTTGAATTGTACTGGTTGTGGACAGCCTGATACTAAGGATATTTCGCCTCAGCCATATCATTAGTCCCCTTAATTAAGCTTGTCTTTATGAAAAATTTCACAATATCAATTCGGTGTTCAACTAAAAACTACACCATTTCTTTCACAATACTTCCACAATATTAACAATTACTTTGAAAGCAGTGAGGCCAATATCCGTTTATGAACCGCAGTGAGGCGTGCCGGTTTTATGTGTGACACCTTGTATAAGGGAATAAATATATGAAATTGGTATTGAATTTATTAATCATTGGTTTTTCTACATAATCAAAATTACAAACTTAGTTTAATTTAGCAATGAACACTATAACATGATTCCCACAAAATTGTGCATGATCTAGTCCCTAAATAGTATAGCGCAGTTCTACCTGTCACACTCAACTCTCAGATTATCAATGTCTGCACTAATCTTACAACTCTTAATACATATTTAAACTTTCTATTAGTCTCCTTTTCTTCTACCAAATCTATTTTTCTCGTCGCATTCTTCTTTAATATATTTCTGTTATTCTGTTATTTATTGCTTATATTCTTCTTGCCACGTATCCCATTTTTAATTTTATATAAAAAGGAACAAGAGATATGTGATTACGTAAAATACGTTTTTCCTAAGTTTATGAGTTTTCAGTTTGTGGGTTGAGAAAATAAATAATTTCGAAGGACGAAACTTAAAAAACTGTTCATAGACAGTTAAAAAATAGTTGATATAGCTGATAGCACACATATTATGAATGTGCTTCTGCAATATTTCATATAATGATTAATCAAGGATATAACATATTAAGTAACATTTGACTAACATTCCCCGCGACCAAACAAGGTGGCTCAGGCGCTAACGCTTGATACTCGAATTCTGGAGGTCCCGGGTTTATTTCTCGTTGGACCGGCCATTCTGACCTGTGCTTTCCCCTGACCGCTTAGACGAATGCTGGGACGGATATTTACATTCCACGAATTTTTCACTTTCCAACTTCATATCGTTTCATTACGTTGACTATATTGCAGGGTCGAAAGTGCCAGAGGTGGTGGTGCGGTGTGATGATGGCTAGCGCTTAGGAAAAAGTTCTTGCTCGGCGTCTGGTATGGAAGCAGACCTTCTGAGGGGCTCAAACAATTTCAACTACTCGAAAGGGGGCTCCATGGCGTCGGAGGTTTTATATGGAAGGATGTTAAGAACCACATCTGCATCCGCGCATTAATCGCCTGTGGAGCTTGTCTTCCCGGGTCTCCCTCAATCATTCCTTCCTCCTGGAGGTGCCCCCAGTGGGGGCGTTTGCGCATGATTTAGCTCAAGGCTCAAGTACCCGAACCATCCATCCAAATACTTCCCTATTCTTTTTCCTTTTTTTGACTCCACAGTCTACTAACATTTTTTTGAAAAACAAAATTATTTATCGCTTTGACTGCGTTGGTTTTTCCGCGAAGTTTTTAGATTGGACATGAATACTATAGGTGTAAATTTGTAATAATGAATGAATTGAAATGAAAGAACCCAGGACCTTCAAATTAGTAGTCGTAAACGATACCAGTAGCTTACGGAGTTGGTTAACATTTTTATTTCTATATATTATTGCCATATATCGCATTTTAATTATATAAAAAGAGGAGTAAGAGATGATTATGTGATAGACTTTGGTTCTTCAAGTGCATTAATTTCTTGTTTTAATGGTGAAATGCTTGCATTTCCTTTCAACAGGGATTTATATCAGTTAATTTATATTTGACTAGCTTCTCCATCGAAAGTATTAATATATATAAGAAAAATTAAATAAAGTAACACTATTAAAATTGTAGCAAATTAACAGCAATTATAAAAGCAGAAAAGGATAAAACACTAAGAGAAAGTCAAACTTGTAATCGCTATATTTCGAACTACTAGAGTTCTTCTATGGTAAGAGGACAAGACAAGCAACTCGCGACCGTACGTAGACTAGGTGCAACTAGCAAGACACGCGTGTTTTAAATATGATTTAACGAAATATTTTGTGATTGTTCTTCTTGTTGGAATATCAAAATAATGTGACACTTTTGTCACGGAGAGTCATCGGCCGAATTATGAGGTCTCTTCAAAAAGTATTGCGAATTTTGAATTTCCGCGGGCTACGTATAGTCGATTTTTGATTGTTTTGTGGCGTTATGTTGGTACTCATGTCCCTCACTTATGTTGACAAGCTCGGCCATTTTGAATGTTCAGTTAATTGTTGACAGCTATTTTGCTTGAACGTGTTTTGTTTGTCTTCGATTTTTGCCTATTCCAAAAAATGGAACAAAGAATCTGTATCACATTTTGTGTAAAAAACAAAATTAAGTGCGCGGATGCATTCCGAATGTTGACTGTGGCATATGGTGAAGCTACCTTGGACCAAAGCAACGTTTATCGGTGGTACAAAATGTTCTCAGAGGGTCGAGAAAATGTGAACGACGAAGAGCGTCCCGGACGCCCGAGCTGTCAACAACAGACGAAAATATTGAAGAAGTGAAGAAAATAGTATTGGCCAATCGTCGAATCACCGTTAGAGAAGTTGATGAGGACCTAAACATATCGACTGGCTCCTGCCATTCGATTTTTACCAATGATTTGGGCATGAGACGGATCGCCGCAATATTCGTACCAAAGTTGCTCAATTTCGACCAAAAACACCATCGAATTAACGTTGCTAAGGACCTGTTGAACTCTGTCCGCGACGGCCCAAATTTACTCCAGAGGGTCATACCTGGAGTTTATGGTTATGACGTGGAAACTAAAGTTCAGTCATCAATCCCAATGGATGCTGCCACACATGCCAAGACCGAAAAAAAGCGCTCCAAGTTCGGTCGAATGTGAAGGTTTTGCTTACAGTTTTCTTCGATTGCAGGGGCGTGGTGCATCATGAGTTCTTGCCACAGGGTAGAACGGTCAATAAGAAATATTACCTGCAAGTTATGCGCAATTTGCGCGAAGCAATCCGCCAGAAACGCCCGGATTTGTGGAAGAACAAAAATTGGCTTTTGCACCATGATAACGCCCCTCGTCACACATCGTTGCTTAAGCGCGATTTTTTGGGCAAAAACAACACACTTATGAGGCAGCAGCCACCGTACTCCCCAGACCTGGCCCCCTGTGACTTTTCTTGTTCCCAAAACTGAAGAGGCCAATGAAAGGACGACGCTACGCCACGATTGAGGAGATAAAGACGGCATCGAAGGAGGAGCTGAACAAGATAAAAAAAAAAAAAAAAAAAAAATTAAAGTGCTTCGAGGATCGGAAAAAAAACGTTGGAACAAGTGTGTAATATTTGGTGGGGATTACTTTGAAGTGGACAAAATAGATATTCATGAATAAATAAATACTTTTTGAAAAAACACAAAATTTGCGATACTTTTTGATCAGACCTTGTATATAGTTGCGCCTAGTCTACGTATGGTCGCGAGTTGCTATGAATTGGAGTGTTGGCTCTGTTATAAGTGATAATTGGTGTGCAAGATGAATTTCTAGGTATGAAATTATTTCTTTTTCCTACTAGTTCATCTTGGAGTACAAATCTAAAAATTACATTTATTTGCCTTGATAATTTGAATTTTTTCTATGGTTATATTTTTCATTGCCTTTGTTAGTAAATCGTTCAAATATGCATAAACAGATTTTTCTAGCCTTAATTAATGACAACGTTTTACTAAATGATCTTTAAAATTAGAAACTATTCAGATTTCTTGATTTTAAGGGGTTCGATATCTATGTATTTATTAAAAAATTATTTTAATAAAATGCGATAATTTTGTATTAATTTCTCATGGGTCATGCAGTTGTGCATTAGTGAAGCATAAAACTCTCCAGTAACTGTGCCATTGCTCTCCATGAAGTCAATCAAGAGAATTCCTCGGCAGTCTCAAGAAATGTTTACCATTATGTTGTTGGTGGACTGAGTAATTTTGGCTTTTCTTGGCGACATATAACATGATTTGCTCCATTACCTTTTGGAAAGAGTAGCACAACAAACATTTTAAAATACTGTGCAGCAATATATTACAGCATTTCTCTCTAAATCCCTCGCCAGAATTTTAAATTCCTCACATATTCTCCTGAACTGTAGAACCCATCTTGAAGTGTCCTTCGTCACATGACTTAGACAACAGAAAAGCTTACAAATTAGTATTGATGAAAAAGTTATGTTAAGTTCAGCTCATTTGTGTTCTTGTTTTAATTTTATCGTATAATTGTGAAAAATCAACAATTTCGGAGGACATCAACGAGAAAAAAATAATGCTAGGCATTTATTTTAAAGCTAATGTTGCTGGTAGTACACATTCTGCAAATTTATACGTGCTACATTTAATATAAAACTTCATCAGAGGCATAACTAATTCATATTTGAACGAAAATGTGAAAATAAAAATATCGGTTGATTGGTTTCTTTTATCTTGCAAATATGTGTCAATACTATTTTTGATTTTTCATCAAGAAGAGTTTCCTCAAAAATAATTTCTTAAAATAATATTTAGAACGCCTGGGGTCTTACTAGTTGCGTCCATGTATGGTAGTGCGGTGCGGAGCGAGAAGTAAATTGTACTTCTTTGAATGGAGAGTGATGATTGCTGCAATTCAAGGTATCAATTTATATTTCTTTAACTTGGAGCATAGCTCTGAAAAATAAATTTATATTCTTAAAATGTTTAAATGGTAACACATTTTATTGGAAAATCGCTCAAATAAGTATAAAACCTGTTTTCTTCTAATCTTATAAATTATTAACTATTAACTATTAACAACTATTAATAAATTTAATAAAATTTGGAAGTTTTATAATATGATATTATTCATACTTGTTTATTAGGGATTTCGAGAGCTATGTATAAAAATAACATTTTTTTTATAAATTAAAGCAACCGGCGAATTTTTGCATGAAATCCATTAGGCTTAGGGACAAACACATTCATATTTTTCCCTGATTTTCTACATTTCTTTTTAAGTACATTTAAATGTTTTGTTGACTTCTTGCATAGCTCTACAAAGAAACATTTCCATTTCTCATAATTATATATACAGTTGACTCCCGTTATACGGCTTCCTATTAATCTTATATTGTGCTGATTGTGATATTATCTCTTCTAAATTACGTTTTAATATAGTGAAAATATGCATTACGTACAGCGCCAAAAATAATTTAATTTATGTAAGCGTTTAAAGCATTAGGTCCACGAATTAAGACGGAGATGCCAAAAGATTAACAGAGAACAAAAGTATCTAGTAATTCAATGCTTTTGTCAAGGCTTCAGTAAAAAGGTAGCTTCAAGTGCAGCTATAAAACGGTTAAAGATAGCGGGTGAAGAGGAGCTGCAAAAGTTCAAACAAAAGCCTTTTCCAATCTTTCTTTCCAACATTCATACAGTTTCTGTACAGTTGAGTGCCACTGAAAATTACAGTAAAATGAAGAGGGTTGCTGCATCCTTGAAGAGAGCCACAAAGTGATCATAAATTCATCTGACACTGTAGAACAAACAAGTGAAAAGAATATGAAGTAATAAGCGAGCGCAAATATCTACCACATGATTTTAGGCGCAATTAATACTACTAGGTTTATGAAGTTTGCACAAGGCATTTGATAGTTAAACAAACAAACAAAAAAAATCTTTAATTAGTGAGGGAGAAGGTGAGCGAAAATTATTGAATGAGATGATTATACTTTTATGGAAAAAATATTTATAAAATTACATAACTATTTAATAAGTTCATAAAATGTAATAAACAATAAAAAACAGTGTAGGTAATATGAGCGTCTATTATTTTTTTTTTTTAAAAACGAGCATATATATGATTCTATCCGTATAATAAAAGGACAATTATACGAAATATTGTGTTATGTGCGTCAAGATTTTATTATTTTTGTTCCATTTTGGTTTTGTTAATCATTTTATTCTAAATTGGAATAAATGTTTTCCATTTTTCAATTTAGTCTATCTATTTTTATACAATACATTTTATTACTAACATCAATAATATATTTACAAAGTAGGCCAACATTTATCTATGAATGAATGAATGAATAAACGAATCAGCTACTTATGTCCCATGAAGGACTAGAGCCTCGTATAAGGGTGAGCTGGTTAGTAACTCATGTGATGAGCTAGTTCCCGTGGGATTTGCAGTTGATTAACCTACAATAAGTTTTTGAAGGTATCTTGCTTGATTAGCACTACACTGTTTAGCTTTTACTACTTAATAGAAGTTGAGGAAGGTGTCTTGATTAACCCTACTCTGTTTAGCTTTTACTACTTAATAGAAGTTTGTGGAGGTATCTTGCTTGATTAACTCTACTATGTTTTGCTTTTACTACTTAATAGAAGTCTGTGGAAGTGTCATGGTTAGCACTAAACTGTTTAGCTTTTACTATTTAATGGAAGTTTGTGAAGGTGTTTTGATTAACACTAAACTGTTTAGTTTTTACTATTTAATAGAAGAATAGAAGTGTCTTGATTAACACTATACTGTTTAGCTTTTACTATTTAATAGAAGTGTGTGGAATTGTCTTGATTAACACTATACTATTTAGCTTTTACTATTTAATGGAAGTTTGTGAAGGTGTTTTGATTAACACTAAACTGTTTAGCTTTTACTATTTAATAGAAGAACAGAAGTGTCTTGATTAACACTAAACTGTTTAGCTTTTACTATTTAATAGAAGAATAGAAGTGTCTTGATTAACACTATACTGTTTAGCTTTTACTATTTAATAGAAGTGTCTTGATTAACACTATACCGTTTAGCTTTTACTATTTAATAGAAGAATAGAAGTGTCTTGATTAACACTATACTGTTTAGCTTTTACTATTTAATAGAAGAATAGAAGTGTCTTTATTAACACTATACTGTTTAGCTTTTACTATTTAATAGAATAGAAGTGTCTTGAACAACACTATAATGTTTAGCTTTTAATATTTAATAGAAGAATAGAAGTGTCTTGATTAACACTAAACTGTTTAGCTTTTACTATTTAATAGAAGATTAGAAGTGTCTTGATTAACACTAGACTGTTTAGCTTTTACTATTTAATAGAAGTGTCTTGATTAACACTATACTGTTTAGCTTTTACTATTTAATAGAAGAATAGAAGTGTCTTGATTAACACTATACTGTTTAGCTTTTACTATTTAATAGAAGTGTCTTGATTAACACTATACTGTTTAGCTTTTAATATTTAATATAAGAATAGAAGTGTCTTGATTAACACTAAACTGTTTAGCTTTTACTATTTAATAGAAGAATAGAAATGTCTTGATTAACACTATACTGTTTAGCCTTTACTATTTAATAGAAGTGTCTTGATTAACATTATGCTGTTTAGCTTTTACTATTTAATAGAAGAATAGAAGTGTCTTGATTAACACTATACTGTTTTGCTTTTACTACTTAATAGAAGTCTGTGGAAGTGTCTTGATTAGCACTAAACTGTTTTGCTTTTACTATGTAATAAAAGTTCCTGAAGGTGTCTTGATTAACACTATACTATTTAGCTTTTACTATTTAATGGAAGTTTGTGAAGGTGTTTTGATTAACACTAAAATGTTTAGCTTTTACTATTTAATAGAAGAATAGAAGTGTCTTGATTAACACTATAGTGTTTAGCTTTTACTATTTAATAGAAGTTTGTGGAAGTGTCTTGATTAACACTATACTATTTAGCTTTTACTATTTAACGGAAGTGTGTGAAGGTGTTTTGATTAACACTAAAATGTTTAGCTTTTACTATTTAATAGAAGAATAGAAGTGTCTTTATTAACACTATACTGTTTAGCTTTTACTATTTAATAGAAGAATAGAAGTGTCTTGATTAACACTATACTATTTAGCTTTTACTATTTAATAGAAGAATAGAAGTGTCTTGATTAACACTATACTGTTTAGCTTTTACTATTTAATAAAAATTCCTGAAGGTGTCTTGATAAACACTATACTGTTTAGTTTTTACTATTTAATAGAAGTTTCTGAAGGTGTCTTGATTAACACTATACTATTTAGCTTTTACTATTTAATGGAAGTTCGTGTAGGTGTCTTGATTAACACTATACTATTTAACTTTTACTATTTAATGGAAGTTCGTGTAGGTGTCTTGATTAACACTATACTATTTAGCTTTTACTATTTAATGGAAGTTTGTGAAGGTGTTTTGATTAACACTAAGCTGTTTAGCCTTTACTATTTAATAGAAGAATAGAAGTGTTTTTATTAACACTAAACTGTTTAGATTTTACTATTTAATAGAAGAATAGAAGTGTCTTGATTAACACTATACTGTTTTGCTTTTACTACTTAATAGAAGTCTGTGGAAGTGTCTTGATTAGCACTAAACTGTTTTGCTTTTACTATGTAATAAAAGTTCCTGAAGGTGTCTTGATTAACACTATACTATTTAGCTTATACTATTTAATGGAAGTTTGTGAAGGTGTTTTGATTAACACTAAGCTGTTTAGCTTTTACTATTTAATAGAAGAATAGAAGTGTCTTAATTAACACTATAATGTATAGCTTTTACTATTTAATAGAAATTTGTGGAAGTGTCTTGATTAACACTATACTATTTAGCTTTTACTATTTAATGGAAGTTTGTGAAGGTGTTGTGATTAACACTAAACTGTTTAGTTTTTACTATTTAATAGAAGAATAGAAGTGTCTTGATTAACACTATACTGTTTAGCTTTTACTATTTAATAGAAGAATAGAAGTGTCTTGATTAACACTAAACTGTTTAGCTTTTACTATTTAATAGAAGTGTCTTGATTAACACTATACTGTTTAGCTTTTACTATTTAATAGAAGAATAGAAGTGTCTTGATTAACACTATACTGTTTAGTTTTTACTATTTAATAGAAGTTTCTGAAGGTGTCTTGATTAACACTATACTATTTAGCTTTTACTATTTAATGGAAGTTCGTGTAGGTGTCTTGATTAACACTATACTATTTAGCTTTTACTATTTAATGGAAGTTTGTGAAGGTGTTTTGATTAACACTAAACTGTTTTGCTTTTACTATTTAATAGAAGTTTGTGAAAGTGTCTTGATTAAGACTAAACTGTTTTGCTTTACTATTTAATAGAAGTTTGTGCAAGTGTCTTGATTAACACTACACTGTTTAGCTTTTACTATTTAATAGAAGTTTGTGGAAGTGTCTTGATTAACACTAAATTGTTTTGCTTTTACTATTTAATAGAACTTTGTGGAAGTGTCTTGATTAACACTAAACTGTTTAGCTTTTACTATTTAATAGAAGTTTGTGGAAGTGTCTTGATTAACACTAAACTGTTTAGCTTTTACTATTTAATAGAAGTTTGTGGAAGTGTCTTGATTAACACTACACTGTTTTGCTTTTACTATTTAATAGAAGTTTGTGAAAGTATCTTGATTAACACTAAACTACTATTTAATAGTAGTATAGAAGTGTCTTGATTAACTCTATACTGTTTAGCTTTTACTATTTAATAGAAGAATAGAAGTGTCTTGATTAACACTATACTGTTTAGCTTTTCCTATTTAATAGAAGAATAGAAGTGTCTTGATTAACACTAAACTGTTTAGCTTTTTCTATTTAATAGAAGAATAGAAGTGTCTTGATTAACACTAAACTGTTTAGCTTTTACTATTTAATAGAAGTTCCTGAAGGTGTCTTGATAAACACTACACTGTTTAGTTTTTACTATTTAATAGAAGTTCCTGAAGGTGTCTTGATTAACACTATACTATTGAGCTTTTACTATTTAATGGAAGTTTGTGAAGGTGTTTTGATTAACACTAAACTGTTTTGCTTTTACTAATTAATAGAAGTTTGTGAAGGTATCTTGATTAACACTACACTGTTCTGATCTGGTAGAAGTTTATGAAGGTGTGTTCATTCTCTCCGGTCCCTTACTGCTCTGAACAGTGCACAAAGAGATATGCCCATCTTGATGGCGGTCTGCCTAGGTGTCTCTTGCCGACACGAGGATTCCACATGGTAGAAATCCTCGCCCATCTGCTGTCTGGAATCTCGCCACGTTACCACACCATCTTCACTTCAGGCTAGTAGCACGTTATGTCACTTTCCTATATTCTCCAGTTGTCTTATTCTGATGTTGTCTCTGAGTGATATTCCAAGGATCTTTCTCTCCATCCTCCTTTAGCAGATTTGAATACTTTTGTTTATCAATCAGGTTCCATGTTTGGTATTACTACAGTAGCGTCAGGAAAATGGGCTCCAGTGCTTCAATCCTAATGTTTCGACTCATTTTGAATCATAAGGATGCATTTCAGGAATCAGAAGATTTTCCTTAGCAGGGTTATTCTTCTTCTCAGTTCTTTACCCATCTTGTTGCTGAAAACTAATTGACCTAAATAGATATATTCAGTTCCACACTACAGTTCCACTTCGTCTATTCTTATAGGCTATCACTATATATTTTTCATTACTTGAGTTTTGGTCTTGTTCAACGCTCGCACGCCGCCGTTGCTCAGGTCTTGGAGCATTTCATGAAGCACTTATCCTAAATTGGTAAGCACATTTGCCCCATTTTGGTTTACTAAATGTCTTCCAACAGGCATGTAATGAAATAGGGTCTCCTTGATGAATACCTATATTAAGTTTAGATTTGTCCTTCCTTTTACGACGTAGCCTTCTTGTAGAGATGTGCCAGGGTCCTGAACAGAAACTCAATAAAACCCTAAAGAGAAAAATGGAAAAAATCCGCCTCCATGGTCTACTGATGGCATCTGCGAAGTTGGGAGTTTTTCCTCACCATGCTAAGGACTCCGAGCTCATTTGTGTCATCATTAATTTATTTCATCACCACTACAGACAACAGATCACAATCTACAGAGGTCGCGGTAAGCCCGTTACAGTATTAGCGACTTAGAGTTATGACCGCGTCTGCGCATTGCATTGTGTTGTCTCTGAAACATAATAATGCCTCTTTAAAGAGCAGTGATGCGGCAAACCTTCTTACTTCAACGTCTGCAGGAAACATAAAACTAAGAACACGGCTTAACAGGGCCACCTGGTATAACCGTATTAATATTATATTCAGTTTGTTATAACACCTAAATTCTCCCATTCTGCGAGACTCTGATACCGTACTGTGCTCTGGTTTTTAGAATCTTGTTGTGTTTGTAAAATATTTTAGGTTTCAGTTAGATGAAACCTTCTATGTAAGTCTTTACATAAAAACTTTCTGAAGTCTATTTATATACAAAGTGTTAATGAAATATATTGCAATAATCAGAGACTGTAGAGGCGTCTTAGACAAGCAATTTAAGATGGAGAGTCCGCCTGTTAAAATTTCAAAATTGTGGTATTAAGTTTCTAAAGGACCAGTACACATCTGAGAAATGAAGTTACTGTTCGAAATGATACCGCACAATAACGGAGGGAAGTTGTGCACTCTGCCTCGTTGATTACTTTACTGAATATTACATTTTATGCATGCATTCTTTGTGATAAATCAAAATAAAATAAATACACAAATAAAATAAATAGGTTACTTGCAGAACCCAAACCTACGATCTGCGAAACCACAGTCTATTAGTTAACACAGTTACACTAAGCTATATAGCATGATAAGCTATTTATTTTTTGGTTTATATACAAACGCTCTTTAACATCTCAGGTCATCAGAGCCCCGTTCAATTCAGAGCGTGAAACGGCTGGTAAATTTTGCTTAGAGATCTCTTCTTTCAGGCTTGAGGTTCTTTATCGTGCCGTAAATGTACGACACGGAACCCGTCGGTCCTGGTGGTGTAGTGGTTACCATATTTGCCTCCTAAACCCAAGGTCGCGGGTTAGTAGTAGTAGCCATACTTAGGATTTTTACGCCCGAAAAAATCCATCGGTCCTGGCCGGGTTCGAACCCGCGTTCTTGGGTGTAGGAGGCAAGTATGTTAACCACTACACCACCAGGACCGACTGGCATGGCGGATGATTACCCTTATTACTATTATTTGATTAGTTTTGTAATCATAAGAAATTCCAAGCACTTTAAGCTAATTTTCCCTGGTGAAAAGTTATTTTAAAACTAAAATATATTTCATGTTGTTATTAGTTAAACAAAATGCGTTAATAAAATAGAATAAGATACTTTCTGTAAATAAATCTATATGATTGTAATTATAATAACTTTTTCTTAGCTTGAGTATTTTGAGACTGTATACCCTCCAAGGAAACTAAAAGCATGATGCTATTATATATACCCATAATGTGGTGCAATTTCATTTATTAATTCAATGCTTTTAGTGCTATTTCACACTTCAGTTTTATAAAACAATCTTAATACAAAGGGTAATTACTTTTATTTTGAGAGTTTTTTTCACTTGGCAGCAGCTACTTTTATTCCTAGTCGCCATGCTTAATGCTTTTGTTAGTCTTCTTCCTGCAGATTACGTCCTATTATTTGGATTACACAAGGTTTCCAATGATATCTCGGCTGTCCACACTTCCTCCTTCCAGAAGGCAAGCATTCCATGAAAATCTTAGGTCATCTCCTCTCAGTCGTCTCGTGCCACTATAGAGTTCGATTTTCAATCTTTTCGGTAATTGATTCTTCCGTTTCTATCAACTGACTCAACTCTCCATTTCTCCTCTTTTCAAGCCTAGATATCCTACCCTCTCTTCAAATTCCATCTCCACTGCCTGTATTTTACTTGTCTGCCTTTCTAATAACGTGACCTCTTCAGCGTTATAAATTTATATGCTCCCTATAACTATTGGAGAATTCCGGTTTTTATTTGTCTGCTAATATTTCTGCTCTATAAACTTCATTCAGTATTTTATTTAATTTTTTACTGTAGTATTCTGTGATCTACGAGTACATCTGCGCAGCATCTTCCAGATTCACGGATAATGGATTC
This sequence comes from Metallyticus violacea, assembly GCA_030762175.1. Lineage (NCBI taxonomy): Eukaryota > Metazoa > Arthropoda > Insecta > Mantodea > Metallyticidae > Metallyticus > Metallyticus violacea. The sequence continues at coordinate 63,015,469 of CM060840.1, forward strand.
CAATATTTTAAACTGCTTTATTAATTTGATGGCCCATAAGGTAATTTGCTCGTAATGTCTTGCCCACTGCGTTCAATAGCTAGACATTCGGATTTGTTCAATTTCACCCGCAGATCTCCAACTTCAAATGATTCCAAGAGCTTTCCCATCATAAATTTTGCATCTTCCTGGCTTTGGTCTATCAAGACCTGGTCATATGCAAACAATAAAGAATGTATCATTCCTCCTTCTTTTGGTATTCCCATGTCATCATATGATCGATTTCAGTGTTCCAAAACATGGTGAAAGCAGATTTTCAACAAAGTTTGAGACAATATTGAGAGTCATTAACACACTTTTGTTTAATCGCATGCCACATATGATTTATAGATATACTCATAGATTCGGCCTTTTCAAGATCAAAGAATATAAAATGGATATCGTGTCCTTTCCCATAGATTTTCACTAAATTGTTTAGGGCAGTAAATATTATCCATATAGGATTTTCCCGAACCGAAACTTGCCTGGACTTCTAAAATTTTCCCTTCAATTCATTTTTCCAATCTAACTTTAAGGATACCATTGAGAATTCTGCTAACGGAAGCCATTATACTAATCTCCCTCTAGTTATTTGGATCTCTTCTTTTTCATTTCTCTTTTATGTATGGCAGATATGTAGATATGTACACAAACACCAATCTTTAGGAATATTGTCCCCCTCCAGAATCTGGTTAAATATTTTGGCAAAGAGTCTTATTAGGTGGCCAGATTCACATTTCCACAGTTCTAGCACAATTCAACCAGAACCACTAGCCTTTCCATTATTTTGCCTTTGTCATTGCTTGCTTCACATCTAAAATATATTATATATTTCTATATCACGAACGGTATCTCAATTTATTAGTTACAGAATGTTAGTTTTGAAAATGGAAAGGAAATTTTCTTGCATCAGTTAAAAATGCAAATGAGTATCTGTGATGTAACTCAGTAACTTAACACTGTTAGTTCAGTTTTGTTCAAGTGAGGTCAGGATACATTTGAAAGTATTTTGTCCTCTACTTTTTTCATGCATTTTTATTATATTTCCCATTTGTATTATTTTATTATTGTTAAAACTGTTTGTGTTCTTGATATAATCAGCTTAAGATGCAAATACGATTTTATTGTCGCGAAAGACTAATACTAATGCTATTTTAAGCACTTTTATGCCAAGGTCAATTTGATATAGTTTTCTTCCAACCACAAACTCTGGTGCAAAATCGGCGAGCTATATACTATTATATTTTTTCATATAATAATACATATGTAGGAATAAGATCAGACCAAAATAAACAAATTATAATTTTACTCTTAGATGTATAATTTATTCAATCATATATGTTCTATTTGGTTTCTTTGTATCAAACCATTACATTACTTCAAGATATTTATAATTATAGCGTCATTTTTAGTTTATGATGAATGTTTCGATCCATATAATAAGAGCATTATTGCAATAAACTTTGTACATAAATTAAAATTACTGGAATTTGTACGAATTGTTTGCACATTTCTATGAAAGTTTAACCATTTTAATAACGAAAATCGAAGTTTGTAACAAAATTCAGAGAAAGAAAATACTTGCTTACGAACTTAGATGGTAGTTGAGGTGTACATTACATCTCTATAACACAGCGAGGTTCTTATCGACTCTCGAGATGTCTTGGGAAATCTGACGTCATTCCCGGGCGCTTCGAACAATATTGTTTTGCTGGTTGCTACTGTGGGAGGAGCTTATTAACCAGACGACTGCAACTCAGCAAGCTACCAGGATATACACACCTGGCCTTATATTGAATGTTGCTGCATGTGACGTATTACTTTGTTACTAACCTATGTAACCCATGATTTCGGAATGGGTTTTAATTATATGCATTTAAAAGTTACAAGATTGTCTATTTTTGCTGTAATTATTATATCCTTGATGACAGGCAATGGAAGTTCTGTGATTGAAAAGCTCAATAACCGTACAGAATAAAAATAATTAAGTGAATATTAACATTATCAGTATTCCAGAAATTACAGCCTATTTCGCAATGCCTACTAATCTGTTTACATTGTACGATATAGCAATTTTGAAACCATCTATTATCAAAACACAAATAAAATATAAATATTAAATGGAACAGATATCATTTGAAATTTCAAGTGGGGGTTGCTGAGAGTGAGGGGGTGAAACCTAAAATAATATTAATATTAACCTTTAGCCTACCCTCAATACTTATATTGACTGTTTCGTTCAAATGATATTTATTTCGATATACTATATATTTTTCTCCCCCTCTTGGCGCAACAGCCCAATGCGAGACAGAGCCTGCCGCAATGACCACTGCGTCCGCTATCTACGTCTTGCGACATCATGGGTAGAGTACAGTATTACAGGGGGACATATGATCAGCACGCTGGCACCCAGCCGATCGCCTATCATGTGGCTTCCGAGATAAAAGGCCGCTATCTCTTTTTTTAGGCAGCTCCCTAAATTGTCCTCACAAAACTGGACAGAACCCGTTCTAGTCTTCCCTAACTTAGAAAATTTCCAAGCAAGTACCGGGATCGAACTCGGAACACTGCGGCCTGCATACAACAGTACTAACCAATAGACCAAGGAATATAAATTAATGATGTTTAACGCCCGTTTTTGCTACATAGGCACCATAGGCGATGGACACTGATGATACACGAGATGAAATGATATATTAGGAAAGGATTTATTTTTAAGGAAGGAAACGTTCCAGGCCTAAATTTAGGGTACCTTCCCGGCATTTGCCATTTATGAGGACTGAGGAAAACCTGGAAAAAACCTCAATCAGGGAGGATGGTCCTGGCGGGATTCGAACCCCAGACCTCCCGCTCACGAGTCCGCGCCTTAACGATCTCGGCCACCCATGGGGGTACTAGGCCAAGGAGGTGGTCACATTTATATTAATAAGTAGTTATTCAGAATGGAAATTTTGAAAAATGAAAGCCCATATATTGTAAATTACATATAGATAATTGAAGGTAATCAAAAGAAATCAAAGAAAGCAAAATTAGTTATATGAAAGATACTAGGAAAAACAACGAAAAGGACCGCCACGGGTGGCCGAGGTCGTTAAGGCACGGACTCGTGAGCGGGAGGTCTGCGGTTCGAATCCCGCCAGGACCGTCCTTCCTGACTGGGGTTTTTTCCAGGTTTTCCTCAGTCTTCATAACTGGCAAATGCCGGGGAGGTACCTAAACTTAGGCCTGGAACGCTTCCTTCCTTAAAAAAAAATCCTTTCCCAATTTATCATTTCATTTCATGTATCATCGGTGTCCACCGCCTGTGGTGCCTCAGTAGTAAGAACGGGCGTTAAACACTACTCACCACCACCACAACGAAAAGTAGAATTTAAGAAAGTTATACAAAATAAATATTTTATTGGATATTTCGCTAATACAAGTAGATTTTTTAAAATTCTAAGGATAAACATTCAAATTACTAATTAATATCTAATTTTAACAAAATCCGAATATTTCGGGAAAAGAACATTAAATATAGAAATTACAACAAAAAGTAACAAGAATTTAGACGATATCGTTTATATAAGCCCTATTTAATTGTTAGAAACGTTATTCATGTTGAATAAAAAGTATTTGTTTTAAGATAAATGTGAAGTAACAAGGTTGAGGCCAGTCGTGTAATAAGCGAGCTTCTAATGCAGCGTGTCACGAAGCCAGCATAACAGCTTTAGATTTCGAAAGTGTTGGAAGCGTCACATACTTAGCTCTAAAACACTGTACACTACTGCACTACAGCTGGAAGTTCAGGGATGGGTGTAGAAAATGTTGCAGTATCCAACAGATCTGTACTTCATCAAGAGCCTAGGGATAAGCTACGAAATTCCTGCAATGCTCTTTCAATTGCTATTCCGTATTTTGGACTAACTCATATACTCGTTTTGCGATAGCTGAAATTCTTCGTACTTAAATTTTTCATGAGAAGACAGTATGCTTACTATATCAATCAAACATGCTTTAATAAAGCAGCCTTAAGCGTATGCTGTGTGACTCTTTTAAGCTTTAACGCATAACGGATCATCGACAAGTTCCTCCGCACTCGGATGATTTACCTCACAGTAGAAAGTTGGTACTTCTACATTTCTGGTATTCCTTCCTTCAAAACCGGTTTTTAGCGGGTAATCGGCTCAACGTTGCTAAAGTTTGGACAGGTGTGTGTGCTTGCCTTGGTGGTTAAGTGAACATAATAACTGTCAAATTCAACGACAGTTACACGCGCGGTCAGTGCTGCTACCCGGATTGACTTCTCTGATGAAATCTCAGCCTACGGAGTGACTTCTTGATGACCCTTTATTACTCGTAAATAAACATCTTATCTACTCAGCAATAACACGCTGAAAGTAAATTAATATAAATAATAAATAAATATGAAGGCAGCACCTTTACAGAAATATCACTGTTTTCATTCCGATTGTTTGAGAGTTATATTTTAGTACAACTTCAGCATTTTTAAATTTTTTCTTTTATATTTTGTGAAAAAAGTCGGCAAAAGATAAATTATTTTTTACTGTTTTTGAGCACCTACATAAAAAACTGCATTCTCATTTTTCAGAGAGGAACAAGAGCTATAAAGCTGTATATTTACAAATTTGCAGCATCAATAGTTTCCCAGTTAATGTACCAAAACGTACAAGAGAAAACACAAATTTCAATTAAAGCTATTCACCAGAACCACAGCTCTCTGTACGATCTGCGCACGTTTTTTAAATAAAGAAGGTTCAAATCTTTAATTGCTATTTGTTGTACTTGATTTTGTTTGTGTTACTGCAGTCCGAATACCATGCCAGAAATTCAGAAGGTAAAATTGTTCGCAATTTCAGAAGAATTCAATGCACAATTAACTGGTGGTCTAATTCTTCGCAAGCTTGCAGTATTGAATGTATTGGTATGTTTATTCTGCCTGTTTGATGATTTCCAACAATCGCCATATTTACATCGCAAACTTATCATGGGGCAATTCTTCAATGCACATTCTGCTTCACTCTCTCGTTTTTCTTCATTACATTTACCAAAACTTTTTTTTTCGCCCGTCATACGCAAAAGTATAATGTTAAATACTGTACTGTATTGAGTACGATTTGTACTCCCCTTTCGCTTATAGCAAAGGGTGCAGCCGTGCAGGGATGGTATAAGAGGAAAGGTTGAATGCGTGTTACAAGAGGAACGAAATTTCAGCCTAGTACTCAATAGAACGGAATGGCATGGTTGATCTAATGGTTCATTTCCTGCCCTCTTGTTTAAGTTTTACTGTTCGTAGCAAGAGTACAAAATTCCCAACCAGCTAAACTTTGGGAGATGTGGCGCCAAAGGAAATAAATGCCCGAAACGGCGGAGGCGTTTTTATCAGGACTCCATCCACTAAAGCTGGCTCATAATGTCGTATAATTCAAACACTCCATAGCACAAATGGCTGTGGGGCAAGTTTATTCTATAAACGGCATTCGGTAGATGAATATAATAAAGTGTAAATTAGACGATTTCATTAACAGAGCTACCTGATTTAATGCAGAATTTATTTTTATAAAGAAAGACCAACCATATCGCAGATATGGAAGGCCAGCATTCTTATCATACCATCATGTAAACATAGCAGTTATTTTATATAGTGTATATATAAATATTTGAACATAATTATTAATTATGTAGAATGTACATTATTATATCTAAACTAGAATATATGTAAAATTGCAAATTAGCAACATATATTACCAAGTTTGAATGACTGAAACATTACAAATTAACTTTCATTTTGAATGCAAACTGCAATAAACGTTGACATACGAGGTCTGTTAAAAAATTCCGGAACTTTGTCCACAATATTTTTTTCTACGGTTACCTTTTACTTATTGTGCATGGTCTCCTTCGAAATACTCTCCTCCACAATTGATACACCGCTTCCAACGCAGTTTCCACTTCCGGAAGCAGTCTTGGTACACCTCTTTCTGGATCGCGCGAAGCGCCGTCTGCGAATTTTCTTTTATCTGGTCTATCGTTGCAAATCTTCGTCCTTTCAATGGGGGTTTCAACTTTGGAAATAAATAAATAAAAAAAAAAAGTCTGCAGGGGCCAGGTCTGAAGAGTACGGAGGATGAGGCAGCACAGCGATTTCGTTTTTTGTGCAATAGTCACGCACCAACAGGGATGAATGTGCGGGTGCGTTATCGTGATGCAAGAGCCATGAATTGTCTTGCCACATTTCAGGCCGTTTCTTTCTCACATTTTCTCGCAGGCTTTGCAACACGTTCCCGATAGTACCATCGATTAACAGTTTGTCCCTCTGGCATGAATTCATGATGAACTAATCCTTCAAAGTCAAAGAAAACTATCAGCCTGTCTTTCACATTTAACCTGACCTGATTTTGGTCTTGGAGAACCTTTCCCGGCCCATTGTGAAGATGAAACCTTGATCACAACATCATAACCGCAGACCCATGTCTCATCACCAGTTATGATTCTCTTAAGGAACATCTCATTCTCATTTGTGCGATACAAAAGCTCTTCACAGATTGCGAGGCGATGGTCTTCTTTCTGGTCTTGACACATGAGCCGTGGGACGAACTTGGCGGCAACACGATGCATTCCAAGATGCTGTGTCAGGATTTCATGACATGATCCAACTGAAATGTTACATTCTTCTGCAATCTCTCGGACAGTCAGTTTTCGACAATTTCGTGACATTCCTGACATGACGTCGTCGGTAGACGTCAAAGGGCGTCCTGAACGAGGGGTTATCTTTAACTTCCGTCCGGCCATTTTTAAACCGCGTGAACCATTCCTAACACCGAGTACGTCTTAAACACTCATCATCGTAGACTTCCTGCCTCATTTGGTGCATCTCTGTAAAAGTTTTCTTGAGTTTCACGCAAAATTTAATGCAGATGCGTTGCTCCTCTAACTCTGCTATTTCGATTTCGCAAACTGTGTGACTCAACGTTCTGTTCAATACAGCACTGAACAATAACTAACAGATATACAATAATGAAACTTCGGCAGATACACATTAAACACAGGCATGTGCAGGGATGCCAACCGTATTTCGCTCCAACATTCCATTGGCGCGAAATTACGAATGATTCGGAATTTTTTGACCTCGTAATTACAGTAAGCTATTAACACAACAAGATAAAAGAAAAAAAGAAACATGTGAAATGAAGTTTCGGAACAGAAAAGGGATGTCACTAAGAGAGATTGAGTGAAAACTGAACAAAATTACAAATAACACCAAGTAAAGCCAACGAGAAAAGAAATACAGAACAATCTGAAACAATGATTATCTCATATACAGTTTATGTCCCATTTTCGTATTTCATGGTTAGCTTATGCAGGGAAGATGACTCTTTACAACATAAAAAGAACAATTGATGGCGTTATTTTAAAAATAGCCTTTTGGCATTTTTTAAACGAAAGTGAGTTATGAACACTATTATGCGCGAAGCACTTTGGTGTTATATGAAATGCTTGTAGACTCCGAAAACGATCCACATCAGGTATAACAGTCATTAGAAAAAAATACAAAATTAAACAACAATTATAAACCTTGTCAGTTGGCATGGATTGAACTTGTGTTACATATTTCTTGCTATGAATTACTCAATCAAAACAACAGTGAAGACCTATTTTGCTTCGTTTTCTAAATGTTAACTGAAGCTAATGGAGCACATGTTAAAAATAATCATCCCGCTTTCAGATATATGCGAGCCTATCGTTTTAAGCTTTCCTCAGATTATTTAGATTTGTGCAACATTAAATATATAACTATCGTTGGCTAGGCACAGAAACTAATAAATATATTACAAGAAGTATAACTACAGAAGAAATATTGTTTAGCAAAAGGGACGATGTTTAGTGATTCAACCTGTATATTTGCGAAAGCTACGTTAAGGATCTAAATTTGTCAGAAATCGCAGCTGGAATGAGTATACCCTCATTCGCGATGGGGAACTTGGCTGAAGGCTGTACTAAAATTACGAACTTAAGAGTCATTCAAATTTAAACCGGGCTTTTGTTCTCTAGGCTAGGAGAGAGTGGCGAGAGGGGCGGGATCATAGTGGTAGTTACATGATGAGGTGTGGAGAATTTGTTGTACACAGCCGGTAGCGCTATGTCTGAGCAAGAGTTTGCACCATTCGTTATGCAGCAGACCGTCATCTGTTTAATAACCAAAGAAGGAGTCAAGCCGTCCGATATTTTGTTCAGACTTGGGGCATAGTTTGGCAGAAAATACGCTTTCACGACCCAAATGTTTGCTGGCACAAGAAGTTCCTAAGCAATTATGATGCGTAGAAAATAAAAATCAAGCACGTCGCCAAACATTCAGGCCGTTTGTGACCTCCAGGACACCCAAGTATGCTAGAAATCGCTTCAGAGGGGGGGGGCGGCAGTACACATCTTTCTGAAGAACTAGGATTTAGGAAAACGTCGGCGAGGTGGGTCCCTTGTTTCCTCATTAATGGATTGAAAAATATTCGAACAGGCATCAGTGGATCGTTTGAAAACGAAGTTGAGCAGTTTTTGACCCGAATTGTGAACTGTGATTAGACTTGGGTACACCACACTTCACGCCAGAAGAGTAAGGTGTAGAGGAGAGATTGCTCCAGTCAAGGCAAAACTCGTCTGTCAGCCGGACAACTTCTTGAGACTGTATTTTGGGCCTCCAAAGGCGTGTTGCTCAACGATTTCCGTCATGAACGAAAGATTTTGAATGCGATGTATTACTGTTGCACATTTGAGACCCGCATATCGGTACAAAAGACATTGGCAGCCCATTCGTGCTGTCCTGTTTTTGTATGACTACGCGAAGCTACATATAGCAACCGGTCGGGACCAATTAAGGAAAATTCACTGGACACCCTCTAGAATATCCTCCTTACAGTCCCGATTTATCCCCTTGTGGTTATCATAAATTTGGACCACGAAAGGGGACATTGGAGGACAAAGATTCAGCCAGGAGGCAGCAATTGAGCACATTGTGCCTTTTGTCTGTTGACATGCCCAATTTCAATAAAGAAACGTGAAGAAAATGTGTTTCTGTTGAAGGAAACTATGTATAAAAATTATATAAGTTGCTTTGTAATTATTATCCAGGGTAAAAAAATCCGCCTATGGTGCCTCAGTAGTAAAAACGGGCGTTAAACACTATTAAAATGATAATAATAATAATAATAATAATAATAATAATAATAATAATAATAATAATAATAATACTTTTGTTTTAAAATATATTTTTTATTTGAATACCCCTCTTACAAAAAGTATTTTAAATATATTAAAGAATTATACACAAAGCAGATAAAGAAACTTTAGGAGAAAGTATGCATAATAAACAATAAAATGTGTGGTGGACACCATAAATAAAAACTGAAATAAAGAAAAATAAATAGCTATACCTTAAATGAATGAATACCAAACAGCTGTCTGATTAGATATACTTGTGCGCAAAAAAAGTAAATCTGGGAGCGGAGATGAGGTGATAAAATCAGCCAAACTCTTCAGAGACTTAGAAAATTATAAATAAATTAAAAACGAACAACAGAAATTTAATAATAATTAAAAGAAACTGGAAGGAGCATTATAGAAACTAAAGGGAAATATAAAAAAGAGGACTTCCTTCCTGTAAGAGCTAGTTCAAATATACATGAAGAACTAGTTCAAATTACATTTGAAGAAGCAAAGAGAGCGATAAAAACAAAAGAATGGAAAGTCCGCAAGAGCGGCATTGTAGCTAATAAAGTGAGGCATGAAGGGTTATTTCGATTAATAAAAGCTTTTTTAATAGATTACTAAAGGAAAGGTACCAGAAGAATGGCGAGCATCACTTATCTGATCAATGTATGTGAAAGGTAGCAGGAACGCTTCTAATAACTATCGTGACATTCGGCTTTAAATTCCTTTAAATAGAATGTATGGCCATATCTTAAAAGAAAAACTTTAAAATAAATATCAGGATTTTGAAGAACAGAGTGGATTCCGTGCCTTATAATTTACGAGTATTCTCTCTTTCCCAAGTAATAGAAAAGAAGAGACCTTCTGGAGAAACGTACATTCATAGGTCTGCAAGAGGCTTAGGATAGTGTGCCAGTGAAGAAATTATTTGAGATACTGGAAACATTAAAAATTAATACTTGCTAGTTCAAGCTATAAACCACAGTTCAAAAATCAGGTGGCAAAAACAAAAGTGGGTAAAAAGAATATATAAAGGGATTTTTGTTGACTATCGCTCAACGTGTTAAAAATATAAAGAAGTTCTTTTCATTTGGCGCTACAGCCCTGGGTGAACCTTGGCCTGCCGCGGCGACCTCGGCTTCCTGTACCTTCGTCTTACGAATTCATCGATAGAGAGCAGTAATGCAGGAGGCCATGTGATTAGCATGCTGGCACCCTGCCGGTAGCCTATCAAGCTGCTTTTCTGATCGAAGAACGCCACCTCGATTGTCCTCACGAGGCTGAGTGGACCCCGTTCCAGACTTCACTAACTCAGAAAAGTTGCTAAGTAAATACCGAAAATCGAACGGGGCATCCCAGTCAGCAATGCTAACCACTAGACCAAGGAGGTGTGATGTTAGAATATATGGTAAGGAAGCTTAAAGAGGAATATGAGAATAAATAAGCATGAAAAAAAAAAAAAAAACTGTCGACGTGTATGTCGGTTCAAATTCAACACATTTGTTAAATGAATTTATGCCATTATAATTTTAATATAAATGTCAATATCTACGAACAATAATTAGCCAGAAAAGTGCAGATTATGCATAGGACATAGAAAGCAAAGAAATTTAACGGCGCTTTATACTCAATTCTTTGAAGTGTATTGCGAACAAAGTTAACATTACCTTATACTTATAATACAATTGTTAAAAGTATTTTGACAAATGACTGAGATGTGGCAGATTTCTGAATCTGCACAGAAGTTGACAGTTGTAGAGATGGATTTCCTGCGCAGCGAGCATTTCAAGGCGGGATCAGTTCCTAACAATAGCATAAGAGAAGTGATGAAGGTAGATGAAGCTATTGTTGAACATGTGGGAAGATATGTTTGAATACGTCCAACGTATGGAGAAAACAATACTACTAAAATTTACAATGAATTAAAATCTGTCTGAGAGGAGAGATCGACCTAGACAAATCAAATCTGGATTGAAGGAGTGACTAGTTAAATGGAGGGTGACCAGTGACATGACAAATATGGATGGGTGCTATAAACCGGAAAAACAGACTGATCTATATACTGATCAACACCTCCAATAACTAAAGCTGTCATATAGCAAATGTTGGAATAACTTCATATCATCTTTTTTCATCAGAGCTTCTTTCAAACATATCTTTACAATAATGTGTTGGAATTATCACATGAAGATATTCTCAAGGTCCTCCAACCTAAAACTATAGTCGAAAATATGTTACAGAAATTAAATGATACAAAAGGACCCGCCATTAAAATGACAAAGAAAGAGAAAAGTCATGAGTATGTGCAATGTGCAACTTAAGAGACGTTTTGTTCGATAAGGAGGCATTATGCAGTAGCAACTTTATGTCCTATTCTTTTGCTATGAACCAACGACCTCCTGTCAAGTAGAAGGGGCTAGTTTCAATACAAGACACGTGTAAGGAGTAATTGGAGAAACATTTTTTATTCGAGACTTTAAGCATTGAATTGTCATTTACTTCAACATAAACAAAAGAAACTAAAAACATTTAGTTTCACTTCTTTAAACTGTATTTATTGTAAAAGCTGAATAATTATCTTACTTTTCTTCATAAAAGTACATTTGTTACATAGAAAATATATTTTCATATGTATTTATTTGTCGATTATTTACCTACATACAATGCATGCTTATTAATTGTTTTATTAAACAAGTGATATGAGAGGCTGGAGGGGAATAATGACATTGGTCACCCCTCCCTTACTCGCATAATCCAATTACGCGTAGCTTTATGTTACTGGGAAACCAAAGCGAAAACACTACACTCAAAGGTTTCCACTATATCACTGCCACCCGAATCCTTTAGAATACAGGGTGTTTCGGAATGCAAGGGTACATACATGTCGATGCTGGTAGCCTAGCGAGACGAGGTGGTGAAAGAAATGCTGATCGGTTTACAGTTCACTTACAATCTTGATTATTGCTTACAGTCATTCCTTACCGATTGAATCGCGTACAAAAACATACTACATGTATGTTTGTACTACATGTATGCATTGTGGACTCATTGACACCAAAGTCGATATGTTACCAGAAAACTGTGGCATAAATTTCCAGCTGAGAGGAATTTAGTGCTTTCCACCGTTGATTACGCACGTCAAAGCAAGCGAAAACAATTACTGAGTCATTGCAAGTTTTTAATGATTACAGAAATGAAAAAAAAAAAAAAAAACTTGAAAACTCACATTTAATCCTGATAATAAGAGTATTAAGAATATCTTTTTTATTTTAGACCTTTTCATAAAAATCTCGTGTGTTGGTAAGCATTCGAAACAGAAGTAGGGAAAAATTCGAGTTCACACTTGATTCATGGATTTCCCCAGTTGCAGTTGTGCAGAAGACGGTAACTGAAGTGCATAGTGCATCGGCATGGTAAGACAAAAAACTTTGGTTGGAGTCCAGATCATAGCCTCAAATTTTTCATATTGGACTTTTATTGATTTATGTGTGTGTGTTTCAATAGATCTCAATAAGTGGCAGAAAGACTACTATTTAATACCATTACACATAATTTAATATTTTACAGAAAGTCACATATTTGTTTATATGTTTCCAGGATTTTTTCTCATTCCCTCAAGCATTATCTTAGTAATGTACAGTAATGTATCATCTTTCTTTCTGTTAAATATTTTCGAGCTTATTTTTTAATCAACTGAGTATCAGTGTCGCTTACACGTTATGGTCTTCCTTTTTGTTACATGAAAGTTTACGGCAACTTGGCCTCGTACAGGATTGTTCTTTGCTTAAACATTTAAAAAATATCTGCTAATATAATATATATCGTTATCTTAAAATGTTAGATATTGACTTATTAGCATTGTCAAATTTCTTGTTGTAGGACTTTCAGTGCATGCATTATTATTTTATAAAAGCTACCACTATTTTACCGATAACTACTATAGTATATTTTTCTACAAGTCTTCTGCACTTAATCTGTGATCTAATTGAAAAGGCATTCGAAAGTTTCGATTTCAATTTCCAGATAAAACATTGTTTTGTGAAGCTCCGCAGAAACTTAAAAGAGATGATGCTATTCACCACAAACTCTCCTGTCTTTGTGTACTATATCAGAAGAGTTCTTCTGAAAAGAACATTCTTGTAATTTTAACCATTTTGTAGCTGAAATAAAACAAACTTACACTAGCTGCCCAAATCCATTGAAACCTCTTCTATTCCTCAGCGATGCAAGGAAGTGACAATCGAGCAGTAAACAATCCCGATGTGTGCATACAGTCTGGCGATCAGAAGAAGGCGAGTGCGGGCCAAGTACGAGGGGGGCTTGAACTGTTTACCTGCACACGTATGAGTGCATGTGGGATTTCCTTACTGCCTCAGACCTTGCACGCCCGCTGGACTTCTAACCATGGGCGAGTATCTGACAATACTCGCAAATGCATACGTATCACATTCCTCTCGTTTACCTTCTTCTCATCGTCAGGCAATATCTGCTCGCTTACAGAACTTGCTAGACTTGAAGCTAGGCATTAGCTTATTTGTACCTTCATACACACTCCAGAGCTCTAGCGGTTCGTATAATAACCCATGTCCGAAAATGCAGTTTCATTGATAAAAGTAAAACTCATATCAAGTGTTTAAATCATCCACTGTGTCAAAGAGTGATTACATCTCCATAAAGTGTGGTATGCAAACTGCGTTTACAGTTGCGAGGTACGACGATGATTGCATAATGTAACACATCTTTACTGACAGTTGAATACTTGCTGTTTCGAACTGTAGATCACTTGGCACTACGCCACCGATGAACATAGTTGAATACAATACACATTTGACTACTTTCGGTATGATATAAATGTACGGCAAAGTTAACATAAGTGTAATGGGAGAGCTACTCGCTTCCACATCGCGTGACTTGCATATCATTTTAGCCAAAGTTTAATCAAAGGCTGTAGAAAATAGATGCCTTTATCGTCAACAGAACGGTTGTAGGGGTTCCAAGGAGTCGCAGCAACTCTAACTTTGAAGAGAACGCTTTCATGAAGTTAAAGAGAACTGAGCGAGTATCACCATAACTATCTCAAACCCCCTAAGCCTATTTTGCGCCTTTTGTCGACTTCTGTGCATGGTTCCTGCACCGCCGTGGAGAGAATCTCTAGTTTCCAAGGCTAATTCTCCTCATTGTCGAAGCCAAATACATCTGGAGAGCTGTTTACAATTGTAGAAATAATATTTTACACGATTGGTCATATATAAGTATATTTTTTACTACAGTGCATAATATTATTGTAAAGTTGCCTTGTCGACAGCATGTATAAAAATGGAAGTAGTCTTTCACGAAACAACCATAGAAAATGTAACATTCCATGTATATTATTCTGTAACAACACAGTAACTTCACTAAAAATACAACACAAAAGAGTATTACTCAACAGTTGTAGAAGTTTACGTAAGTTAAATATAATGCTTTCAAATGGACATTCATCCGCTTGAGAACGGACAGACAGCGGAGAAACCCACGTTCCTACCTCTGACTTTCAATGTTCCCGCTTAAAGCATTCGAGTGTTGTCTGTGCCGATGGGACGTTCTAAAGGCGATAAACCGAAGTGTTTCTGCTTTATTTGTAAGTTAGTGCTGTTATTATGTTAAAAAGATGGCGCGCTCTAGTACACAGAATGTCCATGTGAAAACAGAATCTTTCAAAAGAATGAAACGGCGATTTATATATATATATATATATATATATATATATATATATATATATATATAAAATACAGGGTGTTCCTGTATCTAACAGATTTACTGTTCGTAATCTTGTGAATAGATCTAGAAAAATAATGGTATGCGAAATCGAAAATAAAATACCATTTACTTATTGAGAAATATGACGAAATTGGAGAAAGACGAGAATGAAGTCCCAATAAATCTTTGCGAAGGCTCGCAGGGGAACAGGAAGTTTACAAACCTCTGCTTGGAATTCCACCAAACTCTTAAAATTAAAACAATATAATGTAACCGCTGTTTAGAAATTGCAGTTACGTGATTTTATAAATAGAGTAAAAGTATGTACTGGAATTTGTGTAATAATGACCAACATTTATTTTTCTCATTGGCTAAACATGATTTCATTTGAACGTCCATGTAGCCACGAAGAACAACACATGCTGGAGTGTAGAAAAGCCCGATATTGTATATGAAATATCATTGCTTACAGAATTACAAGTCCTGTATTAAAAATAAGGTGAATTCACAAAGATAATTCTTAGAATTATCGGACATTGAATGTAAACATGAACTTTTTTCAACAAGGCTCCATTACAGTATATACGGCTGATCTCTCATTAGCTTTAATTGGGGAAACTTTTGAAGATAAGATCATTAGTAGAGATGGAAAAAATCTTTCACTAACAAGATATCGGCATAAGAAGCAAGTAAAGGCACATGATGTCAGATTGATTTGATTGATTTGGTTTATTTACGGACGCTCTTTAACGTCATCTGCGTCCCATTCAATTCAGGGCGTGAAACGGCCGATAAATTTTGCTCAGAGGCCTCTTCTTTCAGGCGTGAGGCTCTTTTTCCATGCCGTAAATGTACGACACGGGACCCACGGCTTTACTTCCCTTCCGAAGGAAGCCATACTTATGATTTTTACGCCCGAAAAAATCCATTGACTCTGGCCGGGTATGAACCTGTGATCTTGGATTTAGAAGGCAGGTATGGTTATCACTACACCACCAGGACCAACTCAACATGATGTTAGAGGGAGGGGTTAAAGTTTGTGGCTGCAATGCAAAAATTTGACAGCTTTTACAGCGAAACATCAAGCAGAGTATTTGGCCTGCTAAACACTATGGTTATGCTAAGGCAACATCACGTCCATGGTTGCAAGTTCCCATCACTAGTCATTTATAAAGGATTATGGTCAACGTGATCCCAAAATCATACCGTATACGACTTCTATTTATGGGTAAACTTGAAAAATAAAGTGTATAGGAATAACTCGAAAAATTTTAAGCACTGAAAGACAGTATACGAAAAGATATTGCAGCAATTTTACAAGAAAAATGAACACGTTTTAATGCAAAGTTTCTTAAAAGAAGTGAAAGAGGTTTGGTGGCACAAGAATATAATTTTATACACGTTCCATGACAAAGATGAGAAAAAACAATTAAATGCGTGCTCTATGCGTATGAATTTAATCTATAACCGACAGAGTGCTTTGAGCCGCCATGCAGGCCGCGCCATTGCGGATGAATGTCCATATGTTCCTAACACGCTACTCCTGAACAAATAAAGCTTGTTCACGACCTTCCATGATAGAAGGTTAAATTGCATGAATACCCAACACAGTAATCACTAGACATCGAATTTGTATGCACTAAAATCTAAAATATGCATGCATTTATGTTGTCAAAATCTTTAAAAATGTTTTATAATGCTCTAAGCATGCACCAAAATTGTTAATTTTAAGATACTTACATAACATTCTTCCTTAGTCATTGTTTCGGTCGTCGCAATTTGATTTGAAGTATGCAATTATCATTTTCTCCAAATTCTAAGATGTAAGTTTATGATGTTTACCGGTTAATACAAGTTTGTACGCTGAGAAGGATCTTTCCACGTCTACATATATTATTGGGAAAAATTTGAAAGCAGTTAGTAACTCGGGAGAATTTTCTTCAGGAAACACTACGTTTTAGCCTTGAAGATATTCACAGAAAACAAAACTTTAATGTCAAGATTTCTCTCTAAAACGCTATTCAATTTACCGCTTATTTATTTGCATACTTTAAAGGAGCACTCTCAAGTTTATTGAACCTCGTTGAGATTTGATAAAGGTTCATGTAAAGAAAAACCAGATATTTTGGAGTTTTTTTTGTGGCTTAGGCTATAACTTAGAAATGTGCCTTAATTACAGTCAAGTCTCTTTGTAAATACTCAATATAAAAATATTCTGATAACATTAAGTTTACAAAGTGTCAATTGGATTCAACATACCACTAATTCTTGAACAGCATTGAAATTATCGGAGAAGAAGAGAGTAGCTTCAATCCACGTATTAAGCATTGACTCTCGGGGTAATGGGAAGTCTGAAAAATTTTAACAAATATCTTCTTGGTGCTGGATAATAAACTGTTCACATCAGGAAAACTTTCCCTTGTGGCTTCCAGTACTCTGTGAAGTAACAAGAATGAGTTAGAGGAAAAATACCTTTAATGCTGAAATAGCCGAAATTTATGCTCACTGCTTCCTTCTGGCCAAAGTAATTTCAGAGCGTCATTCATGAAGCGAGCAATAGTAAAAGTTTTGTTTTTTTACAAAACCCTACAAACAGTCAAGTACAACCTGGCTCATCTTCACACAGTTGCCCTACAAGAACATTTGCCACATAATGGCCACAGGAATCTGTAGTTTCATCTACTACCCCATACATAAGAGAATCCTTTAAATAAATGCTCTCGAATTTCTAAAATTACTAAGCGGTAACAGTTGTTCAGATAAGTTTTTCTCAGAGTAGATTCATCAGGAATTATTATAGCAATATTTTCCCCTGAAACTGCGGCACTTTGTACTTGATGGGTAAATTCCGCTGTTTGTAGCTGTAAGAGCGTCATACAAATCACTACAAAACTCATTCTTTCGTGAAGTTGAAGGAACTTGTGTCAGAGTGTTTATGTATTTTTTTTCTCTGTTAGTTTGCAATGTGCTGGCTGGTAGATATGTGCTCAACTAACTGATATTTTTTAATCAATTGCAACTTGTTTATTGCACACGACACTGTTTTAAAAGCGAACGTCTAAACTTTTCTTTCGCCATTATAACATGACCTTAACCATACGGAACACTGAACAGCATCAGATCAGCAGCCAGGTTTGAGCTGCATGGTGACACAATATAGATGAGGAAAATGGAACGAGGAATTCTACAATAATATCATTTGATTTTGTCGCAACTGCACTGAAGAGACTACTTATGGGTGTCTTCATGGTAAGGAATTTATTATTTATTTTAATGTTAATTTTAAAGTTAAATTTTTCAAAAATTCGTGTATTATATGCTCGGTGCATTGAAAAATGATGAAATATGCAGACTCGTCGGAAACATGCAATTATATGAAATATAAAGCTTTACATACAAGCACAGAAGAACATGAAACATATGTTAAACTTTATTCCATTTCAAAAGAAAAAACAAACTAACTATGCATTTGCACACATATCCGATGTTTATTAACATTATTAATTGCTTTAAATATCAAATTTGTTTTACGCTCAAGCTTTAATAAGAAAAACTTGTTGCCATATGTTCACAAAGTGTTTTTTTGTACTCTGATTATGAAGCTTAACTGCGCCTCGTTTCCCATAATCCATACTCGTATAAAACGACTCACTTCATGAATTTGATACAAAAATAACTATTTTTTTCAACAGTAAGGGTACGTTTTTAGAGAGGCAATCTCAAAGTTATATCTTTCTCGGCATTAAAGTTCCCCTTGTTACAGTGTTTTAATATCAGAGCATCTAGTGCAGCCGAGGCCTTTTGGCGTCACAGATTTCCTCGAGAAGTTTCAAAATAGGTGATAAACACATTTCTAAAGAGAAAGTTTGAGACAGCTACACTGGAGCAGTCATAAACAAAGAAAGAAACAAGTGAACAGAGCTCTTCAAACAATTGCAGTACGACAAAGTTTCAGCTTTGCCAGAGCTAACAACTTATACGACCCTTCTGTAGGCTGTGGGGTCTATGCCTGCCTTGTATGGACGAATAACGACAAAGGTTTGTTAACTCTAAATATGAGAAATTGTTTATTTATTTTGTTTATCTATAATGTGCTTTAAATTTAGTTTAAACGATTCCCGAAAATGTAAAGCAAAACTAATTGTATAATAAAGCTATGCAGATTATAATGTCCACTCTTATTTGCGTAAAATTAAATATTACCACAGTACACATGGATTTGATTAAAGTTCATATAGTCAAGCACAGGGATAAGAGTGCATATAAACGGTTAGCGACATATATAGAGAATTATATTCGCTGAGAAAGACAATATATAAATTCGATATTAAATGGTACATACATTTTTAATCACAATCTTCCCTTTTCGTTTCCATTTATGTTAAACACCATTATATTTGTGCATTATGTTAGTATGACAATGGTCCAGTTTTTTTTATTTTCTGCACAGAACACTTAAAGCTCTCTATTATACAAGTATGGACACGCTCCAATTTGGGCCTAACCATCTCTAACTCCAATAAGACCACGTGATAAGTTTCTGTCGTTTAACTTGATTGCCATGCAGTTAAATCCTAAATCATTTGTGTTATACTGTTGAATGATATCTTCTGCGTCTGCTCATGTTCTTCTTTTTGCACTAGAAGATCTAGGTAAGACAGAAAATGGATACTTTTGAGACTTAAGTTATAGTTACGGCACTTTCGCGTAGTACCGCATCCGAACTCAGCGGCCAATGACGGATCATCGGTTAAAACAGAAATCACAATATTAAATGTAGGTCTTATTAATTATATCCTTTTAACACGTGAAACTTAAAATAAGACTTTCTAATTTTATTTTGCATTCACTATTTAAATTATTTGTTGTAATGCATTTATTATATCAGTGTTGATACAAACTGTATAAGGCCTACAGTTACCCTGTCAGTTAAGAATGAATTATAAGAATTATAGCGCTTAGAGGGCTTCCTACCAAATTCAATTTAGAACAAAAACTTTATGTAGTTTATCATTTCTCTGCTGTAAATTGGTCCAATGAAAATGGCTGTCACAACTAGAAACATATATTTTTAATTGGTGTGTGAAAACAAGGGACAAATAAACTAAATGATATGTATGAAAATTGAAACTATTCATAATCCATAGATCTGCATTTTATATTTCTTTTCTTCCAATTATGAACGCGCATTTAGCTATCTTACAGTAGCATGTAGCATTTTTTAAATGATTTTTTCTGCAATAGTGCATTGCAAATGAACTACATGATTGTGGTAAACTATTTTTACGTAAAATATTCAAAATACCTTCACAAATTACATACAGTCATCAAATTTTTGAAAGCTATGACAAATATTAATCCTGTTAAGATTTGTATACCTAAGCATATTCCTAATAGGATAATGATAGGATAAAAATGTATCTCTCATACTCTTACTACATTTAGCAGAATCAAACTACAATCCTAAAAAGCGCAGAGTATACTATAATACAGTAATAATATTGTAAGTATAATGCACTTAGTAATAGTCACTGCTAAATACAACTTTGCCATGTTGACAAATATTTTATTTCATTACATAAGTTATTTTGAGTGCAATTCAGGCGTGAAATTAAACCTTAATACGATATAATGCAACACCTTTCTTTCCTTGAATTGTACAACCAAATGCACAAGGCACATTAACTAAATTAAAAGAAAATTTTAAAAATGTTCTCCATATAAGCATATGGCACAACACAAAGACATCAGGCCAAAAATGGCGGCTGATGCTGACGAACCAATCAAGGAACTCTGTTGTCGGAAAATCCTGCCGCAAAGCATGTCCATACTTGTATAATAGAGATTTTTAATTGCACTGGCCTGCGATGATTTTGCTGTCTTAGTGAAAATAAACAATTTATATGGAAAACGGCCTGCTGATTTCGAAAATGATATACCAGTTTTTTTCGTAACAAGTACACATTCTATTGATTATACTACTCTATTGCGGTGATGATGACACAATAGCAAAACATGAATAACTTTAGCACACACAAGTTATATATAAATGCTTATATAGAATATAATGCAGAATGCAAAGCAACCCTTATTTACTTTCTTATTAGTTCCGCTGCCTTGTGTTTAAAATTTTCAACGTAACTGGAACTTATCAATGCGTGGCCAGGAAGTAAGAGGAAGTGATTTAGTCTAAAATCACAAAGACGTCAGTTAAAATTCATTAGCCGTGGTATTTGATAATGTATTTGTTGTTTAGTGGTATATTTCAATTTTAATTTATGTCATGTATAATGTGCCAGGGAATTAATAATAAGATGGCTTCAAGGTGTGGAATATCAAAACGGCAAGTATGAACAAATAATTTCTGTTTATTATGTCGTTTGTACTTGTTAAAAACAAAAGAATAATATTATTCCATTTATTAATTGTATATTTTGAATATTTTAAAGTTAAGCTTGGAAATCCATTTTAGAAAAAAAATAATTAAATACCCGGAACATCAATGGTTAATGTGTAGAGATATAAAAGTTTGTGGTATCTTACTTGGTCAGCAGGGTGGGTATACAAACTTTCCTTGCTTTTAGTGTGAATGGAACAGCAGGTGTAGGGACAAACGAAAGACTGGACTAAGAGAAAAGTTTAACGCTGGGAGAAAAAAAAAATATTATATGTGTCAGTCTAGCAGAACTCTAAAAAGATGCTAATACCTTAACTTTATATTAAACTTGGTATCATGAAACAATTTGTCAAAGCACTAGACAAGGATTAAATTTTCACTTTTTTCTGAGGCTAAAATAAAAGGATGGACTTCAGATCAGATAGCTAATGAAGGATAATGGATTTTTGAGCACTGTGAATGATATAGAACTTCAGGAATGGTGTGCTTTCAAGGATGTTATCAACAAGTTCCTTGAAAATTTAAAGACGTGCAATACGAAGAAATTGTAAAAAATATGCGCAAGTTCTCGGTTGCAATATGAGTTTCAAACTTTACTTCCTGAACTCTCATTTGGGCTACTTCTCACCTAATTTTGGACTCATGAGTGATAAGCAAGGTGAAAGATTTCATCAAGAAATTAAGGAGATGGAAAGATGATATCAGGACGTTTGCTGCGGACTGTGCTGGTGCTTGAAGAGAAAAGATAAGCAACTAAAATTTAAATGTAAATCAACACAGCCTTCCAAGCAAAGAAAAGGTGCAGATTTTCGGACACCGAACTTTTTTTATAGATATGTAGGTACCCGTTTTGCGTATTAGATAGTGATACGACATTTTAGTTTTGATTTTATGATACTCTTTATTTCACAAAAATAAACTTCTTTAAATATCTCTTTGCAATTTGTTTACGACCTTGCGTGACAGAGAGGGGAAAACGGATTTCAGCATTGAATTTAGCATACAAAAATTAGTTAAAATCACCATTTACATTTGAGACAGCAGATTTCCCCCTCCCTGCGGTCAATGTTATCTGAGCCTGGATTAGAGCAGAGTATTTTTAAAACTGTTAAGAGATGGCAGTGCACCCATCAGCGATATTGATGGATTACAGAAGTAATTATTTGTGATTAATTTTTTGATTAAAAACATCCACAGCGAAATATAATTATATGAACGAAACTGAATAAAAGCGGAAAACATATGAAAAATACATCCGCAGCAAATGAAAAGTACAACATTTTTGAAATCGTTACATTTTTGCTTTATTTGTATTTATATAAATACAATTTATTTGATTATTAACTTATTCACATGTTTACAAAATCCAAAAAAAAAAAAAAAAACTACTTAAGTTATATGTCTGTTTACGTATCGGTTTCTAAGGCCAGGAAGTTTTTATCATAATAGCTCTTTCACTACGGAAAACCTGTTGATCGAAGGTACTTTAAAGCCTTTTATAACAGCCAAAGTAAGAGTTAATCTTAAAGAGAAACAGCTGAGCTGTACTTAGGGTAAGCAAGAGCTTTCCAGCATAAACCATTGTAAATATAATTTTCATAAGGACCTATCCATATGAAATTGTATACCATAGAAATCTATCGCACAGAAATAGAAATTTAAATGCACTCGTACAAGTACGGAAACGAAGAAACTGAATGGGCTCCATATATGGCACGTGTATTACATATACCAGTTCTGGTGGTTTAGTGGTAACCATATTTGCTCGCAGATCCAATAGTGGGTTTAAATCCGATTTTTAGGGCGGAAAATACTAACTAGGAAAGTAAATAAAGTCATTGGTTCCGTACCGTAGATATACAGCGAGTAAAAAAAAAAAAAAAACAAAAAAAAAAACAAAAAAAAACCCTGCAAGATGAGATCTCTGAGCAAAATTTATCGGCCGTTTCACGTTCTGAAACGCTAATGACCAAAGAAACTAAGCAGCTTCCTTAAATAAAATAAACCTAACCCAAAACATGATATAAAGTTGATGACATCCAAATGGCACGTGCCAACAATCGAGTTATTAGCAAAAGGATGCTGATTTTTATTATTGCAACTATGCAACTTTTGGCCGCCGCCTTCTTGTGTGAACTAACATTAGCATATACAATCTCCTGATCTTACTGCATCATTCACTGGGTCAAATCCTGAAAATTAACTTTTATCTGAAACTTAACTGTAGCAGCCTTAATACTCCCTTTCTACATTTTATGAACTGCAGTTGTACTTACAGAATACCTTCACGGGTGACCGAGGTCGTTAAGGCACGGACTTGTGAGCGGGAGGTCTGCGGTTCGAATCCCGCCAGGACCGTCCTCCCTGACTGGGTTTTTTCCCCAGGTTCTCCTCAGTCCTCATAACTGGCAAATGCCGGGGAGGTACCCTAAACTTAGGCCTGGAACGCTTCATTCCTTAAAAAAAATATCCTTTGCCAATATATCATTTCATCTCATGTATCATCAGTGTCCACCGCCTGTGGTACCTCAGTAGTAAAAACGGGCGTTACACACTACTCAAAAAAAAAAAAAAAAAACTTACACAATGATATTATAACACACACAGCTATCAGATGTCGCACCTTTGATTTTCTACTCCTAATGACTGGTTTAATGTGTTTTCTGGGTTTCTATTAAAATTCCACTGCAGGTGGTCACTTGATTTCTGTCCAGATTTTGATGTACCTTCTTTTGTTATTTAGCGCTACAGCCGGGGTAAGCCTTAGCCTGCCGGGGCGATCTCTGTTTCCTCTACCTTCGTTTTACGATACTGCAAGGGGGGCATGTGATCAGCATGTCGTCTATTAGGAAGAGCGCCACCTCTCCGCCAGGTGGTGTAGTGGTGACCATACTTGCCTCCTAAACCCAAGATCACGTTCAATCCCAGCCAAGACCGATGAACTTTTTCGGGCGTAAAAATCTTATGTATGGCTTCCTTCGGAAGGGAAGTAAAGCCGTGGGTACCGTGTCGTACATTTAGGCACGACAAAGAACCTCAAGCATGAAAGAAGAGGCCTTTCACACCCTGAATTGAATGGGACGCTGATGACCTGAGATATTAAAGAGCGTTCGTAAATGAACCAAATAAAACTATCCAACAGACAATTTACCAATTGTCCTCACAGGGTGAGCGGACTCTATTCCTGGCCTCCTAAACTTAGAAAAATTCCTAAATAGGAACCGGAAATCAAAGCCGGGCCTGCCAGTCAGCAGTCAGGAATGCCAACCACTAGACCAAGGAATTAGTTCTTTAATTTTCCACACTACACAAATAATAGTGTCAGTGTCATGCATATGTATTAACTTACAGTAACCAATAATTGCACTCATTGTATTTGTTTCTATACATCTTTTGGAATGAAAGGAGTTAATATGTGATTACGTGAAGGTTATTTTTGTTTAAGCTCACTGGGTTTTTTGTTTTAAGGAGATAAAAATGTATAGTATATGCGTGAAAATCAAAATTTTCGAACATAAACCCAGAAACACTAATACCAGAAATTAAAACCCTTTTGATATTATAGGTAATAGCACACGTTCCAAAATGTGTATGTGACACATTTAATACAACATTTTAAAGCTGTCACAAAAACTGTTTCCAGAACAAAGGGGGTGTTTCAGTAAATGAGAAATTACTAGCAAATATTTATATTCCAGTTCACGTGATGTTAAAACCAGAGGTGTGATGTGCGCGAACTGTCAACACAGAGACGTTTTATGCAGTGAGTAGTTTTAATTTATATAAATCTTGTTCTTAAAGATTCCGTTGCAAAAATTTTACATCTTAAAGAAAATAATCAAAATAAAGTTATTTAATTTTTTAATGTTAATCAAAATATTCCATATATTATTAAAGTATTTTAAAAGATATTATTATTATTATTATTATTATTATTATTATTATTATTGTTGTTGTTGTTGTTGTTGTTGTTGTTTAAGTATAGTTTTCGTAGTTGCCTCAAAATATACACTTTAGTAAACTTCTTCATAATGTGTTAGAAATTTATTTAGATTTTCTCAATGATCAGAAAAAGAAAATGAATATAAATAAATTTGCTGTAATAAAAATATTTTACTCTCCATGAAAGTTGAATGGTTCAGAGCGCTAAACATGTAATTATGATCAATTAAGTTTGCATCTGTTTTCCGCCATATCGTTTTGCATGGAATGACTAAATTGCTGATGAATGTTGTTATTTAAATGGGTAGTTGAATTGAGAACGCTATTCATTTGGCTCTTGGCAGCACAGGGTTGAACACCACATCAAGGTGACAGCGTTACAAACCAAGCCAGGTGTAAGAGCTTTCAGTTGCAGTATTGAGGAGGGATAAGTGTACGGGTTCATGAACGATTTAATTAGGCTACACCCTGTAAGGTACCAAAGCTTCACTATAAAATGCATGCATTTGAAGGGTTCAAGGGGAAAACAATCTTAGCCCACTTTTTAATTTTTTACAGGAATAATATTTGAAGTGTAAAAACTGCTACAAAATTAAGCATATTAGATACATAGAAATGATTTTTTTCTATAATAATTCTTAATGTAGTTTTCTAACACGTTTTTCTTTTGAAATTAGTGTCATGTGTTATTTGGTCGTGTTAATTAACAATAGAAAGTCAAAATGCATATATTTATAGATAAAAACAATGAAAGTCCACCAACTGTGTTATGGAATGTATCAAATTATACATAAATGTTTGTTGAGGAAAATATAAACATTTATGAAATTGTTGAAAATAATCATTCAATCAAAATTATTCATTGTCTATTACAGGTAACCTTAAAAAATAGAGCTGAGAATTTTTGGAACAGAATCTCTTCAGGCATTGTGGTCATCATATTTCGCCTTAGAAAGGGGAATTAAACTTGAATAGGAAGGGGCAGGCTGTTCATCAGTCTGTGTACGGCACGTTTTGTCAACAATAACATGGGATTCCCAAGGAGCAATTTCAGGTTGTTTGGCTGGTTATAGCTCAAGAAAAGGTGTCAGTTACAATTTCTCGTATTTCTCTTATCGGGCATGTCTTTCTGTGTTGTTTATTAAGAAATGAAGACCCGATTTAAAAATATACTGGGAACACTCAATGATATTGAAGGGAGGTGATTTCACGCGGCATATTCTGACGTGCTCATTCCAATCGCTGTTTGTTTCAGCATGCTTTTTTTAATATATTAAGCGCATATCTTTGTCACATTCCATATAACTATGCCCTCTAATGGAAAAATTAATTTTTATTTATTCAAATTTGTTGCACTTATGAACCTCAGCATGAATGAGGCGAATAATGGTGTAAATTTTATTTTGGCCGGGACAAGAATCACAAAATTTTTAGCAAATTTAGAATTGATGGATCCAGGTGATGAAAAAAAAATCAAACAAAATGATGCAACATCATCAACTCCTTTTCTTGCTATTCTCATTGTAGGTATACAATATACTTCTCCAGAAGCAAAAACATGCACTTGAACATGTAAAATGACAGCTGTCGTTTGTAGTAGACATCATATGTGTTAATATTTGGCACTGGAAGGTTTTTTCATGAAATCTATGGGTATTAACTCACGATCAGGGGCTTGCCTAGCATTAGTTTTGCTCCACACTTTCGTTCTTATAATAGTTCACTTCTTTATCATCTACTTCTTCTGCATTGGTGCTATGACTAAGTTTCTTGCAAGAAGAGGTTGTTTTGTAACTTGTCGCAGGTACAGCAAATGTTAGATTGGGGGTATCCAAAACAAAATTGAATTTTGTCAGAAATCTGTTTTGATAAAATTGATATTAAACGGGATGATCTGGAAATTTCTCTGTGCACAGTTGATGCTTCATTCATTAAATCAGCTTCTTCTGAAGTAATACAAAATTACAACCATTTAATGTAAGTGGGCTGTGATTGTTTCTTCCTTGCACCCCATTTTTTCTATGTGGCCTTTTTTCCTGTAAAATGTGCTGGAATGTAGTACTACATACCTACAATCTACTGGTTCCAACATCTCAAATTCTACCAAAAGTGCACTGTTGTTTTTCCCCTGTATCCTTAATTTATTTTAGACAATGTTAAAGACAAGCCGAAGGACAGCAGAAAGAAACAGGTTTCCACATGCCATATTTGCCGCTTTGATTGAAAGATTTCCAATGCAATTGGCCCCTAAGCGATTTTCTGAACTTGAAATATCGCAGATAACAATGCAAGACCGTTTGATTGAAAATCAAAGTTACAGCATGCAGATATAGGACTGTGCATCTCAGCGCAATTCCTAACTACAGGTGTTGTAAAACCTTTTTCTTATTAATGTGCGATTTATCAGGACTAATGCTACAGAAATATTGATCTATAGACTAAAGTCAGACTTCCCTACAAGCATTAGTAAGTGAGCAATGCATCTTATGTAATAGTATGGGGTGGGATGACATCACAATTTTTACATATTTTTTATATATCCTAAATGGCGAACTTATCTAGACATGCTAGAAATATTTTTCAGCCTGTTGGATAAGCTGTGGCTGTCTAGCATTGCCAGCTCCAGTGAAAAGCTCACCTTGAAACCCTGCCCTTATCATATATGAACTCGTTATGGAGAATTATTAAGGGCCACGTTTCTACAGATCGTTTCGATACAAAAGAGTTGCGAAATGCTGAATGAGTTTCAAAATCACCCTCAAGAAAGACGTGGAGGCATTTGAATCTGTAAGCACAGCATAATATGAAAACACAAATACACCGGACACGTGTAACTGTAAGTAAAAATAATACTGCCAATAATTATTAAATAAGTATTAGGGATACGGTGTTTTTTTTTTTTGGCTTCCCTATACAATGATGTTTTACCCTAATTTTATTAATTTTTTTAGCGTCTAAACCATGTAAAAAGAGTTTTGATACAAATAGAATGTGATTAATACATTGTCCAACAACTTTAATTTTTCCGACTATGCTATTTTCCCCTTTCCATTAGAGATACGCATTTTGTATGTCACCATTTCTAACGTAAGGAATAAGGAATGCCCAACATTACTAATTTGAAATAATTAGCAATGACATAAAAAGAATGTAAAACAAACACAGGCACGTTATTTGAGTTACGGGCCGGCAGAGCGCTGTGCGTACTGGTAGAATGCAATATTCGAGGTAGCAGTGTGTACAGTTTGAGGCAGGCTTCTTAGTGAACGGTTGTGCATTCGTGAGCTACTTGGAGATTTCATTGGGAGTAAATTGTGTGCCAATGTTCCTCGCAAAGCATGCCATTATGTAAATATACTCTTGAAGAACAGGTTGCTATGTACGATTCATATGCTTAGAGTGGTACAGAAATGTGCAAGAAAATATCTCAGTAATCATATTCCAGGCAAAGAAACTGTTCACCAGCCTGTTAAAAAGTTACGAGAGCAGAATCGTGACAACAAATGTGTTCCCAATTGCGTGTCCTTACAGAATACAGAATAATATAATATGAAATACAGGAATTTCCTTTGCAGATGCCGGCAATGTACTGCCGCTGAGGTGCATCTTTCCAAATTTCTTTGTAAACAGTTATGCTTATTATCAGTTTTAAATACAGGTTAATTTCATCCATCCTATAGGATTGGTTACCCACAAAGTATTTAGTCTACCGCAGCAACCTCTATATCCTCCATCTCCGTATTTCGACATAACTGATACAGGACAATTGTCAGGAGGGCATGTGATCAGCATACTAACTCCCATCCGGTCTCCATACGCGACTTTCGTTATCAAAGGAAGTTATCTCTCTATTAGACAGCTCCTCAATTGTCCTCACGAGCCTGGGTGATCCCTCCCAAACTTAAAAAAAAGTCTAAGTAGGTATCTGGGATATAATCGGGATTTTCAATTAAACATCTGCAATACTTACACCCTGATATCTGGTACCTACATCAACACGTATTATTCCAGTTTCTTTATTTATATTTCATTGTGCATTTTGATTCATTTTTAATTTATTAAACGTGCAGATCTTCCGTTACTAAATAATTAAATAACAAACTACACTAAAGCTACAGCAATGCAATTTTACACAAGATACTGGTAACCACTGCTCCGATAACCTTAAACAACTTACTATAACTACTGGTATCCAGTAGTAATTTAGGTTTAAACATTTACAAATATATATATATATATATATATATATATATATTTCGTTGCCTTTTGGAAGATGTTTCAATTTAGAATGTATAGTGTTCAATGTACCTTCTTCTTCAGTTGTCGCTGGGCATCCAGGCTGCTCCCCACTGAAACCCCACCCTGGATATCAGAGAGGTAACTGCCAGTCTCAAGCATCAGCTGGAAATTGTGATAAAATTTAGGTTAAGGTTACAATACGTTTCTTATTTTTCTCTGTAGTGTAAAGTTATTTCTTTTACTTCCTTCTTAGTATCTTTATTATTAATTGCTTCCTTATCAGTTGCACTTAGGTGTTCTGTATTCTAATAATGTTCTTCTTCAACTCTTTTCATGTAGTTTTTGTGTCGTACTCCCTCGCTTCTTCTACTTTGTATTCTTCTTCTTCCTGACTACCAGTGGTCTGCCAATTTATTTTATTCTGCGGGTTGTTATTTCTTCTTCCTAGTCAGTTTCAATTTTGCTAATCGCTTCTATCATTACGCTTGGGATTGCATTCATTTCTTCATCTCTTTCTAAAAGACTTGGCGATCTTCTTAATTTAACACTTTTTGTACTCGTCTGCTGTTCTTTTCCTTACACTGTTATAGTTTCTTATGTTTCTATAATTTTCCATCCTTTTCTCAGATTATTTTGTGGTTATTTTTTGTTAAAATTGGAACTCTTCTTGATTTCTTATTATGTTATTTGTATTTTTTCCTGCCAATAATATTCTTTTCTTACTGACAACTGTGGGTAACAGAGATATTCAAATGCTCCGGTGTAGTTTCTATTTTGAAATTGTCACAATTGCTTCTGTGTTGTAATTCAGTTCTTTCAAGATAAACTTGGCAAGCCCGCGTTCTGTAATGAAGTGGGCTAAACCTTTGGCAGGTTGAATGTGTTTTAATTTTATTCTTTCTTTTATTGACGGAAATATTTTAGTACAGTTTGTTAATTTAATCTAGTTATTTAGTAACGTAGATGTTTACATTCAATTAATTAAAAACGAATCAAAATATACAACGAAATATAAATAAAGGAACTGAAATAATACATCCTGATATAGGTACCAGATATCAGGGTGTAAGTATTGCAGATGTTAAATTAAATTAAATTAAATGTTAATAATACCGGGCCAGCAGACAGCAACGCTAAGTACTAGAGCATATTATGCTCTAAATAAAATATAATTACTGAAATAAAAATACCAAACTTTACGCGCGGTGCTCAATTAGCCCGTAACTAAGATAACCTTACTGTATAAACACATTAATAATTTTATTTTCGTAGGACAGTCTTATTTCTGTCATATATATTCCAAGATTTTTTTATTGCGTTGTATTTTTATTCCCTTTACTCTTTCAGAGTGGCTTTTCTGGGATCAGTGACTTTCAATTTCAGATGGCAGATTTAACGATTTTGAGCGAAACGCACATACTTTTATGAAAGAGAATATATGCTACAGCAGCATAGCTCGAATTAATTGCAACTTTCAGTTGTTAGCAAGCAGTACTATCGCTATATTTCTGCCGTTTTTATTAGCGGGAGCAAAAAACCATATTCAGGTAGTATTACCAATGGGGCCAAAGCAAATGACTCACATGGCTGTTTCATATCACAACTTTCCGCTGCTGAATATCACATGAACCGCAGAGGGGTTCTATGTACTGCATGATTAACCTATATGTATCCAAAATGACCAACCGGAGTTATATGCAATTTAATTTCATGTGCAAGCAATTGAGATTCCTAATTACCGTCATTTCCATATGTAATTACCGATCTCATTCCTCTTACCGTCAGTGTTTAAAACAAGTTCTGATGTCGCGTGACTCCGAGCATTATCAACACTGCCGTGTAGGCTAAAGCCACGCGCAGGTAAAATGTTGTAGGCTGTTAACTTGGGAATGAACAAGAATACTTAAAAGCTGTGCATAGATAGGAAATTCGCTCATTTGCCACTTTTAGTGTAGTTAATAAAAGTTATTCATGTCTCTGCTGATTCATGTTAATTTTAATGCTATTTATTTTGTAAAGTTTTGTATTGCATCTTGCCACTCTTGTGTAAGAGAGCAATATATACATTAAAATGTACGTAGAGACCCATTTTATATTCCAAAATTAAGAATTTGCCACTGCGTTTTGATATTATCTGCATTAAATTGGATATGAGCACAGCAAGATGTTCTAAGTTTTTACTACATTTTTATTTTATGCATTTCATTTTCGAAACATAATGATGAATAAGAAATACAGTATCCAACATTTTTTTCATGGGAAAGTAATAACAACAGGGAGATAATTAAGTACAGCTAACAAAATCTTCATATGAATGCTTAATTTTTCTCTACCTCGCCGGACTGTGTGCGTGAAATATTAACACGTTCTGTCATATTTTAAATTTTCCCTGAGAAGACGAACGCTCACCAGAAGTTTAGGTGCCCTCAAGCGAACAATTTTAAAGATTAAACAGACTTTCTACGACGACGATGATTAAAAGTGGTTTAAAGAAGACCACACATAAAAGTTCGGGGCATGACCGAGAAAGTGCGATCGATGAACATTTCGAGAAATTGCTGAAGAAAGGCTCTACATACAGGATTATAAACAGCTGATTTGGATACGTCAGAGATGGTAATCCGAAGGACTGAGACCAGGTAAATAGGGCATATGAGGAAGCATTTCAAATCAAGTTCGGTCAAATTGACTTGAATGCGCCGGCGCATACAATTTCTTTTCGTTCATTTCCGGACGTTTTTCTGCGATTACTGTTTTTATTCTCTCGAAAAGTGATGCATAGTATACTCCACTAATGGTTTTTATTATCTACAAGTATTCAACCAAGAGAGCTTCTTTTGCATCCTTAAAAAAATTGAAGCCATTGGATTGGGACGCATTTTGCCTTTTTCGGAGCCGTTCGCCTAGTGCGGTCAATTGTTTGGCTGGGTTTCGTTTCTGGCGTTAAATAATATGCACAGTCACAAAACTCCGTAAAAACGTTTGGATTACTCTTAAACTTTCCAAACAGTCGGCCGATGTTCGTATGCTATTTTGCTTTTGCTCGCGGCATATCTTGCACAAAGTTTATCCATTTGTAATTTATTATGAAAATAAAATGAAGGAGCTAAGTTGAAATGCCATGTCCTCTGCTAATTCGCACACTTTCACTTGTCTGTTAACCAAAACAATATGATGAACTTTATGCTTTCTGAAATTCCAGGACGTGGCGGGACTTCGATGCTTTTCCGTCATTCTTCAACTCATTTACAAAGTCGAACGGTTTCATAAGGGCCTTGCTTCACCCAATGTATGCAAATGGTCTCATTAATTTCCTTTGCTGTATTCCCTATCAGCAAAACGAATTTAATCACACCTCAAATTACAGTCTTATACATTTTTCACTGCTACTCTAAAACCTTGTGTTTAAACAGCTGTCAACTGTAACCATAGAGCATTGATACATGGAAAGCAAACTGTACGACCAAATATACAGATGTTGCTGTTGCTCTCTATTAGTATGCGAACCACGTATTTATCAAACCATCCTGGTATTCTCACAATATGGCACATTTAAACAAGAGGAAGGACACTTTCATCGTCTACTCGAAGGCAAGGTTCATAATTCATTTGTTTTTTTGACGTTATAGGTAACATTATGTCGGTTGATGCTCCATTGTCGCCCGGGAGCCGGACTCCGTGCTACGGCCACCATTTGACTTAATTACTAAGGTATAAAGCGTTCATTGACTATCTTCACCGCGGCGTTGCGATGGCTGCCAGATAAAGATTCGTTGTAGGCGGCTGCGATAAAGACAGTGGAAGAAATACCTATAATCATATGTAGAGATGCGGAAGAACAAAGAAGTGTTAGGAAATAGAAAAATGAATAAGAAAGGTATAATATAATTTCTTAGAAATACATCGTAAATTATAATGCATCGGTTAGAAGCAGTTTATAGAGTGATGGTTGAGTAAAAGTTATGTATATGATATGGAAATATGGAGACCGTAGGTGATTAAATTAAAATCGATAAGATCCCTTGTGTCTCGCAATTAACTTTATTGTTATCGAGAGTCGTCCCAAATTGTGTTGCATTATTGGAATTGGGAAGAGTGAGGAGTAAAAGGAAAGTGGCTGAGAAAACATTAAAATACTGGCATCCAGCATGATTATAAAGAGAATGACAATGTAATGTTTATTTACCGAAGAAAAAAGTGATTGAGAGAAAATTTGGATTTTTTTTAGGCTCGAGATATTTTGGAACAAATTGGAATGGGAAAACTTTGAAATGGGGAGAAGCCTTAAGAAATACATTGAAAAAATAGTGATATTAACAATTGAAGTTATGGTGAAGCAAGATTTATTTAATAGCTAAAGAGGGAAAATTTTGCTTGAGCTATGTGGGGTTTTTTCTCTAAAGACAAAAAGGAGTAGGAAGAGATATTTTGAAATATGTACTCCATAAGGTACGGAAAATGGAATTGGATTATTATGAGGTTTAATGTGTTTTTTAAATATGAAACTAGGTACATTATTAGAAAAACGAGGCTCAGTAGCAAATTGTAAAGACGTGGAATTTTGGATAAATGAATTAGGGGTTGATAACTGCAAATATTTGGAAAATGAATTACTGTAGATAAATTGTAAGAGATATCCACCAGATTTTATTACAGGATGCAGAAAGTACTTTAGAAAGGATACGGTAAACGTGTACTAGAAAACTTAAGAAAAAAGTTGAGACCGAACAGTGTGGAAATGGAATGGATCTACAACTATAACCAAGGTGTTGAGATAGACAGCAAGCAACTTGAGATGCAATGACAGGAAACGATTCTTCTTTGTCTTTCTGTTTTTATTGCGTTTTGTGAATTTGTTGTCTTATTGGATTAGTTTAATAAGTGGATAGTTAAGTAATTTATAATATATAAGGAAGTGTGGCAAAGTCTCCCTTCTGAAATTCTTTCCTCCTTCTAGTCCATGTTAAGTCGTCGCATGTATTGGCCTACCGCAGTGACCGCTATGATCTCTAAGTCCATCTTGCGCCACCATGGTGGGTGACACTATAGCGGAAGGCCATGTGATTAGCACGCCGACACCTTCGGTCGCTATCACGCGGCTTTCGTGATCAAATAACCTAATTTTCTATCAGGCAGCTCCCCAATTGTCCTCATGAGGCTGGGTGGATCCCGTTCCAGAGTTCCCTAATTTAGTAATTTTCTTTAAAGGTGCCGCGGATCGAATCCAGAACGTACCAGTCAGCAATCAACAGCGCTAGCCACTGGACCAAGGAGGCGGTCCCTTATGGAATTCTGAATAAAGAAGTGTTTATATTTGATAATGGTATATGTAAGAGAACTTGCCGAACACTCTGACCCAGGATGTTTCTTTGGTATATGTTGTATTGTTTATTTGGAAAGAAACAATTCAACAATCCTTGGTTTGTTATTATTTTATATGGAATATTCGTTTTTTGCTGTAGTTATTAATTAATTCATTAATTAATGCTGTTTTACACGGGAAGAAACTGTTTATATAAAGCACAAAACTTTGGCAATTAAAAATAAAGGATTCAATGGTCAGTTATGTCTGTTTATCCGGCTCTTCTCGAAGTTTTCTTGAAAGGGGTGGGTCTGAAACAAGATTCATACAGCTTCGTTAGGTCAAGAGGAATTACTTAAAAAGCAGCTACTTGAAAAATCGAAGTCAAGATGGTCTGACATTCTGGTGTGCAGATATTTCAAAAGAGGATTTAAATTAAATGAAATAAAATTCATATTTCTAAATTTAATGCCACAGTATAAAATAGTAAAACATGTACCTCTTATCACAACAGGCAAATTAAAACCAATAAAACGGTAATACGGAATCATAATTTATGGGAAACTCAATATTCTAAATTTAAAACAATTTTATTAAGAAATAAACGAGATTCAAGCCTTTTT
Source organism: Metallyticus violacea (assembly GCA_030762175.1). Lineage (NCBI taxonomy): Eukaryota > Metazoa > Arthropoda > Insecta > Mantodea > Metallyticidae > Metallyticus > Metallyticus violacea. Next base: position 63,050,930 of record CM060840.1, read on the forward strand.
ACAACTATTTTTTGTTTCCTCTGAAGCCATTGCCATCGTTACAATGGGATTATATAACAGATAGGAGCGGGCATAAAGCGCTTATAGACGAAAAACCTAGAGCTCTTCTTTCTTTTTACGCTGTGTTTACGCCCCTCCGTTTGTAGCATTTACACACAATGCCCGGGTCAATCTACGGAAACCTCATGCAGGTTAGTAGCAGGATTTGAACCTAAGACCTCCAGAAGACGAACCCCATTGTTGTCTCGCATTAGATAACCCGCTCTGTAACTTGGAATTCTTTAAAGGAGAATAATTTTTACCAAAATATTATTTTTGTGTGAAAATTGGTTTTGAAATATTATGTATTCATGAGAATTTAATCAACCAAAACTTCCTTACATTTCGAAATAATGGTCTGGTTTCAATTTCTAGTGATATATTTTAGTTTTCAAAACCATGTGAGTTGGTAAAAGCAAGGATTGTCCTAGAAGCCAAACTTACCATAAAGAAGCATCCTCTGGATACCCGATGACAGTCCCGAATCTCTTGCAGGTGATTCTCAAACAGGAAGGCGTCGTATGTGGGGTCAATTTCTGTACCGTAGTGCATGTCCACGAATTCAACCTGTCAACAGAAAACTCCTATAGTATTCTTTCTCTATTATCAGTACAAAGACTACCCAGAATGAGAAAGAGCAGAAGTACTGAGTGGGGCATTTCTTTATATGACTATTTACCTCGTAGGAGGCCAGGCATTGAATATCAAACATTCCATTGTACAGTCTTTCAATTTCAACCAATCAAGTCGGCTGTCATTACAATATCGTGGAAGTGGATTATAGCTCCAAATCACTAAATTGTCTGCATACTATCGCAGTTGATACGCTATTTGTCATGGTTCATACTCCTAGGCGAAGTATTTACAAGGCAGTATAACGTTCCATTGTATGACATTAATATGCAAGTATAATTAAATAATATTCATGAAATATTTTAATCAAAAAAAAAAAAAAACGAGAGGTGTTCTAAAAGTTCTAGGCCTGAATCAGAGATGCCCTGATGATGGCTAAATTAATGAAGTACCATCCTTTAGATGGAGGGCTGTAAAGTTTTAGGCGCGTAAGTATAGTCGCTTGTTAGTGACGATCTTGTAAACAAACAAGTGTTAAATATTTTTATAAAATGGATAAAACTGAAATTCGAGCAGTGATAAAGAACTTCGTTTTGAAGTGTTGAACCCCAATATAAATACAAAAACAAGTTACATTCCACATAAAGGATTCTTCCCTTCGTTTTCGACGGTTTAAAAGCAGATTGCTGAATTTAAGTAGGTCGTCAAAACAAAGAGCGCTCAGAGCGTCCCATAACTGCTACGACCGACGAGATTGTGACAAAAATTCACCATGCCGTATTCAATTATCGCCATTTGAAGATGTGCGAGTTAACTGACATTGGAAAGACCCAGATGGGCCGTGTTCACAACATTTTACACGAAATTTTGGGTATGAGAAAGCTTTCTGCTCGATCGGTGTCGCGGTTTTTAACAATGGCCCAAAAACACATTCGAATGAACATTTCCCAAGAGTGTTTAGACTTATTTAAACGCAATTCCAGTGTGTGTCTCGACGTTTCATAATAGTAGATAAACATGGATTGATCACTAAACGCCAGAGACGAAAGAGCAGTCCAAAAAGGGAGTGAAAGTGCTCAAAAAAAAAAAAAAAAAAAAGAGGAGGATCCATCTGCAGGAAAACTCATGACTACGGTTTTCTAGGATTATCATGATGTTGTGCTCGTAGACTATCTCCAGAAGGGCAGAAACATCACCGGCGAGTAGTACTTTCATTACTGAACAAACTGAATGATGCTATTCAGGCAAAATATTCACACCTTATGAAAAAGAAAGTTCCTTTCATCATGATAATGTGTCTTCACGTTAGGGATTGTTGCTGTAAAATTGCATACCCTTTTCTTCTAAGCGCTCCCACATCCACCATATTCACCGGATTTGGCTCCCAGCGATTACTTTTTGTTCCCACACCTGAAGAAATGGCTGGGTTGACGAATTTACACATTCAATGATGAGGTTCAAACTGAGACATACGCTTATTTTTCACAGTGGGACAAATCTTATTTTATTGAAGATATTAAAAAGTTGGAAAATCGTTTAACTAAATGTATTTATTTACAAGGTGACCATGTTGAAAAAATATCTGTTTAATCTTGTGTTTTCTTGATAGGTCGAGAACTTTTAAAACGCCCTTGGAAATCTTAGCAAATACAAACGGGGGTTTAATTCGTTCGGATACTTTCGCTCGGGGTCTGCTTTGCTCCACGCTCAAGAAATTATCCACAGGATGAAATTCACTATTGATATAACTTATAATAGCACTGTTATATGTAGATACGCCTACTGACTGACCTAGTACAGAAATCCTCAAACCGTGGTACGCATCTTTGGGCGTCCGCGAGGCTCTTTCGGCGTCTACAGGGAGATATAACTGTTGACAGCATTTATTATTATAATACAAGCAATGAATTATGAGAAAAGAAATGATGGTACACATTTACGCTGCGTATTTAATGAGTTAACAAACTAGAATGAAATTGAAAGCTACCATCTGTTACGGAGAGAGCTTTCAAACAGGTAAAAAACTATCATAGAAGGTCAAGAAAGTATTGACGCTTTTCGTAGAAACTTAATTATGTGAAAAATCATATCTGTTTGTATTATATATATTTTATGTATATTATTTATGTATTTAAACAAGTATAGAAACTGTTCCGAAGGCGTAGAAGCAAAAATAATGAAATGTCTCCTATTAAACAGATATATCATGGCTTGTAAATAAAAAGCAGTACACCTCCTCTCATTCAAAAATTAAAATTAACAAGTTGTTATTATAAAAACATTGTTTTATGCGTTACGATTACTTTTTAATTGTAAAACTGTTACGCTTGTTAAAAGTATGTACGGATAAGCCACAATAAATAAGACAAATACTGAAATGTCTACATTGTCAGGACCATATTTCTATCTTGTCGGGTCGGGTCTGGTGGTATAGTGGTAACCATACTTGCCTCGTAGACACGAGATTGAGGGTTCAATCCCGGCCGAGTGGATGGATTTCTTCGGACGTAAATATTCTAAGTATAGCTAACTTCCGAAGAAAAGTAAAGGCCTGGGTCCCGTGTCGTAGATTTAAGGCACGTAAAAAAAAATGAAAAAAGAGGCCTCTGAGCAAAATTTATCGGTCGTTTCACGTCCTAAATGGAATGGAACGTTGATGACCTGAGATGTTATAGAGCGTTCATAAATAAAACAAATCAACAATATCTCATCGAAGGTAGCTCACTGCAATATAGAATTTGTCATAGTATTTTTCTCATTTTGAATAAATTAGAATGTTGAAATAAATGTTATTGTGAGTTAGTGATTTAACACAAAAACCTCTAATAAACCTTGCCAAGCGTAATTTTCGGGAAGTTGTGCGCACTATATAGAATTAAGGAGATGTATATACTTGGATATCGCAGAGCGTTATATTAGTAGGCAAATGAGCCAGTTCTTAAAATTATCTTTAATTTTTGTAAATCAATGATGAATAACTTTGAAAATATGTATACGAAGGTAGGTCCATAAGTATCCTGCCTAACTATTTTCTAGATATGATAAAACAAAAAAAAACTATATATCACTTTTCAATATAGTCACACTTTATGGCAATACATTTATCACAACTGTGAATTAACATTTCAATCCCTACCCCCCAAAATAGTCAGAAGTCTTGTCTGCAAAATGGTAATAAAAAGCATCCATCCCTTCATTGTCACACTTAAATTTCCCTCCTGGAAGGTTCTTCTTAAGTTTTGAGATGAGGAAATGGTCACTGGGAGCTAGATCTGGGCTGTAGGGTGGATGGTGGATCTCCTTGAAGCTACATTTTTTTACAGCTTCCTTTGCAATGCGAGCTGTGCGCACAGGTGAGTTGTCGTGAAGAAGGCACATCCTACCACTCAGCTTTCCTCGCCTTTTCTCTTTGACGGAAGCACGTAGTCTGTACAATAGGCCAGCTAGTACTTCCCATTTACTGTGGTGTTCCTTTCCTTGAGTTAAGGGAGAGTATTCCTTCACAGTCCCAAAAGATTGTGGCCAAGATCATCTTGATTGATTGAGTGACCTTGGCCTTTAGAGGCGGAGCTTCGCCAGGTTTACGTCACTCCTTTCATTCTCTTTTGGTCAAGGGATCGTAGCAGAGGATCATAGTTTCATCTCCTGTAACAATGGTTTACAGAAATTCTCTTTCGTTGCCACGGCAGAGCTCCAAAAGTGTCTGACAATAGATAGACTCGTTGCTGCTTTTGGACTGAGGAAAGAAGTCTAGGCATGCATCTTGCACTAACCTTATTCATGTTTAAATATTCATGAATAAATCAAAGGACTGTTGTTTTAGAAAAGTCCAACCTTTCTGCTATTTCTGCAGCTTTGAGCTGTTCCATAATTTCTCCTTTCACAAGAGCGATATTTTCAGGAGAGAGCACCTCCAAGGACCGACCTTCATGCTGTTCGTCTTCAATGCTTTCTCGACCCATTCGAAAAAGTTTGACCCATTCTTTTACGGTAGAATATGAGGGGGATGCTTCCCTATGTACACCGTTCAAGCATATTAATTTAATTTGGAATAAATCCTTCTTTTGTGAATAACTTAATAACAGCTCGAAACGTCATTTTGAACATGTCACAATCTTCTACACATAGCCTTCTTCATGCAACTATATTTGAACAACTGAACGCAGCGGCGCGGAAGTTAGAGCTGCAATTATTTACTTAACAGATAAGATATGACACCAGATAAGGATTTTGTGAAGGTGATAATCCTTATCGACAGCAGTAGTAGCAGCGAAGTAGTAGTAGTAGTAGTAGTAGTAGTAGTAGTAGTAGTAGTAGTAGAAGTAGTAGTAGTAGAAGTAGTAGTGGCAGTATAGTAGTAGTAGAAGTAGTAGTGGCAGTATAGTAGTAGTAGTAGTAGTAGTAGTAGTAGTAGTAGTAGTAGTAGGAGTAGTAGAACTAGTAGTATGATCAGTAGTAGTAGTAACAGTATCATTAGTAGTAGTAGTAGTAGTAGTAGTAGTAGTAGTAGTAGTAGCAGTAGAAGTAGTAGGAGTAGAAGTAGCAGTAATAGTAGTAGTATAGAAGTAGCAGTAATAGTAGTGGTATAGAAGTAGCAGTAATAGTAGTGGTAGCATAGTAATAATAGTATAGTAGTAGTAGTAGTAGTAGTAGTAGTAGTAGTAGTAGTAGTAGAAGTAGTACTAGGTAGTAGTAGTAGTAGTAGTAGTAGTAGTAGTAGCAGCAGCAGCAGTAGTAGTCGTAGTAGTAGTAGTAGTAGTAGTAGTAGTAGTAGAAGTAGTACTAGGTAGTAGTAGTAGTAGTAGTAATAGTAGTAGTAATAATAGTAGTAAGAGTAGTAGTACTAGTAATAGTAGTAGTAGTAATAGTAGTAAGAGTAGTAGTAGTAAGAGTAGAGTTGTAATAGTAAGAGTAGTAGTAGTAGTAGTAGTAGTAGTAGTAGTAGTAGTAGTAGTAGTAATGGTAGCAGTAATAGTAGTAGAAGTAATAGTAATAGTAATAATAGTAGTAATAGTAGTAATAGTAATAGTAATAGTAGTAGTAGTAGTAGTAGTAGTAGTAGTAGTAGTAGTAGTAGTAGTAGTAGTAGTAGTAGTAGTAGTTGTAGCAGTAATAGTAGTATTTATTGTTCCAGTTAAACTAGGTATACATATATTGCACATCACAGTCGCATGGTCGTAAGACCGTTCAAGCTATTGTAAAATACTTCATTTCTGAAATTAATTCCAACAATAGAAAACAAAACATTAACAGGAACGCACTCGCATACGACACACACACACATATATATATATATATATACAACAATTCTGATATTCATATAATTGTTTCTTAATACTTATGTGCAATGTTTATAGAAATTACGTACTTCAATTAACACAATTCTCAGGTTTAGCCAGTTTTGTCCATTTACATTGCAGCCCGAACATGCTGGCCTCCCCTTTCTGAAAGTAAAAATTGAATCTGGTAGAAACTTTATCCTAGTATCTTCTGTTTACACTCATCCAAAATGTGCAACGTGTTCCGGTACCGAGCATAATGGATAAACCCTTCTGCCGATCTCATCAACAACCTTACGTGTCTTCCAGTCTCCCGGTCTAAGCCATGCTGTTACCGAGCTCTGTTTCGTGCCTAACTCCATGGTACTTTTAATTTTTCTTTGCAGGTGCAGAGATGACATCTGCATGCATTGCGCTCTATTTCCTGCCGAATTAGATAAGCGTCTTTTGAATTTTTTCACTACGCCATACCTGCTTTCATTACCCTTCTGCCAAATATTGTTTAAACATATTTTGACATTCCCGCTGTACAATCACCGTTCACCATTTTGGATAATGCAAGTTATGTTATTGGTACCGGTAGCATATTGCCCTCAGAGTTGTTTTTTCTCTTTTAATTATTCTTAGCCAATATTTAATTACATTTATTTTGCTGTAGACTGCGTCTTCCCAGCATTCATCTCTCCTAGTACACCATATACCTAGAATTTGCTTCCAGAAAGCACACTGTAGACTACTTACTGCTGTAGTGAATGCACGAACAAAGAAGAAAGCTTGTTAGAACTTGACGTTTAAATTCAATTCACTGTATGTACTAATTGAAATGGAACAACTTTCTTCCTTTTTCCGCTATCGATTCACAGGCAAACAATAGATGCTTTTTTTCACAGTGCACAGTGCTTCACTGATATCAATCGTATGGGGAACCGGGAATAACATGTCAAGCGTACTATTTGCATTTCATTGCACCAATTAGTACAGAACAGTCACAGCCAGATCATTTGTGGTAAACAGATTGAGTACTCTGTACGGCCACAATAACTGAAATTGCATACATAGCTCAATAATTGCATAACTCTATAATTATGTTTTGTTGTTAGAAATTGAAGTGCACCATTTATGAAATAATTAAGCGTTGCCTCTAGCAGAATTTTATTTGATGAAATCCAAGCTTAGCAAAGTCTTTGATAACAATCGTTATTTAACTTATGACGTAGACTTTCACTGGTAGAAGTTTTTTCGGAATATATGGAAAACTTAATGATATACACCATCCACGTTTTCAGGATCTGCAGTCCTCCTTCTCAGGGAGTTATAAATTGAAAATATTATTAAAACTCCCTTGATAGTGTTTTAATTTATCTGCAGCAATGACGCTTTTTCACAAAATATTTGTATTACCTACTTTTTACATTTATATAGGGCTTTCATTTCAAAACTTACTAGTCTTATTTATTGTGTATATAAATTGCCAACGATAGTTGATGTTATTATTTGACTTTCAACAGAATTAAAAAAAAAACAAGCCAGGTTAATGTAGCATGAAAACATTTCATATTGGGTAATAATAAATAAAATTATGTCTATTTCCGAGCTCCTGACCAATTTATTTCATTCCTCTGATCTTTATTGTAGGTTCAAGGCATTTTGAAACATTATTACAAAGCCATAACTACTACATTAGATATTTCATAAGGTTTGTAGCTTTATTTTGTTCAAATTGGAACATTTATAATAATAATCCAAAGAGACAGACAACAATAGAAAACAAAATATATTATATTATATTTATTATGCACAAATGATTGAAGAAGTGCATATGTTAGAGACTGGTTGATACTAACATTTCTCATTGGTCGATATCTATACCTACATGCTTAGTATCGATATTTGATACTCATACTTTGTAGCATAGAAAATATAAATTTCTCATTTTTTTTATTTTGAGATGAATATATCAAATAAATAGATTTGAATTTCCTTACTCATTGAGTGCTATTTTGTTACAAAACACTTAGCGCATTTACAATTATTAGATGGGTATTTAGAGCAAATGGAATATAACGTATTAAATAATTTAAATGAAAAAATAATTAAATTGCAAATAGACCAGAATTTCATTCATATTATCCGAAAAACTTAGACAAAAAAGCGTAATCAAAAATGTCTACGAGGGGCGTTCTAAAAATTACCAAACTAGACCAAGAAAACACAAGATTTAAAAGAAATATTTTTGTTTTATTTTTCAAAATAGTCATCCTGTAAATAAATATCTTTAGTCCGACAATATTCCAACTTTTTAATACTCTTAGTAGAATAAGATTTGTCAAATTGTGAAAATAAGTGTCTGTCTCAGTTTCAACCTCCTCATTTGATGAGAATCTTCGTCCACCCAGCCATTTGTTCAGGTATGGGAACGAAAAGTAATTGCTCGAAGCCAAATGCAGTTTTCCAGCAGCAATCCCAGACATGTGTGGAGGCACATTATCGAGATGAAAGAGAACTTTCTTTTTTCGCAAGGTGTGGATGTTTAGCCTGAATTGAATCCTTAAATTGGTCCAGTAGGAAGAGTAGCATTTCCCCGCTATGATTCTGCCCGTCTACGAGCACAACATTGTGAATATTCCAGAAACCGTAGTCATGACTTTTCCTGCAGATGGAGCCATTTTTGCTTTTCTTGGTGCACTTTCACCTGTTACCACCTACTGTTTGGATCATTACTTCGTCTCTGACGTGTAGTGATGAATCTATGTTTCATCTGCTGTTATGAAACTTCGGAAAAACTCACGGAAATTGCGTTTAAACAAGTATTAATACTCTTGAATAATATTCATTGGAATGATTTTTTGGTCCATTGTTAACAAACATGGCACACATCGACCTCGTCGGTCTTAGCAGTTTTGGGAAGCCCTGGGCGCTAATCATTTTGAATGGATGCACGAACACGTTTAAATTCAGCCGTGAACATTTTAGCCGTCGAAAATGAAGGGAACGAATCCTTTAATGTGAAATATAACTGTTTTTGTATTTCTGTTTGGGTTAAACTCAAATAAAGTACTTTAAAACAGCACGTATTTAAGTTTTTATCCATTTTCTAGAAAACAAGTGACTACACTTACGCGCCTGAAACTTTACAGTGTGCCATCTAAAGGACGATACTTAAAAACTATTACCGTAATTTGGCCATCTCCTTGACATCTCTGAGTCAGGCCAAGAACTTTTAGAACATACTTTGTATATTATTGGTAGATCTCAGAGAATTGAGGTTATTTTTGTAGACGCAGCCTGAAAAAAATGCTAGAAATATGCAATAGCTTGTTCGAAAACATCTGCTTCAAAATGCAATTCAAAATGTTTTATTGCCCTGGTACGGGATTTTCAAAGAAAATTGCAGCTCAAGAGATGCTGTTATCAGACACAGAAACATAAGTAATGAGGGCGGTCGGGCTTAGAAGCGCACCCAATTTCTTGGCATCTACTACTTGGAATCTTATGTATGAGACACTGTTTCTTAGGACCGCTTGTGACAATGTTCATTTAAAATTATTGTATTAACAAAGAATCGAAAAATGTGGAGCTCATGTATACAAGAATATCGTTCGATGTCGTAACTCTTGAACAAATCTAATTCACTAAAGACAAATTTTGGCGAAATATTAATTGAGTTTTATGAAATGGAAACCGGTTTTCTGTTATATATATATATATATATATATATATATATATATATATATAATTTTTTATAGTGTAGATATAATGGAGGCGTTGCGTATCTACTAATCTAAGTTTCAGAGCTGTTAAAAGATACTAGCATTAATAGCAAAGACTTGACAGGGCTAGCTATTTTACATTTTTTCCAAACGTCTTAAATATTCAATGATTAGATAATTTGCTACCATTTTAAGCTATGTGTGGTTTTACACACATATCTGAGCTTTTTTTTTTTTTTTTCCTTCAAAATTTAATCTTGCAAAGTCAAAGAACAGGTTGCTTATGACGGAAGGAAACCTCTTTGCTTAATTAAAATTGTATACTTGTAGCAAGATTACCAACATCTGCCTTCAAGTATCGAGATACCAAAAGTATGGGAAACCATATATACATAACTGGTCTGTCATTTTTGACATCAATATTTTTATAGCAGTTGTTTTATATTTAGTACATGCTGAATTGAAAACATGACTCGCTTAATACAGTCTGGTCAACTTTTATTGCCATCTTCTTTCCTCTACGCTTGTTAGCCAAACATTGGCTTTAGCCTGCCACAGTGATCGCTGCGTCCTCAACCTCCGTCTTGCGATTTCACTGAGAGCACTGGGGGGAACAGAAGGGTAATGATCGGCATACAGACACTCCGCTAGTCGCCATCACATGATTTTCCAAATCAAAGTACAAATTTTTAATAGACAGTTCCCCAGTTGTTCTCACGAGACTGGGTAGACTCCGTTCGAGACATTCCTAACTTAGAACATTTCTAAGTTGGTATCGGAACCTTCCGGCCAGCAGTCTGCATGCTAGCTCCAGACCAAGAAGGTAGCTTTTATTGCTATTTCGTGTGTTTTAAAGATAACACTTCAGAAATAACATAGTTATAATGGTATATTGATTATGGTTTCAAAGGAGACTTACATTTGGATGAAGTATATTCAAGGACATTTGATCAGCAACATCTTTCTTGAGGCACCAGCAATAGTTTGATAGCATACTCATACCCCATCTTCCATCACTCTAATGCACTAATGATAGTGCTCACTTGTTCCCCACAGTTTTTATGAAAATACTCTAAATGCGAGGTGGGAAATACAGTTTTATGGGCATATATGTACAAGAGACTGGAAGACCCACAGAAACTCCTGAACAATAATTTGTATCTGGAGTCCTTTAATGGTCCAGAAAGCTTTTGATAATGAACTTCAATGCAAACCTGTCATTCCTCTCACTACCCTATATTCTATATTCTCAATGAAATTAGCATCTTCCTAATTTGAAGGCCTGGAAATTCCGGTTTCTTTGTTTGGTGTCTTGACAAAATTTAGCATTAGACCAAATTTGCTGTGCAACATAATTTAATGAGAATCCACGAGAGATTCTCTCCAAAACATTTTAACCATGCTTTGAGTATACATGAGGTGAAACACGCTGAAAAAGGAATCTGAGCACTTTTAGTTATTCCTGCTAAAACAATAAAAATCATAATAATCCCTAACTCACTTTCATTATATATATATTCTAAATAATAAACATAATTTCAACTACCAAAATTTAATATTCAAGCAATTCTTTCGGTTATCAACTTCTAATAATCGAATATTGAATTGATTTAACTCACTTTGAGGAACTACGTAAGAATCAAATTGAATGTCAAATCACCTGTACCAGTAACCAATTTTAAAACCAAAGTACGCATGATGCATTTTCTTCATAAAAGGGGTAATTTCCTTATCTGACATGGTGATTTTACCATAAATATAGCAAAATGGTCTGGATAATTTTTACAATTTCTGTTCATTTTGTAAGAACATTATATACCACGTAGAAAGCTCAGCTAAACCAATCTGTAAGTGGGAGAAACAAGGTCACCTTACCTCTATCTTACAAAGTCCTGAACCCCCAGCATCTGAAGCAAGAGAAAAAAGTTCATGAAAATACCCTTGCTTACACAATAGCTCTATTTGTGTATGCTCTGTGTGAAGCCTTTTTACAGCCCCACGTGGGCCTGAGATCACCGTCTCTTCTACCTCCATCACATGATTTCATTAGTAGAGTTCAGAATTGCATGGGGCATGTGATCAGCTCACCGCATCCCGCTGATCGCTATTTCGCGGCTAACAAGATCGGAGATCGCCACCTCTCCATCAGGCAGCTTACCAATTGTCCTCACGAGGCTGGAAGGACCCCGTTCCAGACCTTCCTATCTCAGAAATATTTATAAGTAAATGCCGGGAATTGAACCCGGGGCTCCCGGGCAGCAGTCAGCAACGCTAACCATTAGACCAACTATTCCATATATTTAATGTAATCTCATGTTAATGTATTCCTGCTTTGTGATAGTATCTGATGCAGTTTTTGTTGAGGGGAGTAATAAATTAACAAGACAGCTTGACCCACCAGTATTCCAGTCTACACTGCTCAAAAGAAACATAAATTTAAGAGTATATTTTTTTTAAAAAAAATATAGCTCGTGTTAGAATCTACGTGATTCCGTAAAAAAATTTCACTCAATTTTAGTACTACCTGACGGGTTAAATAACAATGCTATATTCATTACCACAACATGAGATTGAAGTGAACCCAGAATAAAGACAGGAGCATTCGAGACTAATTAATTTTGCTGTAGTCTCCTCTGTCAATGCTAAGCCTGGAAAGGCTCTAACGAGATATTAGGAAGCCAGGTCAGACACAAAAGTGCAAAAGGTCACCAAGGCAACGCCGATATCTTGAGATGCGCAAGGAGTTCTTGTTGATTATTTGCAGAAATGTTATTTTGAAATTTAATGTGAAAATGGTTAGGAGAGAGGTTGTTAGAAGTTCATATGACATGCTTCAAATTCCACCTTATGTTGCAATGATGAAGTGGTTTTTTAATTGATGGAACATTCCGCGTACTCTCCCAACGACTTCAGACTATCTCCATAACTAATAAATAACTGAAGGTCTGTTGATCAGATTATTATGTTATAGAGGTTGTAAATTAGTAGCTTACAGAGTATGTATAAACATTAGAGCATTACTGGGAGAGGTGCATTAATTTTCAAGGGGCGGTAAAAAGGTAAAAATAACAATTTTAGATTAACATAAATGGGTCAGATTTGTAGCATAGAAATCAACTGTCGTATATTAAATGTCCTATTTTTCAATATTTCCTCTCTTCTCGAACATTGTTCGATTAAAATCTCTTTCCCTCTGTGTGTATATTTTGTGGCATATGGGAATTGGTAACGTGGAGAACTAGTGCATGTTTTGTAGCATGATGACGGTTGCAGGATTGAATGTGGGGAAACTTAACTCTGCGCATGTGCAAAAAAATAACGCGTAAACGATTTATGGAGAGTCGAGAGCTGGAACTTAAAGAAACGGAAAGTCCATCTGCTCCGGGATGGCCATATTTACACGGATAAATTGAGCTCAGAAGAAATTGCAATTTAATATTGAGTAATGTTTATATTTGCATAGAATACCCCGATTTATTATTTCTTTGTTTTCACTTCATTTTAAGTAGAGATGTTAGTTATATAAATGGATTTAATTAAGTATTATGAGCTTGCTCCCATGTCCGGCCTTATGATGATGAAATGAGCACAGAATATCATTTATGCGTATGGCTCTACAGTGGGCCGTGACAATATAGTTACACAGATCAAGATTTCCATTTATAAAGACATTCTACAAGCTGGATGGTCCAAAGATCGATCCCTCGCAGACACCAAATCGATCAAGGACAACCAGTTTGTTATCCAAATGAGTCCTAGGGAGTTTCTATTGCATGATCCTAACATTGGTCTGGTTAGAAGCGGTCGCAGCATAGCGCTCTTCACAATATCTGTCTATAGCCATGAGCTCTCATCCAGCCTAACCTTGACTAACCTAACCTATCCTAAAAATGTAACCTGGATTCCACTAACATATTTTCTAATTTCTCGATATTTGTACACTATTTAAATTAATCTGTACTAGCTGAAGAAAGACTGTGGTAACGTTCTAATACTGGTTGCGAATCTTGGGTTCAAAATATCTTAGTCACTGCATGGAAGAGACTCGTTGTGTTTGCTATTCTTCTGCAGTTCACAGCACATATGCGCTAATGTTACGCACTGCCAACCAGAGTTGTAGCAATGTTGCCAACAGAAGAAGCTCCATAAGATCAATATATTTCTATAATTCCTTTTTATACCTTATATTGCTCTTCCTTTATATTTTTCAAGCCGTCTAGGGATGTCGCAATTGAAATACTGGAAAGTGTACAGTCATATTTGAATTATTATGTGCTTGAGATTAAAAAAAAAAACTTTTGCATAATAGTGTACGTGTGCAATGTGTCATAATTCATGGCATCTATTTTTTTTTCTCGCGAACAAGGAACAACATGAAAAAAACTAAGATATACGATTGAAAGTATATGGCATTTACTCCGAGTGGTGCCGCCAACGAAGGCTGGATGTAGACGGTCTAAGCAGAAAAGAAGCAAAACACAGCAACCGGACAACATTGGTTTATTACGGCATGAGCAAAAGTTACACACAACTACTTAGACAGGGTTGCAAGTCCGTCACAGAACGGGACTCCCAGGTAATCCACCGTGTTAGGCAGCCTTCGAAATAGTTTCCAAGTATATTGACGGTTCGTTGCCAGCAATGAGGAAGGAAGGCGCTGAATACTATCTGGTGCATGTGATTTGCTAACCTAGCTCTATAATCCTTTTTCGTATAGCCTTAGCTTTTTTTTTTTTTTTTTTTTTTTTTTAAATTAACACATGAAATAAATAATCATTTTCACATAAACTGTTGCTCATTCTTCGTGATCTCCATTCCTGACTACTGTCGCTAACCAGCTGACTTCGGGGCATTATTTAAATAGTGATTAACGCCCGCTTTTACTACACAGCCACCACAGGCGATGGAGGCTGATGATACATGAGATGAAATGATATATTGGGAAAAGAGTATTTTTTTAAAGGAAGGAAACGTTCCAGTCCTAAGTTTAGGGTACCTACCCGGCAGTTGCCATTTATGAGGACTAAGGAAAAATTGGAAAAAACCTCAGTCAGGGAGGGCGGCTCTGGTGGGAATCGAGCCCCAGACCTCCCGCTCACGAGTCCGCACCTTAACGACCTCGGCCATGCAGCTCTGCTCACATATACCATACATTTCATTCGTAAGTGCAATGCATAAACTTTCAATCTTATATCTTACATTTTTCGTGTTTTTTTAATGATTTATTGCCTCTTTGATTACATTTGTCTTCTAATGACGTCTGTAGGTTGTAAACTGAATACTATAGGTGCAAGTCTGTAGGGATGAATGAAATGAATTAATGATGGCGTAAATGAGCTCGGAGTCCTTGGCGCCTTAAAGTTACCTGACATTCATCTTCTCAGGGTATGTAAAAACTCCGAAAAAAACCTTCCCAGGCAGCTTGACCGGATTCGAACCCAGGACATTCAGATTAATAGTCACAAACACTATCACTAGAACATGGCGAGTTTTGCATTGTCACTTGCTCGAGAGAAAAAGAAGATAGTTGCCATAACTTATGACTTATCTCGTTTAATTTTCTTTTCTGAAAATTTTGAAAGGACGTGTTATAATACATTCTGAGAATTATTGGCTTAAAAACATTTTGATGCTCGGTGAAGTGAAACTTTTCAAACAAAAGTACAGAAAAATCGTTTTGAAGCACTTTGAAAACTTCTCCCTTTAGCTCTGTCCTACCACCATCAGCTTTTCAGTTGATGAAAGGAGAATTTTTAGAAGAAAGGGGCAGGGAGAAATCCTATTGCGAGAAGTTAATAGAGCAGGGTGTTTTAAAATTACGAGCTTCATAACTGAGACAAATAAACATACGCTTTGAACCTTATAGTAACTAATATACAAGTACTGTTATGAATTATTCTATCCAGACCACAAACATTTCGTCATTATCTTGTACGTATACGTAAATAAAGGATAGCCAACAACGGAAAAAAAAATACCAGCTATTCTGTCAAAACTTATGATTTCCATCGCCAGATGGTACTATAGTTAAAACATTTGCCCATTGCTGTTTTTATTATTACTATGCTCATTTGGCTGCCGGTTTACCGGTTTGAGAACGCAGGGACGTCATAACTAAAGTCCGCTAATGCAATTCGTGTAAAATCAGTAATCTTAGGATAGACGAAGATCCTTGTAATAGCAAACATTTATTGAGATGTTCGCTTAAGTTAACTCGTTTAATTGGATTCGGTTGTTAGTCCCTAAGGAGGAAGTATTTCGGTATGTCAGTCTTTGTTCAACCTGAGTGTTTGCGCTTAACTTTCCAATGGGGCGCCCCTGGAGGAAGGAATGAGGTGAAAGAGAAGCAGATGGCGGATGGTAGTTCTCCACAATGTTTGCAGATAGAACACCTAGATGCCGGCAGTCCCAATCCAAGGAGTTCTTCGAGATCTTCAAAAGGTGAAGCAAAAACCTTTTTCTAAGCGCAAGCCACTGTCCCACCGCACCAACCCATCTTACCCTTTTGGCGCTGTAAGATGAACCAATGGATGAAATTATATAAAATAGGACAGCGAAAATGTCGGGGAAAGGAAAAAGCCCAGCATTTGCCTAAGCGACGAGAGGAAACCACAGAGCTCCAAAAATATCTGATAACTCGTTGCTAGAAAGAAGTCTAGGCACCCAATTTGCACTATCGTATTCATGTTTAAAGATCCGTGAATAATTTAAAAGTGCTGTTGTTTTAGAATGTCCAATCTTGCTATGATGATGGAAATAATAAAACTCGCCATCTGCTATTCGCTCAGATTAAAGAAGAGCTGTGAATTTTTTATGCGTTTATTAAACACTGCTCTCTATGGTCCGTGAAAGCTTTACACATATGCTGAATGAAAGTTCTGAAAAAAAAGTATAATTTGAAATAGCATGAAGTAATCACACTATATACAAATATTTTTAAATGTTGCTACTAGCTTTAAATTACATGTTATTTCATCAGCAATATTAAGTAACATATTTTCAAATTGATTTTAAAATCTGAGGAAGCCTAGATTAATGGTTTGTGAGAAAATGCCCTAAAGCAGCAAATATGTTATATGTTTATGGTTTTATAAAATTATAACATTAGGTAAGTCAAAATGTAATGATTAAGTAATAATTACTTAATAATTGTAAAATGTTCACTTGAACAGACTATAGTTTTTTCAGAACACGCAGCTTGCATTCTTTCGAGGTTCAGAATGAAAATTGCTATTATGTATCTATCGAGTGTCCTTAAAACCCTTCTTTTATCTGAAATGAATCACAGCACATTGTATTCGGAATGGCTGTCACATTTGCTCAGTTCCCGCACAGCCAAGTATTGCAAGAAAACTGCACCTCCCACCGAGGTATGATGATGATCTATATAGTTGCCTCTTTCTCCTCATACCATTGCTGATTGGTAAGCACAGCTAAGCGAGCAGGCACTGGACGGGGTTTAGTTGATCACGACTTACCAAGAAAACACATAATAGGCCTAATTATTCTATTCTATATTCAGGGTTTATTTATGATTAATATGTTCGTAAAAATCCGCTCATGCTGTCAGGAGATTTATTTGAAGAGAAAATTTCATATGACCGAGTTCAGATACCACTATATTTCAGAAGATGGTTGATAATGAGAAGTAATCAAGATAAGTAAAGTAAACGACAGAAGAAACTCTTGATTGGATGCAGCGTGGAAATTTCTCGAGAAAACTTCCTTTGATGTCTTTCTCAGCAAAAGGGAAGTTCTTAGATACAGATATCTAGGAACTTATAATAGATATAATAGATATTGATAGATATAATATGTGCAGATAATTTTACTGAAAAGAACGAAACATGTTTTCCAGCTGGACACCACGGCGGGACATACTGTTAAAGATTTCCGGCAAGCAATTTATCAGGCATGCTTTAAACCCGAATTTAAACTCCTGGGGTTATCATCGCTGGAGAACAATAAAAGACAGAACATTGTCACAACATGAAATCGGACAACAATAAACCTTACAAATTAGATTGCCTTAAAATTATATATGAAAAGAGCTTGGTTTTATCATTATATGAAGACCGCTTTTCCGTATAGCAGTTTGGTTTTAATGCGATAAATTTTAAACAAAATCAACCATTTCGAAAGACATAAATTCGAAAAGGCAAGTGCTACATATTTAACATAAATGTCAACAGGATATAGGTTAAATCAATTCATATTTTATTGTATTCCCCCTGGAATAAAATATAATTAATAATAATATTGGCCGATTCTAAATGTTTAAATATTATTTTGAGTTCCATCAAGAAAAACTCGTATAAAATAATTCTGTTAATATAACATGCGAATTCCGTTAGTTCCGTGCAGCTAATGAACGTAGGGAGCCGAAACATGATGGCGGTGTGATATACTCGGCGTGCAAGGCTACTAGGTATGAAATATTCTTTTATACCTTGGAGCACAAATTGGAAAACTATATTTATTTCACTTATTACATTGAACTTTTGTTATAATTTTATATTTTGTTGCAATTAAGAGAAAATCCTTCAAATGTGCATAAAACAGTATTTTTTTCAAATTTTGTAAATTAATGACTATGTTTTACAAATCAATATGTTCCACAAGAAAACAGCTTTAAAAGCAGTGTTGTTCGCTATTTTAGGGCAAACCAAAAGACAATTTTGATCAAATACGATAACACTGGCGAATTTCTGCATGAAAATTATTAAATATAAGGATGTCAAATTACAAAAGCAATCGCTTGTTAGCACAAGCTAATATATTAAGATATTGAAAACTTTAGGTCAATTGCTCTAATTTTATGCCAGATTTCACATGGAACCGCTTGTAGAGCCGCTTAGATGAACTGAAAGAGAAACATCCATCATGAGATTAATTACATTTCTCCAAAAGAATGTATAATCAATGCCAGAAACATATGGAAAATAAAATTCTCCAATTATAGTATTATATTGTGTGATAAAAGTGAGGGAAAAGCTTTTTAATACTAGACAGTTACAGTTAACGTTGCAAGTTTAATCTGCGAACCCATGGGCTCTGGCAAGGGGGGCTAATTCCCTCCCGTGGAAATGCCAACCACTAACATAATAAGTCATTACTACATGCGCAGTTGTGAATTTTCATTGCTGCTATTACGTATTACGTATTATGTATTATGTATTATTATTATTATTATTATTATTATTTTTTTTTTTTTTTTTTTTAGGACTGTGATTTCTAATTATAGGTTATTCATGATGAGCTTCACAACTGTTGCTTTCGGTTTGCTTTTACTCTCTTTCTTCTTGCAATATTCCACCAACAAGCCTGGTGCTTAGTAGAACGTAATCTGTTAACATGAAAATGCATCAGTGATGAGTCACAGAGTTTGTGACATTTTACATCAATAATTCTATTAAAGCAACTAAGCAAGTTATGTTGCATAAAGAGGACATGGGAAATTAGTTGCGCTTTTCCTTCCTTTTTTAAAAGCAACAATGAGCAACCCAAGTTTACAAATATATAAATGAATAAATAAATTTAAAATGTAAATACAGTCTTTAGAACTTCCCAAGAGAACTATTAAAAAGGAGTTGCTGTTGTTGATTAAGAGCGAAAAACTGCATTAGCGCCCATTATTAAAGAATGATTTCACATTTGGAATTTAGTGGTTCATGATATCCTTCATGGGTTCCACCACGTCTGACACATGCACTCTGCGTGCTAGTTTCATAATTTTTATTATAAACAGTTTGAAATGAAAACCATGCAATGAGAGTCGCAGCAATTTCTTCTGGATCTACATATGGATGCTGGCGCAGCAGAAAGCAATAGCTGCAATAGAAGGATGAAGAACTGCTTTCTTGCTAACTCATGAAAAACAATAATCAAACATATGACCCATAGTATCAGATAGCAGTTTCTCCTCGCCGAGGCTTGCGTCATGTTTCCTAGTGGTTCTGTTCAGTTTTAAAACACAATCCATCTTATGCGGAGGATCATGAATTGTGTCGCGAAATTGATGATAATCGTTAAATTGTTTCATTTGTATGTCTCATGGATATTAGACTTTTATTGAAAGAAAGAAGATGTGCGAAGATGATGCTTCGCCGGTTTCTAGTGCTTCAGTCATCGCAACTAAGGATGACCCACTTTGTGTTAACCTTGTACCAGAAGAAGGAGACCTGCTCATGAAATCAATGAACAAGGATAACAATTGCTGTGCAAGTAGTGGTGTTAACATTCACAAAACGGGAAAAACGATATTTACAGATATATAAATGAAAACACACTACATTATAAATAGTTATTACTTCTAACCAGAAAAACTGCCAAGGATAGCCGAGATCCTTAAGGCGCGGATTCATGAGCGGGAGGTCTGGGGTTCAAATTCCTTCCTCCCTCACTGAGGTGGTTTTCCTCAATCCCCATAGATGGCAAATACCGTGGAGGTGCCCTAAACTTAGGCCTGGAACGATTCCTTCCTTAAAAAATAAATATTTTCCCAATATATCATTTCATTTCATGTATCATCAGTGTCCATTTCCTGTGGTGTCTCTGTAGCAAAAACAGGCGTTAAACACCACCTAATTAGAAAACAAATTGCTTCCAGTTTGGCGTACTTGGGCTAGGAAAATGCCGATATTCATCCAGTTAGTGTCGTTTGCACACAGCTCCCAGAATGCCAATCGTCCTCTAATTGCCTTTAATACGTTTTCAGGAAACAGCGTTTTTCTCAGGTACATTCTGTCAGAATATGTACCTATTCCTCGTCCCCTCCAAAAAATGGGCAGATTCTCCTAACAGAAATGTCGGTTATTTTTTGAGCCTTCCAACCTCTCAGTCTAAACTAAGCAATTCCTGATCTCGACTTTCTTCCTAGAACAAGCAGATACACCTCTTTACCATTATTAATTTAATTTCATTTGATAGGCTCCTGTTATAATCTGCCTCGATTTCCTACCTGCTGATCACCCCTAGCCTTGTTCTAGCCTTCTTCCATACGTTTTTATTATTGGCATTGTCTCGTTGCCACATTGAACCCTGAATACTCTTCCCACTTCTGCAACCCAAAATGTTGGAGTTATATTTTGCATCTGGTGTCTATAACATCTAGCGCGAAGTGTCATAGGTAAGAAAACATAAACAGTCCTTGGGTACCTTCCGACGCAGCAGTAGAAAATCGGCCATTCCGATATCAATGGCTTACTTTGTCTGGTATGCTCCGCTAAACAGAAAGCAGCTATGCGTCGACATTAGCGATTTTACAACCGCATGTGCATTGTGTATTCAAGGTACACTTAGGGTGTGTGCTTTTATTAAATAAAAAACATTTTCACGAGTCAGTGCGTGCGCATATGAAGTCATTTTGACTGTAAATAAGTCGAGAAACTTCTTGGATCTGACGAAAAAGAAATCAACCAGTGTAGAGCAGCATACAGTTCATGCTTTCCAAAGAGAAATGGAAGAAAACAGGCAAAAGCTATATCCTATACTATCATATGTTGTTTTTGTTGAAACTCGGCTTACCTCTTGGCGGTAAGAATTCATCTTTCAGCGTTTTCCATGATCTGATGCATTTTAAGAGTTGATGCTGGGGATACCATCTTATAAGATTACTTTGATACTTATAGAGGAAATGTTGCAATTCAAAGTAAACTTATATCACTCTGCGGTAAAATTAATCTGAAAACTTTGATTGCTTCACTCAATGAAAGTACGGCAATTTCAATGCTAACAGGAAAAGAGCAGCTGTCTATAGGAGTGCGATTTGTGAACAACAGTAGCACAGCTCGCATAATCTGAGAACACTTTCTAGGATTTACATCACTTAATGATCTGAGTGCTTCCAGTATAGCAAACTCCATTACGTCACTGAAGTTGGTGTTGACATGAACAAGCATGTTGGCCAACGACGTCTTTCAGTTAAAAAAGAAGTGCAAAAGCTTATTAGAAATCAGTATTCCATAACTTTATTTTTTCATTGCAATGCATTTAATATTAATTTAGAGTCAATAACCCCAAAAGTGTTCCGGAAATGAGAAAAAGTGTCAGAATAGTAAACGAAACGGCTCAATTTTTTTCCCAGAAAATGACTCCAAATGTACCTTCACTATGTGAAACTAAATAGAAAGTAAAATATAAATCACTCGCTATTTTCAGAATATTTTGTTTCCATTGTTGATGTTCTCCACACACTGTATGATGATGGAAATAATAAAACGCGCCATCTGTTATTTGCTCAGATTCAACTTCAATATTTCCAACTCTTCCCAGTTGGAGCCCGTGACCAACATTCTTTCAAATTGATATCCTCATTGCATAATAATATGCATTGCACTTAATAGTTCTGTTTGAGAATCGCAGAAAAAGCGTCGAAATCTTCAGTAATTTGATGAAATCCGTAGAAGATATTTCAAGTGAACTACTTCCCAGACAAATGCACCGATCCAACCATCGTAGAGATATGGAGGAAAATTGCAGATGATTTACATTAATTCGTTATTTAGACTCCCTAATCACATTCCTAAAAAGCTGTTTGCATTTTTTCTTACGACGCTCCGTCCTCAACTGACGAAAAATTTTCCTTTAATGATTACTCAGTTCATTTGAAAGGAATCAAAGAACTGTACTGTATCGACAACATTCTGAGAGTGAAACATGGGTAAGAAGTATGGAATAACAAACATGAAGCCATTGTGCACTTGGATTTGCTCACTCAATCTTAGCCCGCGGATTAACACTTCCTGCTAATGTATCGTAAAACACTCTCTACCGGGTGAAAATTTAGCTCCGATTAATA
Organism: Metallyticus violacea; assembly: GCA_030762175.1. NCBI lineage: Eukaryota > Metazoa > Arthropoda > Insecta > Mantodea > Metallyticidae > Metallyticus > Metallyticus violacea. Next base: position 63,073,330 of record CM060840.1, read on the forward strand.
ATGTGCAAAGAACGTTTAGATGGTCTATGTCTCTTGAGCGATCATCATGAAAGGTCGAACACAGAGAAACAAACATTTATTGATGAGATCGTCAATAATTTCGTATTGCGGCTTCGTCGACATCACCTGGCATTCAAAACCCGTAGAAGAAATTCAGATATGCAATCAACATTATTTTCAGGTGACTTTAATTTGAATTAACTGCACTAATAATTTAACTTTCATTAGCTACGAAAATTATGGTAGTAATTCCACCATTCGTTCTTCGGTCCTGGTAGTGTAGTGGTAATCATACTTGCCTTCTAAACCCAAGATCGTGGGTTCAAATCCGGCCAGGATCGATGGATTTTTTCGGGCGTAAAAATCCTAAGTATGGCTTCCTTCGGAAGGAAAGTAAAGCCATGGGTTCCGTGTCGTACATTTACGGCACGATAAAGAACCTCAAACCTGAAAGAAGAGACTTGCAAAATTTGTCGGCCGTTTCACGCCATGAGTTGAATGGAACGATGATGACCGCAGATGTTAAAGAGTGTTCATAAATAAATCAAATCAACAAAAAATCAACACAATTCGGTGCGGATTGTAATAGCCAAATAAGATCTAAAAGACTGCCTCCGTGGTCTAATGATTAGCCTGAAATCCTATCAATCTAGATATCTCCGGTTCGATTCCCAGCTGATGGGTTTTTTCTTATATTAGGATTATTTCCTGCACTCCAAAGACTGCATATGTCCGCTCGTGTGTGATTACACAAGTACAAAATTACACCTGCAAGGAAGTTAATTCCGATGAATTTATAAACTACAAAATGTAACATAAACCATTTCATAAATAGCTGTTGACATTAAAGAGATACTTTTGTGAATATATAGTCATTTATTGTTTATAACTAAAGAAATTATTGGGTAATTTTATGAATTTTTACTTTCATAAAATAGGCTCCAGTTGTTCCAAAAGTCAAAGCAGCCGATATGACTGTACTAGTCATATAAATGAGAGGACTTACAATAAGATTGTGTGTTTGTTCATTTTTGCCCCCTTTTCCCTTGAGAAAAATCCGGCGAAGCTCATGGCTACAAAAGAACTCGTCTATGGAGGCATTTATCTGCAAACCGCGTGCGCGCTATAAAACAATAACTCTTTTCGGGTAACCGTAAGCTACTTATTTTAATTCTCCCCTCTCATAAAGGGGACCATATGCGGGAATGAAGGGAACACTGCCCCTAACTGTTTTCGTGACCCACTTATTATATTACCAGTTCTTTAAGTGGAAGCACAATATCGGCATTCATCCTACTATCCAATGCGCACTATTTTATCTCTCTGCGTGCTTTTTGCACTACAAGACAATTATTATAAACTTTATTTCTCACACATCATTGTTTAAATTTTCCTGTTCAGTTGTGAGCTGTTATTACATACGCTTTTTACTTCATATAATTTGTGTGTAACAAAGCAACCATGATTTTTTCGTATGAAAATTTTTAAAGTCTGTTCTGTTCCTCCGTTCCGGATAATCTTCAAGTTGATATCTGTCACAGACGATGCACATCAATTGTCATTCTCCCACACAAATGGCCACTCCTATTTACAGAGATACTGTCTCTGTTTCTATTAGAAATGCACCATTTTTGCACGGACTCCTTTCTCCTCGATCTATATTTTCAGCGTTTTTCTTCTTTCTCTTATATCCTTCTTCCCCTTCCTTATGTCAGACCTGGTAGTATAGTGGTAACCACCCTTCGGAAGGGAAGTAAAGCCGTGGGTCCCGTGTCGTACATTTACGGCATGAAAAAGAGCCTCAAGCCTGAAAGAAGAGGCCTCTGAGCAAAATTTGTCGACCGTCTCACGCTCTGAATTGAATAGGACGCTGATGATCTGAGATGTTAAAAGATTATCCATAAATAAACCAAATCAACAACCCTTCCTTATGGCGTTACGTATGCGTTGCCTGATCGGCAGGCTGGTTGTCCGTTGGTTACAACAGATTGCATGTTAAGGCAATTAAGGGTTCCTGCCTATCAGTGTGGCCAGCACAGAAGAATATATAAAAATAAAAATCTGAATGATATGTGCCCTCTAATAAAACAAATAAGGATTGTTTGTATAAAATAATTAATCCCATAGCTCCCGCAGCAAGAAGACCCCAACTTAGGGTTGGGATGTGAATTTTTCGGTTTCTTAATTGAAAATTTTCAGTGCTGGGGTCTTCTTCACTGTACACCCAGTTAACCAGGTAGAATTTATTTGTATAAACAAATTAGTGTGCTTTTGTTTGGCTCATGGTAAATTTTATAATGGTTTGGCCAAGGAATGTACATTAAAGCATAGTATTTTGGTACAGTATTATAGTTCTCTTCTTCTTTAAAAATTGAAGCTTTTACTTTATATGTTTGTACTTGTAATTTACTTTGTTAATAATTGTTAATTGATTATTATTTGTTAAATAAGCCTAGAGTTGTAAGATTACGCCCTAAAATTTAAGGATTTATACTCTGCATTTAAAGACTCTAAGAAAATCATAAATTATACTATTACCATTGTACATTTTTCTCAATCGTATGTTATATTGCAAGTGTGAGTTTTTCTCAATTGTATGTTAACATTATTTTCTGTTTTTTCATAACTTTTCCCATAGTATTAAATGCAAAATTGTTTGCAAGCATTATGAGTATGATTTTATAATTCAGAAAACTATATTGAAATATTTATTGTTAACTTTTGTAATTATCATTTCTCTTCTCCCGTTTTGCTGAGTTACCTTTGCATGTCCATGGGTTTTCTTCAAGCCCTTTCTTGAAGTTAAACTTGCCTGGCATTAACGGGAGGATGTAGACCTTAGATAATTGGGCCATTTAACTTGAGACATAGTGCACACTTTTATTTAATACTAAAAGAAATAATAAATCGTTTCGGTTTGCCACCATATGCATTATTCGGTTATCTTGGCTCTTACGCTACGTTTTTCAACTGTTGTGCGCTGTTATTCCGAGAACATCTTGTAGTGCATTAAGCAAAAAATACAACAAGCCCAAAAGAAGAAGAAGAACTGTACAGACTATACGAACATTTGCATAAAACAGCGATCTGTCAAACATATCGGCTAATATATAATTTTCATTTCATATGCAAAAAGCTGACTAAAATTGCTATTTCTTGCAACAAAAACCTAATCACCGATTTATATATTACAAATATATATCATACAAATCAAATCTGCCTCCTCATGTAATGAATATCCTGCCATAAATAACCGCTCAAATATAACCGAACTGTAGCACAAGTCAAAAGTAAGAAAATGGCTAATTACAAATGATAAAGGTAGATAAGTCTCCATGGCAACAAATTATCTAGGTATAATGCAAACAAAGAGATGGATTTGTATCGATATCATTATTCAATTGTCTGATAAATAGCAATTAATTATTATTTTAACAAACTTAAAACTATATCTCAAAACGTGCTGAACATCTTTCAACAACAACTCACAAATCAAACATTTCCGTATATTTGTTATTATGAGTTTTTATTCTTGTTATGGAGTGAGGAACTCGCTCCTAAAGTTACTCAGTATTTTTGTAACACTCTGTATAATTTATCCGCGAAGTATTATGCTTCACTATAAGTAATGAGTCAAGCAGAACAATGCACACCTCCCTCGTTACAATTGCTATCTATCTAACTATCCATGATTGCGGATTTCCACCTGTTCTCCAATCTCAAAAAAACTTTGGCTAGTGACCATTTTCAGTGTATGATAAATTTATATGTCCTGTGAGTGAATATTTTGACAGTCTCGAGAAAAACTTCTATGAGACCGGGATCAAAGCAAAACGTCGGGAAAGTGTGAGGCCTACAAGGAGACTACGTCGAATATTTGATTTCTTGGTGTTTCCTTCTAGGTTAGACTCAGGACTTCTGTGAAGCGACTTTGGAAATTTATCGGGAATCTTAAAAAGGAAAAAAAGCTCTGTCCGTTATACACGGTGTGTCTGAAAAGTTAGGTGAACGATAACGAAAGATAGTTTGGTAGTGCGATGTAGCAGGGTGGCGTGCGCTGTGTCCAATTACTCCGCTGTCAATCGTAAAGTCGGTAGCCGAGCATTTGTAGCATTTTCTTCTCGATCAATGTATGGGATTCTGCTTGTCAATGGCCGACTCGAACGTGGCTCATTCCTAGTCTTCCTTCCCTCCACGAAAGCATTTGAACCACTTGTAAGCACATTTTCTGCTCACGGTTTCCTTCCCATAAACGTGCATCAACATTTTAGGCTTCTCCATTTCAGTTTTCATCAATTTGTAGCAGAATTTGATGTTTACGCATTGTTCCATTGCATTGTGACACTACTGCTTACACTCACCACGTTCTACTGGCCGCACCGGGTTTAACTTAACTGTACAAACTGAACCGTCTTGTGGCTGCAGTCCCGAACGGTAGCGAAGAAAGCCGACTGGTTACGATTTTAGTAGTAGCGATTACTTCAGAGGAGTAACTTCCTTGATATGCAATTTCCTTGTTAGCTCAGTTGGTTAGAGCGTTCGGCTAATAATGTTCAGTTCATGGGTTCTATTCCCCGCGGATAAACCATTTTTCTCGTTTGCATTTTTTTCCTCTCTCTCTCAGAATAAATGCCACTTTTTCTTTTAATATTCATAATGTTTCTACACTATTCTTAATTGAATAAATGTTGCAAATCCATAGGATAGGTTGGATTAAGTTTAAGAAAAATAATAGAACGTTATAAAAATAATATTACTCCATACTGACATATTCTGACTCACACTGCCATTCCGGCGGAATTCAGCTTATCATAACCAGTCAGTTTTCTTCACTACCGTTTGGGACTGCAACTGCAAGACAATTCAGTTCATAAGGTCAAGTGCGGCCTTACACTGCAGGTCACATGTAATCCATGCTAGGTGTCCCTTTCCTCATATCTGAAGAATCATGCGCATGCGCCATGTTGCCGTTCAGATATGGCACCATTCCCCGAACTTTTCAGACACAAGAGTACATATTGTTATATTGCATATTTTGCGCATAGACGAACAAAAGAGTCGGTCCTGGTGGTGTAGTGGTTACCATACTAGCCTTCTAAACCCATGATCGCGGGTTCAAACCCGGCCAGGATCGATGGATTTTTTTGGCGTAAAAATCCTAAGTATGGCTTCCTTCGAAAGGGAAATAAAATCGTGGGTCCCGTGCCGTACATTTACGGCACGAATAAGAACCTCAAGCCTGAAAAATGAGGCCTCGGAGCAAAATTTGTCGGCCGTTTCACGCCCTGAATAGAATGGGACGCTGATGACCTGAGATGTTAAAGAGCGTCCGTAAATAAATCAATTAAAAAAACCCAACAAAAGTATATAATAGCCAGTTTACATTCCGCAACCGGAAGGCGAAATTACTTTACATGATTCATTTGTTTAGAGCAAAGCAGGTGGGGAAGCTTCATGCGCTTGTACCAATATTTTTACTTTTACAACTATAAACTTGTAATAGTTATTGACGGTATCAAGTACTAAATTTGCACCTCTTTAACAATAGAATGCACCATACACAGTGTTTTGTATTGAAGTGTTCTGCGTTTTTTATTGTGAATTGAATGCTGAATGACCATATTAACTACCAAGTGGAACATCCCCTTTTCGGTGAATGAATTAATGATAAGGCGAAATGAGAGTCCAGACTCCATCAGTGCTTGCAATTCGCTCTCGGGCACTGCATTTACTTCAAGGTAAGCTGCATCTGCCTGTCATTACGTATGCTAGAATTATTACAAGGTCTCGCGTTGCGGCTAATTGGCAGGCTCAAATGTAGTGCAATGCGAAATTATTCAGAAGACAGCAGGACGAGGGAAATTCAGGAACATTTACTCGCATCTGGATAACAGATCGTTTTTCCTCAATTATTTGAAAGCTTGAAAGATTTCATCTATGTAAGGTAATTACAAAGAAGAAACATTTGAGGAAATAACATAAAACAATGGAAACAAAATCAAACGAGACGATACTTCCACAATGTTTTGCGACTTTGGAAAAGCTTTAAAATGACGTAATATTTTAGCAAAATATTAAACCAACTTTTTCATATTTTAAGTTATCTTAAGAAAGAATGAGAGAAATGTTGGAAAACTCATCCATTACGACGCGGCCAACACCGTAAATCCAAGAAGATAACTACAGGATGATCCGTTTGGTTATCGATAATGTTAGGTGCTAGCTGTGAGGGTAGTTGTGACAGGAATTACGACCTGCCCAGCCCGAGCTCTTCCTCAAAGAGGAGGCCAAGACATGGGTCGGGTTCATCGTGCCGAACATAAAGGTGTCTTGCTGCAATTGTTCAGGGGCTAATGTCGAGTCAAGATCACAATAGAGCTAACATTAATTTTATTCAATACCCAATTGCAGAAATTAACTGTACTTACATTATCGCGTGGCTGCGAGTCCTGAACTATAGTATTCTTAATGGGTTTTAATTTTAAAGGTTTAGTGGCACTCCACGCCAATGTTTGCGAAATTCTTGATTCCTGCGCAAGCTATCTCCCAAGATTTCTATGGACTTCGTTCTAATTTTTCTCCTGCATTATTTTGTATCTTTAGAATTGAAGAATTGGGCGTTCTTATTAATGTTGTTGGCTTCTTTTGTTGTCATTAATTTCAGAAATAAAGTATTTTACAAGAACATGAACGGTCTTGAGACCCATGCGACTGGGATGTGCAATGAATGTATAACTAATTTAACTGGAATAATAAATATTACTACTACTAAACTTTTCTCCAATGTCATCGAGTGTTTCCTCTGTAAGAACATGAGGTTTTTACTTTCGGTTTCTTACCAGGAAAAGATTCCGTTTCCCTACATCTGATCACAAGATTACGAATTTGTGAGCCGCACGAACAGCAGGGAATCTGTCTATAAATCGCCGTCTCACTTCTCTACAAGAGCTTGTTGTCACATACTGAAGAGTCTGTGTGCTAAAGTACACGGACTCCTTGGCATTATAATAGCACTAACATACTATAACAATGAAACACGTGGTCTCACAACTTTCGATTTCTGTACAGCTCAAAGACTGCGTAAACTGATTTACCGGCACACGGAGTGGCAGGAAAGTGGAAGGGGGAACAGAACCGGTTAGAAAAAGGGCAAGCAAAACTCCATTAAGACCGCCACTGGTCCAAATGAAGGCTCTGTACATGTAATAGGTTATACCAAGTTAGCCACGTTTATCTTTGATATTATTTATACCTTCAAATGTTACTGGGAAATAAAGTGCATTTAATAATGTCCTTAACTCTCTTAGTGATCGAGAAAGCACGTTTATTATGGACCAGTAGTTACACTTAATACGGAATGGGTAGAAATGAAAGACTGAGTCAGAAATTAAATTCCTATCTTCATGCATAAAAGTGCAACAAGAACTGCGGGAATGTATAAAGAGGCATTGATTCATTTACAGTTTTCTAACAAGACGTTCTTTTCATACTACATTCCTTTGTGACATGTCTCTGGCTGTTATTATTTAAAACACAATTCCCATATCAACGTATGTCTGAATTTGATTTAAAATTGCCTGGGTAGATGGTGGTTCTCTGTGTAACTCTGTCCGGTCACTTACTACTTTCAGATTCGGACCTTCTTTTCGACCGATTCCATACTGCAAAAATATAAATATACTTTCTCTGTCACCGAGAGCCATAATGAAGTGATGAAATCCACAACATTGCTCTAAAAATTGAGGTTACAAATAATATAAAGGATAAGCACAGTCACAGTTGTTTAACATATTAAATATGTAATTAATTTGGATATAATATATTTGCGGCCATACTGTAGTTTAAATATTACGGAAATTAAAATGTTCATAAATAAATGTGCCCATTCTGATTATAGCCTATAACGAGTTACGATTTGCTTGGCTATATGTTTATTTATCAATAAATCAAAAGCGTGCCAATAATCGGAAATAAAAACCTTAGATTTAATATGATTTTGAAAAAGTTAATTCTTAAGTTTTTAATCATTGCTATGGAAATTTAAAGAACTCAGTACCATGATTTTATATCTTAACTTCTAAATAATTTAGAGCAAAAATGCAGAATTCTATTAAAGGATAAAAGTATATTTTCGAAATACTACTAACCGTCACGAGTGGCCGAGGTCTTAAGGCACGGACTTGTGAGCGTGAGGTCTGGTGTTCGATTCCCACCAGAACCGTCTCCCTGACTGAGATTTTTACAGATTATTCTGTCCTCATAAATGGCAAATGCCGGGGAGCTACCTAAACTTAGGCCATGAACGCTTCTTTCGCTAAAAAAAACATAATCCTTTCCAAGTTTATCATTTCATTTCATGTATCATCAGTGCGCACCGCCTGTGGTGCCTGAGTAGCAAAAACGGGCGTTAAACACCAATTAAAATTGCTACAATGGGTTTTCTTAATATCATCCATATATTTTTTTCGATATTAGATGACTGTCTAAACCCCAAATATTCTTTCAGATGCATGTTTTGTTCATATATGTATTAATGATCCATTCGGTATAAGAAAGAGTTGAATTTCACCAATCAGAGCGGTGTATTGCGGAATTACTGTTTGTTAATAATTAAAAATAATTCATAAATTTCCATTAGGACACATGCCTCCTGTAAGTGGTAGGTATTAGCTCTAATGCATTCATTTGGTGAGCCTAATAACGTTATTGTTTACACTATTTAATTATACATCCTGTATACTTGAATTAACACTTACATCGTATCTTTACAAAGTAGCCTTCCATATGTTCACTTTGTACTAAACCGCCACGGGTGGCCGAGGTCGTTAAGGCGCGGACCCGTGAGCGGGAGATCTGGGGTTTGAATCCCGCCAGGACCGTCCTTCCTGACCGAGGTTTTTTCCAGGTTTTCCTCAGTCCTCATAACTGGCAAATGCCGGGGAGGTACCCTAAACTTAGGCCTGGAACGTTTCCTTCCTTAAAAAAAATCCTTTCCCAATATATCATTTCATCTCATGCATTTCACCAGTGTTCACCGCCTGTGGTGCCATAGTAGTAAAAACAGGCTTTAAACACTAATAAAAAACACCTAGTACGAACGTAGATATAATAACACTGTTGATTTCAAAGGTTATGGATCTTCCAATTTTTCCTGTCTCTAGATTCACTAGACCAGAGGCAACCTCCTCGTTTACTTGAACAGGTTGACCACGGTGTTTTGGGTTTTTACCTTCTTTTTTACCTATCTGTGGGTCCCCATCGTTGCTGCAAAGGTCTATTTATGGGGTTCATCCCCGCCATGTATCTCTTCATCTCTATTTAAAGTGCCCTGCCGATAAAACGAGTTCTTTCATGGAAATCTTCCTTAGTTCGGCTTTTTGGTTCTGTCCTTCAGTGTTAAAACATCTATTTTTCTAGCAGCCTTGTGTCATCTTTGTTTCTTTTGCTCTCACAGATCCTTTTTGACAACAGCAGAAGATTGAAAGGACATAAGACTCGACTGATGGTTTTCTTCTGGGATTTATCTATCAGAATGAACTTTAAGCTCTAGAACTTCTTCCACTTTCTTTGTGTTTTATTTTGGAATGAAAAATTCTGTTTTAAATAGATACATTCCAAAACATTTTATAGTTTGTCGTCTACTTTAACTTAGAATTCTGAAAGATTCTTCATTAATTTCGAGTCCAACATTTCTGCTGACTCTACGGAGTTCTAATATCACTCTCTCTAGTTATTTTCCACATTTTGCAAAGAGGATTTCGTCATCCGCACATCTAAGACTGATAAGACGTTCACCATTTATGTTAAGTTCGATATTGTGGTTCTAATTATTTTTATAGTGGCTCTTAAATTGTTGCTAATGAGTCACGCCTGTTTTTTGTTTCGTAAACCCTTAATTAATGACTCTGGCATTAAAATAAGTAGGGATTTCAATTTTTCTTTAAGAATATAACTAGCCACTATAGCATATATGTGTAATAAAATGTATTATTAAATAATAGAAGATATCATTATATTGTAATGTTATTATTACGGGAAGTTTTCTTTTGCAGAGATACTTGGACTATATGAAAGCCTCTTGCGATATTACCTATGCTAATGTATTATACACTTCGTAGGCGCTCGGTATGAGAATGAATGTCGCACGCAATGCTGTCAGGACCCCTGCTGAAACTATAAAATGAACCGTCAGGAACATACAAACACAGTAAGACAAATAAACTGTTTCAAGCGCAACGACACGTGCCCGTTCGCAAAAGTGGGCTACAAGGGCACCAGGGTGGTTTTTTATTCACTTTTTGTGCTTTTCCGGGATGACATCATAAAAAATGGAACGTAAAACAAAAGGAAACATTTTAGTGTGAGAGTCGCAGCGCTGGTTGCCATGGTAACGAATCTTGATAATACTGGCTAGGATGCACCACCTCCACCCTCGTAAACTTGCGCAGGACATTCTGGAAAAGGAGTCGGACTCCGCTGGTTAATGGTTGAAGCTTCACACGTGCCTACCATATGAATGTCTTGAGTTCGATAGGTCAAGTTGCTCTGCGAGGTATTGTCAAAGCCCTAAAATCATTTCTGAAAACATTTTTATTTTAATCTGTAGTTTTCATTTAACTCTGTTACAAATATTACACTTTTAATTTCCTTTAAATTTATAAGTGGTCTCTAATGTTATTTCCCGCAATGGATTATTATTTACGTCCTTGTTTATAAGTCCACCAATTTACACCAGTATAACTTTGATAGCTGTTCATCCCCTGCTTGTATCATCATCATCATCATCATCATCATCATCATCATCATCATCATCATCATCATCAATATTATTATTATTATTATTATTATTATTATTATTATTATTTTATCTTTCTATCCACGAACTCGGCCTTTGTAACAAATTTTCTTCTCTTGGTACTTATCTTTGAAAACTTATAGCAAAAGCACCGTAATAAAATTATACTCCAATTTTAAGACCCCGTATCATCCCTGCACATAAAAAATCTTGAACAGATGTACAACTTCCAACTAAAAATGAATTAATTAATTTTATAACCACTTACAATCCTATTGTTGATTTGGTTTATTTACGCTCTTTAACATATCAGGTCCCATTCAATTCAGGGCGTGAAACGGTCAAAAAATTTTGCTCAGAGGCCTCTCTTTCAGGCTCGAGGTTCATTTTCGTGCCGCAAATGTACGACACGGGACCCACGGCTTTACTTCCCTTCTGAAGGAAGCCAGACTTAGGATTTTTACGCCCGAAAAAATCCATCAATCATGGCCGGGTTTGAACCCGCGATCTTGGGTTTAGAAGGAAAATATGGCTACCACTAGACTATCAGGACCGCCTTACAACCCTAAAATTGGAAACATCAAACTTACTTGATGTCTTGAAAATATAATTTTATTATGTTCATTTAAGGATGCTGTTGAAAAAATCTGGCCATTATCGTCCCATTTAGTTTAGGCCTGAAACTGACCATAGGCCTCTTTCTTCAGGCTTGCTTTTTTACGAACCGTAAATCTACGACACAAGACCGACGGTTTTATTTCCCTTCCTAGGTAAGCTAAATTTTGGGTTATTATGCCCTAAAATCCATCATTTCTGAATGGACTTTAATCAGCGACCAGGACCAACGACTCACTTTTAGAACCTCCCCCCAACCTTAAAAGTATATTTCACTCCAACCTATCTGCATGCCAAAAGTCCGGTAGCTGGTTCGTACCCATGCCTATCCCCTGAATGAAAAATGTTAATGGTCATTATCACGTACAATTAACCGCCACAGGTGGCAGAGGTCGTTAAAGCGCGGACTGGTTAGCGGGAGGTTTGGGGTTAAGATTCCCGCCGAGACCCTCCTCCCTGACTGAGGTTTTTTCCAGGTTTTCCTCAAATGGCAAATGCCGGGGATGTATCGTAAACTTAGGCCTGGAACGTTTCCTTTTTAAAAAATTTTTTTCCAAAATTATCATTTCACCTCATGCATCATCATTGTCCACCGCCAATGGTGCCTCAGTATTAAAAACGAGCGTTAAACACTATTAAAAAAAAACGTACAAGTAGTTTCAAGATCACCTCCGGGGTCTATTGGTTAGGTTGCTGACTGCTGGCCTAGAGGACCCTGTTCACACCCTGAATTGAAATGGACGCTGATGACCTGATAATGTTTAAGAGCGCCCGTAAATAAAAAAAAAAAAATAAAAAAAAATTAAAATATACCTTCAATGTTGCGAAAAAATATTCAATCGGTTATATAAAGCATTCAGTTTCGTAAATTTGAATATATGTTAATACTTTAACTTCCTAGTTCTATAAAAACATGTTTTAAAAAAATCAAATGTCTACTACAACGTCAATAAATAACTGCATTCTGAAATAGCTCAAAGACCTCCAGTTTATCAACTAGTCCCATATGAAAACTGTTATACTCTATTTAAAGCTAGTTTCAGCACAAGGCAATTGCTAATTAGCGAATGTAACAAACAAGGCAAGCAAGCACTCTTGTGCAGAAACCCAGAAACGCTCTCCAGTGCTATGTAAACAAGCAGAACTGAACAAAACACTGTGCGGTTTATGTCACGTGTACTTTCTTTTACAGCTGGAGCGACATCTGGGGATAAAGATATGGATGACTTTAGGACTACGTGTAAAATGCTTTACTGCGAGTTAGGGGTGTATCAAATTGCAATTTATTACGAAGAATTGTTGTAGAATGTAGGAATTAACGAAAGGAAAGTATAAAATACTTTAAAGTCATATGCATACATTTCACGTTAAACCAGTTGAATTAATTCCGACTAAGCTTACTTATTAAGCGAGAGCTATGTTAGGGCATGGACCATCTTAAAATATGTTGAACTGTGCTGAAACTTGCTTCTGCGCATGCGTACTAAAATTTTTCGTTTTTTGTTTGCAAACATAGAAGACAATAAATAGAAAAGGTTCCTGCAACTGGGCACAGAAAGAGAAGCATTGCTTTCAAAGATGAGAGCACAAATCCAATATGAAGTAGAACGAAGTATATCTACAAGAAACCTTTCTCTAGTATTTGCTATGGGGTGTGTATGACTTTATGGCCTTTAATCTATAATTTATATAAACGAATGATTATATTTACTATATTGTAATACATAAATGTATATGTATTAAATATTGTAATGCTTACATATTTTCCATATTGCACACTAAATTATTTTCAATAAGTAAGGGCAGTTTCAACCATACGTCTTCTGGTAATTCGTTTGAAGTGACTTCATACAGTTAACTGCCTCAAGTTCAAAGTAACGTGACATAATAACACATATTTAATTCACCTACAGCTCACAATTAGATTAAAGTGTTAGTTTATTCGTTTTTAAAGAAAACTAGACAATGCAAAAAAGTTAATTGTTTGTGTCTTTTTTATTGAGTGCAGTGTACGAAAGACCCTTGTAAGCATATACTATTCTTTTAAATAGATTTTAATATTTTATTTTGTTTTTAAAAATGGATAGATCAAGCTGAAATACCTGTGCCATAGGAACAGAATATTTTGCATAGAAAGCAAAATCGTTTGAACATGTTCAAATATAATAGACGCCCTATTATACTGAGGGTGTTACTAAAAGTTTTCGTCCTGAATCAGAAGTGTCGTGAAGATGGCCAAATTACTAACATAGTGGTTAAGTATCATCCTTTAGAGGACGCGCTGTAAAGTTTCATGTGCATAAGTGTAGTCACTTGTTTGTGACGATCGAGTAAACAAACTAGTGTTATCATTTTCTACAAAATGGATAAAACTGAAATACGAGCTGTGATACAGTACTTTGTTTTGAAGGGTTTAAGCCCAACAGAAATACTAAAGGAGTTAGATTCCAGAGTAAAGGGTTCTTCCACTTCGTTTTCGATGATTAAAAAGCGGGCTACTGAATTTAAGCGTGCTCAGGGCGTCCCTAACTGTTACGACCGAAGAGATTGTGACAAAAATTCACTATTCCGTGCTCAATGATCGCCGCTTAAGGTAGAGTTGGCTGATTTGCAAAGACTTCGATAGGCCGTGTCCACTACATTTTACACCAAGTTTTGGGTATGAGAAAACTTTCTGCTCAAATGGGTGCCGCATAACAATGGATCAAAAACGCTTTCAAATGAATAATTTCCAAGAGTGTTTAGACTTCTTTAAATTCAATTTCAGTGAGTTTCATAACAGTAGATGAAACATAGAATCATTACTACACGCAAGGGACGAAAGAGCAGTTCAAATAGTGCGTGGCAACAGGTGAAAGAGCACATAGGAAAGCAAAAAAAGGGTTCCATCTGCAGGAAAAGTCATGGCTACGGTTTTTTCTGGGATTCTCAGAGTGGTACTTATAGACTACCTCCAGAAGGGCAGAACCATCACCGGAGAGTATTGCTATGGACCAACTGAAGGATACTATTCAGACAAACGTCCACACATTGCAAAAAGGAACGTTTTCTTTCACTACTCTTTTTTTTTTATTCGTTTTATTTAAGGACGCTGTTTAATATCTCAGGTCATCAGGGTCCTATTCTATTCAGGGCATGAAACGGCCGACAAAGTTTGCTCAGAGGCCTCTTCTTTCAGGCTTGAGGTTCTTTTGCGTGCCGTAGATGTACGACACGAGAATCACGGCTTTACTTCCCTTCCAAAGGAAGCCATACTTAGCATTTTTACGTCCGAAAAAATCCATCGATCCTGGCCGGGTTTGAACCCGCGACCTTGGGTTTAGAAGGCAGGTATGATTACCACTACACCACCAAGACCGACTTTCTTTCATCACGATAATGCGCCATTACACTCATCTGGAATTGTTGCTGCAAAACTATGACCCTCGATTCCAAGTGCTTCCACATCTGCCATATTCGCCGGATTTGCCTCCCAGCGATTACGTTTTGTTTATTCCCAAAACTGAAGAAATTACTGAGTGGACGAAATTCATGAATCTGAGACCGAACTTATTTTTCACAGTAGGGTAACTCTTGTTTTACTGCGGGTATTAAAAAGTTGGAAAGTCGTTGTACTAAATGTATTGATTTACAAGGTGACTATGTTGAAAAATAAAATTAATGGATACAAAGTTGTTTCTCCATTGTTAATCCACCCGAGGTCACTAGTTGGTTTGTACTAAGAACGACTATGAATGATAGTGCAATCTCTTGGGAGGAATCATTTATGGAAGGTTTTAAGGAGTTATTACAGAGAGATAGAAAAAATTATGTACCAAACGTGAAGAGAAGAGAAGACAAGACTTAGCATGGATGAAAAGTGTTAAAATAAGTGAAAATAATACTGCGTAGTATTAAGAGACTAAAAATTCATTTGACAGAGTTAAATAGCAATAGAAAGTAATTATTAGTAATGATAAACGTAAAAGTCAAAGTCCAGACTGAGTACCAATAGAAAAAAAAAATGTTAAAGACTGTATATTGAGTAAAGTTATTTGAATTATTGCCGCCAGAGCACGGTTGCATACTGTTACAGGGGCTTACATGGCCCATATAAAAAAAGCTCAATGTCGTTTAATTCAATAAAAGTGGAAGAGTTATTTGTTAATCGGTTTACAGCGCTTCAACCAAAATCAACAAACATATGATAAACGAGTAATATTAGAGCGCTATTCTAGTGCCTTAGTAATATAGTAACGATATCTGGAGCCAGACTGCAGTACAAGTAAACAACAGCACTGATAAGTACTAATAATCAGATTAATTTCCAATTGCTATTGTTAGCAGCACTTATTCGCAATGGTCCCTTTCGGATTTTTTAGAACTGAATGATAGAAACCATTCTCAATTTCGCACTGATTTCAATTGTCCACAGTTGCAACTGTGATCATCAGTGAGCTATAACTAAATTATAGGAAACATAAGGTGTGGCTTGGTTTAGGTTGGAGTTTGGAAGTGACTAACGAAACAGGAGATTTAGGCTGCCTGCTCGATCTATCGACCAAAACCTATCCTAACCCAAACCTTATAATTCCTAACCAACCCACCTACCTATCTTTGAATATAATATTGTTATAAATAGAGTCGGGAATTCAGAAAAATGCATTTTGTATCCATATGAATATATTTAAGAGTCAGATAGAAATGAACATGCTTCCGTTGATAAACGCGTTCTTGATACTTTCCCTTGCAATTATGTTTTGCTTAGATTGTTGACTTGTACAGATTTATAGCAGAAGCTACATTATCATCACCTATGATGCAAAAGGGAAAGTATTATAAACACAAAGAAATTGCGGGTTAGGTTTAAAAATATTTCATTGCCTTGAAACTTGAATTAGTGTTTACATTTTATTCTCACCATCATAGTACAATTTTTTATATTTCTACGATGTTTGGGGTTCATATGCAAATATTTGTGATATATGCATTATAAAACTTCTATCTTTTATTCCCCATAAAATGAAACATATATTTCTCATACATGCACAGCTTTAACCTTGAAGGAATGAAATATGCTAATATGCAAAAACACGCATTCTAACAATAAAAATACCTTCTTTCTAAATTTCAGTTAATCTAATGGGTCATCGGGATTACATTTAACAAAACACATATTAAAACTTGAAATATAAAAGCTGAAGTGCATTATTTCTGGATATTTCACATGTATAAAAGGTTAATTAAATTGTGTGTTGTACTGATACTCCGAGCATTCATTGGGACAGACCGGGATTTCCTTCCTCTAGTGCGTCTTTCCTCTGACTACCTCCCGTGTTGTACTTTTCCTTCGTCTATTATCTATTCCTAACGGCCTGTTTGACCTTTTAAACACTCTTCTTACAACGCTGGCTGACAATATCTCCCGCTATAGTACACTGACAATTTGATTTTATATATATATATATATATATAAATGAAAAATAAAAATAAAGTAACACTATTAACAATGTAACAAATTAACAGTAATAAAAGTAGATAAGAATAAAACACTAAGAAAATTCACACTTGAAATTGCTATATTTCGAACTAGAGCGAGTTTTTCAATGGCAAGAAGCTGGTCCAGCTGGTCCTAGCTTCATGCCATTGAAATCTCGAAGTAGTTCGAAATATAGCAATTTCAAGTGTGACTTTTCTCAGGGTTTTATCCTTACCTACTTCTTTTATTATTACTGTTAATTTATATATATATATATAAATCAAATTAATCTTAAAAGGACACTTTTACACTGTCGTTAAAATTTTGTTCCAATAATATAATATTATTTTAGAGCTTCAAATTTATCTTGAAATATTATTAAGAAAACTTAAGTTTATATGTTATTAATATAAACATTAAGCGCTATAAAAAGCACAAATTAAAAAGTTCAAAAAGTGCATATTCATTCCACTACCTCAGAAATTATTCAAATACAACTATTGATGATAAGAACAGAAAATATATTAAATATCAGTAAAATATATATTTGGGAGATATAGGCGTAAGAGCAGAAAAATGTGATTACCTAATCTAGTAGTCAATGGCCATGGTAGTTAGCTTGCCTAAATCTTTCTCAAACTTAATTCTTTTTAACATAAAGTTCCTCTTTGATGCCCGCAACCGGACACCATCAATCATCAAGCATGGAAAATTATATCATGCACTTTGTGACTTAACCTTGTATTTTATTGCATGTCCAATGCCACTTCTTTCCTTTCTTGAAAACTCTATGGGAAATTAAACATTGCGTCATTATAATTCTTTTTCGGACTCCACTTTTTATCAACACATGAATACACAATATGAATTTAATAAATACGAATAAAACAATTGCCTTACAACTGTTGCGTATGTGAGGACGACCGGGCGGATTTACTCAGGCGGACGCTATGAGATCTGCATTCTGGCATTGGGTATTTTCGTGTTCACTTAGCGAATGCTGGGATAAATGTTTACTTTCCATATAT
Organism: Metallyticus violacea; assembly: GCA_030762175.1. NCBI lineage: Eukaryota > Metazoa > Arthropoda > Insecta > Mantodea > Metallyticidae > Metallyticus > Metallyticus violacea. The sequence continues at coordinate 63,091,226 of CM060840.1, forward strand.
TTTTTGCTTTTCAATTTCATATCATTTTATTGCATTGGTTCTGTTATAGGTTGAAAGTGCCAGGCCGTGGTGGGCTGGTGCGTTGCGGTAGTGACTTGCGCTTTAGAAATGTCGATGCTCAAGCTACATCTGGAAACATATTGACACCATTTGCGTCTGCGCGGTCTTCCCACGTGGATTTGGCCGCCCTGTATCTCCCTTACGCATCCCTTCCTCCTCCTGGGGCGATCCCTTTGGGGATGCGTAAATACAAAGGGCCAGCCGTGTGCACCCCATGGGGCACAGGGACTGAAGTTTCAAATTTACACATTTTTGAATGAATTTTTCTGAAACTTTTACTGTGATTACATTTCTGTTAAGTTAATGTGTAAACCAAATTTCATTCAAATTACGAGCTATATATAATTTCATAAATTGTAAATTTATTACGTAAATTTATATATTACGTATTCATTAAGTAAATTATGTGATATAATCAAAAATCCCACGCGGCTCATGAGTTGAGAAAATTGGTTGGCATTTGCAAGTGAACCACGTATAAAAATTGTATATAAAGATTTTTTAAATAAATTTGATAGGTGAATTGTGATCAATTTTGTAAATCTATATGAAATTTTAATCTTTCAGTTTATAATTTTTTCACAGAAAATATATTTTTAAAATTATTATTGGCATTAACAAATACTTTTTCCTATAGTATATTACAATGGATACTTATCCAAATTCTGCAAACTTTTAATTGAATTTAAACAAAAACTGTTATGCGTGGAACATTCTGAATGCCTGAAAATGAAGTTTGGAGAAAACGTTTTCTAAAAATATATGCTGGGATACAGTGTGATTTAAAAGAACATGCGGAGCTCTTTAAAGCCTGTAGAACCCAAAGAGAGGGGAGACATGCAAATTTTGACTTTCTGTGAACGCCAAATGTTCAAAGAACCATTTGCAGAAAACAACTATTTTAGATTGTTTGGCCGATTTTTGGCCAAAACTCACTCCAGTATCCCTTAAGGACCCAAAGCACCCCCTCCGCCCAAACAACCCGTACATCCTCCATCCATCCATCCATCCATCCATCCATCCATCCATCCATCCATCCATCCATCCATCCATCCATCCATCCATCCATCCATCCATCCATCCATCCATCCACCCACACGTACGTAATACGCATAATACAATTAAAACTGTAAAACTTTAGGTTAAATGCAAAGACAATTTAACATATATTCTATCTAAAACAGCATAGACATCAGGCTAATCTGAGTATCAATGAGGTATTCCATTAACGTTGTGTTCCATAAACAGAATCCATTATACTCTTTTGAACTATTCTGATTAATTTTCCCATGGTTTCATTAGATTTATCTCTCATTTCTTTTAGAAGCTAACAATACTGTTTAATCTACCTCCATTATTCTCTTTCTTCAATTGTTTACTGAATAGCTGAAATTATGGTCCTTAATGAACATATTCTCTACGGACATCTTCAATATCATTACAATAAAATAATTCGATATAATATGAAACATTATATTATATATAGCTTGTAGCTCCTAGAGCAGTTCAGAGTTGGGTGCTGAGGGATGGCGTGGGCGTAATGTTGTAGACTGCTGGGCTTGTGGTCGTGGTCTCGATGTTTGCCCGAGCTGCTCACTGATGACGTCTGCTCCAATTCTGTTGAATTTTGGTCTCAGGGTTCACTGGAGTGTTTCGCGGTTCAGTATAGATCCACGGGAACGAGAAATGTGCCCAAAAGATACACCAGGTTGACTTGTTCAAAATATTTTATTCACATATAAAAATATTGGGGCTACTTCCTGACTGCTCGTCGCTGACTTCACTACTCACTTAGACTGACTTTAGAATCACTTTAAAAGGACTTGAAATGTCTTTGACCGTTTTAAAATGACTTAGACTGCCCTCGACTGACTTTAGAAATGACTTAGACTGATTGCTTTCGAATGACTTAGGCTACCTGTTTCCGTATATCTCTTGAGTGAATCCTCTCGCGTGTCTCTCGTGTCTCTTTCGTCTCCTGTATCTCTCCGACTTCTGTACTCCAGTTTTCTACCACATCGCCACGCCTCTCGCTAAATTAAATTCCCTCGTATATTATCCTATTTCCATGTTATATGTTCATCATTGGCTATCTTAAAAATATTTATTTGTAACTAAGTTCTCCTTATTCGTTGACTTTTATCCGATGACCATTGGCTAGAATTATTCTCTCCCTCCTGATCTACAATGTCTTCCCACGAACCTGAATTTTCCAAGAACAGCCTGTCATAAATTTCGGCACTTTGCTTACATTTTCTATTGAAATATCTTTTGCCTCCCTTAGCTTGTAGATTTCCAAATGCTCTCAGAGATAACGCACGTAGTTATGGGTGGTTTTGAATACCTTGTATACCCGGCTTGCCCATAATAAAACATTTTCGTCTCCGTTCTGACATTTTTATTTTCTCTTAAATTATTGCCCTGTCTGGCTTTGTTCAAATACTGTCCCGTTACGGCCATATGTCTTCTTACTGTGAACTTTCTAAGTAATCCCTGGGCAGAAGTTTCGAGACCTAACGAAAGATAGTTTACTCCTCAGCCTTGTCTAAGGAGCGGTCAGCGGACGTAGCGTTAGATATACACCTCTGTCTCTTTCTCACATCTTTTACCACAAACTGTATACAAAACCCTTTGTAAGATACAATCACCTGTCAAATGACATACACATAAGTACAAGTTACAAATTATTTCAATTCTTGTTATGCCTATCTCTAAATGATTTCATTATACATATATATATATATATATGTATATATATATATATATATAATTATCCTTAAAAAATCTAATGCCTTTAGAAATTTAACTCTGCAGCCTCAAGTTATAAAATTAATATAGGCAGTCTTATTTCCGGTTTCACTCCTACGAAAAAGTTTTACTGTTGTCCTTTAGAAATTCCGACTTCGTATATAACTCGTACAGTAAAGGGTTCCATACTGTAGTAATTAAGTAAATAACTATATCGTCGTTACTTTTTCTGGGCGCCCATTAAACGAGTCATATTCTTAGCTTGTGAAAACATTTAAATCTAGCACTAAACTGCTTTGCTTCTTTACATGAAGACGCAATTTCCGCGTCTTTTTAATTTTGTTAAAAGCTTTCCGTTCCTTTAGCATTAAACTTTCTTTGACAAGAATTTAATGACAGTACGATATTAAATTTTATTCACTTCTTCAGTATCTCCAAATAGCTAAATGACCTATTTGAATAGCAGTAAATAGAACAACTATGATACAAATGAAAATAGTACTTGTTTATAAAACAAGTGCCACTCAACAAGTGAGTCAAGAAAAAAATGACGTTCTACCTCGATTGTATCAGTCGCAAATATTTCAGGATACTCTGAATTATTCCGAGCGTAAGAGTGCTGCTAAAATAAATTTTAAATGTTTTATTTATTTTCATTTTTCACTGCAATGGTCTTCTCGCGGGGTGTGTAGCTTGGTCTGGGCGGGAATTACACCCGGAACCTCCGTATTTATAGTCGCAAACGCTACCGCTAGATCACGGAAACAGTCAATGTAAATTTTTATGACTTTCAACTAAAACTCCTTTATATGTACCATTTTACTTTTCTTGCGTTGGCAACCCTTACATGCACAGTGCTAAATCACAGGTCGCCAAGGCTTATTCGGCATTTATTCAAAGGCACTGTAGCGGGGATACTTAGAGGAAATGTTAACGGAAGATTTTGCTGTGCACCAAAGGGCGAATGGTGGCATTAATCTCTGCAAAGCCACATTATCCACCCGAATGGCTGCACTTACATTTTGCAGAGCGATTTCCCGGCTCATCAGTAAATCGGATCACTGATATACGCTCAATACAACACCCTGGAGCTGGTGGAATTATCGACTTTAGAAAGAAGCAGCGATTTGGGATTATGTATTTCTCGCCCGTCCGTATCGCACAGAATAAGGAAATTCAACCCTGAATAATGAAAGAGTGTGCCTCTGAAAGTTTTTTTTTTATATACATGTTTGTACAAGATTCACGGGGATGGGAGAAAGGAGCACTGAAGAGATGGTCCAAAGACCTGCTCTAGATAATTTAGGCTGAATTTAGACGTCTTTTCTGTATATAGTAATTTTCTCTTGCATAGAAAGAAAATTATTTGTGGTTTCGTGGGAAAATAATCATGTCACTTCAATCTGCGGATCCTAGCCGTGGAGTTTGTCCAGCTCTAAAATATTTTTCTCTATCACTAGGATGTAGATTTCGTCAGAAATTACATACATTATGCACATTTGATATAATTGTCACATTTTTAATATTTACAAAATTTAATTCTGATGCTGTGTTAGATTTTTTTGATTTGATTTATTTACGGGCGCTCTTTAACATCACAGGTCATCAGCGTTCCATTCAACTCAGGGCGTGAAACGGCCGATAAATTTTGCTCAGAGGCATCTTTTTCAGGCTTGAGGTTCTTTATCGTGCCGTAAATGTACGACACGGGACCCACGGCTTTACTTCCCTTCCGAAGGGAGCCACACTTAGGATTTTTACGCCCGAAAAAATCCATCGATCCTGGCCGGGTTTGAACCCGCGACCTTGGATTTAGAAGGCAAGTATGGTTACCGCTACACCACCAGGACTGACATGCTGTGTTAGAGATGACTATTTTACATAGTTTGCATTAAAATGCCAAATTAGAAAATAACAACCTACATTAATGGTAACTTAAATTATTTACATTTAGTATACTTACAAAGCTGAACCAATTCAACGAAGAAAAATTAGTACATTTATTTTTTGATTGTATGAAATCCTATGTATAGGCGGGATTGATACGTTTTTGATTAGTTTTTACTAATGAGGCACCAGGCTAACCTGAACTTATTTTTATTAGTATTCAATTCCTTTATACATGATGCAAGTGAAATAAATCATACCATATCAATGTAGTAACTTTATTTTTGTTACTTGTTACTTGGTCTGTATGTCTGGTTTCTTTGCTGTATATATCTGAGTTGTCTATTAAAAATAAAAACACAACTAGAATGTACTCGCAAGAAAATGGTAAAATTCCATCACTTTTAAACAGTGGTTTATAATGAGTTTTTCCCTTGTCAATATTCTTATTCTTCTTTTTTAAAAAACAAACATTTTTTTTAGCATTTACTGAATTTCCCCAGAAAATTATTTCATAAGCCATTAATGAATGGAAGTAAGCATGATATACTGTATGTATTTAGGATGCTCTAATATATAAAATGAATTACTAATCTGATTGCAAAGCATGCCGTGTTTATTTATGTAAAATCAATATGATCTTTTAAATTCATATTATAGGTCAATCATATTACTGATCGACAATTTCATTATTTTCATATTGTAACTTTATCATTGTCATATGTAATATAAAAGAAAAAGAAAAATAAAGTAACACTATTAACAATGTAACAAATTAACAGTAATTATAAAAGTAGAAAAGGATAAAACACTAAGAGAAAGTCACACTTAATCGCTATTTTGAACTACTGGGTTTCTATGGCCATAGAAGAACTCTATAAACAGTATTAAAAGATCATTGGAAGATATAGATGTTAGATGAGAAACATTTTATTACATAATGTGTAGCAAAACAAATTCGGAATTTATTCGGAAATGAAAACATTACATGAGAACTGAAGGTAAAGAAAACTCAGTATTTTCAGAAACTGAATATAGTTAAGTAAAAATCGAAATAACATGTAGCATTGTTGCAAGCCTCTACAGCGTTTTCTATAGTAACCATAAGGAGAAAGGAGAAAGAAAGCAATTCAAGAGATGGATATTCTAGTGAAAAGTAATTCAAAAGGTCAGAAAAAAAAAAGAAGATGTGTTTTAATAGTCCCCCCCCCCAAATGCGCTCTTGTACATTTTCATCAGCAGCACTGCCAGGTGCAGTAGGGTTAGTGATCATTGTAGAATTTGTACATCTAAGCTCTGAATGTCTCATTCCGCCCAACATTAATTAACGATAGCAGAAACATACCATCATACATTGACGACTCAGTCTCTTGCCTTTTTAGTGTAAAGCAATGAACTAAATGCAATAATAATAATAATAATAATAATAATAATAATATCATTCACTTACAAGGACTAGATCTAATGCCTATTCCGGGCCCTAACAAAATAGCTTAGCACCTACAGATATCGAAGGCTATATGCTCTACTCATGCCTTCCAGGTCATATAGTACGATGCTAAGGTCTGCATTACTTGGACGGAAATTTTATCCAAACTCTTTATTTAGCTATGGGATTCTTTAGCGTGCTATCTATCTACGATATGGGATCAACGGTTTTCAGCCCCTCCAGATGGACTTTGGCTCCAAGTTTATATCCAGAAAAATTCATCGACTCGGTCGGGTTTGAACCTGCGAACCCTAGGTCCAGAATAAAACGCCTAAACCATGGAGACTATTCGCTTTGATGAGATATACCTGGTGACTGAATTATAAGGTGATAAATGTTTCAAAATTTACCAAAATTAATAACAATAATTACAAACGAATGTCACATAAAGCAAGAAAAATATTAACTGTAAATTAATTATAATGACGTTTGTAGAAAACAATTATAATTTTTAACGAAAATGGTGGGTCTAACAACAAGCAAAAACTTTCATACATTGGTCAATTTCGTTTAATATTTATTTATAGACTTTTTGTGGTGTATTAATGGACAAGACAGATCCCCCACCTTTCCTTTACAAATTGGTGCTAAGTTATGGTTTGTAATCAAAGCTATCTGTCGTTTGTCACAGTTGCCATAAAATGGAGTGCAGAGCTTTTACAACATTCATGTATGGGCTGACGAAAATCCTCATGCACTTTCGGAAACAAGGCCCCAACAACAGTTAGCACTAATATATGGAACTGAATAATTGGCAACACATAAATACATCCTTTTATTTTAGATGAAACATAACAGGAGCACTATAGTATTGCCTTTTTAACTAAACTGTTTTGGTGGATAAAGCTCCACCAATTTGTGAATGATGGGACACCACCTTATTTTTCTCGTGCTGTTATAGCCATTCTTGAGTAAGGACAGTACTTGGGGACATCCTGGCATGCTCGTTCTTCTGATCTCAATTCATTGATTTGTCATATGTGGCATTTAGAGGCCAAAGGAGGATGAAATATTTTCTATGTTATATCAATGCATTAATTATTTTACTACTAAAATAGTTCACATGAGTTAGAATAATAAAACGTGCATTAAACAGATCTATCAGTCCTTCAGAATAAATTCTAGCCCGATCTATAGAGTGCCATCGAATAAATATGCCAATGGCTATGTCCCAGACTCTTGTTAGATAACTGAATGGTAATGCAGAACAACAAGCGCAAACAGTCGTTGACCTCGCCCTCCGAGTCCGCATGTTGATGTCGACATCACAATGGAACACTGGTGTTCTTGATTGAGGAATGTATTTCACATCGTCAGATATTGTGATGTAAATTACTTCCAGGGGCCTAACGTCTGTGACAGTTTGATTCTACTCTTGGGACTGTTTAGATATTGAGTTAAGTGATCCTTTTGTATTGTGCGATCATTTTGTTTTCCTCCGGAGTGTTTTGCCTATGGGTGAGCGCGCCGCTCGTTAGCCGGTTAGCCGGCCAGTCGGGTCTCGGTGATCAACGACAGGGTAAAACAATGAAACAAACCAACCACACAACAAACACATATTATCAAATGAGTTGCTGAAACTGCCCCCTCCTTCATTTTCCAGACATTTTTTACATCTCTTTAGAAAATTATACATCACTGGCTGTAGCTCATTTTGAGAAATCCGGACAATTCCCTGACGAATATTATCGTTGAGTTTTGTACGGTGTACGGATTCTCTTGTATACGTCGTTTTTTAATTTACCCCAAAGATAATAATCGCAGGCTGTTAAATTGGGGAACAGAGAAGCCACATATTCCTACTAATAATTCTGAATTTTGGAAAACACGTCGTGAATTGCTCTCATGGAATTATTCGCAATGGCAGAGCTCGAATGAAAAAAAAAATGCATGATCACGCTCCCTGTCTGTTGATTTTCTGAAGAAGAAAAAAAGGGGGGGGGTTAATATAGTGTTCATATAAGTAACAGAATTAACTGGATGCTCAAAAATTCTTATGATTCTTTCACCACCGAGTTAACATACGAAACGTACGTAAAGACACGGTGTGCCATTGTAAACAATGAGGCATAACACACGTTAAACAAATTGTCGAATTGAAAAACAAACAACACAAAAAAAAAATCGGAAAAAGTTACACGAAAAATATGACAGTCCGCAAGGTGAATAAGTAACCAAGCAGGGCTTGCCATCTCCTACACGACGCGGCAAAAGAGTGGGTCCCGCTCACCGAGTCACGGTGGAAAGCATCACTGATCGCACGGTATTTCCAAGTGTTGAATGAAAATTCAAAGTGGAAGGAAGTGTAAAGAAGTTTCAGTGCTCTTCGACATTCGAAGACGCATTTGGATTCTACTATGACTCAAAAGAGAGACTAAATCATGTGGCAATTTGCTATTCACATAAAAACTATTGAGCCAACGTTGACAACATAAAAGTGCCGATATTTTTGTTTCAAAAAAACAAGAAAGACTCGACACGCTTGGTGCAGGTTTGTTGACAACAGAAATTAATCGCCAATATATATTGAAACTCCATGTCCGCAGATATGGCAGACATTTGGGATGTGGGAGAGAGTAGGACGGTCTATATTGGAACTGGAAACTGCATTGGAGTTCATGATGGTCATTTTTGAGCTCTTCCTGTAGATTAATGACATTAAAACTAAAACTAAAAATTAAGAGAACCTAATATATTTATATTATTTTGTTTGTTTTTAGATTCTGTAAAAATTCCTCAAATGTCAAACCACATATTTTAAATAGCCATGTTAATCCTGAATTTTTTCTCCGTTTCAGCACTATTCCTAAAGATCCAAATAAAATATAATTCGATTTAAGGAGAATATTACTTTATATTTGTTATTTGTTGAAAAATTCGATCGATGTTAAGAACCCCAACACTGCAATTAATACCAGAAATGCTGGAAGGGCTTACCCGAATCCTTTATTATATACTTTATATTAGGTCCGGACCGCCCATTCAAATAAATCGCAAGGAAAAAATCAATAAAATACACATACTTTTCTAATTTACCCATATCTTCTTCATTTTGCTTGTGTGATCGATTGAAAATAACAAAATATTAGTGGTATTTGCGCTGTTGTTGGAGAATTTTAGCGGCAACTATTGATATGCATGAGGCTACATTTATTGGGTAATTCAGATGTCTGGATGTTGTAGTCTTCTATTGTCGTTATTGCTTGTATTAAATTTCTCATTATCGTATTAGAATAAAGTTTTTCTGTGAAGTGGTATTAATCTGCTATATAAAATGAAACGTTCCTCGTTAAAGTTCGTTATGTGTTATTAAAGCAAAAATACAGATAAAGGCAGTGAAGATTATAGTGAAAAATCAACAGTTACACCTAATTCTGAATTTATATGAAAAGTACGACAGTAAAGTAATGGAAATCCGCTTACTTGATGAGAGAGCGCACGTAACAAATCCTGGGTATGATACAGAAGCAAGTAGGTTCAAATTCCTAAAATATACAGCTATTTTAAATGGTAGTTGTGATAACCCTGATTGTTGTTAAAATATTATTTATTACTGTTAACTAATCACTGTTTCCGATCAATTCCTTGGTCTGGCGGTCAGCGCTGCTGACTGCAGGTCGGGAGGTTCCAGGTTCCATTCCCTGTACCTATTTATGCATTTTCTAAGCTAGAGTGCTCTGGAACGTGTTCCACCTGCATCGTGAGAACAATTCGCCAGCTACCTGATAAAGAGGTGGCGTCCTTCGATCTCGAAAGCCGCGTGATTGGGACCGACTTTTCACATTCTCTCCTGCAATATTGCTCTCTGCCGATTATGTATTAACAAGCTATTCAGAAGGGCGCAAAACGGAGGTAGAAGACCCAGCAATCGCTGAGGTAGGCCTAGTTCCCGACTGTCGTGCCGAGGGGAGAAACTACTCCGCTCTCCTTTGGTCTCTACAGTCTCTCTCTTTCTTCTCTCTCCTTTGCGAGCTCTTTATTCAATTATCCAGTATATACTTGCTTTACTCCCACATACAGGTAAAACAATTAAAAACAATAATAAAAATACACTTCACCTTATTCAGAATTATTTGTGAATTTTTCTATATTAACTCTATTTTCTAAACGTTATTCAGGATGAAATATTTAATGATCATTGAACTTAGTATCGATCTGCCCAAAGACAAATATGGAGTGCTTTGTGGATTGCCCCCTATGTTTTCGTAATGTTATCACATATCTGATTTTTTCCAAAACGAAAAGAAGGTAATGTGATGGTGTCCGATCAGGACTGTAGCAGGTATGAAGAAACATTTCCGAAATTCCTTTTCTCAATTTTTCCCTGAAGTGCAACAAGCAGAATGGAGTCAAGTTATCTTTTTGTCAAGAACTCGTCGCGCAATTCAGCGGAACTTATTTAATACCAGAACATAACGAACAGCGAACCTAGATTTCAGCGGAACTTATTTAATACCAGAACATAACGAACAGCGAACCTAGATTTCACAAACTTAAAACAAAATGCAGAATTTGCGTCCCAGACGCTGTAACCTTTGCAGTTGATGGCACTAATTTTGGTTTCGTTTTCGTAGATTTAAATGGCGTCATTCTGCAATTTCGTTTAGGTTTGGAATGATGAAACCAACCAAGTCGCCTGTGACATTGCTGAGCAAAATGCAACCCCTATTGTTTCCAAATATCAGAAGCAGTTCTGAAATGCTGGTTTTGCGCTGAAATTTTTGACTTCTGTTTCCAAAAGGACACCCATTTTTCGATGGACTAAGTTGCAATAATCTCAACTGTATTGCCCTCTGTTGTAGTTTCATTCAATCGCAAATGTCCCACGTAATCATTTCATCAACTTTTTCCCTGTAGTTTTTTTGTTCAGATTACTGCTGGATGCTATGCAAAGCTTCGCCCATCTTTCAACAGTATATCCATGCATGCTGATGTCTATGGTGGAATTTAAAAGGTAAGTTTTCTTTAACAAAGACTAAATGACAGAACATTGATGAAAGATATATATTTTTGGTCAACTGATATATACGAGTAGTATTGATCATTTTTTGTCATTGCTGATTTGCTTGTAATGTGGCTTTGCTGCACTAAAAATACTGTCAAAACTATTTCTCTGACATCTTGATATTCCAGGCTTACAACTGAATGAAATAATAATAACAACAATATCTAGGATTTTATTCATAATTTGAGCTTACCCTCAAACAATTTTATTTCAAAAGCATTGGTATAAGAGTAAGGTATTGATGCAATGTATAATCTCACACAATCCCTTAACTCTTAACGTCTATAACAATGTTGAAATCTGGCCTATACTACCACTAACGTTTTTTCGTGGAATATTACGTAAAGAACTATAATCAACACAACGATTAAATAACATTTTAATAAAAAGTTTCATGAATCATTATTCTTTCCACTATTTTTATACACCAACGCTGCATTCCTTTTTACATTAAGAAATCTCTTTGGATGTTCTTGCATAGCTAATATATTTCACAAAATAAATAATATTTTTAAATCATCTAGTTCAATTTAAAATATTTTTTATTCCCATGCATTAATTTAGTTTAAATCTCATTTATTATTTTCTTCCGCCCTTAGAACTTGAAGCATATCTTTAACCTCTACAGTCGCCAACTCCATTCAGAATTTTTTAAATTAAAGGCTAATTACAGAACGTTGAGCCCGGAAGTTCAGGCATTTATTTTGGTTAAAATAGGCAGGCAAAGATTCACTTAACGTTCTGAAAATAGCCAGTAATATAATTAAAATAGGTAATTATTAAAAATTAAAAAGAAGAATATCACTACTTAGTAATGACAATAGATATTTAAGATATCTACTAATTTATTTATCACACAATTAGAATACTTAAGCTTTCTTACTTACAAGCAAAAACAAGATGTTTCTTCAAGGTATCAACTGTCATATGGTCAGCAGCTTATCAGACAAAGCATTTTTCATCATTGAAAACGAGCGTCCTGCTTTACTGAAGTGATTGGAGCTTATTTAAAACAAGCTATTTCAGAAGGACTCATACCAATTACAACAGGACGTTCACCTTTCAGGGCATCATGGAAATGATGATCAAGACAAAGTAAAGTAAGTAGTCCTGGCGAATCAGTAAGCGATGCACAGTGATTTCTGTTCGAGTTCATTTTCTGTTTATAGGTAATCAGGTTAATATCTCTCTTACCCGTACTGAACACATTGTAATAACGGTTTATTGCACGGCTGCACAGTTGTCATCTTTCTCGCTTTCAATTGTTTGTTACATTTATGCAGCTGAGAAGTTACGTAAACTACACATTTCCTAGCATTGTCTTGCACAGATCGATTTAGATAGCCAGGACCATTCAAAACTACAGTACTTCCGTCATCCTCTCTACTTCCTGGTATTCACATGCCGAAGGGAGCTGCGCGTTATTTTTACTAATGAAGATTCTGCTATTTAAAGAACATAAAAGAAATAAATGTATAACGAAATTCTCAAAAAATATTTTTGTGAGGGTTTTTCACTTCGATATATTGAAATTTCTTGTGTTTTTTTAAAATGCGTAAATAATTGCAGAAAAATCCACAAGATCTAAAACAGACAAAAACGCTTTAAACCTTCAAATAGACAACATAAAAAAAAAAATGGATCTCGCGATTCCAAATGTATGGAAACTGTTCACTTCTATCTTATTCTTAAATATGTCTACTCAGATAGATATGGCATTTTGCCTTCCAGGGCTCTGATCTATAGGTTTCGGTGGAATATTATGTAAAAAATATAAGTAAATAAAATGCTTAACGACCACTTTAATCAAAATGTTTATTTCATGAACCATTACTTTTTCCATGGTTTTTATATACTGACGCAACATTCCATTTTTACATTAGGAAACCTGAGTGGGTGTTCTTGTATAGCTAATTTGTTTCACTAATAAATATATTTTAGATCACATTATTTTTATTCTTATGCATTAATTTAGTATACATCCTATTTATTATTTTCTTCTGCTCTTCTAAGTTTGTGAAGAACTTAACCTATAGCTGCAATTTTTTAAATTAAAGGTCAATTACAGAACATTGCGTTGCAGTAGCCCGTATCTGATGAGCATAACATTTTAATTTCACACCATTGTGGATCCAGAGGATCGATATAAGCAGCACAGACTTGTGTCAGGCCAATAAAAGTACATACCTAAGAGCGCGACCTGTTAAGTTCTGGGCCTAATAATGAAAGAATAGCTTTTGACTGAACACTACTTTTATTTTTCAACACAATGTCCTTAGAGGTCAATACCATTATTACATCGATGCTCTAAGGCCATTATCCCGTTTCTGAAATGATTTTCCGGAAGATCTATAAAATACTCCTCTACAGCTGATATCGCCGCTTGATTTGATGGAAAACTCGAAGCAGCGAAGAGTTAGAGCTTTGAGAGCAATTTTCCCGTCGCTAAGACACTTTGGTGGGAAGGTGCATTATCTTGATGAAAAATTATATTCTTTTTTTACAAACAGAATCTTTTCTGGAATTTTTTGTTCTTCTTCTTTTCCCATCTATTTGGTATTGTCGCATACGCAGCTTGACAGGAAAACATTTTGGAATATTTAATAATACGGTTTTGGTACGATCATCTTTCGGTAAGACAGCTGCTAACTTCAGCTGTTTTTAGCATCAGCTCTTTTGCATAGTGTCAACTATAAGAGTGTTAGGTGCCAGGCATCGCACCGAGAAGCTACGCTTCTATATAGAAAAAGCAACGTCAGGACATTCCTATGTAGGCTCTTGAACTCTGTCCATTACCAGCAGTGGCTACTGTAAATGCAAACGTAGTAAGATGACGATAAATTTGTAGACACTTCCTGGAATTAATTGGGTCTCTCTCTCTCTCTCTCTCTCTCTCTCTCTCTCTCTCTCCTGGTGGTGTAGTGGTAACCATGCTTGCTTGCCTCCTAAACCCAAGATCGCGGGTTCAATTCCGGCCAGGATCGATAGATTTTTTCGGGCGTAAAAATCCTAGGTATTGCTTCCTAAGGAAGGGAAGTAAAGTCATGCATGGGTCCCGTGCCGTACATTTACGGCACGATAAAGAACCTCAAACCTGAATGAAGTGGCCTCTGAGCAAAATTTGACGGCCGTTTCACGCCCTGAATTGAATGAGACGCTGATGACCTGAGATGTTGAAGAGCGTCTGAAGATAATCAATTCTTCAGTCAGTTTCTTGCAGATGGAACCGACTGAAGTTCTTTAGCTCTGAACAACCGGATTCTGTCCACCATTTTGACTGCCGTTCAAGACTTATCCAACTCTATAAGTGGGAGAAAAAAATGTATCCTGTTGCTATCAAAACCATCCAAATATTTTCAATGAGAATGTTTTTTTTTTAAAATCAGCTGTTAGCAAACGCTGCACCCATCTTGTGCAAAGCTTTCTCATGAAAAAATATAACTAACGAGCTCCTTTGAAATGCCTCTGGCCTCGGAAATTTCACACACTTTAACTTGCCGTTCCTCTAACAGATAATGTATTTGCTCAATAAATTCTGAGTCGTTGCACTCTTCGGACATTTTTCACTTGGACCATCTTTAGGGCTGGTGTAGACATGTTTAAATGTTGCAGTCCATTTTAATTGCTTAAAATAAAGTAGAAGAGTCCCTTTAAACGTTTAAGCATTTGGTACGAATTTCTTTTAAAGTCAAGACATTTTTACATAAAAAAAAGAATACCCTCAAGACGTCTGCTTTAAATGAATGCTTACAACGGCTGTACCAACGTAAGAACAATTATCTTGATGATTGCTTACGCCTAAGGTTAAAGGGGAGAACTATTTAGACCGTCCTTAAACGATGTTTAATATCTCTGGTCATTAGTATTCCATTCAATTAAGATCCTGAAACGGCCGATAAATTTTGCTCAGAAGTCTCGTCTTTCAGACTCTAGGGTTTATACATGCTGTAAATCTACAACAGAGAACCAAAAGTTTTACTTTTGCTCCGAAGGAACCTAAAATGTTTACGCCTTTTCGGGTTTGAATCCACGAACTTGGGCCTACAAGGCAAATAGGTAAATACTAGACCACCAGGACCTACTCAGCCCGTACTTGTATGGTTAACATTAACCATCTCACCATAGCAGACTCCCTTTCCATTTGAAAATTATCCCGTCTACAAACACCATTGTTGCATTTACCATATACCGACAGAGAAATACTTTGTCCTGGCATGGCATAACCTGAATAGACTCACTTGTCTTCCATTTCAGTGATAACCGTAAGCAGCGCACGGCACGTTATGAAATTCTTGGCTGAAAAAGGGCTACTCAAAGACTATATGCATTAGTACAATATACATTGTAAAACAAGTTAAAGGTTTACAAAGCTTTATAATTAAAGCAGCAAAACTTTTTCTTTTATATTTTGCTCCATATAGTTGGTTAAAAACGGATCCTCGCCATTATGATGCCAAATGGAAGATATACTGAATTCAACAAGGCTGCTGTTGTGAACTCAAAAATTACTTTTCAAGTTATCATATCGATTATATACTTTTAATATTAAGGTTCTCCTTCTCTCACATTTACTTGTAGTTCACGAAATGCCCCCCCCCCCTCGCCTCATACATAAAAGTGAACATTATACCTGTTGCATTAAATTACGCATGGACATAATAGAGCCTCTGGGCATCCGTGCTTGTTTATCCGTAACCACAGCAGGTATAAGACGGTCTTCCGATACTTTTATGACTATATGGGTGTCTGCGGATAACACGGTTGCCAAATCAGATTTATAACATTTATTAAAAAACTGTAGCTGATCCTTAATGACTGATTCAATGTGTAAATTAATATAAAGAGGACGGCAGTGTACACTTATTTAACTCCTAAGTAAGTTAACATTTTTTATTTGCTGTTCTTTATGTCACTTTCTATATAAAGGCTCAGAATTGCTGTAATAAGTTGCTGTGGAAAAAGTTTGTCTTTTAGTATATTTCGTAGGAAATCTCATCTTACCTTATCAAGGCATTTTATATAATCTACTTATTAAAACAATATACGCAGGGCAGCTTATATTTTTTTACTTTTTTCTACTAGGTGGGTAACTTCAAATACACAATCCATAAAGCCAAGTTGTTGTTCTGAGAATAAACTTTCAGATATTGCATTTAATCTTTATGTTGAAAGCTTTGCATTGGTTTTGTAGGAATTTATTCTTTTTCTTCTGTTTGTCCTTCTCCTGAGAATTACAAAGCTAATGCCAGGGTCAGAGCTAATTACATAAAATACATACACAAATTGAGAGACTCCCTGAATGGTAATCAGTCCCAATGTTAGAAATGTCTTAAAGATATGACAAACACAAACGGACGTAGTCAGATAGGACAAATTCTACACTTCCGAGAATCCAACTACAGTCATCGGTTTACCGTGCCGATGCTCTTACCACATTTCATATAAACTGACAGTATAGTAAGGCTAACTATGAAGCCTGCAATACAAGTACTCAGATAAAATGCCTGTCTCCAGAGCATAAAAACTTAGATGGAGGAGGTTCGCGTTTTGGTCGAATAGGACATGGTACCTCAGGCGGTAAGAGCATCGGCGCGGTAAGCCAAAGATCCGTGGTTCAAATTCTGGCGTGATATTAAATTTTCCCTATTTGATTCTGGTTCAAAACTTTAGCCTAACAAATAGATTGTAGGGGAAAAAAAAAAAAAAAAACCCACACAGTAAGTTAGCCAGTCATAGGATTTGAATCTATGACTTCTCGAATACGAGTCCCGACCGCTACCACCTGAGCCAACCCGCTTGGTAGGAAAAACTCAAGAAGCCTATTTTTGTAATCTGAGGGTACTTTCTGTCTCCTATTTTTAACATAGACGTTATCATGGGCTCTTTCCATCTATTTAGAATAAAATTTATTTTTCCAGCACAAACTGTGGCATTTTAACAATATGTGGGGAAATATATTGTAGCTTTGAATTAGTTAAGAATAGGAAATGACAGTTGGGAGAGATTATGCAAGCATGCGCATGCGCAACATGAGGTAGAAGCGTTCTTTTAACGGCTTTCTTGAGAATGGAGCTTGAGGACAGAGGATTTTATGGTGTCTGTTCCCGTGATAGCAACTTGGTTAGCGCCCATCGTGTATGTAAGTGATAATTGCTGATTATAAAGATAGCTTTCCCATGCTTAACTAATGCTTGTGTTTTCAGTGCATAGCTAGTTCCGAAATTTTACTAATTTGATCTCGGTTTAAGTACAGATGGGCATGATTTCTTTAAACTAGTGTTGCAGTTATGTCCCAGTCAAAACCCGAGTTCGTTAAATAATGATATTTTAGACGAATGGAAGCAGGGAGTCATAACATGCTTAATTATACATAAACGTTTTCAGTTTTGGTCAGAGAATAATTAAAGACACCTATCGTATTTTAATACCAGCAATACTCCTAAACATTATTCACAAATGTTTGAGGAAAAAATAAAAAAGTTCAAGGGGCAGCTGTACGCGAAAGCTTCAAATTAATCAGAAGGTGGGTTGCCTACATTTTGTTGAATCTGCCCCTGAAGTACTAACTGCGCACCAACCGGAATAATCCCCTTTACAATCAGCATCATCATGGGGGTCGGCTGGGACTGCTAAAACTGCACTGATGAGACAGAAATCGATAGCTTACTCTGAAGTATGTGTTGGGCGGAGTGGACAGCAGTCAAGTGGCTAATAGCGTTTTCGGGACGGCACAAAGGACGAAATATTCCCACGCCTACATGACAAGCTTATCTATCTCCTGCAGTATGTGCTGGTGAGGGGAGTTGATACCCGATGTATCGTTTCTTGATGTGAATTACATGCTTGCGCTTGATCAGTCAATCTACTCTAATCTATATACTGGCAGCTTGGGGAATAAGCTGCCAGTTTGTTTAAAAGGAATAAACAGATGAATCTACAATGATAAATATAAGTAATAGTATAGATATTTTCCCAAGGTTTGCGCCACATTTAGAACTTAAAAATGAAAGTTGGGGTTGCTGTCCTTTATTTTTAATTTTTTTTATTTATTCATCTTTTACTCCAACATAAAAGACTTCTAACTGCTTGGCTATGTAAAAGCCTAAAAGAAAATAAACCGCAAAAAAAAAAAAAAAAAAAAAAATTAGAAGCATACGAAAATACAACCAACGTGATCGATACCATCGAAGCATTATACTCGTATAATAAAACCAAATACCTGAAAGTGAAGTAGAAGGTATACAGGTCAATAAAAGATTGATACAGAAATGCGAAGTATCTCCATTTTATATACAAGAACCAGATTTTATTATGGATAACGAATATGGCCAAAGAAAGCAGTCTTCAAATTAAACGGAAAAATTAAAACTTACAATATGGTGATATAAAAATATAAAAATATTGTGTCCATTAAAGAACAAAGGCAAAGTAGGGAAAGCTAATTTTTTCCTAACGTAGTGAGCTATTCCACGCTAGTTGTTCGTATGCTGTTTAAAATATTCTGGTTTGTTCTTTGGCTCCGCTATTTCTCACTGCACAAGTTGCTTCTCTGAGATTTCCATTTATATTTTCCTCTTACTTCAATCTTCTTCTGGGTCTGCTGCCTTGTGTCATCTTTCCTATCCGAGGATCCCATATGGAGATCTTGTAGATGTCCATATGATTTTTATCCATCGCTGGGTTTTCCCTAGTTTTTTCTCCCTTATATCACAATAGTTTTAAGGGGAGAAAAAATTATTTATGGTGAAACAATCGAGCAAGATTCTAATGTTACATATAATGCGCTGTAAATATGCAGAAGAGAAAAAATAGACAAATACATAAATATACAGTGTGTTGCAGAATCGCCGTATAATTTTCCTGAATAGACAACCCATATTACGCCATAAGGGTTGGATAAAAGTAGAACTGATTATATAATCGTCTACATTTGATTATTGGGAAAGTGTTACAAATTCTTCTTAAATAATTTTTCTTTGAAAATGATTCCCTTTGTTTCACTAACTGTCGTTGCATAAATACTTGGCTTTCTTGAACCAACACTAAATTAAGCAATTCAGAATCATTAATAGATCAAATAAATTCTACTTAGTACATAGAAGAGAAAATAAACATACATTGATGAAGTGGATATTACCATGTGTATTTTAATAACTGTAATCAATAATTGAGGCCCTTCGTCATAAAGCGTGGTAACTGACAATAAGCATGATGGAAATGGAAAGTGAAATTGTTTAAAATACACAACAATGCTATTTTAATACAATGCATTTATATATTCACTTTAAATATTTATTCTTGAAAGAATGTCATCAAAAAGATCTGCATGTTATTACCACATTTTACTTGTATATTTCTGAATTATAATTGAATAGTACGCAACGGTTACCATATTTTACGGTTTTTCAGTAGGTTTTTGGTTAGTAATTGAAAAAAGTGTAAATAAAGCATTGTTTATTAATAAGTAACAAAACTGTTACAATGCAGAAGAACATAAGAATTAATAACATTATTTTTACAGACCGTGTTCTTTATTTCTTGGTTTAGTTGTTTTCTTTTTCACCAACCAATCCTAATTTCATTCCTTTGTAATATTTCAACACTGGTATATTTATGCAATATAAACCAATTGACTACGTCTTGCAGTTTTTGTTTATTTATTGGGTGTGTGCTGTTGTACGAAACGGGAGGGTGTAGTACAGCAAACTATTGAATGTATAAATTATATAGTACCGGATGACCACATTTACATATGAAGAATGCTTTGCTTTCACCAAAGGTGTTAAGGGAGTCTAGCGTCATCATTTGGTAGACAAAGAAAGAAGTCTGAAATATTATGTTAGGTTTATATTGCTATACTACAAATATAAATTTCCAACAATGGACTAAAGAAAAAGTTTATTTGGAATAGAAAAAGAGAAGACATAACGTCAAAATTTTTCCATCCCTGAAACTCCTGCAAGATGCAACAAACATGGCATGCGTGCCATAAAATATGAGAATGTACCTTAAAAAATGACCGGCAGTTCAGGGGCATGCATAATGGATGTATAAAAATATAATTTAGCAGTTTCTCAAGATCAGCAATAGACAGCAAAACCGATTATGGAGAAAGGTGTATATAAAGAAACAGGGGATCATACGGTAAAATAAATACTGAGATATAAAAAAGTTGAAAGAACATGTACTTAAATTGGTGCATTCAAGATATTGTAGGCAAGAGCTATTTTTACCCCAAGTGGATGGACAGAGAGGAATAGCAAGACCCAGAAAGAGGAGGAGCGATTAAATAGCGGATTAACTTCGGAGCAGGCTATAGGGTCTAATCCTTGTTACGGTAGAAGGCTTTAAGCATAAACTAAAAGAGAGAAAAGATATATCATAATACCATTTATTTATTACCAGTTTCTCATGGAAACAAAAACAAGCAAAATTTAAAAAAAAATTCTATTACAGTATAGACTAGTATAGATGATCTAACATAAACGGAATCTGCATAACTGACAAGGTTGGATTATTTAAAACAACGGACAATTTTAATAAAACCAAGGCGTGCAATAAAACAAAAATGAAATATACATTGTCGTAGTGTGTTCAATTATACTGCTGGGGTGGAAGAAGTAACCGTTCAGTGAAAAGTCCGTTGGAAGTAGCGGGTGGTTGACATTACTTAAATTTTTAAATGTTATTGGTGGTTTGAGTTTTCCCACTACAACAGAAGTTTGACAAGCGGTCAGAAAAGCTTCAGTCGGAGATAGACATCCGATAAGACAGACATGTGAATGCCATATCTCTTCTGTTTCATCAGTCAGCTATCGATTATGTAGAACCTGGACAACAGTGTGCTAGTAATTATATTTAACTATTTGAGCATTTTTGAAAATTTTTAATAAACCTTATGTAACCTAGTGAGCAATAAAGGGTTTTGATTTAACAAAAATCCTCTCATAAGCATAGTCAAGCAAGTGTCTAATTTTAGTCAGTTTGTCTTCGCATCAGAATATTTTAAAACTTAACAGTTGTAGGCAAAAGAGTCAGATTCGTGACATTTTATTTAGTGAACTAAAATGTAGAAACTAAGTTCAAATATTGTAATATTAAATGTAATGAATGTACATTTTGATGCCTCTTGGTTCTGCTCTGAAACGCGACAATTTTCTCGCCAAAATTTGGGGATATTTTCATCTAGCCTGAAGGGCTGTTATCTGGGAAAACCCTAACTGCCCCCTGCTTCTTTGTCAAACCGATGCATCGAAGTTAGGTCACCGTAACCATGTCAAGAATTTCTATTTTCAAATATTGCTTACTAGCATTTCACAGAACTACTCAACAAAGTTTTGTTACGTTTTATCAAGGCACCATTTATGCCAAGCAGGTGAGAGTGAAAGGCTTGTGATTTAATTTGTAGAGTTGCTTCAACGTCCCTGTACGTCTATAGGCTGTTCTCTGACTGTGTGTGTACATCAACATTTTGTTCAGTCACTGCTGTTGTCTGGTCCTCGGTTCGCTCTAAAGTTCACCCTATTAACTTCATAAAAACATCGGGAAATTGCTGCACGGGACGGAGAAACGCACATACTTGAAAGATCGTAGAAATCATTGTGTGAAAATGCTCTCTCTTGCTCCATTCTGTAGACTGAAATTCACTTGAGTGCGGACGTTTATACTCACCATATTAGAAAGAGAAGTTTGTAGGTAGGTGGAGGGGGGGGGGTGTTATGGAAGGTCCTTGCTACCGGTCTTCACACAAAGGATGGAGCTAACTCTGGTCTGGTCTCTCTTTTCGTGCTTCTAAAATTTCGTAGCAGGTCTATTCAAATGTCCACTACACACACATATTCTGAGAGGGTCTAGCATTGTAGTGCATATCTCCAACACTATTCACCACTTCCAAGAGAATTTTCCTCTTTATTTCTACATTAAAATGTAAAACAAATCACATACTGCTGTGAAAATTACCAGAAGACAACTTTTCTACCTTCATGAAGTAATAAACTTCCAAACAACTTTTTCGTATTTATGGCGTTACACGCATGCACAATTAAATTGTAAACAGGATTTTGTTCAATGGCATCACATGATCTAGGAGTTCTTCTTTGTGCATCCAGGATGAAGTTTTACCTTCTTTTCTTAAAAAGTAAGGTCTGAAATCCCGTCACAGGCAATATCCACTATGACGACAATATATTTTGTATATTTCTGCATGTAATAACTACTTTCATTGCATAAACCGTCAAATTTTCCTGTCCCAAACTTTTAACAAATACAACTTATTAGCGTCTCGGTGGTGACATTACCTTATAAGCTACTAGAACTGTTATGCGTGTAAACCCCGGAGGTCAGCAGGGTGTTCGCAACAGTTCGCCTCTGTCGTAGTACAGTGACCTAGGTTTGGACTCCCGCCTTTCTATGGACTATGCGGCGGGGTCGGTTTGAAACAAGATAAAGAATATTCTTTCTTTTTTCTTAGAATGTCCTACTTTCTCCATATACTACAATCGATATTATTGTTATATCTTTTCAAGGTTGGCTCAATTGACTTAATTCCTATTACTTTGTTACTATATATGTAATAACATATTTGTATTAACAGCGTACAATGGAATTTTAGCAACACAATGTGCCCAGCTGTTAAGACTTTTGTTATTGGTTGGCGTGGGGAATTTCAATTTTAAATTATGCGTACATGAGCACTTATGCAATATTAATTATTGACGTCTTATTTTTGATTTCTTTTGAAAATATTTAGATCAATGTTGAAAGTTCTTTACATTATTTGAAATCTGCAGTGCATCAGATGACCAAATTTGATGAAGCACTGTATGGTTTTCACAGAAGAGACCAACAGGCACATTCTTAAGAGGGAGATATTTCGTTTACTGCTAGTACTGGATTGTTCGATCGGTATAAGATAGGACACGTTAGGCATACGTTAGTTGACAATAATGGCAGAAGATTATATTACTGAATTTAATGGGTTTTTAGTATTGGGAAATTACATATTATCTAAGAGGCTCGAAAAGCAATCAGTGTCTGAAATTTGTGATGAGTTATAATAATTTGATTTATTATTTGAGGAAAATAAATACAGCTAAGGGGACTACGCTATTGTACTTAATTAGTTCAACGCTTTGTTTTACAAACAATCAACATTTAACCTCACAAGTTGATAAAATAAAGTCTGCAGGTAAATAAACATTTTCTTACTTTACTTTCGTGCAATTCACAAAATGGGCATGAGCTGTAAAAATAAATTGACCATTGACAAGTTGAGATAGGCAATTGAGGTAATTACGTCAGGTAGAAAGGTCCTCGTTGAGAGAGAACAGAGAGGTAAAGTTAAGCAGTCCAGGAGAAAACGGCCGAGAGAAAATCCATAAATGTGAAACCTACACTGCTGGGGAGAAAACATCTGGTGGTTTTTCAGCACCAAGTACAAGGAAACTGACAAATAAAAAAAGATAATGATTTAATATGGTGATTATGAGGGTACTACTAGAAAAATCTTTAAAAATAAATACTGCATTCAAATCACTGAATATATTATAAGAACTGTGATAATAAACCTTTACTGCGTTCATTGCGAGGATGCTTGGGAACAATTTTTATAAATAATCTTGAATAATATCAGCATTATGTTGAAGATTTATTATTATTACTTTTTTCTTTATTTTGTAGCTCGGTATGTGTTAGCAAAAAGTAGTGACGGGGGGTTGCTTTTTATACAGGTAGGCTGAGACACAGGGTGTCGAAATTAATAGATTGTCTGCTTTATGATAAATATATCATAAAACGGCTGTTCAATTTAAATAATAAAAATCTTCATCTTAAAATTATGGCATGGTGACTATAATAATGTACATGATACCTGGGGCGATGATTTTTCTGAATTCCCTCGAGGGTGTAACAAAATTACTATTGAATGTACAAGATATGTACTGCACTTAAATGTTATAATTATTTTTCAGAAGTTAATAAAGATATACAAAGCTCTAGACACATTCAACCTTAATTAATGTGCTTTTCATACTTTAGTCTAAGTTTCTATTTCTGCATCTGTAGGTGGATTATTTCCTGTGGCTGTAGTCACAAGCACAAAATGACACACATGATACGAGAACTAGCCAAAAAGACCGAGAGTTTTTTAAAGCATAGAATACACTAGACTCAGTCCAAATTGGTGTGACATTTTTCAAAGTATTCTCCATTGAGTTTAATGCACTTTCCCCAACGCATCTCCTGTTCTGGAACGCGTGCAGAAAGTCATCTTTTGACATTTTCTTCAAACCGCTTCACCTTTTTTCACGATGGCCTCGGAAGTACCAAAACGCTCCCCCATAGCCCCTTTTTCAGACAGGGAAAGAGATAAAAGTCTCAGGGGGTTAAGTCTGGTGAGTATGGAGGATCGGTGACACATTCGAAGTTCTCTAAACCCTTCCACACGCACCATTTTCTGTTCAGGAGTCAATAATCCTGGAACCCATCACGCACAAACGCACGTGATCATGCAGAATCGAAAATGTGCTGCCATGGGAAATGTGTAAAATGCCTGCAAGTCTGTCAATTGTTATACGTCGGTCTTCACGACAATGACTCAGCTGTGTTAATCATGGTTTCGTTTATTGCTGTTGCTGGAACACTTGGACCGCGTTGCTTTGTTATTGAAACCGGCCTTCCTTAAATTCCTTGAACCATCGAAGTGCTGTGGATTGTAGCAGAACATCATCACTATCCGTAAGCTTCCATGCCGGATTTCTGCAAAAGAAATGCAGCACATTGCTCTTCACGAATCAACTCCAGTTTGTATGTAGGCGACTGACGAACTGACATAGTTTGCTGGACCCAGTTGTCAGATGCATGCTCGAGCGAACTTCTTTTTCATCCACCAATCAGGACTAATCCGTTTTCATCATGCAAAATTGTTTCAACAATGTTTATTTGCTGTGCGCGACAATACTAATAATAAACAAATAATAATACAATTAAAAAAACTCGTGAAACCTCCGCAAGTAAAATGTGCAGTTTATTCTTTGATATTATCGCCTTTTGTCATAACAATGCTAAACGATACAACTAAGATATAAAGTATAACTTGATGTAATGCTTATTTAAAATAAGCAATTTCCTCGGACGATAAGTTCCTCGGGGGCACATGCCCTCTTCCCCCTTATAGTCGACGCCTAAGCATGATAATTAAGTTTAATTACGTGCAAAGTTAAAAAGTACTTAATATTTCATTGCTCGTCCTTATATCTGCTTGATACAAAATTCCCTCCTGTCCTTTTTCTGTACATATACATCTAGCAAAGAATGCTTAATGTTTCGTTTCACTGAATTTTAATGTCCCTTTTTCTAAAATTCTAGTGAGATACCACGCCGTTCCGCTGCACTTGACAATTACGTAGAAACGTAGGGGAAACAGTTATAAGCAACGTTACCAATCTACAACACGATTCGATATCCAGTTTACTAAAACATGACTGAGGGAGTTTAAAAGAATGATTTTTAAAAATAATAAGTTATATTTTCTCCTTGATTCTTGATACATGATTCTCTCCTTGATTCTGTTCAAGGTTTTCTCAATTATTTTTAGAGATAACATATTTAAGGTTGCAAGAAACCTATCTTTTTTAAAAAAAAATAGGCCATATTCTCCCAAGTTATTAAAAATCTGAATTTGTGGCGTTATTTCCAACAGTTACCCTATTTGCACCTCATTTTTTGTTTCTAAAGAGTTTCAGTGAAACCGGGAAATGACAGGCTTGAATGCTTATTGCACAAACACTGCAAAGTTCTTCTGTTATCTGACGGTCTACAGACCACCAGACTCTTCAAATGGTTTTACTATAGCCCAATAAACCAGACAGGCCAATCCCAAGTGGCTGTAGTATCTTGAATATAACGTATATTTTAAATTGCCATTTTAATGAACGGGTACACAACTTTATTTTCCTTATTTTGCGATTCCATCATTAAATTCTCTGATTTTCATAAAATGTATACATTAATTGTTATTTATATTTCATTCAGAAGACTAAAAGACTTAAAATTGTAATAGTATTTATTGTTTGGATGGGTGGAAAAAATCACAGAACGCTTTTTTTTTAATTGAAATACGTAAGCATTAAGTATTTGGTACAAATAACGATAACTGCGCAAAATTGCAACATAAATCTGTAAAATAAAATTTCAAAGTAGGCGTGACGATCGATGTGCGAGTTGCTGTTTTGTTTTCAGTTGAGAAAGTTTTATCTATTGTTTACATGCGGCAGACAGGCAACTGATGATCCATGTACGTTGTAGTCTGCATCATGAGGCAATTCCAGCTATGACTTTTTTGACTCACCTAGCCATCCCGCATCCAGAACGCGTGTTTACTGCGACTGTAAAGAGGTAATGTTGAAATATGTAGATAACAGTTGAATATTCACATGCACTTACAGCTACTGTCATCTGTTTCCGGATGGTAACGTCGTTGTATAGATATGCAACAACGGAGCGATTTGATTCTCTTTTGTCATTTGTGCACCTACAATGAAAATTATTGCCCACGTATACTGTACAAAAGGGAGCTTTTGAATTAGTCCGCATTTGTATTGTGTACAGAGGTCGCCGTGGTTATTAGTAATTTAGCTACTTTAAACCACGTAACATAAGTAATAATAATGGTAAACTACCTTACGCAACAAAGTGTTAAGAGATTCTATGTGCTTATAGTAACAGAAAAACTGTAAAAGGAAAAATTTTTAGCATTAAATAATTCTGTGCTTAGCACCAAACGCTTTCACAGAAATACCAAGGAACAAGGAATTTAGCAATATGTCAAACTTAAAGTTAAGTACATGATGGGATAAAAAGAAGAGGAAGAAGAGCAACAGGTTTATGCCGTAAACAGGAAATTTGTCCGAAGCGGACAAAAGCACGCGCTTATCCAATAAGAAAAAAACCTAGGTTATGTTTGAATTTTTTATTTGTTAGTATTTGCAAGTAAAATTAATGTTTAATATATGACAATAGCATATATCTGAATGGACAGAATATATTTGAATTTAAGTATTTTTATGTTCAAACACAACAACGTAAATCAATCATCTTCCTTTTCAAAAAAGAATGCCGTAATTACTAAATATTATAAAGTAAAAAAAAAAAAAAAAAAAAAAAAAAAACTGAAATTAAAAAAATTAATTACCTAATATTAGATGTGTAAACCCTCCACACTTCGGCTATTGCCCCCATTCTCAGCTATCACTGGGGCTAGTATATAATGGCGCGCATATTACAGAAGATTGTAGATTAAAACAGTCTTGAGCTCTGCCTTGTTTGTTAGAAATCATAATGAGTTACGCTATGGCTAAGCGCACACCCAAAGACGAAGCTACAAGCAGATTACTCCGAAAGTTATTAAACATTATAGGATACACTTTGTTTCAAGATGTAAGATCGCTTGAAGTTCATATATCCACGACCACGAGAGAAATGCAGTCATCAGTTTTGTTCTGGTTCAGACGAAAACGCGTGCCCAATCCTGAGCAAGATGCTATTCTGCTTGAAGAAATATCCCTTCCAGTTTGTGTGCAATGAGAAGCAACTTTCATTTTCATGGGCATTTGGAATAGAAAATGCTAACAGCAAATAAAATGGTATTATATTCACAGACGAGGTGAAAGTTCCAATTACAAATAACCGTATATCGACAAGTATGACTTAAGATATGTGACTCAACTGTATCGTCAGGGATGGATGTTATTGGATGTACTGGGTATTTATGGCGACTTGACGACATACTAAAAACATACAAAACATCTCGAAAACATGATAATTCCTTCCCTGATGATGAGGTATTCTGATGGAATCATTAAAAATTAGCATCTTTGCTCACCAGATTTGAAAATATCTTCAGAGGTAAAAAAGTAGAACAGTTAAATGACGTATATGATAGCACAGGATGAAATAGGCTTGGTGGGACCAAATGTAGGACGCTTGGGAGGAAGTATCCTTCCGTCAACATTTTTCTAGACATTTGAATTTCATCCATGTCCCGAAGAGGGCAGCAATAAAAGCGGAACGTTTCTACAATCTATATTAATTTACAAGTAATTTATGATTTCTTTTTAGGTTTTAATTTAAGATTACGTATTAGTTTTCTATTCACTTTGAAAAAAAATACTTTTTTGTGAGAGCATAAATATCTTAAAATTGAAACAAACAAATCGGAATTATATTATCATGTGAATATACACATTATTTTACTAGCAAAAATAACAAATAACATAATTCAATCGTGGGTAGGATTTGAACTGCGGTAGTTGTTCTTCTTGCTGGACACCTGCTTTTTCCCGATAGATATCAGCGTATGTCTGACATGGCGAATTCGATATTACCAATGGCAGAATGAGGCTAGGCTTAAGATACTCCCGCAGAGGTACGCTAGTATGCATCTAGCACGGAGCCAAGACAAACTAATACCTTCAGAATGTGCTGAAAATATTTATCTTAAGATGTACACAATCTCAATTTGCCACAAAATGTATAAAAATTAATATCGTCAATTAGACTCTTTAATGAGGCAATCCACTCTAACAACATTCCTTTGTAAGACTCACCATGCTTTCTGGACGAACGAATGTATGCCCTTAATGAGAGTATATCACCAACATATTTAAAGATGCACTGACCTCAAGTCCTTTATCGTCATACAGGCTCTGTAGTTCTGGTCCCACCATCTCCAGCAGTTGTCGACGTTCTTCAGCAAAATCTTTAAAAAGGAAATAAAGAAAAGTATTTAGATTATTTGTATGGGCACTACTTCTCATATTGCTAGCGAGGTTATTTTCCAAAATAGAAAACAAGGTAGTTTAGGCGTCATTCGGCCTCTTATGTCATATGACCTGTCTCAAAGGATGCAGGCATTTCGAAAGAACTATGAAAAATATTACTCAATACAGTTCAGTGTAACATGACACTAAACTAAACTGACAAGCTACCCTTTCTATGTGTAACACTTGTGAGATAAATGCATTTAAACGCTGATAACCTGAGATATTAAACAGCGTCCTTAAATAAACAAAATGCATTTAAGTACAAAACATTGCTTTAAGTATAGATTTACAAAATAATTATTGGTGCACTTTAATCGAGCATGGCATTTTAAAAAAGGAGAAAAAAAATGTTCTGAAAAATCCGAAATTTGGTAAAGTTCTATGATTTCAGGTTAGGACGGCGCCGTGCCGAGTAGTTAGATCGACGCAGCTCTAGTTCAATTCCAAAGGCCGTAAGTGAAATGTATGGCGGAAGAAGTGCCTCATGGGCACATTTACTCCGATTTTTTCATTATTCCGCCGTTATTCCGTCATCATCTCTAAAGTCGATGCATTTTTGGGCGTAAAATCCTAATACGGCTTCTTTCGGAAGGGAAGTAAAGCCGTGGGTCCCGTGTCGTACATTACGGCACGTGAAAGAACCTCAAGCCTGAAAGAAGAGGCTTCTGAGCAAAATTTTATCGGTCGTTTAATGTCCTGAACTGAATATGATGATAATGACCTGAGGTGTTAAAGAGCGTCCGTAAATAAACCAAATACTGAATTATCATCTCAACCCAATTTTCATCTTCATCATTCCGCGTAATGTAGACCACCGATTCTCGGTGGGTGCATTTACTAATGGACTCTGCGGCCCGTTGGAGAAACTCCAATGCCTGGCCGACAAGAGAGTTGGCATCAGAGCTCGGTTACAATTTTAGAGTATCCTTTTTACCCTAAATAACACTAAATAATAATCAATATTGGGATCACTTGAGTGGATCAAGACAATTATAAATGAATATTTTAGTCAGGATATATCTTCAGTTTGAAGCCTTAGATCTACGTTTTGACCTTCTCTATCACTGAAGAGTTGGACTTTGATCCAAATACCACGAGATATCGGATATTTGCTCTCCTGTTGCTACTCATATCCAAATAAGTCTAGTTAGCTGTTGCACCCTGCTCACGGTTTCTTTCCACTCACTGGTCGTTGCCAACAATGTCCTGAGGAAAAACGAGAGAAGAGAAAGTCTATGACATGACAAAAGGTGGTGAAAGCAAAGTTACCAATAGGAACCATTTACTTATTTTCATTATTCCCTATATTTTCTGCCAAAAGTCATAATTTTTAAAATAGTACTAAAGGCCCAATTGCACGATTGATCTAAAGGCCCAATTGCACGATTGATGCACCATAAGGGATGGACGCTGATAATACATGAAATAAAATAATGAAATTGTGAAGGGATTTTCTTTTAAAGGAAGGAAATGCTCCAGGCATAAGTTTAGTGTACCTCCCAGGCATTTGCCAATGATGACTGACGAAAACCTGGAAATAGAGGACGGCCCTGGTGGATCTAGATTCTTAATGACTTCGGCACCAATCACAAAGAATTGAAACAAGTGATAATCAACTGTTAAATAATAAAAACAGTTGTTTGGAGTTTCGGCACATAATTTTTTCTTGGCTTTCTTAAGTTAATTTAGGAAGGCTGGTTTTTATTCTCACTATAACAAAATCAAACTTAAGTAAAAGTAGATCTGGAGTAGATGATTTGGGGCATTCGTCTCAGGAAATGAAGAGATATGGCAATAGTTAAACTCACTTACGAGTTGAAGTTTAATCTTCTGGCCACTTAGCGCTTTTGGCAATAGTATACACATGTACTACAACGAAAAAAGGAGAGAAAGAGCCAAATGCGAAAAAAACGGATGCGTTTTATTAAATGTCAAAACTCGTTCACCGTGTAATATTTTACCGTTTGTTGCTCTTCGTGGACATGACACAGTCAACGAATCGTCCAATCCACGGATTTTCGAGGACATACCAATTCAGTACAGAATTTGATATTGCCCTTAAATATTTTGATAATTCATTTAAGTACAAAAATACTTCCACAGAAATACAAAATGAACTTTTAAGTGACTTTCGATACAACTGTGTCACGAGTTTGTGGAAAAATAAATTTCTTCCACTTAAGTTTTTTTTCAATAATAGTAAATGAAACTACTGATGTGTCGGGATCAGTACAACTTATTATTATGTTTCTTTACTCTTTTTTCAGTATTTTATTGGAAAAAGAATGAACTTTTCTTCATTTCTTCTGCCCAGATGTTACAATTTTGGCATGGCAGCTCAATTAACATGAGTGCTATCAGATGGCATTAAACGCCAAAATAAAATCTTATAAATTGATTATCATTTCAAGTTCAGTCTTTACAGAAATGCTTATTGTGTACATCCTTCATTAAATTCTATCTCAAGTTACTAGTCAACAAACTTCTGTTAAAACATTTTTTGCAGAGATGAACGAGGCAATCGTTTTATTTTGTCTTATTTTCCTCTGGGAACTACTCTACTAAATGAGGTCAGCAATAAAGTTGTTCTTATTTCCAATGTCAGATTGAATTTACAAATCTTGAACTGGGTAGGCTGTATGTAAAATTTTGGGGAGTTTAACAAAATGCATTGACACACATATATACTCGATTTAGTACTTCTATTACTCTATAGTTAACGAAATTACAGCAAAAATATTTGGGTTCTGGCTTTATGTGTTTCCTAATACATGGAGTTATTTTTAGCCTGCGTCCGCAGATAATCGCAAAACCCGCAAGGTCAAAACACGCAGCTACATAGACGGAGAAGTTTCCCTCGCATTTCTAAGTACCGATAATACTATGTACCCCATATTAGATTTATTTCATAATGAGTACTAATTTGTGTTATAGAGGGGGTGTAAAGTTGTGCCTGCAATTCTCCCAATTTCTGCTCTGATATTTTCTTTAATTTGCTTTTCGTATGACGGTTATTATTATACCTTTTATATTTTTAAAGCAATATTTCAATACAGGCCACAGTTGGCCGAACTCTGCAGTTCTTGTCTCGTTCCCAAGCTTGAAAGTCGGCCGTAGAGTAGGAAAGGAAAGTACGAGTTTAGCTCTAGGAACTTATGGGCGTGTTCTTCTGGGACAATAAGCAGAGCCCAGAAGTTCAAGCATTTATTTTGGCTAAAATAGGCAGGCAAAACGGTACGTATAATACTAAAAATAGACAGGAATATAATTATAATATGCATTTATTAAAAGTGAAAATAGTAACATCACCCATAATTAATGAAAACAGATGTTTAAGATACTTAATACTTTCTTTCTCCCAAAATTAAAGCACTTAAAAACTTACTTTTCTTGGTTACAAACAACGAGATGTTTTTCAAGGTATCAGCTGTCATAGTCAGCGAGAACATTTTTCATCATGGAAAAAGAACGTTCTATACCACTGAAGTGATTGGAGCATATTTAAAACAAGCTATTTTAGAAGGACTCATACCAGTTGCAACATAAAATTCACCTTCCAGGACATCATGGAAATGCTGATAAATACTAAGTAAAGTCGTTTTGAATAGTCCTGGCGAATGAGCAAAAGATGCGCAGTGGTTTCTGGTGAAGTTCATTTTCAGTATATAAGGGAGTCTGGTTAGTATGTCTCTTACATGAGCACATTGTAGGGACGGTTTATTGCACCGCTGGACCGCTCTCATCTTTCTCGCTTGCAATTGTTACATTTATGCAGCTGTGAAGTTACGTAAACAACACATTTCCTAGAATTGATACAAGATCATTCGCCAGGACTATCCAAAAACAGTGTTTCGCTCATCCTCTCTATTTCCTGGTATTCGTATGCCCGATGTAACCGTGCGTCCCTTTCTCCAATGAAGATTCCGCTAATTAAAGAGCTTAAGTGAATGGGTTGAGGAGAAAGTCTTTTGACTACTTGAAATTAAATAAATGCATAACGAGATTCTCAATAAATATTTTTGTGAGGAGAGCATGCCATTGTTTTCTCTTCAACATATTGAAATTCTTTATGTGCTTTTTAAAATGCGTAAATAATCGCAGAAAACATCCGCAAGCTTCAAAACAGGCAAAAAGTGTTTAAAGAGGTAACAGAAGCAATGGACAAAAAATGTACGTATCCCAAATGTACAGAAACACGTTCATTTCTATCTGACTCTTAAATATATCTGCCCAGATAGAAAAGGTATTTTGCCTAACTTGATAAGTATTTATTAGGCTGTGTAATGCAATATATTAATTACGTTAATGTGCAATTCAGTTACTCCATTCCTCAAAGAGTATCTATTTACATTTGGTATGTCCGTAAGAGCATCAGCTGATGATGTACGGAGATTGTTTCAAAGAGATTTCTTGATATTCAACTTGAAAACCGAAGTTCGATTCACAGGCTGGTAAATACTTTTCGTGAAACGGGAAGTATTCTTGATAAAAACACACAACCACGTACAGTACTCATATAAAAATCGCTGGATTACTTTGGATATGCACTGGAATGTTCCCCTAAAAATCACTTGGAAGTCTTTCTCAGAAAACGGGGATTTCTTATTCCTCTCTTCTACGGCTACAAAGATACTGAAGTTAACACCTTATAACATTACAAGCTAAAGTTGTAGCTGAGAAAGAGGGGACTCATTTCTCCTTTAAGCTCTCCTTTAAGTACAACATTTCGTAATACTTTAGTGTGGAAGAGTTTATACACGTTTAGTTTGCTGGAAAATTAAAAAATTAAAATACTAATTTCAATATACATAATCTTCTTTAGAAACCTAAATTACAAAAGCTAACCTGATCTTTATGTAACGATAATAAACATTGAAATTAGAGAAATGTCGATTTCGACACCGATGCAGTTTTAGTCTCGATATTCCGAACTTTCAAAATTTTAATGAAATAAAATACACATTTCTCATTTTATCATTTTGAGAGTATACCGTACTTTCAATTGGATGTTTGTCAGTTAGGGCACGGACAGCGAAGAAGCATGTGCTGCCAATTGGTCCTTGCCTAAAGCAATTGGAAGCGTTGTCTTTGTGCCATTCAGGTTTTTTTAAGGCGACAAGTAATGAAAGGAATCGCTTTATTTGTATGTTAGTGCTGTTTTAAATTCATTAAATCAGTACACTTTAGAACAAAGAATTTGCATTTATGAGTGGTATGTGAAAACACTTGCAAAAGAGTGAGACAGCGATTTGTACGAAAATTCACCAGGATTTCTGAACAGATTTAGGAAAACAGTGTCTGTGATCGATAAAACCAAAATGTAAAACGTGTGCTTACCGAGGAAAAAAAAAATGACGGTAATGGAGAAAGACTAGAATAAATGTGCAAAGAAATCTCTGCGAAGGTTGCAAAGGAAATCTTGCAAACTTCGTATTGAATGCCAAACTTAATTAGCAGCAATAGCAG
Organism: Metallyticus violacea; assembly: GCA_030762175.1. NCBI lineage: Eukaryota > Metazoa > Arthropoda > Insecta > Mantodea > Metallyticidae > Metallyticus > Metallyticus violacea. Next base: position 63,125,700 of record CM060840.1, read on the forward strand.
CCACATGATAAAATTGGAGTAAATTTCTGGAGCTGGATGATTTTAGATCATGTTAGGAATGGCTCTATGAACCCATATTTAATTTTTTTATACGGACGAAGCAGAAACTCGATGACCATTTAGCCACACAGAACAAAACCCGAACTTGTCGAAAAGGCATTGCATGACCAAAACTTAGTGTATGGTGCGCAGTGAATGCTTACAGATTTACAGGACCTATGTTTTATGAAAATACTCCGAATGCGCACATATAAAGAGATAACATAATAACACCATTGATATCTCCTCAGGTTTAATTGAGGAAAATGTCTGAGGATGAGGTCGTTAGTAAGTTATGATTCTCAAACCTTATCGTTTGCGATTTCTATTTATTGGGGAATTTGAAAATAAGTGTATCGGAATATCCGCATACATTAGAAGAACTGAAAGATAATGTAGGAAGATAAATGGAAGCAATTTCTATTCTAACTAATGCATATGAATATAAAAGGCCTTAAAAGTATGAGAGGTGTGTGATGGCACAAGAACATCACTTCCAAAATCTTATACCTAACAAAGGTAGGTGATTACTGTAATAGTAATTTGCATAAGAGATATAGGGTTGAAGTGAGAGGTTATGTATGTACGGATTCAGCCACCAGACGTGCTTCCAGCCGCCAGGTGAAAGCATTCTATCAAACAATAATATCTGCATTTCTTTATTATAAAGTGTAATTACTTAAAGAATCGAACTGAAAATATAACTAAACTTCACTCATATTATCTGAGACGAAATGCACCGACTTTTGTGACTTCAAAATAACAATTCTCTTGAAAAGAATAACTAAGTTACTAATGTAAAAAGTTTTCATGATAAAGAAGCTGAACATACAATATAATAAATACAAATAGTTACAATAAGTTACGTGTAATTAGATAGTTTTTACATATCACATGATAAAAGTCTGTTTTATTGTTGGTCAGACTTAGAATGATGCTATTTTGATGCCGTTTTTATTATTGGGTCTGCTACCAGGCATTTAAGAATGAAATTAGAGGCCCTATATAACTAATGCGAAATTATTCATTTTTTATATATCTTTTTCTCAAGAAATATTACAGATATCTCGGTGAAAAGTTTACTGCTTACTTTCCATTACATATTAAATTTTTGAGCTTTAGTTTAGAGAATGTAATATATAAAAATAATTTCTTTTATACAAATAAAATTATATTAATATTCATGTACAAAAAGTTCTTATGAAAATGACCTGAAACTTGAGCTCAGCAATGCATGTAATAATATAAATCAGCTGTAAAAAGTTCATGCTACTATGTTCATTAGTTTATGAGCAAAAGATACATGTTATATTTTTTCACTTACGACTAAAATAGCCTTACAGTTAATACAACTAATACTCAATTTATATACTAATCAATTTCTTGCATCTGTATCTTCACACAAAGTAATATTACCACGACAGGAAACAGTTTCCCTCAACACTGTAATTAAAATATTCAAGTCAATCACTATATTAATATTTCATTTGTTATCTTCAATATCTTCCATATGATTACCAGATATCTTTTTCTTGGAAGCACTAGAGAGAGTGGAAGTAATTTGTTTATTATTCACTGAATTATTCTATTCAGAAATAGGTATATTGTTTTCATTATCACTACTACCATGGTTTATTGGATAGATTTTGTAATATTCATGTCCTTTGTTTTTAAATTTTTATAAACCCTGGTGAACCTAGGCATGATACTATATGTATTTATGAAATAAAAACTGACAAGTACAGTGTGTAAAACTCACAACAAACTCCAAATGCCATTGCTTAAAAATATTAAACACTCAAGCAGCCATTAATGTTAATGACATTAGAAACAGTAATTTACCTATAAAATATATAAAATCACAGCCTTCTATATGAAATGGTTTCAGAGATATTTTAATTTTTATGCAATAGTATGGGGTATTAAATAAAGTACTTTAACATATAAAACATACTATGTACTTAAAAGCACACACAATTGGAAAATTTCAATAAATGATGCATCAAATTAAGCAAAAAAACTCAAAATAATAAAAAACAGTTTTTTCATAATTTTATTTCTTATTTTACCTTAAGTGCATCCAATTTCATGGTACCTGCTACCTGCTGCTTAGAAGTTTAGGAATGACACATATAGTTTCTCAAGATTGCTTTAAAAATTGCTCTTGTGGCAATAATAATTTTAATTAGTGTAGTAATAAAATATCGAAAAAAAGTCGAGCTCTTGTACAGGAATACAACTCGATATCGATACCTCTACATTGATACATGCCGGACTTGGTTATCGATGTATCGAAAAGCGAACTGAAATTTAAATTAATCATGAAAGGATTTAAAGGATATTCAACTAGCTTAAGAATAGGATTAGATCGCCGAATAAGACAGGAAATGTAAATTTGCTGTTACTGGTATTCTCATATTCGTCAATTTCCTGTAATAATAGCCGCTACTCTCTTGCTGTTTTTAACTAAAGGTTGAATTTTTATTAACCATCTCAGATGTACGTCATGTTGGAGTTTGGCATTAAATTATATGAATGAAAGCTCTAAATTCCAACTAAAGCTTCAATAAAAGAGGACTGGGTAACTGAAAAGCCCGTAATGTCAGCGGATGAAAAGAGCCCAGCTTTACACTGCGCCTGTATTTCTTAAGTAGTTTAATTTATTTGATTGAACGAACTCGGGTGTATGAACAGATTTTTATTCACTGGTAGTAGCATTCTACAACTATACAAATCTGCATACAGTTTCATAGGAAGCTTCGAAATAATTGGGGATTCATCTAAAAGCATTAAATTTTAAAACGCATAACTACACATGAAAATCATGGATGGAAACCAGGTAATATCTCCCTTCTCAGATATTGTAACAAAAAAAAAAAAAAAAAAAAATGTAATAGAATGTTTTTCCTTTTGAACAGTTTCAGCGTAAATCACATTTTGTGCTAAAAATCAATGTTTCTTCCCATGTAACTGTTTTAAAAAGTCTAGTGTAATATACGCTGTAGATTGGGGTAACGTATTTAGCATAATAATATATTAGTAATGGCTTAGTCATAACAAGCACAGGGCCATGTTCATTATCTAAAAAGGGCTTTTTAACTTCCACTGTTAGCTCCAAAGAGATTAGTGTGAAAACTGGCAACATTGTAACCAAAAGTACTTGATCGGAACGATGCACAATCTAGAAAAAAAGTTAAACATCCTTTCTTTTCATTAATTTCTTCCTTTACATGATACCCTTTGGTAGTGTAAATTACCATTTAATCCGCACAATTTAAAGCAATAGATATTGTTTGTAGCTTGTGTAATTTAAAATAAACACAACGGCACAAACTATTTTTTGATATTTTTATTTATTTTAAACGGTATTTTAAATTCTTTGAGTAATAGGCATTGATACCTAAATATATTTGCATTGTTGTTAAATTGATAATTGCCCGACTATTCTATCGTGGTTATTTGTTTTAAATTGATATTCCTCTATGATCAGCATTGTCAGTGAACAGATAGTGTCTAGAGGGACAGAAACTTTAGAAGAGGGAGGGGTAGATGTCTGTTGACCCGTAACGGATTCCAAATATTGCTCATTTGAAAATCTATGTCTTTGTTTATATTATTTGGAGGATTCTATATTTCTAAGGACTCTCTCCTAGTCAGATTAAAATATCCGGCTGTTTTTCCATTTACCTCTGTTTGTTAAAAAAAAATATTTCATGATTTTTTTGAATATTCGCAGATTTTTCCGGCTGAATATGGGGCAAATGTTACTTATGTTCTCCCAGTCGAGTTTTAATGGATCTTTCGGTTATATCAATGTATATTTTTATACATTCACATGTAAAGGCGTGTTCTATGTCCCTGCAGACACTTCCATTCCACTGATGATCCTGACCTTAGAGCCAGCGAAAGTCTTTGGTTTAAATTAAATTTAAACCAAAGACTAGGGAAAAAGTACCTGTTATTGATAAACATTAATAACAACAACGACGCTAAAGAATGATATCGGATATTCCCAGTTTTTGTCGTTGTTGCTTCTGTTCTTATGAGAGAAAAATGAAGAAATTTGCTTTCAATCTGTTCTTTTTCAAAGTTGGTAACAAATTTAGCACATGCTCTCTTATTCGCAATGGCTTGCAACTTTATGAATCGGCATATGGTATTTTAAATGTGTGTTCATGTTATTATTTCTTAGTTTTATGTTCTTTTGCTCCTTTTATTTCGTATTATTGGTTCTTTCGGTCGCGTTACACAATTTTTAAAAAAAAGTGTAAAAAGAGAAAAAAAGTTCAGGCGATGAAGAAAGAAAGAAGAGGAACACATCGGGTGTCCAATAGAAGTAGTCAAAGATTTTTTAATAGTGTTTAACGCCCGTTTTTACTACTGAGGCGCCACAGGCAGTGTAGTCACAGATGAAAACATGGCTCTCAGCGGTAGAGAATACGAAACATTAAGTAAGCTATTCTCTATTTTTTTTGTTCTCTCTCTCTCTCTCTCTCTCTCTCTCTCTCTCTCTAACAACACTTGGGCTTTGCGACATCACAGAAACAACATTTATAATACTTATCAATCGATTTAAAATGCTTTCATTTCTTGGATTTTTTTTTATTCTAACATACCGTTAATTTTGTGCTTAAGAAAGCTTTTTACAACAATGACCACAATGTTTAAAATTGATGTTGTGTATTGTGTGCTGCGTGATAATTTAAAGCACTTGCTTAGCAATCAGTCTTAAGTCAGTTTTAACATTATGAAAGGCCTATAAGAACTGAAGATACAGCAAGGGCTGTGTCATTAGTGGAGGATGGACGAAGTTATGTTGCTGACGTCATTGGTACTTCTTATTGCAATGTACGCAGAACTGTCCAGAGGTTCAGAGAGGATGGTATCTACACCAGGAGGCTGTAGGAGGAGTACCTCTTTTACTGCAAGATCTTCGCGATCGACACGCAACATCGGTGATGGATGCCAGGAATAATTTGCACAGGTAAGGCATGTTAACATCAGTGAAAGAACAGTCAGAGGCTGTATGAAGTGAATTTACAATTCAAGAGACTTGCAAAAGAACAGGGAACATCACATCTCTTGGATGCAGTTTGTTCGCACTCATTAATGCTGGACTATGGAGCTATAAAGCACGGTGCTCTTCATGGATGAGAGCACCAAACATGGATGGGGGGAGAGAGTTTGTAAAAGGCCAGAACGTTATGCACCCTGTGCTTTCTCTTCAAAGACATTTTAATAGAGATTAAGTATTGATTTGGGCAAGAGCCAGCACTGAACCAAGTATGGAACTTGTTCATCGAGAATGGGTCACTGACAGCTCATCGGTATATCATGTGGTCCTTTTTGTACTCGTTATAGGCAATATTATTCTTATGCACTATAAACCTCTTCCAAACACTGCTCGATATGTTTCTGAATTCCTGGATGTTGTTGGGGTTGAACATATGGCATGGCCAGTACGCAGTTCATACATGAAACCGATAGAACATGTCTGGGACATGCTTGGGAGGTGTGCTAGGTCGATTTCCCGTCGTACTGGCAGATCTTCGGAATGGAAATTGATACCACAAGAGGAGATTGCAGATCTTATCCGAAGCATGCATGACGGAACTGAAGCTGTAATTAGGGCTAAAGGTGGAAACATTCGTTATTGAAACCGCCATTATCTTTCACAGATAGATAACCATAGAGCCACTAAAAGAGCCAAATTTCAACATTTTTAACAGTTCGTTTGGTTGTGATGTTTGACCATGTTTTAAGATTTTTTTTTTTGCATTAAAATCAAATGGTTAGAATTTGGGCTGAAAATACTTAATGAGATACTTGGATGATAAAATGCTCTTAAATAATTGCTAAAGAAATTCGTTTGAATATTTATGTCTTCGTTTCATTAAAAACAGATTTTTATTTAAAAAAAATGTTTAGCGTTTCTCTTTTGTTCCTGCTCAGTGTATTTTCACAAAAATTGGAATTATTAGTTTTGTTCAAGGGGGAAAAATATATTTTAAACATTTTACTTGTAATAATCTGATTATTATACTTATCTATTATAATTTACTGTATATATATTAGGCTATTTGGGATGAGATTTCGTTTATACGATGCAGGAACTATGGAAGTTGTAGTTTTTAAGTTACGGTTCTTAATCTGTCCGAGAAATGTTTTTCCTCCATTTTGCTTACTGTTGTCTACATACGAAGATGTACCAGTATCGCTAACACTACTTCTGGGAAGGAGAGAGTGGGGGGGGGGGAGAAAACAAGAACTGATATTACAATTTGGTGCTTCATTTTAACACAGTAATCACTCTTTCGCATTTGAACTAAAGTACGCTTTAAACATTACGGCCCAACAAACAACACTTGATTGTTAGAAACTGCGTGCAGGGTTGCCAAATTCATATTCAATTTAGCCGCTATATGGGGGTTTATCGCCTTATCGTAGCTGGGATGCAAGGTTGAATTGAGTTAGACCATCGTTCACTTACTGCAATGTTAATTGCATTATCAAAAATTCGCGAATTTCGTGTTAAACTATTCTTCTTCCTTTCTGTCAAATAGTTATGAAATTCAACAACTGATTTTACGAGCTGCAATAATTTGAACAACCGTTCCGGAAATCGGTACGAATGGCTGAATGGCACCACTGTGTACAGCGTGTACTTTTTTCTTGTGAAAAGTTACGGATATCGAACTCCATCATTGCAACACAAAGGGGATTCCAGAGAGAGTATGGTGTGTGCGTGTCTCCCTAGAGATACACAATACTCGTCTTAGTGAGGAAGTAGAAAACAATGGAATATTTGTAAAATGAGACTGGCAAGCATTGCAATCCTTGTTTGCCCATGTGGCAGGAGACTTTGGAGACCGTCTGCAGCAATCTCTTCAAAAAGAGTTACGTTATTTGTCCCGAGAGGGTGGGTATATATCCTCTATTCCAAAGTAACAAAGGGCGACGAAGTTAGCAAACCTGAGGCTATACTATTTACGAGTTCGTCTGTGCATACGATTCTTGACTTTCATTGCAAGGCTAGTTGGCATTCTGTACATTGCGTGCTTCACAATCCAGGTATGTCTAAAATTCACATGTACAGACAAGTTAAAACTGCATATTTGAGTCTTACATAATGCCCAATTTAGGAAGATTTTGCGCTGCACTCGTAGCAGATGAAGAGTTTGACGTGCCATTTTAGCAAGGGGAATCAAAGGGTCCATTTGGGTGGGGGGGGAGACACACATGAAATACAGGCGGGTAGGAATTTGTTGAGCAGTAGACACTTTGGTTATTTTCAAGAGGACAATGCAACTTTGGCATGTCGGCAGTCTCTAGTGTTTTGTTGAAAACTGATTCATTTCTAAAGTCAAGGTCACTTCCCTTAGAGTTATATTAAAATATGGAAAATGGCCATGAACAAATGACGATCTGAAGACTAACATCGTCACCAAAATCAACTATATTTATCAATAAACTGCCAGAAACGTAAAGGAAAGCCTATGAGAGCGTCGACAGAAGCTGTCTTTACCGGCTCTCCTCTGAATGCGAAACCGCCACGGGTGGCCCAGGTCGTTAAGGCGCGGACTCGTGAGTGGAAGTTTTGGGGTACGAATCCCGCCTGACCAAGGTTTTTTCCAGGTTTTCTTCAGTCCTTATAAATGGCAAATGCCGGGAAGGTACCCTAAACTTAGACTTGGAACGATTCCTTCCTTAAAAATAAATTCTTCCCCAATATATCATTTCATTTCATGTATCATCAGTGTCCATCGCCTCTGTAGCAAAAACGGCCGTTAAACACCACTATTCATTCATTCTGAATGCGAAAGAATTCAAATTAAGTATGGATAAATATTTGGGATAGAATGGCAGTACAAAATACAAACCAAACTTAATACATTGTTATTTTCATGCCGTTTTAGTTGTAATCTGTGATTGCTTTTGCAGATATTGAAATGTAAATTTTACTGCCACCGAGTCTTTTCCGTGCTCCTGTTAATAAACGCATTCACAAATATATATTAGGTACGCTGCACAAATAACGCCCCCTTAACACTTAAATTGTTATACGTTTGGAAATAGGTATATACAGCAATAAAATCATGAAAATTGTTTTTATGTCAAAAACATAATAACATAGATGATATTTTATAATCGATATCAAATAAAATTCAATTAGGATAAGCTTTCATACTGGAGTTTTCTAATAAAGAGCGTTAACGTTTCTTTTTTCAAACTAAATGTAGGAAACTAAAAATAGACGAAATTTAACTAAATGTGAATTTCTGCTAAAGTAATAAATATATAGATGGTACAGGTAAATATGCTTTGATTTTTTTATAGATGGCTCTTTTCGAATTTCAGCATATAAAATTTTTGTCAAGAGTTAAAGATTATAACTACTACCCGTTATAAGTGTCGGGATTATGTAGACCTACAGCGCAACTATGGCTGTACAACGTTTTAATAGCAAGTGATGCCGGATTTTCATTAAGCAATTTCATTACTAGATGTAAAAACAAACTTCTGTAATTCATTCCCGCAATGCTATTGGTGTTTATATAGGCGTTAAGCTTAGTTAACACATTTGTCACCGATATCTGCATAAATATTTAAAGATGGAAGATTAAGGGGGGGGGGAATAAGCAGTCCATTACAAAAAATTATTTAGCAGCAGAATATATGCCATTTGCTTTTTCAGACGCCATTAATAAGCTCGTACATTGCTTCCGTTAGAGTCAATCTGTTGTTTTTGAGTTGGAATCTACATCACAGCTCAAGAGAGCCAATCCTCGCCCTTGATGAGAAGGATATTTGAGTGATTTTTGCGCACAAACTTGTTGAAAGGTTTATGGTTGGTTTATGTGTATGTTTTTCCCTGTGGCGTTACAATTTAATCCAATATTTTATCAATCAAGCTGAAGCACTGATTCTAAGGCAATAATGAATAACTGAGCTCTTGATAAAGCGAACTCAACATGAAACCACACATGACGATGGAAAGTAAGTTACTTTGTTCTTTACATTACTAGAGATGACCAAGCATATAATCGGTTCGTGTGTACTGTGATTCTTCTGTCGTGTAATTGCTCTTGTTACAAGACCTGCACGCTTTAGTGTTTTCCATCCAAGTGGGCATTTCGTCTAACGGCCGTTGCTTCCTTCCTTCCCTAAACAGATTAAGCAATGTTGTATTGCGTCTTTCTCGTTACATGAAATACAGCTATTTGGAGGCTCACACTACACTTTTTAACAGCTTCGGAAGATGACAATTTTGATTTTTTCCTGATGTATTACGACTACAGGTTATCTTGTACTCTGTCTTCTGAAATATTTTTTTGTTTTTTAAACGATATGCGGTTATCCCAATAGTTACCCCATTTTAAAGATTATATTTTTATGACTCAAATAGGGGGTTTATTATTTTATTTGACACAAAACAAAATTTAAACACCAGGCATATTGAATTAAAATAACTCTAAATATATAATATTTTACTGCTCTTTACAGTGAGTAAACTACAGTGACCTCATTCCCCTAGGCAATCGAAATGTGTACACACTAGTGCAAACTGTTGACCTTCAGGGGTAGCGCGATCTACGGAGTTAAAAGTTCCACTGATGGAGATAATTGAGCTTGTTCAGTCGTGTTTATCGCACCAGCTGCTTTAGTTACATTTCTGAAGGAAGCACATGTTAGAATTTCAAACTATGTATTTGTGTATTGTGGAGTATGCCAAGAGTGAGATATGCGCTAGAACTAAGACTAATAATGTATGACTGTTATGTATGTGCAAAAGAAATCGTGCAAGTACTATAGGAGAGATTTCGTGCTAAATTTTCAGGAGTAACATCTACATCGGAAAGTGCAATTTTCACATTGATGAATAAAGTTGAAAACTAAGACGTCTTCATTGATAAGAAACCGAGCCCCCACCATTACACATTAGTCCAGCAAGTTGGTGCATCTGTAGGCAGTGCGTATAAAGTGACTCAGCTCCTGCATGTTCAATCATCTTCATTATCAATATAAAAGGGCTGCTTTATCTGAAATAAAACCGTGGAGGTGCTGGAACTAAATATACGGAAGCAGTTTATAATATTTGGGAGGATGAGTTATCTCAAAATCTTTTCGAAAGGGTTCAGGCAAGTGTCACAGTGGAAATACTAAGAGCATGCTGTGATTATAATATTCATTACTATTTACTACCAATAAATAACGAAAGAAAAAATGCATGTTATGAATTCTTATAGTGTTGCATGATTTCCTCGGCGGGCGGCGAGGCGATTGCGCAGCATCTTTCTGTCGGCAAAATCAATTTTCGATTGCGTAGTGGCATGAGAACCCTATACTAAATGGAAATCCTGAACAATTTATTACAGGTTTTATACGCACAACAGTTGCAAGAGCTAATAGGGACATTGTATAATCACTTGAAATGTTTAAGTGCATGGATATTTTATTGTTATTAATTTATGCTTTAGCTTCTTTGAGTGTAGCAAATGGGGGAAAATACTAATAAAAATAAACAAAAATTAAGCTCAGATAGAGTTTTATTTTATATTACTGAACATTCAAATAAAAATGGTTAGGCTTATACTGTAGTATGTAGCATCTGATAATAAAATACAGGAAGACTCCTAGCGCAAAGGACGCATACAGCATGCAGAAAAGAAAAAAGAAACAAGAAATTGGAATATTGGAAATCCGGTATGATGTATCATTTAAAAAGCAGGATTTTGGTTTCTGAACTAAATTCAATAAAGAGAGGTAAGGAAAAGAGCGACTGCAGGAAAAAAAAAATCCGACTAAGATGGGAAAAAAAGATAGAAAGCGGAAATATCAACGATGAGAATACGATGGGATGCACATATATAAAGAAAAGCCTATATAGATAGAATAAATGAGCTTTGCCGCTCTATTTGTAAGTTTGATATTATCTTCGGCCAAGTTATGGCCAGTTCGTGAAGTTGGAAAAAAAAAAAAAAAAAAAAATGCGTCGCAATAATATAAAGCTTGGAAGTGAACATAAATTTCAAGTTTGTTCTGCTTTTTATAGTTGTAGCATATGCTATGTGCACATAGTTTTTCCTCGTGAAAATTACCTAAATTTTCTCATTTCTATAAAATATAATTATTTAAGCAGTTTAATACATATCCTGTAGTGACCTACTGCCAATTTAAGACATTTTGGGTAGTAATGGCAAAAGTAAAGGCCATGAATGAAATGTGTTGATAATAAAATGAAACTGACATGTTTGTTTACAATATTGTGATAAGGAGAGGGTTAACAATAGCAATAATGTAGTAGTAACGTAACAATAATAGGGTGATAGCATAGTGTAATAAAATCAGTGTTGAAGTCATGTATATAAAGTGCATTTGGTTCCAGACAGTTATGTTTGTATGCGAGGGAAAACTGGGTCTGCGCATGCGTAGCAACGCCTGCCTGCATGTTCATCAGTCTGTCGAGAGAAGCTAAAGCGTGAAGACGTACCTACTCCAAGTTACGGGCCCTCTTAGCGGCCTCCTTCGGTAGGAAGCCTTTTACAAATGTACTAAAATATGATTAGAGCATTAAAGAATGCATTAACATCAATTTAAGTCTTAGTCGTGATATTATTTTGATTTCCTAGTCCCCTGTCATTTTCACTCTAGTAAGTTGCAGATTTTTAAGGATTAAGAATGTGAACTCGTGCCTATGTTCTAAGTTAACTGTAGTAAAGAGAGATAAGCGAGAGATCAAAAATAGGCAGTAACAATATATAGATGAATTTGAGTTATAAGTCAAATTTCAGGAGCTGATTCTTGATAGGATAAGGGTAATGTTTATATGAACGTATGTTTGAAAATGCATATGCTCTATTAAGGACGGATACACTAATATTCGTGCCCTTAGTCCCTAATATGAGTACTCATTTGATTTGTGTTGTGAACTACTGTAAAAATGACGCGTTATTCATAACAAAACAAGCAGAGATGCTTTTCACCTATGGACAAGCGAATGGAAATCATCGACAGGCAGCAGGGATTTGACATGAAACTTACCTTCACAGACAAGAAAAGAATTAAATATTTTCTTCTTTCGAAAAGGAAATAACACCATGGGCCCGTGTAGTAGATTAATAGGCATAAAAGAATCTGAAGCCTAAAGGAAGAATATCTTAGAAAAATTTATTGGTCGTTCATGCCCTGAATTGAATGGGACGCTGATGACCTGTGATGTTAAACAACATCCGTAAACAATGCAAATAAATAAATAATTAAAGACTTTGCAGGAAAACTTCGTCGTTTGTGTGAGAAGGGGTCTTGGATAGAAAGAATGAACATGAGGGAGGTTGCGTCATGAGTAGGAAGAAATTGATAACTCCAGTGCAAGCTCCAGGCAAGTGGCACGCCAGCAGGTTAAGTCAAGTGCCTGAGTTAGATATCATGCATGATAAGCTCTACATCCTCTATCACCTGTAACGTGTGCGAATTATCACAAGCCGATTTTCATCCAAGGAAAAAGTTTTGTCGGATCGTTTGGTAAATCCTACCATTATGGGATTTATGTCGTCACTCCTTTTCACAGATGAAACGGATGACATCAATCTACTCAATAATCATAAGTGAGCTCGTCCGAATTCCTATGGAAAGGTTGAAGCAACGGTTTGGGCTAGGAACCTGTTCTGCAACGCATCATACAGTATCGGTAATTCCTAATGAAGATACTGCCTGTATTACTTGAATACATCCCACTGGCAGTGTGGCAGGTCTTTTGCTGAAGTTTGATGCAGCTTAAGGATTTTTACATGTTATCGCAAAGAAAGTTTGCACCATTTCATGGGACATTTATTATATATATATATAATCTTCCAGTTTCCAAGTGTCTCTTGCCTTTGTTCACGTATATTGTTTCCTGTAATGCAATTATTCAACGAAACAAACTTAGACCAATTTTCCTTAAGGAAATACGAAAGTATTTTGATATCATATGTGTATATGCATGTTGAACTTTCATTCATCTGTTCCGGAAGAGTGTATTAATAGTGCATTTTTGCCAAAGTGTCCTTCCCTTCATTGTAAAGAGTTGAACATTACATATAATAAGCACTGCTATGCAACATTCATAACAACGCAAGTTTTTATTATTTCTCTGTCAAATAATGGTAAAACTGATTTTTCCAGCTTTAACAGTTTACAAGTTATATTTGGAAAGAGTACACCTTTTCAGAATCCTTCAGAAATTGAGAAAAACACGCTTCATTAGACAGGATGATTCATACAAACCATAACCATTTTAAGGAATTATAATTTCTGTTAGGAGATTACTCTAAACCTAAAATGGAATATTACGAACTCGGAGAATCCACGAGGTTGTTCAAAAAGAATGGTCATACTTTTTATAGGTATAATTTCACGTGCTAAAAGTTCGCGAGTTGAGATACGTGCAGTTACGTCTACAGCGAAATGGAGGTGACACGCAACGAACCTGTTTGTGTTCTCCGCGAAAGTAAACATTAACACTGCTACTGTCATTGTGCAAGTGGTCTGTCGATTCTAAAATTTTACTGGGTCCACCCACATGTTGGTAACTAAAAGGTTGCACATGAGAAGTGTTTGCGCACGGTGGGTTCCAAAACTGCTGATTCTGAACAAAATAACTTTTGCTTGCAGGTTTGCATGCAGTTGAAGATGATGTTACAGAAGGATGCGAGGTTTCTTTCAAAGATGGTCACTCTTGATTAAAATTGGCAAAACTCTGAGAAAACAGCAAAACTATCTAAATTTCCATCACCAAAAACATGGTGGCTGCTTTTGTGGTAAAGTTATAATTATCTCATTTTTGATATTCAAGGAATTATTTACTAGCATGTTGCACCTGAACATACAACTGTAAGTGGGAAATACTACAGAGATGTCCTGAAAACTCTGCCTAATCAGACATTATCGTGCTACAAGCTGTATGTTGCACAGCACTGCCCCACATTGAAAATGATATTGCTGAATATCTCACAAAAGTCAATGTGGAGTGTGTCCCTCACTCTCCCTAAAGGACAGGTTTAGTCATGTATTATCTTTTCCTTTTTCCCAAACTGAAAAAAACAACCTTAGTGGGAGGCTTTTTCCATCATATGAAGCAGTGGTAGAGGCCGCAGAGGCGATTCTGAAGTACATGTCAAAAATGGTTTATAGCCTGTGTTTAAAGACTGGCAGAAACGCTGGGTTATGTGCATTGCATCAAACGGAGACTACTTTGAAAAAGATCATCAAAATTATGAGGACGAGTAAAGGTGTTTTGTCAATAAAAAGTATCATTCCTTGTATATCCCCGTCATTGGCTATTATTTAAATAACTTATATTGTGATTAGCTTGCTTTACAAATTTGGATATTCCTTTCGACTGCATGCTTTCGTGCTTAAAAGATACTGGAAGACAAACTCCCAGGCAGACACAATGGAGCCAGGCGTAAAAAGGGGTGCATGCTAATGGTTCCAGATTCTTGTAAGCTCAGACATTTTTCCCAAAACATGTTGTTTTTTATGGACGAAGAGTGGTTTCCCCTATAACAAGCAAAACATAAGATATTGCTCTGGTACGCGGCGTCTGCTTCCAGAATTGACTCCATTTTTTTTCGACATCGAATTGACAGAAGGCTACTTCCAACAAGACGGTGCGACATGTCATAGGACTAACGAGTTAATGAGTTCATTAAGCATATAATCGACGTGTTCGATCGCTGCATAATCTCAAAGAATCTGTGACAATTTGGATTATTTGACCTAACCTCTCCAAACTTCTACTTATGGAGTGCTACCTTAAGGACAAATTGTACAAGAATGAGCCGCGGAGACTTGTTGATCTCCTACATATTACAGGAACGAAATCAATAATATTGATGAGGGAGAACGTCCCAGAATATGGTTCGATGTAGTTGTGTTTGAATGCACACAGGCGTTTTTTTCAACATTTATTGTTACAAAACGACAGTTACTGCATAATTCATTATTGATTGCATATTTTTTCTGTAGTTGGTTCAGAAGTTATAAGATAATAAAATGGTAAAGGTTTATATACATCACCATGTATTATTAAATATCTGCACATGAAATTTTAATATCAAAATTCAGTAATTATGATGTGATCAATGTGCTTGGGAAAGAAACTTCTTCATACTTCGTAATTAAGTCAACGCGACTGAAGAAGATGCTTCTTCATACTAAATAGGTAATTAAGATATAATCAGTATATTCCTTCACAATAAACAGTAAACGGTTTAGATGTGAAAAAAGACTTAACAGAAATGTTGTTTTTTATTTTTCAACATAGTCACCTTGTAATTCAATATATTCAATTCAAAGTATTTCCAAATTTTAATATCCTCAGAAAAATAAGATTTATCCAACGTGACAAATAAGAGTTTATCTCAGTTTCAACCTCATCATTTGATGTGAATCTTCGTCTACCTAGCCATTTCTTTAAGTTTGGGAACAAAAAGAAATACTGAGAGCCAAATCCGGCGAATATGGTGGATGTGGAAGCGAAGGTCATGCAGTTTTACAGCAATAATCCCAGACGTATGTGAAGGCGCATTATCATGATGAAAGAGAAGTTTCTTTTTCGTAAGGTGTGGACATTTAGTCTGAATAGTATCTTTCAGTTTGTTCAGTAGTGAAGCTTAATACTCCCGGTGATGGCTGCCCTTCTGCAGATCGTCTACGAGCACTACACCATGAGAATCCCATAAAACCGTAGCTATGGCATTTCCTGCAGATGAAACCATTTTTTGCTTTATTTGATGCATTTTCACCTGCTGCCATCCACTGTTTGGATTGTTCCTTCGCCTGTGACGTGTAGTAAGAATCATTGTTTCATCTGCTGTTATGAAACGTAGGAGAAACTCACTGTGATTGCGTTTAAACAAATCTAAACACTCTTGCGAAATGCTCTTTCGAATGCGTTTTTAGTCCATTGCTAATGAAAACGGCACCCATCGAACGGGAAGCTTTCTCATACTCAAAACTTCGTGCAAAATGTAGTGGCCATGGCCTATCGAGGTCTTTGCAATATCAGCCAAATCGCGCACCTTCAATCGGCGATCAATGAGTTGAATTTTTTCCACAATCTCGTCCATCTTATCAATTTTGGAGCCCCCCCAGCCCTCATCCTTTTGAATGTTACAACACATTTAAATTCAGCAGCCCGAGCTTTAACTTCGGAAAATAAGGGAAAGAATCCTTTAATATAGAAACTAACGCCTTTCGTATTTTTGTGAGGCAAACCCTTCCAAACTGGATATTTTATCACAGTTCTTATTTCAGTTTTATCAATTTTGTGAAAAATGTTAAGACTAATTTATTTACACTATCGTCGCAAACACGTGATTATAATTACCGTTTTGAAACTTAATGCCGTGATATTTAACAACTATCATAGTAATTTGACTATTTTCACATCTCTGAATCAGGCGGAGAACTTTCAGAAAACTCTCTGTAAAAGACGCAGGTCAGTAAAAGTGTGCTCTCAGAAGAACGCTGATCGTGTTTGTGCCATAACTGAACAATATCATCCTGTTAGCTACAAGGCGTTTAAGAAAAATAACAGGCTTTTATTGGTACCACAATTAGCGTGTGCTATCACACAGTTAATTATTTCTTACGTTGTACAAAATATACTTTTAATTATATTTATTCCTATTTTTGATAGAGTAATAATTATTAAAACATAATATCTTTTTCTTTCAGCAAGAAATTGTTTTAAAAATAGTATAAATTATAACTATATAGAAAAAATCGAAGTAACTGCTGGGACTTGGGCTTACCATGCCGATAGTTGAAGAATATGAGTCGGCAACGAAATAACTTTAGAGGTCTTTCGAGTACTCAGATTCAGATGGAGGAAATTCACGGTTGTCGTCAGAGAGGGCATAGCGGCTCTGTAAGCCGAATATTCGTTTTCAAGTCCCGGCCGTAATCTAAATTTTTTCCTATCTCCCTCTAATACAAAGGCTTTTTATTTAGTCTGCATATAGTTTTTATTATACTCTTTTATAAATGACATTTTTAAATGCCGAGGGTGCCAAAAATTGTATACACACTTTCACAGTATATTTAATATATTCTTAATATATTTCAAAGTTAGACCGAAATACAGATGTGACTCACATACATGATAATAACTTTGCTACGTTACAGGCAAATCAACAATGAGCAAATGAAGTCAAGATTATCGTATAATGCTCTGTAAACATATGTCACTCACATTACGTTATGCTAGCGTTGATACAACAAAATGAGACCAAGATTATCGTTTGAACAGCGGAAAGCAATTTTGAAGTGCTATTGAAAAACCGAGAATGTTGTCGAAGCTCAAATGTAATGGAGACATTTGTACAGAACAGAACCGCCAACGCGAGTAACAATTCCGTTTCACCCGCCATTCATACACTCTATGGAAATGAGGAATTTTACTTCCAACAGGATGGTGCACCATCACATTACAATCGAAATGTACGTGCGTACCATGATGACAATCTTCCTAGCACTGGATAGGACGAAGAGGTCCGATTGAGCTTCCACCGCGTTCTCCGGATCTAACTCCGTTGAATTTCTACCTATGAGGAACTTATAAGGATGTTGTGTACCATAGAAAACCAGTTACACTGGCAGCACTTCGGGAAGAAACTGAAACGACATGTGCTGCAGTCGCTAAGGTCACTTTCGCAAACGTTGCTC
Organism: Metallyticus violacea; assembly: GCA_030762175.1. Taxonomy (NCBI): domain Eukaryota; kingdom Metazoa; phylum Arthropoda; class Insecta; order Mantodea; family Metallyticidae; genus Metallyticus; species Metallyticus violacea. The sequence continues at coordinate 63,143,451 of CM060840.1, forward strand.
AATCAGTAGTTCAACGTACTCAGAAGTGTATCGATGCCGATGGTGGGCATTTTGAGCAACTGTTGTAACTGTAAAATTCTAAGATGATTAGTGCTCATCATTTTCTGTTTGTGTGAATTCAGTTTTGTTATGTTAATACAGTTTTTTCTTTGCTTGAAGTGTGTATACATTTTTGGCACCCTCTGTATATACTGCGCTGTATATTTAATTCTGGTTCTTATTTATAGAGAGCAGTTTCAAATATAAATGTGGAGTGCGCTGAATGTTATTAAAATGTGACATTTTATTGAATTGAAATGGTTAGTGGTTTTAAGGTTCTGCACTGATTTTAAAAACTGAGGAAGAAGAGCAGAGTCAAAACAATAGTTTAATAAAATGCATAGCTAATTCTCTTAGCAACTAATTAAAAATCGTAAAAACATCTCTTAATAGGACGGTATGATTTATTTTTTGTCTGTTGACTGATTCCGAATATTCATTAATAGCATTTGTAGCTTAGACATGTTGAAAAGGCTTACAGTTTGGACAGCTTTTGGAATGTTTTGTATGAAAAATAACCATGGTAACGTTCTAGCGGGAAGCACGAGAGGAGAAAAAGTTATGCTTTTATTTGATTTTCTATAAAAGTCGCTGGAGCGGAAATTGGGTGTCGGTAAGAAAAAACTTCGTGATGTGACTGACAATAGTTGGTATACCTAGCCTGGGTTCTGACGTATACAAGCTTTGTGAGAAGGGCTTTTCCAGGAGGATGAGGGCGCCACTAACAATGTCGCAGTTTCGTAGTAACGCAATACATTCCTCCCTCCAACCCGCATCCGACAGCTGACAAGCTAATACTGGCGATAACAATAGAATAACGATCCTTTCGTTTCAGTTTATTTACTGTGTAGGAACAAGGCTGCATGGCCAGGTGATTCCTCCATGTTGACTGGTTTCCGTGCTAGCAATGCCCAACTCACTGAGAATCTGTTACACTGAGGTAGTATCGAATCCCTATTCGATACACTGTAAACATTTGGAGGAAATAAATAATTCAACAATTGCACGATATATTATTAATGAATTTAATGTGCTATGGCCGGAAGATGTTATAGATGAGGGATCTGTATATGCACACACATGCATCTTATACATGTTAAAAAGCAGCGAAATTACACAACACATTTGATCCAAACTTAGTGCATTTTACTTGCAGAGCTCATGCTTGGCGACAAGTGAAAAACGTAAAGACGGCATTCAGCAGATCTAAATTTCTCAGTGAGTTCTATACACCATATATCATTTTAGTGAGCGACAGTGTCAAGTAACTTAAGACTTTATGTCTGCCTGTTCTCTTGAATAATGCTGATGTATTTGCCACTAAAATGCAAATTATATGATTAAGAACCCCAGTTATTAAATTTTTCTGACTTGTACCGTTATTTAATAGTGAAAGTCTAGAAAATCCGAAAAAGAACATTTCTATACTGTTTCTCTGCATACAAAACCAAATACTTTTTCCAAATATCCCAGGATATGTATAATTAACACGCAATTCCTTCCAATGCGACTCAAAGACTAAACTGGGGGACACCTGTTTTTCAGTAATTATGCATTTATTCTGATTATTATAAAATTAATTGCAATTTAATACCTGAAGCAGAAAGTATATGTTGATTACCGCTTATTTTCAAATTACAGGTATGTATAGCTGTATATGAAAGAGAATTAAAAAGAATAAACATACATTTTCTGACACAAACTTTTTTTATTAATAAAGACGTAAATATATGACGTCTTACATATAATTGTATCATAAGTATATTTACCTGCACCTTTCACAATTTGATATTACAAAAAATCCGAATTTTACTAACAGCACATGAAATCATGGTGACAAAATCTACGGTGGGAGATATAAGTTTAGAAATAAAATAAAACTTACTAAATACAGTGCGATCAGTAATGCTTTCCCCCCGAGGCGCGAAACCACTTTCGTTGCCGCGTCGTGGAGGGAGCTTGCTTACTTGTTGACTTTGCTGACTGTCGCAGTCATAGCGGAGTTATTTCAGGGTTTGTGTTGTTATTCGTTTCGTAAGACGATAACATACATAAATATGCCTTATGTGTTTACAATGGCAAGTCATGTCTTTATGTACGATTCATATATGTTAACTTGTAGCGAAAGAATCATAGGGCTAAATTTTTTCATGTACAATTGATTCTGTTATTCATGTGAGTACGAGGATAGGTTCATAAATTTCCGACCTCGCCGATAAGAATTATCGCCTTCACAAAATCCTTATCTACTGTCATACCTTATCTGTTAAGTAAATAATTGCAGCTGTAACTTCCGCTCCGCTGTGTGGAGATATAGTTGCATAATAAGGCTATGTGTAGAAGGTTGTAAGATGTTCAAAATGGAGTATGGAGCTGTGGTTAAGTTCTTCACAAAAGAAGGACTTATTCCAAATGAAATTAAACAGCGATTGAACGGTGCATATGGGGAAGCATCCCCCTCATATTCCACCCTAAAAGAATGGGTCAAACTTTTTCAAATGGATAGAGAATGCATTGAAGACGAAGAGTGTGCAGGTTGGCCCTTGGAGGTGCTCACTCCTAAAAAAAAAAAAAAACATCGCTCTTGTGGAAGGAGAAATTATGTAAGACCGGCAGCTCAAAGTTACTGAAATAGCAGCAAGGTTGGGCCTTTCTAAAACAACAGTCCTTCGAATTACTAATGAACATTTAAACATGAATAAATTTAGTGCATGATGGGTGCCTAGACTTCTTTCCTCAATCCAAAAGCGAGTCATCTGTTGTCAGAACATTTTGGAGATCTGCCGTGACAACGAGAGAGAGGTTATGCAAACCATTGTTGCAGGAGACAAAACTATGGTCCTCTACTATAATCCCTTATCCAAAAGAGAATCAATGGAGTAGCATAAACCAGGCGAAGCACCGCCTCTAAAGGCCAAGGACACTCAGTCAACGAAGAAGATCATGGACACAATCTTTTGGGACTGTGAAGGAACACGTTTCATTAACTTCAAGGAGAGGAACACCACTGTAAATGGAGAGTACTATGCTGGCCTACTGCAGAGACTACATGTCTCCATCAAATGAGAATATGTGAGGAAAGCTGAGTGGTGGTATGCGTCTTCTTCACGGCATCGCTCCTGTGCACACAGCTCTTGTTGCAAAGGAAGCTGTGAAGAAATGTGGCTTCAAGGAGATCGACTATCCACTACAGCCCAGATCTAGCTCCCAGTGCCTATTTCCTCTTCTCAAAACTCAAGACGGACCTTCGAGGAAGGAAATTTAAGTGTGACGAAGAGGGGATGGATTTTGTTGTGCCCATTTTGCAGACAAAACATCTGACTATTTTGGTGGGGGGGGGGTTGAAAAGTTAATTCAAAAGATGTGGGAAGTGCAGTGCAATAAAGGTAACTATACTGAAAAGTGAAATGTAATTGTTCTTTTTATCATACCTAGTAAATGGTTAGGATGGAAAATAATGGACGTACCCTCGTACCATACTACCCCTCCTTTTTTCCCCCACCAGAGAATTAATCGACAGAGAGCATTTTTTTTTCAGCAGGACTGTGCTACTATTCACACTGCGAATAATTTTCTGTGAGCAATTTACAACGTGTTTCCACAACAGAGTCATTAGTAGGGATTTGTGATATCCTTGGTCCCCCGATTTAACTGCCTGCGATTATTATCTCTAGGGTAAATTAAAAAACGCCGTGTATAAGACGAACCCGTACACCATACAAGAACTCGAAGATAATTCGTCAGAAATTTGTTCGGATTTCTCAAAATGAACTACATCATCTTAAAGAAATGCCAGAAATGTGTGGAGAATGAAGGTGGGCAAGAACAACAGCTTATTTGATAATTTGGTAAGTAACAAGTCTCTTGAACTGGTTTGTTGCTAATCAGCGAGAATTAACCGGCTAGTGAGCAGCGCGTTCGCCCAAAGGCAAACACCCGGGGAAAAACAAAACTGATCGCACAGTAGAAAGTGCAAATACAATAAAAAATAAGCACTGAAAATGTTTGGATATATTGTGTATCAACTCTCAGTGCTTCGTTTTTATTATATCTACGTTTTAATTTTTATTCAGATTCATTGTTCTGTTCCATCATCATCATCGACATAAAAGAATTAGGCCTAAGGCCTGTTCCGTATCATAAAGAACCATATGAACTATTCGAACACCATTCTATAAACTATTACTTTCTAATTTTTATAATTAGTAAAGATATATGTCACCAGAATAGTTAAGGCGCCTGGCTTCAACGGTTCCCAGGTGTGACGGGGGATTTTTTTCCCGTTACGTCGTGCCCAAACCCGCCAGGTTTCACTAGTTTGCTACGACTATTTAAGGGGATTCTGTTGTATAAACTTATCGGCCTGGTTACAGACGGTTGGAGTGTCGTTATGCTTATCTATAGTGAGGATTTTTAAAATTTAGCTGGTACAATTTTAAAAAAACTGGAAACACTTATATGCAAGTACATCACTAAACATTCTTATCCGCGTTGAACTTAACTACCCTGGATCTACTGTCAAGAGTGGCCGAGGTCGTTAAGGAGCGGACTCGTGAGCGGGAGGTCAGGGATGCGATTCCCACCAGTACCGTTCTTCCTGACTGAAGTTTTAACCAGGTTTTACTCAGTCTTCATAAATGGCAAATGCTGGGGAGGTACCTAAACTTAGTCCTGCAACGCTTCTTTCTTTAAAAAAAAATCCTTCTCAATTTATCACTTCATCTCATGTAATATCAGTGTCCACTGCCTGTGGTGACTCAGTAGTAAAAACGGGCGTTAAATACCATTAAAATACCCTGGATCTTTTATTGAACATGATTAAATCTAAGTTTATCAAAAAGGGTAGTTGTCCAACGAAAGGAATAATCAGATCTAAGATTTTCTAAGATAAAATATGATATATTATGTCATGCATAAACCCAGAAATACCCCAAATCAATTATTCAATTTCCTCAAGAACTCGTCCAGTTTATTCTCCTTGAAAAGGACAGTTAAGTCCCCATCCGCAAGTCCTGTCACGGCATTGCCATACGAACAACATCAAGTAGCCTCAATCCAGAAAATTAGGCAAAAAGTTACGATCTGGCCGAGCCCTTGCAAATGTCGCAGGAAAAGTAATCTCTGAAAATGCACTCCCTTCGGCCTCTAAGATTCATCATGACCGTGGTAATAACAGTGCAGAATCAAGAACAAAGTGGTTTCCAGTTTAATGCTGAAGTTGCTGAACTATCATCAGACCATTCTCCTCCTTTCTGGGTCTTTACTGGAGAGCTAGCCTGACAAGCAGAAAGTTTCATGCGAATGGAAGTTTCCGGACAGGAAAGGCAGAACGTGGATTCACTGCTACATGTGTGGACTATGTAAGTAACTTTTAACGTTGTACACGAACTGTGTTAATATTTATATTTTGATTTATTTCTGACCATTTCATTCATTCAACTTATTTTTGAAATATCGAAGCTTACGAAAAAATGCTTAATTTAATCAACAGTAATTTATAGCGGAAAATAGTTTTCTAACACGTGTTTATAATTTTTACCAGTTTTTTTTATTCTTCTTTTGCATAATGCTTGACTTTCCACTCGACATTTAGTAGTTAAAAAGCAAGAATTCAAGCAGAAATTAAAAAGTGATACACTCAAGAAACTCAACGTTGTAATTCCACAAAAATAGCACTTCAAGAATACATTGTCAAAAAAATGTGGATTCCAAAATACTACATTTACTCCTACTCCATTCCATAAAATTGTTTTAAGTATGATTGTTGTATATATATATATATATATATATATATATATATATATATATATATATAAAATAAATTGACATTAAAGTTCTTCGAAGTAAGCATTCAAAATTCTTCCAGAATATATAAATTAGAGATGGGAAGTTTTAATAATAAAACACTCATCAACAATAAAAACAAGGTCTGAAACTAATTGATATACGAGGGAGGCATTACTTTTAACTTTTTTTCTAGAGCATAGTTATATATTTATTCTCGGTTTACTGGTTTACATTAATTTACATTTTCCGCGGGCACTGACAGCTCTTCCTGGGCGCGGCACACTATAGGTACACATTAGATGATGCAGGCTTGTTTACACCTGTGAGTCATGTGACAAAGACATAAGTCTGTGGTGTGTGCAATTTAATACTAGTTTTAAAAAAATAGTCCACCATATAGTATAAACTTGCAGCTAGAATACTTGTTCTATTTATACGTATATGTAACAAAACTTGCACCCATTGAACGAGCAATGTTTTATTTTAAACTATTAAAACATATGTTAATTAATTTTTGCATGACAAATATTGCATTTTAATATTTTAACTATTGTTGAGAATTGCTGCAATAACCATATTATCCTAATTTGCCGATTCCCAACATAGTTAAGAAACTACAAGAGCAGTCATCCATTGGTGACACCCCAACAACTTTAGCTAAGGGTGTGGTTCGTACACAATGAAATCAGAATAGTTACTCTCGCCACCTGGACTCTTTTCCGCAAAAGCATGGTCTAATACGCTACAAGTGCATGGACTTGTAACTTGTAGTTATTAGTAGAATTCTGTTCCATAAAGTTTTCTGCTACACCTGTACTTTACAACTTCATACTTACAAGTGTACAAGTGTTCCATAGAAATGTGTGTATAAGTCGTGCCCTTGTAACTTGTATCCAATTCTCTGCGAGTGTAGGAATGTTTGTAACTACAAATACTACCGCAAATTTTAATATCTTTTTAATACTTATTGGAATGAGTTGCCTAAATTGCAAAGTAAAGGCGAAAGTGATTATGATGAGAATAGTAATGTGAATAAAGAACAATTCAGTATTTGAATATAATAAAAGTATTAAGTTAAATGGAATTAGGTTACGACTTATGACTGATAATGGCCTATCCTGTTTCAAATGCATATTTCAGTCCAGAATGCTTTTTGAGGTTCTTGATACATGCTACGAAAATAATTTCTTTCCATTTTTCATTCATTCCTTAAAATAATCTCGTTTGACACCATTTTGGCAAATTTTTGCTTATAATGAGTGATTGCCAAACAATACAAACAAGTACATGAATATACAGAGGGTGCCAAAAATGTATACACACTTAAAGGAAGAAAAAACTGCGTTAACATAGCAAAACTGAATTCACACAAACAGAAAATGATGAGCACTAATCATTTTAGAATTTTACAGTTACAACAGTTGCTGAAAATGGCCACCATCGGCGTCGATACACTTCTGAGTACGTTGAACTAATGATTGAGCAACGTTTACGAAAGTGTCCTCAGCGATTGCAGCACATGCCGTTTCAATTTCTTCCCGAAGTGCTGTCAGTGTAGCTGGTTTTCTACGGTATACAACATCCTCAAGAGGTCCCCATAGGTAGAAGTTCAACGGAGTTAGATCCGGAGAATGCGGTGGAAACTCAATCGGACCTCTTTGTCCTATCCAGTGCCTTAGATAGTGCCTTGGATCCTATGCGTGGGGCTATTGCTGTGCGAGGTCTCCCAGATCTGCCCTTGTGAACATCACATGCAGTATCATGAGTCTGAAATTTGTCTGGAATGCGTGCAATGGTTACTCGCGTTGGCGGCTCTGTTCTATACCCACCTTGTCTTGTCTTGCCACATTGTCTTTGAACTTCAAAAACAGTCTCGGTTTTCCAATACCGCTTCAAATTTGTCTTCCGCTGTTCAAACGATAATCTTGTCTCCATTTTGTTGTAGCAACGCTAGCATAACGTAATGGCAGTCACATCTGTTTACAGAACATCATAATACACATTACTGTTGTTTTTCGGCCCAACTTTGAAATATAATAAATAGATATCTACTGTGAAAGTGTGTATACACTTTATGGCACCCTCGGTATATAATCAACTAATAAAAGACTGAGCGCAATAGGGAAGATCGATTGTTCTGCCATTTCTGAATGAATGAATATTGACAAATGCATATTAAAGCATTATTCATTATTTCCGATAAAAATTCAAGACCCATATAGCCAAGATGACAATAATCCTTTCTGTGCATTAAAAGTAACGAATTTATTACTAGGGAGTGGATGTAACCTAATTCGAGATATTGCCACTGTGTTCTTCCACTCGATCTTACACGATATCACTTATAACGTTTTACTAATACTTTACAAGTGTTGTACATTCTTTCGTGGAACAGAAAGATAAGTATATACTTTACAAGGACTTGTACTAATATACTTGTAATATATTAGACCATACTTTTGGGGAACAGGACCTAGATATTGCTAAAATGTTTTAGGGGTCGCGTATGAGTGGAAAGTACTGAAAGGGAGCTGTTTTTAGTGAGAAACTCCGATTTCATCTTAGGCAATTTTATGTACAACGAATGAGTCAAGAGTTTTATGCATGTTTCTCGAATGGAGCTAGGAGCGTGTTCATGGTGAAAAAGACGATTTCTTTTCCTCTCGAGGAAGTAGCACGCGTGGATTAGTAAATTCAATTACATTGAATTAAATAATAATAAATTAATATTAGATAATAGTGAGTTAATAATGCTTCTATCTTATCTTACTTTCATATGAAAGAGATGCCCATTTTTAAGCGCACCTGATATCTACAAAAAAGTTTGTAATATTTCTTCTACTATTTAAATAAGTACTCTCTTGATTTCATTTTCCAGGGTCTCAGTAGTTTGTGGATTGCTATTGTAGACTTTCTGTCTCATATTTCCCCACAAATAAAAAAGAAACATTCTGAATTCGGGTAAATGAAGTGACCTTTTGATCATTGTGTCACATATTCAAACTCTTTTCTCGTTTCGTTTAAGATGAAACCTCTGTTTCTCGTCACTTTTTAAACAAATCACATAATCTTTTATGTTAGTGTAGACTCTATGAAACTTTCGCACACACTAGTTTAAGAGGCACATCTCAAAAGCAAACGCATTTTGATCACAATTATTAAGTACTTTTTATAATAACTGTTACCGAACGCGGTCATCAATTTTTTTTCAACCTCCGATGGGGCACAACAAAAAGACAAATGTGAATCACAAAATGGTTTTATATGCCCGGAGTCAAGTACAGGCACAGTTACTTTTCCACGAAAACAGTGAAGATTAAGACATTTGTCATATCGATAGACGAGCTTTCCAATACCCTCTTAATATGGAGATGGGTCGTTTTGGAAGCTCAACGTGCACAAAGTTTTCAATAGCCTAAGTGTTCTGTAACAATCGTATACAGAGCTGACCTTGAAATGTTCAGAAATTCCACAAACAACTCACTGATGTAAAGCCGCCGTCTCTCGAACCACTTGATAAACTCGCTGAGTAAGGTCTTCACTAGCGTTAGACATGCGTCCTTATCCATTTTCATCATGAACATCAATTTGGCTTTCTTCAAATTTCCTACACCATTCACGCACAACACCCTCAATCATACAGTTTGCAGCATAAACATGGCTCATTTTGCGACGAATTTCTGCTGCACTATTCCCTTCTGCCTGTAGATAACGAATGACGCTTCGCAACTCGCATTTGGCGAGAGAATTAATCATGTTGAAGTGCCTGTAGCTCAGCTCCAACTGACGTATTGAGCGTGGCCTTGGCGGGCGTTATGGTGGGGTAGTAGCGCAGTAGCACAGTACGCAGATCCGCTTCCTTATGCTTGTCTGTTCACGTAGTAGAGTGATTGAAAAAATAATAGCCCTCGTGTTTTCAGATATTAAAAACACACTTCTACTACTGGCAGGCTACTGTAGACAGAGCAGGCAATTTAATGTCATATCTCCCCGTGATTGAAATGAAGGTAGTGGGAATGGGAAATAGTTGGCGCATTCACTTCATTCAGATGGTAACTGGCTGTAATTCAAGGCGTACTATGTAATCGATTGGCATTCGTGAATGGGATGGCTTTTTCACTGTAATTAATTACAAAAGTGTTGTCCTACCTACACGACTCTGTGAGTCAATAGCACAAACTAAAGCAATTTAGGTGCACTGGTTTCACAGAACAAAAAACAGCTGGTGGTTTTATACCTTAAATAATTTCACGAGAGTCATGCATGCGTTACGTCATTAGCTTTCATCACGCGGCCAGAGACAGCTTATACAAAACGGCTGAAATGATGTTTTCGTTTCGTCAGCCTGCTGTGGTTGAATTGGCGGCTGCAGAATCAGAAGATAGGTAAAATATTTTAAAAATGGAGAACGAAGCATCAAAGATCAGTCTCGTAGCGATAGTCAGCGGACTGACTCGGACTAGCGCAACAAGGAAAAGCTATCGGAAAATGTACCTGCTGGGTTTCGCGACAAAACTCAGAAATACCACAGCTCAAGAACTTCTTCAGGGGTATGGTAATGAAGATTTTTTTTTCTGAGAACTCTGACGGTTAATGAAAACTGGTTCCACCATCATGAACCCGAAATTATAGAGAACATGAAGAAAACAGATATCTGTATTCTCGCAGCACTTTTATCATAAAAGAATTTTCAAGCTTCCCCTATGGCAGAAATAATTCAAGAAATAAATGGAGACTATGTGAAAAAACAAAGAAAAACCTAAAAATTAAGAAACCGAGTTTGTTTTTCCAAATATTAATTAATCTGATTTACAATTCTGCAAAAGAGAAACACCGCCACGGGTGGCCGAGGTCGTTAAGGCGCGCACTCGTGAACGGGAGGTCTGGGGTTCGAATCCTACCAGGACCGTCCTCCCTGACTGGGTTTTTTTCAGGTTTTCCTCAGTTCTCATAACTGGCAAATGCCGGGGAGGTACCCTAAACTTAGGCCTGGAACGTTTCCTTCCTTTAAAAAATCGTTTCCCAATATATCATTTAATTTCATGTATCATCAGTGTTCACCGCCTGTGGTGTCGTAGTAGTAAAAATGGGCGTTAAATACAATTAAAATAAATAAATAAATAAAAGTGGCAGATTGGAAACTATTTTTATAATTGATATAAGGTTGATGTCAATGTTTATAGTAAAAAGTAGTAGGCGTTTTAACGGTTTACTTTTGAAAGTGGAGAATATTTCAGTGTCTATTATTTTTTCCTCTCAAACAAAGTAAAAAAGCCGCTGTTTTTTTTTTTTGTCTCAGAAAAGTTCCACAGGTTCCTGAAAAGTACCCGTCGAAAGCGCTCATTACTAGAGAAGAAATGCAAAAATCACAAATTATCCGGTGTTATCGTCAATTTATTTGGAAACAACTACATTTCTGATTAGGAAACTCGACAACGTTATTTTACTAGAAATAACAGTAGGTAAATAGCCCAGTTAGTCCATCTGTCACATTTATTTACCTTGTTGTTTGTATGTTTTTTCTCTGTACGTTAACGAACTGGCAAACAATTTAAATGGAATTGTTTCAGCCCATTCCAGCAAGGATCAAAACAGCTGCTAACGTTGTGTGAACAAGATAATGTATAAGCGCTTCATTTGTTTCTCTTTTGTTTTATGCTTCAGTTGGTTGTTATGCTGCAGAAATAGCCAACTTAATTAAAACCAGAACAGAAATATCTGCAATAGTTGGAGCGGCGTATTTACTAATTACTGTTGACAGAGCTAACAATCGGAATCTAGCCAAAACAGGCTAGATTTTCTAAAAGCTTGTTTTCATATGAACATTTTATATTTAGATGCGGTTTTTTCACAAAGTCGTGATCAATGTCGGTTGGAAAAAAAAAAAAAAAAAACACGGCGTACCCTGTCCGGCTAAAGATGTAAACTTCTCTCATCTGAATAACTTGGAGACACTGAAGGTTATCTCACCACAAAGGCTTGATTCCCTAAAAGCGACTGGAACATTTTAAAATTTCCTAGGTTTTTAGTTATGCCTTAAAATCGTTTCCTAGGTTTTCCTATCTGATTTGAAGTCATAATCAAAATACGCAAATATTAAATGCTAAAATATTTGGAAAAACAGCTTTCTGTTGGCTTGTATATTTTGGATATTCGACAATAATCACTCTATGATGTCAATTTTATATTGAATAACATTTTGTTCTTTAAAGGGTCACAACATAAGTCTGACTTTATCTTCTAACCCCTTAGAATCCGTTGATGTCCTAAACAAATGTGATATTTCTGTCTTCCGTCTCGTCTCAGTAGCTGAAATGGATGCAGCATCTGTGCGTCATGTAAAGGAGAGGGAGAGAGCCTTCGTTTGGATGCATGGCCGGCTTAACGGGGATTTGCTTAGCAGCGGGAAGCGCGCTGTTTGCGGCCCAGTCGAATATCCATAGCTCCTTAAATTCAAGCGCATTGATTTCTGCAGCACTCAAAACACAATTTTTTGTTATATAATTACTTTTCGTGTACAAGATCCAGTATCTATTGTGTTATTGCTACATGGCCATGTAAATAAATGCATGCATAGTCAGTAAAAACATTATACAACACCCAGTTGCAGAAATTGACTCTACTCATATTATCGCGTGGTAGGAATTCCGGAACTACAGTTATCTTATAGAGTTTTAATTTTAAAACTTTAGTGTCTTCCAAGTCGAGGTTTGCGAAATTCGTGACTCCTGTGCAAGCTTTCTCAGAGATTTCTTTGGACTTCGTTCTAACTTTTCTCTGCTGTCATCGAGTTTTTCCTCTGTAAGAGCAAACATCTTACTTTCGGTTTCTTATCAAGAACAGATCCTGTTTCCATAAATCTATTCACAAGATTACGAACCGTTTCTCTGTGAAGAGCACGAACAGCACGGAATCGGTCTATAAATCGCCATCTCACTTCTCTACATGAGTTTATTGTCACATAGGAATCATACATGAAGATTATGTGTGCTAAAGTATATGAAACTTTTTGCATTATAACAGCATTGACACGCTATAACACTGAAATACGTGGTCTCACAACGTTCAACTCCTGTACACCTAAAGACTTCGCTAGTAGTAAGTACATTTATTTCAATAATGATATGCAGATACATAAATTACATACTTAACCAGCGCACGGGTCTAGTTAGGCCGTTTGTGATCCTATTTACAGATATGAAATGCTGAGAAAACAGAAAAAAATCAAACGCACAGAAATACACAGGATTACACATGTACAAACATTATGAAATAACTCTTCCCCTCCCCCATCATATCGGATAAAAATGATGTCATTACTAAGACTTTGAAATTTATAATTACAGTATTGGTTACAAGCAGGGCAGGGAAATCCCACGAAGGCTCTGTATCTATGCCAGAGAGCATAATTTGGATTTCAGAAGTCCTCATTGGAAGGTTCAACACAATCAGGCAAATTATAATTCGCTTTGAAATATGTGGATTGATCACTTCGGCAATGCAGGCACTAAAGAGGTTTTCTTTAATTTATGTAACCATTATGTCATGAGAGCATTACAGAAAGTTTGACAAATCTTGTCTGCAGTGACATAAGATTGCTATTATTAATTTATGATGAAAAACAGAACATGACCCAAAAGAATAAGAATTGAAATCTTCATTCCAATATGAAGGTGGCTATTTAACTTTCGGGATTTGAAGAAACTATTAAAAATAAACGTTTCTTGTTGGCAGCACTGAAAGAGCATGTGGCGCCTATTGTCTCGTTGTCTGATGTTTTAAGACAGAGGTGACTCGAGAGTAGTGCGGTGATACTTTACGATTATAAGTGCAGCTTGAGTTAAAAAAATGCCTAAAAGTGTTACAGGGAGCTTTTCTAGACTCTGTTCCTTCACTACAAAAGTTTGCGAACTTCAGGTGAGAAAAAACAGCCTTGAAGTACGAGGAACACCCGGGCGTTTAGCAACAGCGCATCACAGATGAAAACATTGCGGGTGTGAAGAACGATCAGCGAGTGGCTTACAGGAAAATAAAGGAGTCTTTAAATATCGTTTGCTACTGGGGTGAGAAATGTTGGACAAATATCTTCCTGTGAGTAAGCTTTGTTGTTGATGGGTACCACATGACCTCACAGAAGTGGAATGATGTGAGGAAATGGTTCGTCGTTTCGAAAATGGCAGCTCCCGACGCGTACATGATAACTTCACGGGTGACAAAAGCTGGATTTACTAATACGACTTGGAATCTAAGAGGCAGACGGAGCTCTGGGTCTTCCCAAATGACGAACCCCAGTGAAGTTTGTGTGATATTGAAGGGTAACCCGAAGGATGGTTGCCAGTTTCTTCTCAGCAAGTGAACCAACCAGGAGTGCCAACTGGTACACCATAGTTTGCTTCCCTAGGGTCTTCAGAACATTAAAGAGAGAAGATCCTATACCTGGACTCCCCAAAACACGCCTCTGCTCACATCGCTTTAAAACTAAGTAATTTCTGCAAGAATCGGGACACTGAAATACCATCCATCCTACATTCCAAATGTGACTGTTCGCTATTTCCAGCTGTCATAGGAAAAACGAGGGAACATCAGTTTCGAAGAAGCTGTAGCGTACAATGAAGAACCGTTGGTGATGTCTCTAAAGAAGCATGATGTGGTTAGTTCAGGAGGACGCCTTGTATCGAGGATGATAGAGACTACTTAGAGTAGATTTGTAAGTTAGGGCTTTCTGCTTAGCACACTTCCAAAAATTAAATAGTTTCTCTCGTAATTAAAAAGGAGCATAGAGTTAAATGTTAAAATATAGGGAACAAGTTCATAAATACTTGTTACCACACTTACACAAATATTCTTAGTAATGGATTATTGAAATTGTCGAAAACTGTAATGCAAGATAGACAACATGGATTCAGTAGAAGTTGGTTGTGAATGTCTGTAATTTTACAGTTGATCGGAATTTAATTTGCCTTTCTATAATATAAAAAAATTGCGACAGTAAAAATAGTAAATTGTGATAAATTGGTTTGCAAATGTTATACATAGAGTCTGCCATATTCATAGAAAATGATAAACAATGACATAAAACGCAATAATATCAACCTACTCGGTAGGAATATTCAATGTTACCGACAGTTATTAACTTAATACACAGACGTGCTTTAAGAAAAAGGCAGAGTGAGATAAATATTGAATTTTACATACGTGTATAACTATAACTTAAACGCTCCCTTCTCACAGACGAACCAAAATACTATATTCGACAACGATACTGTATAAAAAGCAATTTATAAATTTAGTAATGTAATAAAATTATAGCATAAATATTTTGAGCTGACAATAACAACCTTTGAAGGTGAAATACAAAACCTTAAAGCATGAAACTATCCCTGAACTAAGTATGAAAATTGAAATTCATAGAATGCTTTGGAGATAAAAGTTCAACAATTTAAATAACTTTAAAGGAAAAACAAACCTAAACATGATTATAATTCCAACCTGTAACTTAGGCAATACCTTTTTTATTTGGGTGGATATATTTAAAAGTCAGATGGAAATTTGGGGTCGATAGGGCCAGTTTTTATTTTGCTTTTTTTTTTTTATCTATTTTGGATTCTGTTGCCTATTTTAAGGTTTAAAACCTCGTTTTTTGCCTGTTTTAGATCGTTATGGATTTTTTTATGTACGCAATTTCAAGAAGTATACAAAGAATTTTAATTTACCGAAAAAATTATGAAAAATCAAATAGCATATTAATCTCACAAGAATATCTATTGAGAACCTTATTATACATTTATTTCTTTTAATGCAGTGAAAAACATTCTTCTCAAACCATTCACTTAAGCTCTTTAAATAGCAGTACCTTCATTGGTTAAAGGAACGCATGGTTACCTCGGGCAAACGAATGCCAGGAAATAGAGAGTATGAGGGAAGTACTGTATTTTGAATAGTCCTGGCGAATGGTCTTGTATAGATCTGCGGGAGACAATTTTAGGAAAATTTTGGTTTACGTAACTTCTCAGCTGCATAAATGTAACAAACAATTGCATGCGAGAAAGATAAGAGCGGCACAACTTTGCAATAAACCGTCCCTATGTGCTCATTATGGAAGTAAGAGCGATACTAACCTATAAAAGCATAAACAGAAAATGAGCTCGACCAGAAATCACTGCTCATCTTTTACTCATCCGCCAGGACTATTTAAAAATACCTTTCTTTGTCTTTATGAGCATTTCCATGATGCCCTGAAAGGTGAATGTTCTGTTGTAACTGGTATGAGTCCATCCCGAAGCAGCTTGTTTTAAATATGCTGTGATCACTTCAGTAGAAGTAGAACGTTTCCCTGATGAAAACATTCCCTCTAATAAGCGGCTGACTATATCATTTGTTACTTTGAAAACATATTGTTGTTATTGTAAACATGAAAAATATGCCTAAATACTTAATAAATGCTTCAACTTCCGGGTTCTACTCATTGCACAGTGGGGACATGGTACTAAAAGTGTTTCATGAAAAGAACAGAGTTTGCGTAATTGAAATTACCTACAGAATATCGTATTGAAACAGTTGAAATGAGATTTTAAGAACAAAAGTAGGCTATAGATTAAACTCTTTCTCTATTGCTACTGTTGTCCGTTCCAATGTCGTGCTTCATTCGGGGAATATGAACACTGTAATTTAAATCTTCGTCGTTACGAGTAGTTAATCGGTTATAGATTTATGTTACAGCATTTTGTTCCATAGTCATTATTTTACGAGCTTGTTGCTAAATAGCGCATATTAATTTAAATTACATCTATACTTATTTATACAAACTTTCAAAATAATTTCATAAATCATCAATAACAATGTTTAGAATTGTGGGCCTGTTTCGTATTTTAAGAATTGTTTTGGTCTCTCAATGATTTGTTTTGTTTGGAGATCTCATAGAAAATTACAGGTATGTCTATCTGATATTGTCATTAAATGCTTATGCCAGTTTTTTTACAGTTGCGTCTATTTTTCTACTCGCTTCTAATGTAATCCTTTCTAAATATTTTAAAGTCGATTATTCCTCTAAAATCTCATATCAACAATTTCAAGTCTTTCTCTTACGTTCAGTATCGAGAGGGGACATCGACAGGAACATTTGCAGTTAACGACTGCAAAATATTAAACTAACGCACAAAAACATTTTAAACCCAAATAATAGTAAACGCATGGCTTATTTCATACAATAACCTCAGAAACATTTTTTCAAAGGAAATTTTATATTCACAGGGCACTGTAGAAACTATATTTGTAACCTTTAAACTTGCCTCCTAAACCCAAGATCGCGAGTTCAATCTCGGCTAGGGTTGATGGATTTTTTTCCGGCGTAAATTTCTAAGTATGGCTTCCTTCGGAAGGGAAGTAAAGTCATGGTCCCGTGTCGTAGATTTACGGCACGTAAAAGAACCACAAGCCTGAAGGAAGAGACCTCTGAGCAAACTTTGTCGGCTGTTTCACGATCTAAATTGAATAGGACACTGATGACATGAAATGTTAAAGAGCGTCCATAAATAAACCAAATCAACAAAGTAACCTTTAAATTTTATCTTAGCCAAAGTGTATTTGAGGGCTTTTCGTATAGTAGTAACTTTATAGGAGTTTTTTAAAAAAATTCAGAAGCATTAGCAGTAATATAGCTCCGTAATTTCTAACAATAAATAAACACTGCAACATTTCATGGAAGCAAACATGATATTTGGTATACAGGTTCTGACACTTTTTTTTTTTTTTTTTTTTTTTTAAAGTTAAAAACATTGTTACAGTTACCGGCTTCTCATTAAAACCTGCTTCTTCATTGTCGTTATTGTCGCTTACTTCATTCCTAGGGCAAATGTTCTTATATGTTGTCCTCTCTTAATCCCTTCACAAATCCTTCCACGCTCTCTGCTTTATCACTTTGCCCTACGCTTAGATTTCCTGCTTTCACCGTTTCTTACAATGCTTTTCCAAGTCGTTTTTACATGGATCGTTGCTGGGCTATTTTGAATGTTGCCATTTCGACTGACATGGACCATTACCTCGATACAGAGCCGACTGCAAAGTTCATCATTCTTCTAGAATTCTCTCGTAGCATATTATGAGTAGGGTTAGGGAACTTTGGAAGCTAACTAGGCTAAGTTACTGTTTTGTCATGCACTTTCTTCTGTAATGTGTGCGGTGATAGTTTTCCAGTAATTTAATTGAGCTTAACAATGTTGCCACGACAACGGAGATGAACTTTTACCATTTGTATTCGGCAAGATAATTCCAGAAAAATGACCTTGGACTTCAATTTTATTATTAAGAAGCTAAACGTTTGGGGTTATTGCAATAAGTTATAAAAATACAATCGAAGCAAATAAGATAGGGGGAACATATGAGCACAGGGGAAAATGTATCAGTTATTATTTTTTGAGTACAACGTGTTTTAGTTATAGCTATACGCGTGTATAAAATTCAACATTTATCTAACTGTGTTTTGAGGAACTAAATGAGCAAATATGTGTTTTGAATTATTGATTCACAACTTAAAATAAATTTTATATCTATGACGCCACAAATCATAATTTTATTTAAACTATTTAAGTCATAGATAAAACAAAAAGAACTAAAAAAATAAAACGATCAATACTTAGATAGATCTATTTCTAGCTTTAAAGGTTATTAGTTTATAATTAACTTAAAGTCTTTTTAATAGATAATGGTGCTTTTTCTTAAAGCACCTCTATGTATTAAGTTAATAACTGTCGGCGACAATGAACATCCCTACCGAGTAGGTTGATATTATTGCGTTTTATATCCCTATCTACCCTTTTTTATGAATATGGCAGAATATATATATATATATATATATATATATATATATAATATTAATGAAAAATAAAAATAAAGAAACACTATTAACAATGTAACAAACTAACACTAATAATAAAAGCAGATAAAGATAAAACACAGAGAAAGATTCACACTTGAAATTGCTATGTTTCGAACTACAGCGAGTTCTTGAATGGCTTCTTGCCATTGAAGAACTCGCTGTAGTTCGAAACATAGTAATTTCAAGTGTGACTCTTTCTCTGTGTTTTATCTTTATCTGCTTTTATTATTAGTGTTAATTTGTTATATATATATATATATATATAACATTAGTAATCATTTTATCACAATTTACTATTTTTACTATCTTAAGCTTTTTCACGTTTTAGAAAGGCAAATTAAATTCCAAGCCGCTGTAAAATTACAGACATTCACAACCAACTTCTACTGAATCCATTTTGTCTACCATCAGTACAAATTCGATTCTCACTGACCAATCGAGTATCAATATGCTAGCTCACTGGTTAAAAAACGTTTTTATGGAACTATCATAATAATTATAACCGCTGTGGCACAAAAATAAGTGCTTAATAGCAACCAACAGGCTCTGGTTGGTTTGTAGGTCGATTTTGGGTTGCAGAAATGCCATTTACCACTGTCGCCCCCAAGGGAAATTGATCCCTTTCCTGAAAGAAACATTTAATTGAACGTCAGAATGATTGGCAGTGGCCTCCTTCAATATTTTCTAATCTAAAAATCAACGGAAGGGAACTTCTTAGATGACCAGGCTGATTTCAGTTCAGGTAAATCTTGCATGAATTATATTTTCTGTCTTAGACAGCTGAGTAAAAATTACTTGGGAAAGGACAGGATATCCATTTAATATTCGTTGATCTTCAAAAAGCTTCCGATTCAATATCTACATATCATAAATGGTATGCGAGTAAGCAAATTGGTGTTGATAACTCCAATATCTTTAATTAAAAGATTGTCTAGAAACTGTCAAGCTGCAGTGAAGAGAAGGAAATCTCTAATCCATTTAGAACAAAAGACTTACGACAAGATTGCAGGGTGTCTCCAACCTATATTAAAAATCTGCTTTCAGCATGTTTTGGAACACTGCAATCGATCGTATGGTGACATGGGAATGCCGATAGGAGGAATTTGTTGTTTACAAGTGATCAGATCGTAGAAGATGCAAAATTCATGGTAAGGAAGCTCTTGGAAGCATTTGAAGTTGGAAGTTTACGGTGAATATGAACAAAACAGAATATCTACTCTTGGAGGAGTGGAAAATACTTTATTTATTCAAGGAAGAATCAAACTAGTGTAGCAGATTAAATATTTGGCATCAATAATACATGGATCTGAAAGCTGCTATGCAGATATAGATCACAGAACATTTCTGAAAGAGGTTCAATGAAAATGGTAAATGAAAGAAACATTAGTACATAAAGAGGCGAATTTTCCAGTCATACAGAGTATATTAGCTTATGGCAGTGAAGGGTAGACGTCATTAGAAAGGCAGAAAAATAAAATACCGGATGAATTAAATGTATTTCCCTCTTTTCGGGGCTCGATAGAACAGAACCATGACAGACATAACGGAAACGCTTATTTCAATGGAAAGAATATCTCTCCGAGTTTGCATTCGTTGTTGTAGATTTAGCCGCTGGAGGGCAGTCGTAGTGAAAACATGGCGTTCACTAATCCAGTAAAGCTTTCTGTTGAGACGACTCTTCTATTCTTCTGTGGCCTCCAGGGCACCTGACCTATCTCCATGTTTTTTATTGTTCCCCCCTTATAGGGTTATCTCAAAGATCCTGTATTCGTGCCAACTTTGTCACGTGATTTAGCACAGTTGCGAGAGAGGACCACGCATATTCTCCGGTATTGACTGTCAGATGTTGGGACGTGTGTGACAAGAGCTGGACTACAGGTTTGCCACGTCATCAATGGAGGACATATGCAACACTTGTAAGGTACCAGGGTAGGTCCATAAGTTTCCGGCCTAACCATTTTCTAGGTATGATAAAGAAAAAAATATATTTTACTTTTCAATATAGTTACCCTTTATTACAATGCACTTCTCACATCTTTTAATTAACATTTCAACCCCATCCCCCAAATAGTCAGAAGTCTTGTCTGCAAAATGGGCATAAACAGTCTCCATCACTTCTTCGCCACACTTAATTTCCTTCCTCGAAGATCCTTCTTGAGTTTTGAGAAGAGGAAATAGTCCTAGGGAGCTCGATCTGAGCATCAAGTTGGATGGTCGACCTCCTTGAAGCCACATTTCTTCACAACTTCCTTTGCAACATGAGCTGTGTGCCCAGGCGCGTTGTCGTGAAGAAGGCCACACCACCATTCAGTTTTATTCGCCTTTTCTCTTTGACAGAAGCATGTAGTCAGTGCAGTAGGCCAGCATAGTACTCCCCATTTACTGTGCTGTTCCTCTCCTTGAAGTCAATGAAGAGTATTTCTTCACAGTCCCAAAAGATTGTAGCCATGATCTTCTTGGTTGACTGAGTGACCTTGGCCTTTAGAGGCGGTGCTTCGCCAGGTTTACGCCAAGATTCTTTTTTGGACAAGGGATCATAGTAGAGGACAATAGTTTTATTTCCTGTAACAATGGTTTACAGAACTTCTCTCTCGTTACCACGGCAGAGCTCCGAAAATGCCTAACAACGAATGATTTGTTACTACTTTTGGATTGAGGAAAGAAGTCTAGGCACCCATATTGCACTAACCTTATTTATGTTTAAATGTTCATGAATAATTCGAAGGACTGTTGTATTGAAAGGCCCAACCTTTCTGCTTTTTCTGTAACTTTGAGCTGCCAGTCTTCCACAATTTCTCCTTCCTCAAGAGCGATGTTTTCAGGAGTGAGCACCTCCAAGGGCCGACCTGCACGCTCTTCGTCTTCAATGCGTTCTCGATCCATTCGAAAAAATTTGACCCTTAATTTATGGTAGAGTATGAGGGGGGGTAATTCCCCATATACACAGTCCAATCGCTGTTTAATTTCATATGGAGTATGTCCTTCTTTTGTGAAGAACTAATAGCTCGATACTCCATTTTCAATATGTCACAATCTTCTACACTTAGCCTTCATTATGCAACTATGTTTGAACCAAACACCGCGGAGCGGAAGTTACAGCTGCAATTATTTACTTACCAGATAAAGCATGATTCCAGATAAGGCTTTTGTGAAGGCGACAATTCTTATCGGCGAGACCGGAAACGTTTAAACCTACCCTCGTATGTAAGAACTTTATTCGCAGATATTAGTATTTCCGCTATGTCTATCATGGTTACTGTTCTATCGACCTCCGAAACCAGGGAAAGACTTTAGAATCACCCTGTACAAGCAGTGGAGATGGATGGAATTCGAAGATGCACCAGAATATGAAAGTTTGAAAAGAAGAGGAATGAAGAGGCGAGACAGTTGGTGGAAATAGGAGAACCAGTAACCTAGAGGATTTGAAGGCGGTGGTACGGTCAATAGACTGGGAAGAGAGCGACTTTTATTGAATGGTTGACTTCTGGAAGGAAGAAAAATGGACGGCCTAGATCGTGGAAATCTTGTATGGCCCAAATGATGAAACGACCTAATCTGCAGGGAGAAGACTGACAAAGTGAAAGATGGCAGCTGGCAAACAGGTTACCTGCTGTCGAGTGGAAATGCGCTCAAAAGTAAATTTCCTAATCTGTGCTTATTAGCTATTCCAATACTGTACAAATCATGGTAATTGTTGTTACATAAAATAAAGCTGTTACACGTTGTGTGCAATAAGACAAAATTACTCAAAAATAATTACCAACTATCGTTTTCAGAAGGTCTCCAATATTAGCCGGAGCAAGGAGCAATTAGGATTTTTTGTGAGCTTTGTCTCGAAGGAAAATACAGAACTGGATGATTTATTATCACAAAGTCACAAAGAGTCTTCCCGAAAGAAAAGTAAGGGGAAAAACTCAAATAAATAGCTCTTACAGGAACAAAGATAAACCTACAGGAAAGTGAATATACAGCTAAATCCATTTCTCTTTAAAATTGCAAAAACTGGTATTGAAGAAACCTACGCAACAGTGCCACACGTTTCATAGAAAATATAATGGATACTGATTCAGGTTCCACATGATCAATTGCAGAAGTCGCCATATGTTCCTTTGCTTTAGAGTTTTTTTTAAAATTCGAATTCGTACTGCTGCAGTCATGCACACTCAGGTAAACTTTAGGAATTTTCAATTCACACAACCAAATTTCAGAAACATTACCACCTGTTCTACTGATGCTGACTAACCAACAAGCTGGAAATTTCGACGTAATGTATAAGGTCACTGCTTAGAGAAGTAGGAAGGATAACGCGATATCAATAAGGTAACCTTGCGATTAGATTTCGTTCTTCCACAGCTGTGAATGTGCAAGTAAATCATTCCAAACTCAAGGTGAGCTGGGGGGGGGGTTGGTATTCGTATTGAATTCTTTGGAGAGAAATATTTTAGCTGTAAAAAGTTTAAAATCATTGCAGGAAAGTACTGGAAAAACACTGAAAATATTATTTACATGACTTTTTTGTAAAGTACTTGTTATTATGAAACCCTACATTATTCATATTTTCCGACTCTTACTACACAACAATTCCGTCAAAGGGAGACAACTTGTTTTAATTTCTTGTGATGTTTTAAGCACAATACAATGCAGGACTGCAGGGGAATGGTCCCAATTGCAGTTTGAAAGTGCATTAGGACGTCCTCTATGCTTAGCTTGCATTTAGTTTACTAAAGTTTCAGTTTGAATAAACGGAATACCTAACTAAACATACATCGAAGAAATCAGAGACTTCTACAGACAGTTTAACACTTTGAGCCATTTCTAATTATAATAGTTTCGAAATTGAACTATAAACATTACATTTTTGAGCGTAAAATAGAAATGCTGTCTTCATTATTACAAGTAAAGCGTAAAGTACAAGTACAGAGCCCTCATCTGGACGTGTGGCCGGCTTAATGGAGATTTGCTTGGCACTTAGAAGCACGGTGTTTACAAGCGGAGTTGGATTTTCCATGGCCTCTTAAATTCAAGCGAATAAACTTCTATAAGCATTCACAGTACGACAAACACAAATTTTGTGGTTACACAATGGCATTTTGTGTACAAGATCGGGTTTTCTGCACTCCAGTATATATCTTTTTGTTTTGATACATGACCATGTAAAAAATAAACATGCTTCGTCCGAAAAAAGAAATTAAACTCGTGTCAGAGAGCGAACATTAACATTATCCAACACCCAATTGCAGAAATGAACTCTATTCACATTGTCGTACGATTGCAATTCCTGAACTAGTACTTTTATAGGGTTTTAATTTTAAAGGTTTAATAGCATTCCAGGCCAATTTTTGCGAAGTTCCTTATTCCTGTGCAAACTTTTTCAGAGATTTCTTTGGATTTCGTTCTAACTTTCCCCCGATGTCGTCCAGTTTTTCCTCTGTGAGAACACGGTGCTTTGTTATCACATAGGAATCACTAATGAAGATTCTGTGTGCTACAGTATGCGGGCTCTTTGACATTATAACAGCACTAACACGGTATAATACTGAAACATGTGGACTCACAACGTTTGACTTCTGTACAATACAAAGACTGCGTAAACTGATTAGTTGGCACACGGAGAGAATGAAAATGGAGGGGGGAACCACCGGTTTGAAATAGGGAAGGCAAACCCTATTAAGCCGGCCACGCATCCAAATGAAAGCACTGTATTTACCATAACTGATAACACACGGAGATATATTACTCATGATTGAACGCAGCCTGCAGAAGATAAAAGTTTTGCATGCAGTTGCTGATCACTTAGAACACTTAACAACATCATGGGGTCCTAGATTTGAACGGAAAGAAGGTCTTACTTTTGTTCCGCTGTAATACTTATCGGACTTTCGTGGTTTTCACTGAGCAATAAACCTTTTACAGTGAATTTCAATCACTGTAAGGAACTAACTTCCTCCATTTTTCTAAAGCTAACCGGTCAGTTTACTTTCTTTTAAACTATAAGTAATAAAAATGTGAAATTCTATAAGAACACTGTTAAAGAATGAATGCGCAAATAATCATATTTCAAACATAGCTATTCAGTCAATAGATGAAATTATAATCCATTCATTAACAGACGGAGGCCTTTCGGGGGATGAACTGTGTGTGCGGCCTCTTACATCTGACGCCGTTACGTCGTATGACCTAGGCTGACCTGTATAAAGGATAATGGAGAATGTTCCTCAGATGGGAACAATTTAGCAAAGGCTATTTGCTGAAAAGGTTTGGCGAGAGGAACACCCCACACAAAGACACACCTTGCTCATAGCGGTGCTCGTAAAAAATGCTATAAACTCGCAACCTCAAGAAACCGCTTCGCCATTAAACAAAAACTGCTTATAAGACCCTGAAAGTCATTTGGAGATTCTTTAGCTGAAGCGCCTGCAAAAAGCCAGTTGGTTTGGAAACTCTAGCCGCAAAAACTCGCATAGATTTATAGCACAATTAAATAAATAAACATAATAACAGGAGAATTTCACAGGTCAAAATATTATCCGAAATAGAATGACCAACTTTCAACTAATTGTTTCAAGGTTTGCTTGCGTGAAAGAACAAATTTCGAATAATTTAAAATAGTTTATAATAGAGTGGCTCCCTTAAAACCTCTTCGTAAATTGCTATTATAAAATAAATTTCTAGCAAGATGGAAGGAATTCAATTCACGTACCAAGAAGATATGGTCAAAGCATTAATAAGCCGGATATCCATTGCTCGATTTCCGGTTATGATGGGTTAGCTAATAACTTAATGTGAAGCCTTTTGTAAGTAATGCATTTAATAATTTTAATTGCATTAAATGCAAAAGAAGTATATGTTAGGAACAGTTTTAACCTTGAATTGGAAGAACAGTAAATTTTTTTCTATACAAGTTTTCCATACACAAAATTTTTTCACACATTCAAAAGAGACCAGAATCTGGGAATGTAACAAATGAACCTGATAACCTACATTTTTTGTAAAAAATGAATAAGGAGTTCATTTTGTACCCTCCTGCCATGATCTTTAACTACAAATAGCTACCTTTATATTGTCACTAGAGGTAACCACTCTGCGAAGTTTTAAATCTATACACGGTTTAGTGCATGAACCTGATAATCCAAACATAATTCATTTGTGAGGGAAGTAAGCATTTTCTATAACCATCAAGTTTGATTTTCCTACAATTTAAAATTCCGATACCGGTGTTCATAGATATTTCTTTAACCATTTTCGAATATTTATCAACATTTACTCTGTGGATTATCGTTCTTGCACCATGTCTTAGAATTGATTTCATAATCATAAATACACCTTGTTCTAGATGAGATCGGTGTTTCTACACCACTGGCTCAAGACCTTTTGAAGGAATGGGAAGTTCCTTGGATAATGCCCGTTGATTTTATTTTTTCAATTGATGTTTGGAAATTGGCCGAATGGAGGAGGATATTTCGGCATGTTAGGCTCGCTCACGGCAGGGCGTTTGAGCCTACGCCCTTAATGATGCATGCCCGGAAGGAATGGCCGAGGGATGCACGAGCGGTCAGGATCCATTGCTGGTAACTGCGCGGACGCAGATGAAGCCCCTAATACATTTCTAGACAGAAAATCCCGATACCGTTGGAGCCCCTCCCCCCTGAGCTGTGGGAGCTGCCTCCATACCAGATACAGGATAGAAGAAACCTTTCCAAAATGCAAGGCCCCGGTGCCCAATTACGCCCTGGCACTTTGACCCTGTAAAAAATCAACGGAATGAAATGATATGCTATGAGAGAGCGGAAAATTCGTGGAAAGTAAACATTCATACCTGTATAAACCTAAATGACAAGGGAAATCGAACTCACGACCTCCTGAATGTGAGTTTCATGCATTACTGCCTGAACCACCCGGCTCAGTTTGACTAGTTTTAGTATTATTTGCAAGGAACCTTTAATTAACAATTATAAATTAATGTTTAATTATTAGGATTAAATGTAAATGTGGTATTTGCTGTTAATAATTATAAATATAAAAAAAACAAACGTTATTATTTATAAACTTCAAATATGCTTGAAATTACAAAAGCAAATTTCATAGCAATAAAAAAGTGTAAGTCTTCACATTGTTTAGTTCAAAATAGTTTTATAATGTGATTAAGCTCTTTAATTAATAAAATGATTTTCAGTAAACATAGCACATTCTAATTTGGTTTTAATGTTCATCATGTAAGAAAATTCAAGCTCGCAGAAGTTACCAATGAAGTTGCTGATAACAATACTCTGATAATGTTTTTGAAAGATGAACTGGTGACCACGTAAGCTGCTCACGAATTCTGTGTTCCCTTTCCTTTGATTTTAAATTATTATATTTCATTCAGTATACACCAATATCCCTTCTTCATGAGGTTTCGATAGTGAAGTGTTTTGTGGCCCAGGAGACGCCCGACTCGCCTAAAGGTAACGCATATTCTTCTTTTGATTCAACTCTCTTATTCGCTCTTAAAATGTGTGTTTATGTGTTTATAGGTTCCACTTCAAGCAGATTGTTGTGCATTCTTGCATATGCTTACAATTTTCTAAACGTCGCAAAATTTAAAAAGGAAGTAATTGTAATACTTTATGTTATAGCTACCATTTAACCTATTTTAATGTATTTTTTGGCTTTTAGGAAGTTATTGTTCAATTCTGAGTTTTTCTTTGCCTAATTTAATGGTACTATGAGTTAAAATTGCCATAAGGTTTGCAACATTTATGAATGTACATTTTCCCTTAGTGATCGAGGTTCCAGTAAGTTACCTTTTCTCGGGTTTTGCCTTTAAAGTAGCATTACTCTCCTCCTTTGTTAAGAAGTGAAATTAACCTCAACATAGGAATAGGGACAGGAGAAGTGTGGAAATGATCGAACTTTTAATGTTCGATCTGTGCACTCACGTTATTATCACACACTCTTTGTGTATCTTCATCACAAAATACAACTATTTAATTCTGAAGGGGTATTTTCATGACAAAAAATTATTACATTTTATGATTTTGCTACAACATTGAATGCCCTCGTATAATACTTGCTGTCCGTGTAATTTCCCTTAGCGTAATTTGTACATCAAATTGAGATTTATGTGCAACTTTTTTATAAGTTTGTCGATGTATAAATTAAAAAACATAGTCCAAAACAATACCTGGGCCACTATCAACGTCAATTGGTTCTACATGTTAGTTATCCATTTTACATTTTACTATTATCTTGGAATTTAATACATATTACAGCTTGAATTGGATGCTTTCGTTCCTTTTATCTTGTTATTTTATAAATTAAACTCTCTCCGCTGTAAATAAACCTTCTTCTGTCTTAAGCGACACACTAGTTTCAGTAAAAGTAATGTCGGTGAGGTTGGTTAAAGTAGTGGGTAAGTGTATTTGGTGTAGTTCAACTCATATAAACTGGTTAGCTTATATGTAAATTCTAGAGGTGACTAAAGACAGTTATTAACATGATTAAGAAGTTAAATGAATAAATAAACAATATCTTGATTGTTTTGTCCTGAGGTGCCACCTCACAGGAAGAAACTGTCTCTGTTGGTAATCTTGCTTTAATAACATAACCTGTTTAATAAATTAACTTATTTAAACTGTAATATTTTGGACTCCATATATATATGCTAAAGGCGGTTAGATGTACGACTTCTTATTTAATTTTTATATGGCATATTACACAATCTTATGCTTTCCTTTTTCTTTTTCTATCTTCCCAATCAATTGAATTATTTCCCTCATACTTCTTGTAGCATAAGTGTACATATCCTACAATTAAAAGGACTTGTTTTATATAGAAAACAGTAAAAAAGTGTTGTGTTTCCCAAAAAACGCACATAGGTTAATTAGCTTCATCTAGACATAACTTGCTAAGTTAGAAGAAAAGCTGTCGAGATGTTTCCTACTTCCAGGGGTGAATTAATTGGAGTATTTTCTCCAACAGGTGGAATTTATAAAAATGGCGGCAATAGCAAGGGAAGAAGGCATTTTGTATGCTCGAATTCCATGGAAGAAAAGTTGTAATATCTATTCAATGCCGCTTCTAGCAGAGTATCATAAGAATCCACAGACAGACAAGTAAATCCGTGAAATCCCTTTAAAGATACTGTATTAAAAGTAAGAAAATAAGATACTACTACCTCTTCCTGCGCCCCACTTTACCTGCACCCAATGAAGTGTACAACCTATCCGAAACAACCAATCCGTATGACACCTTGCTTGCTACCCATATGACCATCCAAACAAAAGGCAGCAAACGGCAGAAATGCAACTGACAGCAGCCTTACAGATGGGCTAGAAAACGAGCTCACTATGTTTGAAGGTATATTAATTAGTTAATTTAATAAATTAATTCATTTTATTGTGATGAAGGCGTTACCGTGTGTTATGGCATTTTACTTTTAATTTATTCTCTAAAACAACAAATAAGCGATTTACTTAAAAAACTGATGACGCACATAAAAATGCCATTTTTGAGCTGAGAGTTTTAAAACAGATAAAAAATCACCCATAACTAAAATGCATACTGAACTTATGGTCCAGTTTTTCTTTATCCTCTACGAAAAACTTCTCTTTACGTCGATAGTAACGTTACAAAATCAACAAAAGTTTTAAAACAATCCAAACATCAGAGTTTTAACTTAGCCTTTCAAAGTGACTTTACTTCTTGTTTTCAGATTATCCCTAAGAGCGTCTTTTAATAGTATTTAACATCCATTTTTACTTATGAGGCACCACAAGCGGTGAACACTGATGGTACACGAGAGAAATGATAAACTGGGAAAGTTTTTTTTTTTAAGGAAGGAAGAGTTCCAGGTACCTCCCCGGTGCGTTTAGGGTACCTCACCGGCATTTGCCATTTATGAGGACAGGGAAAATCTGAAAAAACTTCTGTCAGAGGACGGTCCTGCTGGGAATGGATCCCAGACCTCCCGCTCATGAATCCGCTCCTTAACGACCTCGACTACTCGTGGCGGTCCTTAAAAGTCCTATAGGCCAGAACCGCAATTATTTTATGTTTACAATCTCTCGTTTTAGTTGACAAATATAAAAATAAAATCTCATAAAGAATGTGTTACATTTCACTGTTAATTAACAACGTAAAACTTTAAAGCCATGTCATAAACGTATAATTTTTACTTTTACTAAGCTTGGTTTGTAACTACGTTGAAAAAAATGTTAGAAAAATTAAGAGTTGGTGTTTGTGAAATGGACTACATAGACTTTGAGGAATTATTTCATCAAATGTAATTTAGTTGCGAGATATGTGCTTTTATAACGCCATATTTCTTTTTTTATTGAGCACTGTGCTGGTTTTATCGTGGTCGCTGAGAGATTTACTAAAGCACAGATATCTTGCTATCAGCTAACCAAGTTTATTTCGTCGATGCCAAAGTTATACTTGTTGCAATGTGTAGGGTAGGATAACGGTGTGGGCGAGCGAACCAGCTCAGCTGACTTTAATCAAATTAGCAGGTGGCACTCCTCGTGCAGAACTCTGAATACTTAATTAGTTTCATTCTCAGCCACACATTGGAATATTAAATACCTCCGACGCTGTGTGGTATCCCGCAGCAGGGGAAAGTGCCACTTGTAAACAGCATGTGCCTTCAACTATTTGCTCACTGCTATATCAATACGCTATATTAAATTCTTCTCCTTTCCATCGCCTTCGCATTCTCATTCTTATTTGCTGCTTTTCCTCTTCCTTGATAACTTATCTTTTATCTTTTTGTTCTTATTCCTGTTCTTTTATTTTTTCTCCTCTTGCATTAAAAAAAAAAAAAAACAAAACAAAACAAAACAAAAAACTCCGCAAAATGCTAGAAAAAATTTTAAAAATCAGAAAACGTGGCTTTAGCAGTTAATGTTATTATATTATGCTTTAAAACAGTGGTTGTCAACCTTTTTAAATTGAGGATCCAACTTAAAACTAAATTAAATTAGCACATTCTAATAAAAAGTAAACATGTTTTTCAAAATAATTAAATTACTCAAATCGAAGCACAGGCTATAATTTTATTAAATTGTTAATATGTCTGTAAGCCATTGCCCTATTTGGAAGATTTCGCGACCCACCAAAAGCTCCATTGGGAGCCATAGGTTGAGAAACGCTGTTTTAAAAGATAAACTTTTTGTGAGCTCATAACCATTATGCCAACATTATAAACTGCGATCTGTCACAGCCACGTCATAATTAATGTTGGTGGTGGTGGTGGTGGTGGTGGTAGTAGTAGTAGTAGTAGTAGTAGTAGTAGTAGTAGTAGTAGTAGTAGTAGTAGTAGTAGTAGTAGTAGTAGTAGTAGTAGTAGTAGTAGTAGTACTAATAGTAGTATAGTTGTAGTAAGTAATAGCAGTAGTGGTAGTAGTAATAGTAGTAGTGGTAGTAATACAGTGTATTTATTTACAAAATATATGGGTAAAAATCTAGCTTATCCATGTCGCACGGGTCCTGGAACCGTACGTGCTTTCACAATACACAAGGAAATACATTAGTTACACAAAGTAATATTAAACTCTTAAGAGAAAACCGTATACATATGTACAAATAATTCCAAAAATACAGTTATTTATGTTCCCCTACTCACCTCTCCGATTGTATGCCTCTTCTGATCTGAGTGTCTCATTTTATTTAAAAAATGTACTTATTCCCTCCTCCTTCTTCCTATCTACCATCAAAGTTAGCATTCCACCGCTCTCTCCTCCCGTTAACAAACGGGGTCGGTAGATATCTCTTCCTTCGTTCTTCCGTTTCCTTCTAGTACGCCAAAATATGCTGTCAAGATTCTTTCTCCACACATATAGGGCAGAATCTCGTACACTCTCTGCTTGTTACCCTCTATGAGTGCCTGTGTCGGAACCGGAGTAACAAGTGCCTCTCTACGCGCGTGAAACTTGCAGATGAGTGCCGCGGCGTGTGAAACTGCAAACTGCTTAACTGATGACCGAGTATGTCAAGCGAAAACTGCTTCTGCATAACTGATTCTATGAACTATGTAGCTGAGTGTGAGAATTGAGTCAGGATTGCTTCTCGCCGCTTATAGAACTGATAAAAGTGAACTACGAACTGCTTGCCCCAGCCGAGTAATCTTATATATTTAATATATATTGAATTCAAATCAAGTAATTCTTGGTTTAACGACGCCAAAGAGGGTCGCACAAGCACGAGCAAGTTTTGCGCCTGTTTTTAAAAGTACAAACACACATTTTCAATTGGCTGGTTTAAGTCCACCCACAACATGTGCCATTCGCTATTTTTGAAATTTTAAAACATTTTGTTGACAATGGCTAGTTTGAAGGCTAACAGTACAACGGCCTGTCGGGTCAAAGCCCTAACGGATTTAAAAGTCCTTGAGTTTAATAAACCCGCAACCCCCTTTTAAACGTAGCATCACACCCGACCCTCGGGTTTATTGTACAGTTTTATGAACCTTCATGGCTCTCCTAGCCAGGGTAACAGAGAACAGCGGGACTTTCTCTTTTATCGACGTTCAATTAACATGTTACCGTTATTTTTTTTTTTTGAATGGTGCTTAACGCCCGTTTTTATTACTGAGGCACCACAGGCGGTTGTTAGCGTTATGCCGTATTACGCACACAATATATACATACATATAAACATATTTACATTATTAATTACAATACATAATATATTATGATAATTAGGTACATATTATATTAGATTATATTTATATTTCAGTGGAGGTGGGCCGTAATACGTGCGTCAAAGGGCATGAATAAAAAATTAGCCGTCAGTCCAACTGCAATGCCCTGAAATTAAAACCTGGGCCATACCCATAAACGACAGGAAGATGCTCCTTGTAGGCACTGGTCGGAATGGGCAACTTTGGCCATTCCATAGCAATAATAATAATAATAATAATAATAATAATAATAATAATAAAAATAATAATAATAATAATCTTCCATAATGATAAAAATGTCCAACTGCTCCACATTATTCGTCAGATTTTGCAGTTCTGCGCTTAAATCTTGATACATAGCTTATATGTACAACATCAATTTTGGACCCGAAGCTTCAACAGATTTCGATATTTTCACAATAATACTTTTGTTGTTAGGTCAGGGCATTTCACTGTTGACGAAAGGAAGCAAAGGTACTTTTTGCTCACTCAGAATCTTTTATAAAGTTTATACCATAATTTAAAAACTCTTATCGGAAAGTTCGTGGTAGTAATATTGCTTTTCATAAAAAAAAAAACAACAATATTTTGACCTCAAAGGACATGAATTTGTTGTTTACTTTAAAGGGAGTTCTTTTCCGTAGTATTTATTTAAGTTTTAAACCTTTTTCAAGCTATTTTGTTTGCTTACCGCGGCTAGTCACCTACTAACGATTGAAAACTGCAGTGTTAAATCATGAAAGTAAATTTAATTTTCCCGCTCTATTGAAAAATGATTTCTTTATTGCAATTTATTCCACCCAACCTTACATCGCCCTTTTGTCCATGTGCGCCTGATTTTTACATCCGGCGTCGTTCGAAATTATCGAACTGCAAAGTAAACCAAGATATGTATTTAATGTAAAATTATTTAACGTTAATTATTTTAAGAAAGGCAGATTATTTACAAATAAATATTATAAGATAGATAAAATTGATTATTACAAATTTTGTTTTATAGTTTTTAATAATGTTAACTTTCAACATACTATGCATATTAGTATGACTTTCGGGGAAGTTTTTCGTGCATCCCTTAAGGAAAAATGCGTGCTCCACCAGTTTAATAGCATTCCCAGAAATAGTTTGAGCAGAATACAAACACAAGCTCATCTATTTAATTAAATTTTATTTTTGGAGCAAGACATGATTTTTGATCTTCGATATGAAACGCCTGATCATTTGTAGCAACATGCTATTATAGAATTTTCAGCCCCGCATTATAGCTATTATCTCTCGAAGCTCCTCTCATAGTCAGATATTCTCTGCGAAGGCTTGGGAAACTTAATCCGGGACCTTCATAGCTGCGTAAGTTAAGACTTATCGATTAGCTGGAAACAAAACAGAAGTTTCGCTTTTCATCCATAAAGTGAGCTCGTGTTCTAACTATGCAGCAGGTGCTAGAAATTCAAGGGTTACTGTAGGTATAGGGCATCTAATGTCTTTTCAAGTTGCTTTAAACATTAATTCTATGCAAAGTGGTTCTTGGGCCCGCAAACCTCTCTCCCAGAAAGAGGAAAGAGAGGGTTGCCAGAGATGCTTCATTGTTCTTTTATTAAGAACTCTGCACCACTTCTTCGGGTACAGGAAGTGTCATTAACATTCCTTTCACTTTAGATATCACTCCTGTGGGCTTGAATAATTCGCAGAAGTCTCCCTTTACATGCAGATTATTTTCTTCAGTGGTTCCTTGCATTGTCTGTTATGCCCTTTCTCACTTCCGTAGAAATACTGATTTACGTGCATCCGTAGACTATAAGCACGAGAAGAAATGTTGTTAAAGTAGCGATGGATGCCATTTTATATCTCATGATAATTTGCTTAATGTGATAGTCGTTTTTATTTTTAAATATGCCAAGCAGAGCTCGAAAGTTCAGGCTCTTAAGTTTATTTTGGTTAAAATAGGAAGACAAAGACACCTAAAATACTGAAAAATAGGCAGTAATATAATTAAAATAGGCATTTATTAAAAGGGAAAGCAGAGAGTAATGTCATTATTAATAAAAATAGCTATTTCAGATCCTTAATACTTTCTTTATCACACAATTACAGTATTTAAGCTTACTTTTCTTGGTTACAAGCAACAACAAGATGTTTCTTCAAGGTATCAACTTTCATAGCCAGCCGCTTGTCAGAGAGAATATTTTTCATCATGGAAAAACAACGTTCTACTTCCATGAACCAGCTATTTTACGACTCATACCAATTACAAACGAAAATTCACCTTTCAGATTATCATGGAAATGTTGATCAAGACAAAGTAAAGTAGTTTTGAATAGTCCTGGCAAATTAACGAAAGATGCGCTGTGGTTTCTGGCCGAGTTCATTATGTGTTTATGCGTTTATAGGGGAACCAGGTTAGTACCTCTCTTACTTCCGTACTGAACACTTCGTAGGGACGCTTTATTGTACAGCTGTACTGTTCTCATCTTTATCACTTCAAATTATTTGTTATATTTATGCATTGATAAGTTATCCTTCCTAGAATTTCCTCTGCCTTCAAGTTTTGGCAATCATTTCGTATAATGATCAGGGGTGCTATTGGTAGCACAGTAAGCTGAAATCATAATGAAAATTTTGTTACTTTTCGTGTATATAAATATTAACTATAGTTAATAAATAAATTCAATGTTACGCAAGATAAGTGTATAACTAGTTACTATTGTGCTAATTTTGCTCTTTTCTGAAGATTGTATCGGGCAAAATTAGAATAATTTTTTTTTTAAATAGAGCAATTTGGCAATAAACTTCAATATTGCCTTCTTTTTCTTTTCATTAGCACGAAGGACCGTATTCATAATTGATACTTATAACTGAGTGTAATATTGAAATTATAAGTGAATCACTTACATCGATTTCTATTTCATAAATAAACACTTTTAAAGATGCATACCATTCAGTGATACATTTGTAGAATTTGATATTCAGGTGCAAATGTATAGTATAGATAAACCAACTGATAATGCTTTTACAAGAAAAATGCTTAAGGAAATTATTATTAGTTTTAAGACGGTAGATATTTCATTTCTTTCTTCTTCTTCTTCTTCTTCTTCTTCTTCTTCTTCTTCTTCTTCTTCTCAGAAAAACACTGGGTGGTTAAAACTGTGGGGAAAATATTCAATTCTGCAAGAAAGTGGAACTTTCTTAAAAAAAAAAAAAAAAGCCCCTGAAAACAGATGGTAGCTCACTTGTTAATAACCCTTAGAGCAATAATGTAAACGTGGATTCCTGCAGCTATTTAAATGTAGAAAGGCAGGATGTTATTGACATATGTTATTGACATAGCTGCCACATCTGAAATCTCATATAATACAGCACGATGTTGGCTGACTGGCACAAACCAGTTGCAAAGATAAATAAACAAAAATAATAAGTAAATAAGTAGTAAACATTTCACAGTATAACATTTTGAGGCTGTACTAATTTAAAGCACTGTAAATACTCGCCTATAAGGGAAGAGGCATAACACATCAGAGCAATGATCTTTTTCATAAGAGGAGATATTGGTAAACCCCTGTTGTTCACCTTGTCTGTAATTAATGACTATAAAATGTTTGCAGCATTGAAACGAAAACGCTTCCTGAGCTGCTTGTTCATCATATACTCTAAGGGAATGAATGAATAGTGTTTAACGCCCGTTTTTGCTACAGAGGCACCACAGGCGATGGACACTGATGATACATGAAATGAAATGATACATTGGGAAAGAATTTATTTTTATGGAAGGAATCGTTCCAGGCCTAAGTTTAGGTACTCTAAGGGGTTCTCCATATTCCTAATTAATAGTTTTTACTTACGAAGCTCATGTCCAGCATAAAAAATATATTCTGTAACGGCAATAGATTTTTCCATTGTTATTTCAGAAATAGCAATTAACCTATTCATAAACGAAGAGAATATCAAACAAATACACTTGGGAATTTTAACTCACTTGTTAAAATGTGTGCTTGTTTTCGCTCTCTTTATTATACGATTGTCCAGTATTCTTAGAACATGATTTATTCTTTATTTGCTTCATTATGACCCACATTGACATATTTTATACTTCGTGTATTTAAGATTTAAGATAGTCAAACTGAATAATCCATAATACAAAGTTATAAAATCACCTCTGTGGCAATCTCCTTTGGCCAGCAAACGCGGAATTCATCTTTGATAAGTGTCCGCACTTCAGAGAACGTATGCACTCAATTGTAAACAGCTTGACATGAGAGACACCTCTTACCGTAGGTGGGAAACATTTATTTATGCATATTCTTTAATTCTATACTTTTTCCCACAAAAATCGCAAAACACAGCGCTGCTCTCGAGGTCTGTACACTTAGTGAAGGGCGCCGCCATCTTGCAACTGCTGTTTCGCTATTGCAAACTTTAACTTTAACAATGGAACTAAGGTTAGCCTTAGAACAATTAAATTAATACAAAAAAGAAATAGGGTTACAGGTAATAGCGACGAAGACTAAAGTAATGATGAATGACTTGGAAATAGACAATTACAAATAGGAAACACTGAAATACATATCTCATTTTATATATCCTTGTTAGAAATACGAAACAAAAAGAATATTGCATGGCAAACATTTTGGAGTTTAAATTTCTATGGTTTTAGTATAGAGATTTTAACTTGAAGTTAAAAATAAAGCTTTAATCACCAGATTTCCTTTGCAACTCACAGACAGTGAGTTTAACAAAAAATCGGGGGAAGTTAGCAATAAGTGAAAGGGAAATGAAAGTAAAAATTTTAGGAATAGGCATAAGAGATCGCATTATGAACGATGCAGAGGAAAAGGACGAATCAAGGTGCAGAGACTACTACCAGAAGTCTTAAATGGAGATTTCAACAAATGGATTGCTAGGAGCGTACATAGAAACTTGTGACATCAACCTATAAGATAATAGACAAATTGAAGCCTAAAGATGAACACAAGAACAAAATGGTACAAACTGATTAAAAAGTAAATAAATAATTAAATTAGAGTGCTTACCTGGTTTAGGTACATTTCTTTACCGAAAGAGACCGAGTTAAAAACTTAATCCGAGCAGACAACGAATGGCTGATATTATTTGTTCACACGACATGACCTACCATATAATACACAACAGATTAGGTTTTCATGATGGGTACCGCGCATGCTGATCTCACAATACAAAATGCAAAGAATGAATCTGACATTACAGCACTTCAACCGTTAACACGATATGCTAGTCATAGGTGTTGAGAAATAAAAGTATTATTTCAAATTAGTACTCTTATTTATTCCAGTTCTATACCCATTTGTAACTTATCCTATAATACACGCTTATAAGTGTTTTCATTTCCGTTGTTGTCAGTTATTCTATTTAATATATCTCTGCTTCTGTTTCAGCGGAAATGAGTTTTCTATATATTCTTATTTTATTTTCAATATTCATATATTTTTTGTGCGTTAGGAATCATGCGATCTATGATGCTTTAGTACACTGTTACATATCTCTTCTTAAAGCTTTTATTGCTTATAATTAATGCTCCAAGATAATTAAAGCCCATAAAATAATCTATATACTTATTGTTTAGGTTATTTTTATAAATAATTGGCTATCTGGAAATAGTAATTAATTTTGTTTTCTCAACACATATTTTCATCGTTCAGTAGTTAATTGAAATTTATATAATAATTTCTCTGCTAAAATATTACATTATCAGCATAAAATATAATATAAATCTCTTCCTTTTTTAACCTACACCATTTGCTTGCCTATCTTGTTTCGTCCATTATTTTATCCATTATTTTATTTTCAAAAAGGAACTGAAGCTATCCCCTTATCTGATTCCGGTTGCCATAGACATTAAAATTAATTTTAACCTTTCTTCTCATGATATTTTCCTATTCGTTTTAATGAGTTTAACAATATTAGTTTTAATATACTTTGCATTTAATGTCTTTAATACATCCTCTCCTCTAACTATATTAAAACTTCCAATAAATATGGCACAGAAATTATAGGTTATTTTGTTTAATAGCCTTTTAGCTACTTCCTTAATGGAAAAAAAAAACCCTTTCTAACCTCCATCTGTTTGTCGAAGTCCTTGTTATTCTTTGCTCATACCAACTTGAGATATTTCTAAAAATCAAATTTGTATTTTTAGTATTGAGCTTAAGAGACTAATCTATTTAAATTTTTATGGTTTTTACACCTTTTAAAAATGTATCAGTTTTTGTACTTCTTCTTGTAATTTGGTATTTTTAAATTTCAAATAATTGTATTTTCTTAAAATTTTCTTTCCACCTTAAGACAATTTTATAATTTCGTTATTAACATTATTTACTCCAATAGCTTTCAAATCTTTTAATTATATAATCGCTTCATGAATATAAAATACACAGGCATTTACTAAACTTTCTTTCATATTTCAATCCGCGTTCGGTGTTCAGACATTATGAAGAAGATGTTGATAGAACTTAAATCTGATTTGCAATGTTCATTCGGCATGCTCAACGTTAGAAATATAAACCTAAGTGCACACTAATAGCGTTGGTGTTTACTAATGGCAACATATTGAAGTTTAGTGTGAGTTTTATCTTGGATATCGAAATGATTAATACCTTAAATACTTCTGGAGAAATATCACGGAATATATTACATTCATACCTGATATTAGTACAATATAATGAAACAATAAAGACATTAAAAATTAAGTAAAAACCGGCAAATTAGAAATACATAGAGATGACTAGAATTTCTGCTTTACATTAAATTCACTTTTCCCCAAGCTTACAACTATGTTGTAATTGCATCTGTTAATATAACACGATATATGTTAAGTACAACCTATAAATTTCAGAAACGGCCTCTAAGTTCCGTATAATGTCAAATGCAATACCATTTAGCACCAAATAACACAACAGAAATTTAACGCACTAAATTATTTCGACATGATATTATTTCGCGGACGCAAACTGCAATAAATTTTCATTCACTTATATAAACATAACACAACACTGAAACTACAACTGCATCATGGAAATAGCGCCAAAATTACTATGCTGTTCTCGTTTACACATTACATGTATACAGAGTGGAAGTAACCTAATACATTAATTCACAAAGGCTATAAATAACACTATTTAGAAGTGAAATTTTATAACTGTTATGATACAAGCAATATTAGTTGAGATAATTGCACTTTTTTTAGAAAATAAAATGCAACATTTTGAATTTGCTCTTCACTGATATGCAGTTACCAAGGTGAAAGTACAAATAATATGAGAAGAAGAAAAAAATTAGAAATAACATCAGACATTTAGATTACCACGTGAACGTTTTAATACCTTAAGTGCACTCACTTACTCTAAAATTATACTCTACTTTTATGATGTTGCCACCATATGTCATAAGAAGTATGCTATAAGCAGAAAGGATAAACTGGCTTTCTTACTCAAGACTCGCAATTAAAGCATTTAATCTGAAAGTTTCACTAACACACTGAAAAATGAGTTAATTATTTATGGTAATGGAAAATTAACTTTGTGATAGTGAATAAGTTAAAGGTGTAAATAAATTGACTCGTTCAACCACATAATATCGAATTAATAAGTACAGCATAAACAATTATTTTCTCATAGCCTTGACATTTTACGTGAAGATTTTATTTCTTTGCTAAATTTAATTTGAAAATATCTGATAGAAGTAGGTGCATCAATTAAGAAATAAAAGTTCAACAATAATTATATTTAAAACAAATAAAAATAGCAGGGTAATATTGTATTCTAATCTTTACTTTAAATTATACAAGTCACAAATAAAACTTACTCTATTTTAAAATGTTCAAATAATAAATTATAATTTACCACACTAAACAGTAAGTATACATGAACAAAGAAGAAAAAAACATTTTATTGGACTTTTATTGTAATATCTGAGAAGGAATTTTAGCAAAATTGTCGATACGCAGCTTGGTGTGAAAATAATTTGGAATATTTCATAAGGTTTTGATAGTGGGAACGGTCAACCACCATTTTCTTAAAGGCAGTGGCTAACATTAGTTTTGCATAGCACTGGCAGCTTTTGCATAGCATCGGCAGCTTTTGCATAGCATCAGCTAAAGGAGAAATGGGTTCCCACGGCCGGGCATTGTACCATGAAGCCTCGCTTTCTTAAAGAAAAGCAAAGTCAGGACATGCCTTCCTAGGCTCTTCACCTCTGTACATTACCAGCAGTGGCTACTGTGAACTGCAAACATAGAAAGGATGATGTTATAATTGGTAGACCTCTCTAGTAATTGAATTTTTTATAAAAAGACAAGACGGGTGAGCTCTCTCCCTTTATTGTCCACAACTCGCGGGTGACGGAATAAGGAGTTGAAGGTTTGGGGTCGTAGAAGCGCTCCGGTGCGTCTGCCACATTTTAGACAATTGTGTAGTATTGTTAAATATTCCGTTAAATCTTATATCTTAATGTTGATATCAAGCAATAAATACTTCGTTAAATTTAATGTCCCTCTTATTCTCGCCGGAGAGTGTGACAATATAGTTGCAGATACATTTCATTGCACCCTGTATATTCCCTGCTTAGTCCAGCTTACTCCAGGCTACTGCATATAATAAATATAAAATATTTTTAAAAAGTCGGCAACCTTTCAGGAAAAGTTATTAAAATTATTTCAACGTAACATCTCCAGTTTATCCCCTCAAATAAACGCAAAAAAATTAGTTTATGACAACATGCAGAGAGGAAAACATTG
Source organism: Metallyticus violacea (assembly GCA_030762175.1). Taxonomy (NCBI): domain Eukaryota; kingdom Metazoa; phylum Arthropoda; class Insecta; order Mantodea; family Metallyticidae; genus Metallyticus; species Metallyticus violacea. The sequence goes on from CM060840.1 coordinate 63,184,569, forward strand.
ATGAATTAACATTAGTCAATTTAAGAGTGTAACTTCCGTTTTACGACAGAATAAAACCTATTAAAATACTAATTGCTTTTTAATTTTGAGACTGCATTGAATATAAATTATAGAAACGTGGTATACTGACAGATGATGGCGTTTATAGACAGAACAACAGTTCACTAAATATTATATAATTGACCATGGACATATATTTTAAGCAAAGATGTTCAGTAACTTTATTCTGGACAAAGAGTTAAGCCTCCCTTGCTATTCTTCCGAAGTTACTTACTTGAACTTATGATGTGGTTTAATATCGGCTAAGTTCGTATGAAGGATTACAAAGCTTACAGTAACCTTAACCTTTTGATCTTGACCACACTTTAAGATACCGCAACCACAGAAATGGATAGATAATTCCTGAGCGAATGAAATTCCACAGGGATAAGGGTATGGCGTGTGATGTTAAAAAAGAAAGGCTTTTAAATATTAAAGCTGGCTTCATGAAGATTAATAGAAAACATTCTTCTTAAATACATGGTGCAATACATTTTGGCTTCTCTAAATATCTCATACTGGATAATTTAGTGGTAGTACTGACTGCACCCAAATAAATGACGACATGATGATTAACTTGCAGTGGAATCTGAACTGTATGTAATATCGAACAAATTCACTCCACCCAGTTATAAGAAGTGGGTTTCCTATCGAAGATAATCTGTACAAAATAGTACACTATCCCTTCTAGTAGAAGAACAATTATTGTTATTTCACCAAAGATAAGCGACCACTTAGAGCTATACCTTAATTTCAATTTGACTAGCTAGGGCTTCTGTGACGCTGAAGAAGAGTGGGTTCTATAGCTCGATGTAGAACTCTAATAGTAGATTATAGCTCCACGGTATAAAACTCGTTGGTATACTGCAAGCTTTTGGACATTTTTACTCATTACCCGAGAAAGATTGACGATTTCATTTGGCTGGATCCCCGTGAAGCTATAATCAATAATCAGTGCGGAGAAAGCTCCAGATCGTAAAATTTGCTTACTGGTACACAAAATATCCTGCGTGGAATGTAATGGTACCTCACTGGAAAAGCTTAATAGCCCCTGCTCTAAGAGTCCTCTTTTTAGCTACCTTTGCGAATGAATGTATACTGCCGTGAGACTCGCAGGAAACAAGTTCAGAGGTGCTGTTCTTCAGAACATGACAAAAATGAAAGAAGCAAGGCGCTGAGGTATGCCTAACTAAAGCTACAGAGTGTTCACTGAATCTGACAAACGCTCAATTAGTACTCCACGTGTCACTCTGCAGACATCAATGAGATATTCCAAATTACTGGCGTGAATTCAATGGCAATGACAATGTTTAGAGTAGTGATCGGCAAACATCGATTCATGAATCGATCTAGAGTCATGGCATGTATCCCTTGTACACGGCAACCCACGGCAACTTAATTCCCGTTTCCATCCTCAAGGGAGTGAAAGAAACCAGTGCGGTATTTACCAGTCGGTCTATTTACGTTAACAAGACCATCGACTTCTGCTACAAAAGAAAAGTTTGGCAGTGAAGAATATGAAGAATATTTCTTTATACCTTATGGAGACGATGTGAGATACTTGCTATGTTCCATAATTTTAAGGGCGTTTTCAAAAGAAATATCAGACGACATTATGAAATATACCATAAAGAACACAAAAATTAGTGTAAAGTGCAATATTGAATGTGTTTGAAACTCAATATTTACAGTTAAACAAAATGCATTGTTAAAGTATAATAATTTATTATAACAATAAAACATTATTGAATATTAAATACACGATTGAACAGTGTGTCGTTTATTTCAGGCTACATCGAGAAAGAGATTTAAAACAATTAAAAGAATCCATCAAGGAATCAGAGTTCATAATAAATCATTCAAATGATGAAATGACAAATCAGACATTACTTAGAAATTATCACGCTGCCCGGGAAATCGGCATGTCGTTGAAATTATTCACAGAAAGTGAACCTTTTAAAAACCTTTTTTGAAAGTAGCTGGAATAATATATCCGGAAAAAAATACATTATTTGAAAGACAGAGAACGTCGAGTAGCAAATTTGTAAGACGAATAACATACATACGAAAACACATTGAAAATGTCATTAAATATTCAGAAATGCGAATATTTCCACCCTGCATTTGACGAGAACACGAATAAAAATGATGTAGCTCAATTGGCAATATTCCTTCCCGGCGTGGATGAGGATCTTGGATCCCTAATAAAAGAAAACAAACGTTAAAATGGGGCGCGCGCGCGTGCGCACGCACACACACATATTACAATGAAGGAGGAATAGATACTTGTTGCAGCATGAAATCTCCTATCATTGCAGGGAGAATTTATAATTATTTTGTGAGTGTCCTTTGTTCCTTTGTTTTGAAAACTTAAATCTTCATAGGCCTATTCTCCATTTTGCTAAAGTAGATAGATTAACAGGTTAATTGGTTCTGTAACTATGCGCTGCTATTCATTTCGTTATAGTTTAGGTTTGTTATAGCTCAAAGCTATACAGGGGTGATTCAAAATGATGGACACACTTTAAATCTGCTATATTTCCTGCACTATATATTGTACTTGAATGCTGTCAAGTATATTTGATAGCAGATGTTGTAAAGTTGCGAATAATACCACTTCAGCGCTCCATTACCACACTGTAGCGTCAGTTATAATCGAAATGGCCATTATGCAAAACAAGACTTTCTGCATTCGTGAGTTCAGTAAAGAGGGTGTGCGACTGCGGTGCAGGGTGCATTTCGGCTTAAGTTTAACGTTGACTCTCCAAAGAGGAAGAGCATTTATCGTTGGAATAAATCATTTGACGAAACAGGTTCTCTGTGTCAAGATAAAAGCCCAGGCCGACCGGTACATTGGAGAACGTGGAGCGCATTCCAGCGTGCTTTGCACGTAGCCCTATGAAATCAACTCGTAGAGCGAATAATGAACTTAACACTACCGCAAACAATTGTCTGGCGTGTATAAGGCGCCGATTAGTGTACAAACCATACCTCTATAACCGATACAGGCTCTTCAATCAAACGATAAGGTAAAGCGTGTAGAATTTTGTGACCGTATGCTCCGAAACATGGAAGATGAATTATTTCTGCCTTGTGTAATTTTTAGTGATGAAGCTACGTTTAACCTAACTGGGGACAGTCAACAGGCACAATTTTCAGATATGGGGGCTAAAAAAATCCCCATGTAACAATGGAACATATGCGGACAGCCCCAAAGTTAATGTGTTTTGCGATGATCGTTTACAAAGGTTTATGGACTTTCTTTTTTGGCGAAAAGACTGAAGAAAGATATCTTAGCATGCTGAAACACTGGTTTGTTCCTCAAATGAATGAAGATTCAGGAGATTATATTTTCCAGTAGGACGGAGCTCCACTCCATCCTACTGGCATCGGAATGTTCGACGTTTTCCGAATGAATGTCTATCTCAACGATGGATAGGCCGCATGGGGAAGGAAGACTTGGCACTTCTGTTCTGGCCACCGAGATCTCCTGATCTCACAACCTGCGATTTCTACCTGTGGGGGTTCGTGAAAAATGAAGTTTAAGTACCACCTCTTCCCTCAATTTGAATGACCTAAGAAACCGTATCCAGCTGCGGTGAACTTCAGTGGCGCAAGACATTCTTCATCGAGTGTGGGATGAATTCAGCTACCGTCTAGATATTATCCGTGCTGCCGGAAGGGAGCACATTAAACATTTGTAAACCTCCATGTATGTATAATCAAATGTAATTTATAGAATTAAAATACAACATATAGTTCAGAAAATATAGCCAACTAAAAGTGTGTCCATCATTTTGAATCGCTCTGTATAACATCAAGTGAAATGAGAATGCATTGTATACTAATTTTTGTGTATGAAAACAAACATTTAATTTATATTTCTCCTCAAGTATGTGCTATACATTTTCCATGCGTCGCTGGTCCTCCCGGCTACGTTGACCCCGCTTCGGAGTGACGTTCTTTTATTACAATGCGGACCAGTATAATTTTCTCGATTCGTGTGGAATAAATTTTTCCCATCACTGGTTTAGAGGATCATCACTTTGCAAGGGCAAAACCTCAGGCGAGTACATAGGATCTTGGACATGGATTTAGAGAGATTAACTGTAGAGTAGCTACAGCACAGATTTCTTAAGACTGCGAACAAATATCCCCTCCAGGAGATTATGAGCTGTTTTGTCACCATTAACTCACTAAATAACTGCAGAATTTAAATTTAACTGAAATGCAAACGTTCACACAATTCGCTTCAATGCGACAAATGACAAGCGAAAGAGCAGCAACCAATAAAAAGAATGTTTTTGTTTATGATGTCGTTTATTGTTTCCATTGGCAATTACACATTCCGTAATATTAAAAAAAAAAAGAAAGAAAAGAAAAGAAAAAGAAAAAGAAAGAAAGAAAGAAAGAAAGAAAGAAAAAGAAGAAAATTTGAGCCGTTATTTTTAATGGCATTGATGAGTGGTTAACATGGTTATGGAAGTAACAACTCATAATTTCTGTGGACAAGGCATTCTTTCAAACAGCTTGACAATTTATACTGCGAATTTCTAAGGCTAAGTTCTTGCAAACGCACAATAATGAGTAAAACAGCATTAGCTTGCGTTACGCTTTGAACTACTATTATTGTTAAACAGTTAATTTACAATTTAAGTGATGAGCAACTGATGTTAGTTTTGGTAGCTTGTGAGCTGCGTGTTTGGTTCGTTAGAGCCAATGTCAACATATTTGAAACAATGAAACGTTACGGACGTATTTAAGAAGAGCAAAGGAAAGAGGTCTTTATTTACACAATCAGATACAATTCTGGTGTTAATTCTACTATGCTAGTGAATTTGCCTAATAACCTTAGAACTTTTTCGTTAATGTTTAAATAATCAGAATGCGGCAAAACAAACAACACTGAAACTATCGATAATTTACTGTCCAACTTTACATAACAATGAAGTATTTATTTATTTTATGTAGTATTTTGATACACTGGAACTTTCAGTTTTGTGTTTGTTTCTGCAATTATGGTTCTCATGACAAGAGAAAGTGTTTATATGGTGCATTATTTCCGGTCATATGGAGTAACACGTCAGAATGGTCCGAGTTTGCTGCACGTTAAAGAGAAGTACGAGGAGATATTCAATAAGAAGGTACCGAATAACAAAACAATATTATCTGTTGTCGGCAAGTTCCGTCGTACGGAATCAGCCCTATGTCAATGAAAGGGGACAACAGATCGCCCACAAACGAGAACCAGGGACTAATTCTCGAACAGGTGTTAAGGAGTCACCAAAGCGTAGTCTACGACGAACATCACTGACACTTGGCTTCAGTGATAGGTCTCTTCGGTGGATTTGCATACGGATTCAAGTTGCGCAGCGACTAATAAAGGGACGAGTGAGCCAGAGTGCTACCTATGACACATGAAAATCCAGATTTCTTATTCACCATATGATTTTCAGACAAAAGATACATTCACCTTGATGCTGGCTATATCAACAGACAAACAACTCAGTTTTTAGGGTTTCAACGCCTGAATATCATTATGCAGAAAGCACTTGCACGGAGCGTGAGTTATGATTTGGTACGCCGTGTCCGGTTGTGGAGCAATGGGCTCCTATTTCGTTGAGGATGCTGAAGAGAATCTGCAAACGTAAATCAAGAGCGCTACAGAGACGTCATATTGCCCCATTCGTACGGGATTTGCACCTTTTATGTCACGCTAGAAACTTACCCCTCCAAAGACAATGGATGCAACAAGATGGAGAAACAGCCCACATTGCGGAAGAATCACTTGCCCAACTGCAACGACACTTTGGAGATGGCCAGTTTCTCGTGGAACTCCATTCCCGTATCCTGCCTGCTCCCCAGATCTCACGGTCCCTGTTTCTTACATCTGGGGCACGTGGAAAGATTAAGTGTTCCGATGTAGATGACCCACCTACAAATATTCCCGAACATCGCGAGAAAATAACGTCGTTTTTTTGTGTCCTTCATCAAAATGTTCAATAATCTTCAGAAACGTTATGAACAATGTATGGCACGCGATGATCTACATTTTGAATACATTCTGTACCAACGCCATTAATTAACATTTCATGTTAATTTTTTTTGCCCCTTACTGTAGTTTAAGATTTTAATTAATTCGCGTTTAAGTTTTTCCTTATTAATCTCATTGATAAATTTGTCTATCCTTAAATGTATTGTTTTTTAAACTTCCCGCAATAATGAACAATATCTAGCATGAAATTAAAAAAAAGTATAAGAGAGAAAATTAAAAGACCAAATAGTTTGGTTATATAAAGAATGCAGAATAGTCACTGGACATTCATATATGCAGATTACGAAGGGATTTCTACCTCAGGCTTGAAAAGCTGGATAGAGCAAAATTGGTTGAAGGGGAAGAGATTACTGGGGCGAAGACTCCATTAGCAGCTAAAGTGGTTACCTAACACAAACTGGTGTCTTCCTTGCCAGACAATTGCACGACATCTCTTCATCCCCACGCTTCGATGCCCCAAGGCTAACGAACCGACCTGTTGGGGTAAAGCGATAATTTCCGTCTGGCCACCGCAGTAACCTCAAGTATCCTCTAGGGCGACTGTCACTTTTCGAAAGTATGTAGAACAGGGAGGGAGTTAACATTCATCAACGTTGAGAGCGTGAAAATTATAGATTCCTCTTTGTTCGTTTTATAGATTTAATACTGATTTTTAGATTTTCATCTTACCACTTTTATAAAAATTAAAACGTTCATTAATAAGAAGCAATTCAATTAAAACAAAGATACCAAACATTATTAGTTTATAAATGTATGCCAAAATTTTATTACAAGAAATTTCTGTTTTCAGCTTCTGATAAACAGACTACGCCATTATCTTAAATTCAAAAAATTAAAAATCAAAACATTTTAACAAAACATTTATTAACTACAAATATTTATTATAGGTTTGCAAAATTTTAAATTACTTCTAACGTACATTCAAAATGTCATTCCTCCAATTTTTAATATAAAGTACAGCTTTTAATTAACAGAAAAGAAAGTGTAAGATAGAAAGTTAATAAAAATTATGCTAACAGTATTCTTAGGCCTATCTTATTTCATTTTATCTCGCACGACATGCAGTAATATGCATTTATCAACTTATGTCAAACTATGATACATAAGCTTATCCTCTTTAACACAAAATCAATTTGAATTTTCACAGAGTACTATATCTGTAAAATATATTTACTGAATAATGTTTTTGAATGCTTTGTAGTATTTTTACAAAAGGTTTTCATGTGACTCTCTCATCTGTAGTGTTTTTTTACTATTTTGTGCTTCAATCACTTTGGCTATGCTATTTGACACCCGAATATATAGAATTATCTACCGTTGTGCATGTTGTAGACAGCAGTACGTAGGATCACCTTTGGTGATTATTGTTATTGTTGTTGTTGTTATTATTATAATTATTATTATTATTATTATTATTATTATTACATTTTCCTTTATCTAGCTCATAAATTGTCCTGAGGTTTTGTTTCATTTTCTATATAAGAAAAATAACAACTTAACATCTACCTCTAGTTGTGTTTTTTCAATCACTTTCCAATTTGGTTCATCTGCTGTTAACTGTTCTGTGAACTATTTTCCACGCAGCTTTGACCAATGCAAAGTGGACCAACCAATTCTGTTTTTTATGAAGCTTTACAGTTTTCGTATTATCTGGATTATGTTATTGTGCTTACAGCTGTTTTTAGCTGATCTAGTGGTAGTAATAATGCTTATTTATTGCATAGTATTTACAAACATTATTTGTGCATCATTCGCTTGGATCTTTATAATGTACATACTATTCATTACACTGACTCGGAGAAAAATAATTTTTACTTCAAAACAAATACATTTACAGCACTTATCACCTAAGCACAAACACTTCAATATATATGCGCAAACCACACTTTTATAAATACTTACACACATACACTGGCTTGAACGCACATTCAGACTCGAAGACTACGCCTACTCCAACAAAGCGCTTCTAATTCCGCGTACTTTGCATAGAAAAGTTGGCCAGTTATTTTCCCATGCAATCAGACCCCAACATGCTAACCTATCCCTATTCAACTTAACAAACTTAGCTCCAAGCGCAGCAAATCTCCATTGCTTAGTATCTGGGCAGTTCATTACAATGTGCTACCAGTTTTCCGTGCCTCCACAAAAGCATACATTCTCTGGCCAGCCTCTACCTGTTTATGGCTGTTACGCTCTCTTCAAACTCATCGTCCACTGCTGATGAACTGTAATGAGCTTAATATTGCCACCTGCTGGTTGGAGCACACCTTCTTTTTTAATTTGTGTTTTACTGAATCCTGATTTTGAATCAAAGCAGCAGTTCTCATTTTTTCTTGAATCCGTCTGTAAACATCTCTGTTGTATGTGGCATATTTTCGAATTTGTCGATTGTAATCCTCTCTGCTCGGGAAGAGGTGTTCAAATTGAATAGAAGGTGCCCCATTGTACCACGCGTTGCTTTGTACATTTTTGCCACTACAGCAAAAGTTATAGAAATAAGGTTTCATAGGATGTGGTTCTAAATGCCTTATTTTTTAACGTTCATGGGTCTTTATATACTTCGCAGTATTTGGTTAGTCTTTCTTTTTTTTTTTGTAATGACTCTTACTAAACTGAGGCTCCGTAGGTTAAATTGGAACAATGCCTTCTCTATACAACCGAGTCTCCATTGAATTTTGCTGTTCTGCTGAGCATGTTAATTAGTTGGAGAGAATTATATGTTATTTTCTGTACCTTTTTATAAAGTTGCAGTCCAGATAAATTCCATTGAAGATCTTCCACTTATTCAAGTCTTTTAAGACGTAGAAAATTTTTTATCTGTTTGTTGCCAATTTTCATACTTACTAAAATTGGTAGGGCCTTCAACTTCCTTTTAATAAGTTCTAAATTTTATTTCTGCTGAGTTTTCTATTTACATTAAGTGCATTTACGACAGGTAAAAGAAACGCAAGCCTAAAAGAAAAGGCCTCTGAGGAAAATTTATCGGCCGTTTCATTCCCTAAATTGATGGGACGCTAATAACCTAAGATGTTAAAGAGGATCCGTAAATAAATGAAATAAATAAGCTACTTGTACAGAAAGTTCGGAAGGCTCGTACCAGCAGGAACCCTGCGAACACCTTTCTTTATTTCTTTAGTACTTTTTGCCGAAATCGTTTGAAGTATTGCTAAACTATTAGCGAAATAATTCTTGGTTAGTTTGAAGAGATTTTAGGGCACTTCATTTCTTGCATACCAATCAGAATAATAGACCACCACGCTACGTCGAATGCGTCCTTCACGTCTAGACTTACCATAACTGCATTTTTATGTATATTTCTGCGAATAAAATTTTTAATGTTATCTGCATCCACTCTACTTTTTGAGCAGGTAAATCTAAACTGACGATTATAATTCACTAATTTATTGGAAAACGTGTGTTGCAGAACTCTGTAAATGTAACGTTTCTCGAACAGTTTTTTTTCCCAGGTGTTATTGTGGTATGATTATTTGTTTCTTTCATTATTTGGAGAAGCACTCCGTTATTAGGAACTTATTATACAGTAATGTGACTAATGATGGGAATATTACAAATACTTTGAGAAAAGTCTCACAGTAATCCCATTTTCACCCAAGGCTTTACGGGCATTAAAGTTCTTAAGCATAGTTAATATTTTTAGCTCGGTGAATATTTTGTCATCAGATATTTCTATGAGTTCCATCACTTGTTTTTTTATCCCATCCTAATCTTTGAGGATAACGTTATTTAAAATGTGCTTTAAGGTACTTTCAATGTATTTCCTATGGTTTCTCAATTATTGTCAAACTAGTTAGTAACTCAGGTTTGTCTGCTGATATTTTATATACAGTATTTCTTCTTTACTGGTGGTAGAGTATTTTTTCAAATATTTCGGTTTTTGCTGTTGTAATTGAGTGTAATAATGTCGGTTCGTTTCTTTTCTGCCAAATACTGTGTGAATTAAAGTCTCGTTGCTTTTGCTCGTTTGCGCAATACACCAGACAGTTCTGTAGTCCACCATGAAAATGTTCTACCCATTCTTAAGCTTATCTCATCTCAAAATAAAATTACGTCTTTCAATAGCAAAATCATCTCTAAAACACATTATTTTATGGTAAAGATATACATCTTGCACCATTAGGGGAAAGGTACAATTGCATATTTATTGTTGACAATTAAGTTCTTATTACTCTGCAAATGCAATGATGTGCATCATTATACTCAGTAAATTTTGTGGTTGTGATAATGCTAATCTATGATGATATGCTGCTGATAAGTTACAGCATGAACTTTTTGTTTGTTTCTGGGTTTTAAGTATTGTTTCCTAATTGCTTTTTCTGAAAAGCGTGGACAACTTTAATTATTCCCCACAAACTTTGAATTTATAATTATGATATTGATTTTTAAAATTGTTTATATATTATTATTTACATCCTTTATTTTCATTTCTGAAATGTACTATTTTTGTTATTTATAAATCCAGTGCTGAATATACTACAACTAAGTTCTAGAATTGTTCATTAATGTGAACTACCCAGTGTATACATTTCCGCATTTTAAAAGGTGGCATCTGCCAGAAATGTTTTACTATGCTTTATCAAACAAGGAGCAAAAAGTACTGCATTAAAGCCTAAAAGGCATATTTTGGGATGCCATTTGGCAATCAGGATAAACCACTGGCACTTCATGTAAGCTGCGATTACTGAAAAAAACTCTGGAAGATAAGATTATACGACTATTATATTTATATTTAGTAAACACAATGCATTACTTACTGAGAGTGAAATTGATGATATATTCAGGATGGTATAGGGGGGGGGGGAATAAAACCAAGTAGTTCGCTATTCCAAGAATTTGGCGACTTCTCAAGCAACTGTTACTTATGTATAGTGGGCCCAACTGAGCATCGGACGGGCAAGAATGCGGCATTTGCCATCTATCCAAATATTCCACATTTATCGCCACAGTGCCATATGGTCTGAAAACAGCGGTAAGTCGTAGTGTTAGGAAGATATTGGTTTTAAGAAATGTGTGTTTCATGAGAACCAATACTACAGCAATCTCAATGATTTGATCAAAGAATTTGGTCCAGCAGAGCTATTGATATTTAGACTGATGCAAGTGTGTAGCATCTCAGAGAAACTATCACCAAATTTCTCCGGCTTCTTCATCCTTAAAGCTCAACTCTGTTCCTCCTGTAACCTATGAGCGATACCTTTCGTTGAACGCTCATCCAGGAGCCTTAAAACTGTTCTGCTCAGTAACGGGAACAAGCATCCCTCATCCCTGGTTCATCCAGTGCATCTCAAAGAGGGTTATGACAGGATCAAAAATTTGCAGAAAGCCTTGAAATGTGATGAGAGTGAATGGGAGATTATCTAAGACTTCAAAATGGTAGGAAAATAGGTATGCATGGGGCATTCATAAATTTCTCTGTTAATCTTTGCCTTTGGGAAGCAGGGACGCCAAGGCACTTACCACAGGCAGGACTGGTCATAGATGAGTGAGTGTCAAGTAGAACACATACTTATACCTCCAGAAGGTTCTAATAGCTCCACCACACATGTAACTGGGGCTATAAACATTCATTTAAGCTAATAATAAGTAATTGGTAGCTTTCAGGTACCTTTATGGTTTTTTCTCAGCTATCTGAGTCAAAGAACAAAGCCGGTGTCGGACCACAGATTTAGGATATTATGAACAGCAAGAAATTTCCAAAGATGCTCCCTAAGAAGGAGAAAGCAACATAGCATAACTTTCTTACAGTAATTTGGGAAATTATAAGGCCAAAAACTATTCAAAGTTGTTGACACTCTGGGCTGCAGGATGTCCGCCATAGTTCATATTCTTGGACAATAATAGGAGAATATGAGAGCATATTTGGAGAAGCAAGGTAAGCGTTTCCATCAGGATAAACGAACTTTGAACCCCTCTATCGAGAGCGTTCTAATGAGAAAATTATGGAAGACTATATTTAGTAGCTAATTCGTGAAAGTACGATAATATACTGTATAAATGTAAGTTTTGAAAAATGACCTATTTCTAATGCATTGATGATTTTTTAAATACTTCAATCGCCTATTTTAATGTCAAATTGAGTAAATTTAAAAATATCATTGTCCTGATTACAAAATCAAAGTATGGGCATCATCTACACTTTTTAAGCAGAAACTGTCATCACCCAAGTACAAAGTTCAGGTTTCACAGTAGTGTTATTAAAAACCAATTTCTTTCGAATAAGACATGCAGTCATTTTAACACACAGTTTAACCCTTTTCGCTTTATTATTAATATTCTCTGAAAATTGTAATTAATTCAATTTCCCAATCTTCCGGCATTTTACGTCGGTGATCCGAGTTCCACACCTCAAATTACTTGTATTTGGTGTTGTTCATTAACATCCTGTATGTGACCCAGAGTTATGATATTAAGCCTAATGAAGTATTTTCTACGTGACACGTAAAATATGTAGAAAACTTAAAATACGGAAAAACCAAAATAATAAAGGAAACCGTGGTTTTTGTGATGATGTAGTTATATGTATCATAATACATAAAACAATTTAAAACACACTTTTCCACACCATAATTTATAATAATGATAGTTTGTAGGTATCGCGGTTTAGGTACTTGCGTGTTATGTTCTACGTTTTAACCTTCACGTTCACACAGGAAAATGTTTCTTTTTGATGAGGTATTCGGTGGCTGCGGGTGGGTCTTTAAAGGTCAGTTCGTAGAACCCAGCAGTCAGCATCCCACGGTATGGCGAAAGAGACGATAGAAACAACCAAAACAGAACAGTCGTGGCCTTTGACATCAATACGCCGGCCAAACTGGCGGCATAGCACATCACAAAGGTAGAAACCTAACGCGGGTGCAGTCGGCGCGGATATGCTTAAATTCTTTGTGGAAATTAAGCGACAAAACAGTGATAGCAAATATGCTTATAGCGTATGGCCGGTATCTGGGATGATAGAAAATCAAAATGCTCTGCTCCACTTTGCTTCATCTACAAAGGAACACATTTTCCGCTATAGATCAAAAGCAATATGATTGGCGCGGAAGAATTAAAACGCTAGTCGGTATCCATTTCAAAATTTGCTGCCTGTGTGCCCTGTCGCACACACAATCAGTCTGTTAATAACTGCAGATGTTCTCTCAATATGTTATTATTTTAAGCCTTGGCTCCCGTTGTAAGTTTAAACAATTCATTTCCTATTAGAGTAGCCTACCTCGACAATAGTTACCCAGAATCGGGGTGTTGAACCTCTTCATGGCACGTACGAGGTATTTGGATTTATTCCAATTAAAGTTCAGCATAATGAGTAACTGTACAAAATACAGCAAGGGAACACTTGAAAGTTCGCAAAAAAGTTTGCATCCGAACTTCTGCCAAAGCTCGTGAACTACAGCTATAGCCGTCATAGGAGAGTTCCAGCTCCACCTTACATCGACCAGACTGGGAAATGTCCATAGACATAGACGGTTCTCTAGCTCCAGCTGCAAGCCGAAGCTCCAGTTCCTGTTCATTCATATCCACAGTGTCGTCTAGGAATCTCTCATTCTTATCTCATGAAGACAGTATTGGCCTTGACTCCCTTACCACTTTAAATTCTAAACTTTCCATGTTAAACAACAGATAACAAATGTTTGTGACAGAATGAAGTCTCCGCAAAGCAGGATACCATTCGAGTTCTCCACAGCTTTCTGTGTCTATAATATTCCAATCAATGCGCTAGATTCACAAGAAGCAAGAGTGATACATGGGTTACATATTCGCTACACATAGCCACCTTGTCTGTTCAAGCAAGTGTACTAGACGCTACAATGTTTGGGATATCCTGAGCGAAGAACGTCCGGGATAGACTGCGGAACCAATCTTAAAAGAAATGGAGTCCCTTCTCTTGGTAACGCAGCAGATGTTCCATGCAAGGACTCTTTTGCCGAGCCTTCTGTTACTCAGAAAGATGCTTGACCCTGCAAACCTTGCGGTATCCCAACCGTCATGGAGGATGGTGTGAACATTTCCCTTTCTCAATGACAATGTTTCTGCAATCTATCGGGTGGTGATTTGCCAATTCTCCGTTACAAGGTTGTCTAAGGCTGCAATTGATTCCTCCGTGATGATTACATGAGCTTGACCAGGTGTAGGCATGTTATCAGTATGCACACGTTTCTCGTGAAATTCACCACACCATCTGAACACTGTGCTGTGTGGCAGACATGATTCACAAATACATTGTTCATATCACGACGATACATTTCTACTTCCACCTTCCACATTTAAACTGGTCCGTTTTTGACGAATCCCTGTTATGAACTCTTTCAGTTCAACATGCTTCTGCATATGTAAACAATACACTGCGCCGTCAGATCATACCAGTATGCGTTCTTACATACAACGCCACCTCCAGAGCACTCTCAAAGCTTTGCGTAGTTAAGCTACAACGCTACGAAAAGTCTTAGTTTCATTTGGACGACCCTTATATTTGCAGTACTATATAGGGACGGATAGCATAATTATAATGCAGCTGTGAACCTTTTCCAACAGATAACGTTAACACGTTAAACTCAGCATTTGCAAACCTAAACATCTGTTGTCGTTTTTATACATGAATGTGCTCCACAAGTAAACTTGTGAACACAACTGCATTATTGAGTTATAAGAACATTTATCACTGTGTTACAAGAGCATATTTGTGTATCAATTTTGTAACCTGTTTTGAAGGATTTTAAGCGGAAACCTAAAATTTACAAAACAAGCCTATTGTTGTGCTTTACAAAGTTCTATTCTAATCAGAGTAATTGGTGCTACATTTCAGGAATAAAAGACTTAGTGTGTATGGAAGCCTTCCTTAAGCTTTCTTCAGCAATGTATTCATGTTAGTATAATGATGACTCTTCTTGTCCCGTTATTAAAACGTAAGCCGATTGGCTGACAGGCGCTTTCAGTTTAACGAACTTCCGGAGTGAGCTCTCTCCTGTAGGCTGAATTTGCTTACTTACTTCTATACTTTCTTCTGGCAGCAAGCAACCGAGGAGTTCCAGTTTCCGGTTTCCGACGATTTCGGCCTATTATTTAGAAATGTTATAGAACTTCACGCGTGTAAGTGGTGACCCAAATTAATTTACAGAAAGACTGCATTTTTTATTGAGTTGTTAAATGTATTAAATATTTTCTAGGGCTATTTTCTGGGTTTTCCTAATTATATTTTCTGGGCGTTAAAGTTGCGTGTATCATATTTTATTATTGATGACCAATATTGTTTAAAAATATTTTCATTTTAATATTATCCTGTCATACTTTTGTACAGGGATAAGTCATAAGTAATGAAAACTATTTTTTTTTCTCGCGAATAAAGGTCAAGACGAAAAACATAGATATAAGATTGAAAGCACTGCCGAATGGTACCACCAACAGAAGGCTGGATGTAGGCGGCCCTCGTAGGGAGGAAGCAAAACACAGACAATCAGACAATATTGGTTTATTGTGGCATGAGGAAAAGTTACGCAAACTAGTTACACAGGGTTGTAAATCGGTCACAGAATGGGTCTTCCAGGAAATCCACGGTACTTAGCAGCCTTCGAAGTACACATCCATGGTTCGTTGCCAGCTATGGGGAATACGTTGAATTCTACCTGTTGGCTAATGTGAGCCACCTCGAAACGCTGTCAAAATGTCCCCTTTGTTAGAAAAACGATTCCCACACAACGGATGCTTCACTTTGGGGATGAACTCATAATTACAGGGATTGAGATCGGGCTAATATAACGGGTGTGGAAGAATTCCCATATTTACCGCTGTAAAACACAATTCACACTGTCGGCTTTGTGGTGTTGCGTTATCCTGGAGAATAATGGCTTTGTTCAAAAGTTCTGGCCGTTTGGTGCGCACGGCACGGCGAAATTGCGACATTAAAAAGACCTGTATGACTTTTGTTAATGCAGGAGTTTAGCGAAACTTACGTTTGCGTGGTGATTCAGGGTTACGCTATTCATCAGACTGTCACTTGAGTTTAGCTTCATACGCCCTTACCCAAGTTTCAGCAATTGCAATGATGCCATTCAACATGCCATCCCTTTTTCATGAAATCTCACTAGATCTCACCCGATTTGTTTCGTAGCAAGTCCACTTCTGTACTTCACTTAAATAATGTGGACTCATTTTACACACATTTTCCGCGTGTTCAGGCCCTCCCGTAAAATGCGGTGCACTATTTTGCCGGAATTCTTGTTTGTTCTTCTAATTCCACATGCATCCACTGTCTATCGTCGAGTAAGTACAGTTCTATCACCATCACCCGTACGTTTGAAGGCCTCTGTCTATCTCGCCAATGTTCGATAAAGCAGGACAAGCGCATCTAGTGCTTCCCGTAGCTCTGAGTGACATTCTTGTACATTCCTGCTGCGGAGAAATGCTATTTTCAGTTACCACGTTGTTCACTCTTCGTGACCTTCATTCCTGATCAATGTCACTCACCTACTGAACTTCGGGGCTTGCTGAGACATGCAATTCTGCTCATGTACACCATTTATTGGCTTCAATCGAAAGTACATTCTATACACTTTCAACCGTATATCTTTTTTCGTGTTGTCCCTTATTCACGAGGAAAAAAAATAAATAGTTGCGATGACTTAAGACTTATTCTTCGTATAAAATTTTTTTTAAATCTTGTTTGGTGCGAAACGTATGTTTAATGTTATAATTCACTTAGGTATGCAACTGTGTTTATTGTGCGAGATTTTTATAGTTAATAAATTATAATAAATGAAAATGGAATATTTACATATTTTTAAATATTGTTATCCAGGTTTCCTTGAGGGCTTTAAATTTTCCTTTGCATTATAGTTACATCTAATAAATTACAACATTTATCTTTACCCAAAACATGACATGGCTAAGTAGTTAAAACTGTTTGGCTACCAACGAGGCGATCCGGGTTCTATATCCAAGTGGCTGTAAGAGGGATTTGTGGTGGGCGAAGCGGCGCATTCAGCAGGTTTTCTCCGGGTACTCTGGTTTTCCCTGCCATTCATTTCGCCATTGCTCCATCATTATAGAAAGCAACTGGAAGTTACTGCAATATCCATTTGTAACAAAGGTGCCAACAGAACACGAGATGCAAAGTTCCAGTGAAGGATATACCATGGGGCAGAAAGAATACTGTAAATGAAAATGTTATACATATAATATAATTGACATTAATCTTTAATATTTACAATATCTCCTAAAATAAGTCCGAAATATGAACTGCAGCATTTATTTTAAAGTATTTCATCTCTTTTATAGTCTGCGTTGCGACCTTCTCCTTGGTCTAGCGGTTACTGTTGCTTACTACTTATCGAGAAGACCCGGGTTCAATTGCCGGTACCTGATTAAATTTTTTATAAGTAAGGAAGGTATAAAATGGATTCCTTACAGCTTTTTGATGACAATTGGTGAGTTACTGATGGGGAGCTAACGTCTCCTTGCTAGCGGTCTACGGGGTGCGATACGCTGATAACACATTTTCCTGCAATAGTGCACTGTCAATGAAGTTGCAATACGAAGATGACGCAGTGGTGATGTGTTAACCTTCATAGTTTGCCGTGCCCAAAGATAAGATAAGTATGCTGTGCAAGGAGAGTTGATGTACAACAGAATTCAAAGACTGAGAAATATTTGTATGTGTATATACCTATATTAATACATTGTAATTTATTACACATTTTGTAATAGCCTTTCATCATCACGGACTAAACATTACGTCTCCAGAATAATAAACCTATCTGATCTAGACATCTTATCAGCTTTTTAAATGTTTCTATACGGGTTTTCTAATATTTTATTGATAGGCAATACGATTCATTCATTAAATGTGAAAGTATCCCTTTTAATGCTTTACTGGATGAATGGTAAACACCATTTTGGTTTTCAGATATTTTAGTTCAACACTTTTATAGTGTTTCTCGTAACGGCATTAACAGTCATTCATTTGGCAGCCTTAACCTTATAGGGTGGTTTTAAGGAGTGCAGGTAAGGGGATGGGACGAGGGTTATCACAGTTTTCTTAAAATTCAGTTTTGTGAAGATGAGAAAGTTAAACTATGTTACTCTTTGAAAGGGTTATTAGGCTCAAATTTCATTAAAATTGAAGTGGGAATTACCCAATAGTGAGTGTGACTGCAAACTGTCAAAATAATTGCCGGACGATAAAACGGGTAAGAAAACGAGTAACAATTCATAACTTAGACCAAAAAAACGCTTTTACCTCACAGTACAATAGAAAAAGTCTGTCAAGCAGGAGCTGTGTAAACCAAGTGAATTTCTCAGCAACTTCAATTATGCCTTTATTAATTAATTAACTGAAATAACTTATAGAAGCACGAAAGAGTAATCACATTTTACAATAATAACAATAATTATAATTATTATTATTATTATTATTATTATTATTATTGAGATTAAGTTCGAAAATTAATGGTAGACTATTAATTAAATGAAATATATGACTACTAATAGACAAAGCTACACTGTATGGGTATTTTGAAACATTTTTAAATGTAACCATGTTTATGAACCGAGCTCTTGATATCATCTTAACATTTATTTAAATAGAGAGAAATAATATAAAGTTTTGTCTTACAATGTGCATTTAAGAAGATGTTCACATGTTTTAATAAAACAAAAACATGTTACTATTCAGAAACAATTACAATGTACTAAACAAATATACACAATCAACAATATACAATCGAAAGTTCCATCGATTTTCATTGGCTTTGAAATTTAATTTATCGATTTTAATTGTTTTTGAAATTTAATTTAAGTGCTATTGTAGTATAAACACGTAACACGCAAACTTTTTCTGAAGATTATTAGAGAGCACTCTTACATACAAATATAATTCTCATACATAGTTGCTATCTATAAACGAACTTTTTTATATATAAAATATATTCAACTTTATAAATACAGTTTATATGCTGAATTAATTTGTCCTTTTATTGCAAAACTAGAGAGAAAATAAAACGCAAGAGCGCTTTTTAAATTTCAGTTTTCAAGTATACACCCACTCCTAATGGTCCGATTGCCCTAATTTTCGTAAACTACTTTCATCAAATTATTATAAAGAAATATACCGAGTTTAATTGAGAAAAAACAAAAATTTTGGCCGCTAGAGCGTTAAAGGATATGTGTGTGTGTGTGTGTGTGTGTGTGTGTGTGTGTGTGTGTGTGTGTGTGTGTGTGTGTGTGCATCCATTGTCATTTTCGGTGCCTGATAGGATCGAGGAGATTTAAAAAAACTTTTTCAAAAATAGTTTCATGGGGACAACCGCATCCTTCGGAATTCACTAAAAACTATGTATGACATCTACTTAAGTGTATTATCTGTAACAAGCTTCAATATGACATTAGGTACTATCCCAAAGTTTATAAAATGTGGATTGAAAGTAAAAAATGCATCATAAATAAATAAATAAGCAGCACAATCTATCATCAGCAAATGTCTTGCTTGGGAAAATACCTTCCAAAACTGAACATTTGAAGGTAAATACTTAATATTAAATTCTATCATTCTATATGTAAGAATTAAAACAAAGTGAAAACATGTTTATCTTTAATTATTTAATTATAAAATTATTAACGTAGCCCACTTTGGCTACATACAACATTTCTGTTTATTTATTTTTATTTTATTTACTAACATGTAATAAGCGAGACAAGAATGCATTCTTTTCTGAGACATGATTTCTTCTTTTTTCACTATATTTCTTCCGCATACACCGTATATAACTGTTTACGTGAGAAACAGAATCAAA
Organism: Metallyticus violacea; assembly: GCA_030762175.1. Classification (NCBI taxonomy): domain Eukaryota; kingdom Metazoa; phylum Arthropoda; class Insecta; order Mantodea; family Metallyticidae; genus Metallyticus; species Metallyticus violacea. Next base: position 63,204,462 of record CM060840.1, read on the forward strand.
AATCTGATAATCTGCATACTCTGCATATATATACATCAACTGATGAGTCTCATATCTGCTAATTACAATAATAATACATTAAATATTACTCAGAAAGATATCACGATCTAATAATTAAACTTCAACTAGACGACGCCGGATGACTGTACATTACTCAAGAGAAACTGATATGACACAGCATTTGCTTCTCACGACCAATAAAACAAACCACAATCCAATTTCAGTAATTGGAGGGGATACAGAGGATAAATTGGTTTAATCTGCTTTCATGGAATCCAACAGGTCTACACAGCAGTAGCAGAGTACTAACTCTTCCAGAGCCTCATCTCAGGGAAGGGGAGAACAGAGCGATTTGGGAATTTAGGTTAATGTTGACGCCAACTTCTGAAGTTACTATGTTTCTTGGCGCAATTACTGTGCAACTGTGTACATAGCAATCAATTTAGATATAGCACATCCATATATCACAAGTTCTTGGAGAAAATACAGATCCGCAAATAACGCGGTGCAATTTTATGAAAACTGACTCAAATTTAGTGGTCTAACAGAGCACTAATCAGCTGAAACGAAAACTTCTAATGATCTAAAGCGCTCCACTGCAGTAATATACATACAGATCCACACCCTGTGTGATCAAGTGGTGATTTTTCTATAAGAGAAATGCGCTATTCGTAAAGGTGCGTAAACACATTTTCTATTACTGTTCTGATGTTAGTGGACAAATTGGCTAGTGCGAAAGTCACTATATAGGTTTATCATATTCTTGATTTTTCCACAAGAAAATTTCATAGTTACAGTAGTGCAATCCTTTTTATCCCGAATTCAAATATATTATTAGAATATTTTTATCAGGAAAAGATTTGATGAGAGTCATTTTTTTCTAAAGTTATTATTGTCTAACACCTATCCATTATTTGAATTAACTCGCTGCAATATATTCTCCTGCAAATGCCATACAGTATTAATACCTCCAAATTTAGGAAAAGTATTGAAATAAAAGCTCCCAGGCCAATGATAAAGAAGAAGAAATTTCAAACGCAATGCTGTTAAATTTATCAATAAATTCACTTCTTTAAGAATTTACATTTAATTATAAAATGAAGTGATGCACATTAAAACTATGATTTCAGTGAGCAACGTATTAAACTATGTTCCTTTATTTAGCATATTTAAATAAAGGCAAAATAGACAACGCAAAACAATACCTCACCTAGAAAGTTTCCGAAAATTTGCCTTGATCCAAAAGCCAAAAGGAAAATTTTTTCTCCTACTTTTACCAAACCATTACCCAAATTGAAAAAGTAAACCAAAGGACTTTTTATGGATTCATCTATAATGAAAAGAAGATTCCTCATTTAATTATTAAAACAAACCAAAAAATCCATAACTACACTATTTCACAAAAGAATACTTCTTGAGTAAACGAATACCTGGGTCACTGGTGTTAAGTGTAAGAGTTGGTCACTGCCCTAGCCCCCCCCCAAATAGAGGTAAAAATATAAAACATGATGCAATTCACACACAGCGCATTGAAAGGCTAAAAAAGTGTTCACAAGCCTGTCGATTAACAATTCACTAATGCCTCTGAATAGAGATTGAAAGAAAAAATAACGTTACGTGTCGTAAACAATGAGGAATCATACTATGTATTTTAACCAATGAGTTGTAATCGTAGTTTTTAGGCATTAGGAATCATAAAAAGTATGAAAGAAAGAACAGTTAAAAGAAAATTTTTCGGACAGAAAAATTAGTCAAATATCACTTTAGTGTTTCCTAAACAAATATATGTACCTCTTCTTCATACTAAACTGAGCCTTATAATTTTTTTTGTTACAGCAATTGATAAAACTCATTAAAATTTCATTTTAGATCTAAATTTTAAAGTTGTCAATGCAAAACAAAGGGAAGGATTGTTTATAGGGCAACAAATAAATTGATGACATTTTACAGAACTGATATCTCCATTATAAAAAGCAGTGTGGCTATTTATTAAAATACGTTGTAGTTTCTTGGAAACCATAAAGCAGAAAAATATAAGTTACCTTGTGAATTCATACAAAGCTGTAGAATGTAACATTTTTAAAACTTCATCTCTTGACTCCCATTTAGACTTCTTTTCAGATAATCTTGGATAGGTATAAAATTAATATGACGAGAAGAGTTCTAATGGGAAAGAGGTAACAAGGAAAATTATGCTGGCGGATTAATACCGACCATTAAGAGACACGATTCTAAGGAAAAATGCAGAAAACCATTTTATTCACATACATTAGTTTGTTACTGATTTGCGGAGTTTCGTCGGAGAGCACCAGTAATCACACAAGTTGATGACAGAGAACTCCACGAACGTTTATCGCAGCAAGTGCAAAGACCTTCAGGTAAGGGCTTTTCTTCCCGGTGAACTCTAATTAGAAATTGTCCACATCATCATAGCTTAAAACTGGATACAGCACAATGACTAGAAATCAAAGAGGAAGACTTCGCAAGTGACAACCTCTCTATGAAGGATAAGCGATGCCGCCAAATGTTTGCAAATTCTTCGCTACAAGTAATAACAATGTACCTATTCTTCTTGGGGTATTATAAACTCGGTCAACCAACTGAAAAATTTTTAGAGTACCAGAAAGAAGCCCAAAGCCTGAACTACAATATTTTTTATTCACTGTGTTACTCAATATATTCCGTAGTTACTGAAAACCATCTTCAACAATACAACTTATGAACCATATGCACAGCTCAGATGGCTCACCCTCGCCTTCTCTATTTCCAAAGGAAACTCCGAGAAACTATCGTTTCGGGCGTTTCGAAAAGGTCATTGATCCTATGAAGGAACTCAGTGAGTCTATATTCTTTATTGGTTCTGAGGATGCAGCTTTCAATTGACTACTTTTACTTCTAAATTTAATAGAGTGGGTGATTCACGGTCTTTGGACTAATAGCATCCGGAAAATTAAAAATCATTAAACATGCCGTAATATTTAAATGTATAAATAAACAATCTCAGAGATATTGCTACACTAATAGCAATGAAACATGGCTATCGCAAAGACTTCGATTTATATTTACTTTGTCGTTTGCCTGTTCAATGCAAATTAGTGATTTCTCGTGCTGTTTGTTTTTGTTAATTAAATATAATATTAAAGTTTTACATGATATAAAATAAGTAACAGCTCTAAAATAGAAAAAAATTAGAAAATAAAAAATAATGATAATAGTAATGCTAAAATTTAAATGTGGACAAACCTTACTGTCTACCAGCATACCAATGTCTTCATTAATATGTTTCCTGCAGGATAGTGACTTGGAAATTGTGTACGTATAAACACAAATATAACATACTTTATACATATTTTCGGTTATACATAGGGTATAAATAGAAAATGAAACAGTTGCATTTTAATTTTCATTAGATCTAATTACTAGCAAATATTGAGAATTGTGTATAAAATGTAGTAAAATATATAATTAAATAAGTAATGATGTAATTTATAAGCATAGAGCAACATCAATGCTATAGAGTAATGTTTATGTATTGTAAGGACATTGTCAATGCATTATTGCGGGATATTGTTTAGTTTGACGGTTTAAGAGGGGAAATCAGAGTCCTAATAGCATATGGGTAAAGGGTAGAGAGAGGAAATAGGGGGGAGTACGTGACTTGGAGTGAGGAAAGTGAAGTGCTAGGAGAAACATGTGCTACACATCCGCTTCCGGGGAACGTTAGAATAAAGAATAGGATGATGATTATGTAAGTGGTAGTTTAAAATGTGCTATATTTTTGAAAATATAAAATACGACAGTATATCATAACTCTTAATAAGAATTATTTGTGATTTTGATCCCAGAATCTTCCTCTTTGGTACGATGTTGTTGATTTAAAAGGATTTAAGTGGGAAGGGACTTGGAATCGCATATCCCCCAACCAGATTGTTGAGCAGTTTTATAAGATTTAGGGGTTTAGATTAATCTGAGGAGCGATTATATTATATGAAAAAAATGTGCAATTTACAATAACGAATTAGCCAATTACATAAAAACCTGGGTTCTAACAATTATAAATATAAAATATTGGCTAATTTCACTCACATTCGTCCTCAATATAATATTTATACCTATCATTATTCCAAAGTGCTCTAGAAACATTACTTACATTTATTATTAACCATAATTTGATATTTCAAATGCTGCACAAATTTTACTTTCACAATTTTCATAATATTTTCTGAATATCTGAAATACTGTTTCCTGTATACATGCATAATATTGCACAAATGCTATAAATTTATATACACATAGACAAAATAATGCCAAAATTCAGTTTCTTAATAAATTATTAATGGAATTAAACAAGAGTTGAAGTAAAACACTTTTTTTCTTTCATTGCACAGTGAACTATGTAAAAAGTATAAATGAAGCCGAATCAAGAGTTAATACATTTACCGAATGTTCTTGCACTGAATGAAACGCATGATCCAATATTAAGGCTGAGCGACTAACCTTATAAAAACCCTAGAGATAATTAAAGAAAGAAATATTTATAGAACGAAAAAGAACCAGAGTAGAGATGGTTAAACTCTCTAAATAAATCTAACAACAAAGGACTAAAAGAAAATGTAGGAAACAATCTTGATACTTGAGAGACGATAACAGCGCCATTGAACTAAGTAGGATTAAAGTCCGCGTGGGTTATAGCAATGAACTGTCAGATGTTATGAGGAAGAAAACCGCAGGAGGCAAGAGATCTAGAAGTATTAAAATAAAAACCTCAAAGTTTCCTACTAAGTTAAATACGAATGGGAAAGGAATTATAAATGACTACAAAAGGGAAGGTTAAAAAACCTTCTTCCGTCAAGTACAGGTTGAAAGTTAGCATGACAGTAACGCTCAAATTCACATTCTGTAACTATTCAAGCAAGGTTCTGTGTATACATTTATAATAATAAAATTGGTATTTTATGTTATTAGAAAATTATAGGTAACAGGTCTTTACATTTGCACGGTCCTCCTTTAAATGGTAGTGCCTTTCATAATACAAAAGTATATAAATTATACCTCCATTGCTTAACGCAGTTTAGTTAATACTAATAATGATAAAAATAATAATAATAATAATCCCAATATTAGCTTAATATAAACATTCAAGACCTCCAAGCTAGCAGAATAAGTGAGTACAATAACAGTAGCTGCATTGTTTTTATTCAGTTTCATTTTCCCATCCCCTCGCCCAGGTTTTCAGCCTTTTCAGACCTGAGCTGTCTCCTCTTCGATATGAATTTGTCTACTTACTTGCTTACCAGCAGAGCCCAGGATGCCCCTTGCCCTCTGTTCGAGTCAGTAAAGAAAGGTACTTTCCCTGTACGCCTCATTGCTGCTAAGTTCTTTAAAATGTGCGACCATGACTCTTCCTCCATACTAAAAACAAATTCTTACTCCATTTTCATTCCGGCATGTTCCAAGCCTAAATCACGCAAGTCTATGTTCTGAGCCTGGCCCCTGTTTTGATGTACAGCTTTTTAAATCCGTTTGTACTTCCAAAGAAATCTCCCCACATTGCGCGATCATATGCTACTTGTCTATACTTTTCATGCTGTTTCTGACCTTCCCCCCATACAGTTTTCGTGTTTGCTTGACCCGCTATGCAAGTATTGCACAACCCGATGTTTCTAACCTCTTTCTCACTTTGATGGTCCATATCTTATTACTTCCTCCAAATCTAAGTTGTTCTTTGAAGCAGATTGTTGTAATTAAAGCTTGATCTGAACTTCATAAGTAGCTCAGGTCTTTGTCACATAGCGGAGCAATTGCTAGAGCAACCTCTTAAGTGAACACTGCAACTAAGTAAGAAAAGATCTAAGTTTAAAAATAATCAAGATAAGGTAAACATAAACATCTCAGCGCTATTAGTTCTTGCTGGAAGAACTACCCTATTAAGTGAAGGAGGAGTGACACATTTGGTTAATTGGAATCAACGATACAAAGGGCTTTACGAAGATCAGAAAAGGAATAGGTTCTAACAACATATCAGTTTTGGCGGTTTCCCAACTCTAATTATTAATTGGTTAGGAAACCACTAACATGCATTTTCTAGTATTAGTATCTTGCGATCAGTGATGCTTTACCCCACGGCGCGGGGTTTTTGCTATGAACGAGGCCCCACTTTTGTCTGCATCAGAAGGGGTTACTAGCCTGCTTGTTTACTTATTGACCTTGCTGACTGTCGCAGTCATAGCGCAGCTATTCCTGGGTGTGTTGTGTAGTTCGTTTCTTAATTTGACAGTATGCATAGAGTATATAATGTCTTATGTGCGCATACAACGGCATAGCGTATCTTTATATATGATTCATATATGTTAACTCTATGGTGAAATAATCATAGGACTAACTTTTTTCAGCATATGGTTGATTCTTATATGAATACCATACTAATGCCCCTTTTCAGGGAAATAACTGACAGGAAGTGGATCATACATCTTTTCAACAGAATTCTGCCATTGCGAATAATTCCATGAGAGCAATTCGCAATTTGTTTCCACAATATAGAGTTATTAGGGATTTACAGCCCTTACTTTTCCGCTAATCATCGAGACCTGGCTGGCAGGCTAACCGGTTAACGAGCGGCGAGCTGGCCCATAGGCAAACACTCCGGGGGAAAACAAAATTGATCGCAAGGCACTGCCGTGCTGCAAGAAACAAAATGGTCAGAGTCAAATCATTGTAAATATATCGATATCTCTCCATAAAGTTCGTCACGTGCAGTTTTAATTGAAGGATTTGTATTGATTCACTATATATTACAGATTAAATATATTAAGATGAGAAAAACATGTACAAAGTATTTACTAATCATAAAATATGCAACTGGAGAATGGGAGCAAATAGTTTTGGACGGTGCTGCAAAGCAACAAATGTGTTTATGGATGGTCAAGAGAACTAAAATAACAATAGCTTACCTTAAGCAAATCATATGTTCCGCCAGATACATGTGCAGCCTGGTTTATGACTGCGTCTCCGCTAAAGACATTAGTTTACATTTTACTGGCTAACAACAAACGTCATATACATCGTAGCTACGACGCTGATCCATATCGATGCCTATAGCTCCATATTGAAAGATCTGACGTTACACGTTCCTAGTTTCAAGTTCCAATTTTACTAGAAAATACTTTGTACATATTTTTTCCGCTTTCTGAATATAATTTTGTTAAAAAAAGTGGTAAATTTAGCCATGCAACTGCCAGGAACAAATACTTGAATATTTTTACTACTAATGTATCACCAATACAAAAAATTAAAACAATTACACAATTAAAATATTAAATTGAAATAATTAGGAAATTTTCTGTATACCCAAAATAATCTACAAAGAGAAAAAGCACAAAGATACAAAAACAAATTTCTACAATAAAACTGAGCTGCGATATTTTGTAGTGAGTTTTGCATATGCTCAGGAAAATATAAAATGAAAATACAATCTCAAAGGATCAAAGCTTATATAACAAAAGATCATATATTAAATAACGAATATAAAAAAAGCTTAACATATACAATAAAATTGTAATATAGAGGAGTTTACCTAAAGCAAATAAATGCTTAAGTCCTATAAAAAGTGAATTTTGGTACAAATAAAGGCAGAAGAAGCACTGAATCTTTTAGAAAGTAATGATGAAATAGATTTAACCCTCTAATCGTGGTATTAATTATAATGTTAATTTGTATATTGGTTTAAGCAGTTTTAAAGTTAAAATGCTTGAAAATGTTGAACCCTTTGTTCATAAACTAACGCGCTTATTGTTTCGAGTAAAGGCTCGGTACTATAACTTTTCCCTTCCAAGTGCACCTCGGAACGTCAAAGTGCAGGATTCGCCCGGGGATTTGGGGGTTGATTTCTAAATATAACCTCCCCTGCCCGGCTAAATCTCCGTCGGTCATGCAGGTCATAGTTTCAGGAGGTTACGCTTGGCCTGGCCTGCCTAATGTATTGTGGTCATTTAGTTTCGTGGTTCTTATGCCGTTCTACTTTACCCGTGTTAAAAAAAAAGAACCCACTGTAATTGGATACTTTTCGCTAAATACACAATAAATCTGATAACGAATTAAATATTCATACAATCTTTAATAACAATGTTACGATTAATGTGTTCTAAATAAATGTAATTATTGAGGAATTAAAAATTGCTTGCTTTAATAAACATTTAGCTTCTGGCATTTTTTCAATTTAATTTATATACATTTAGTCAAGATGATTACAGAACATTTTTATTTATTCTTTTTACAGGAAGTTTGTTTCAGTTAGATTTAGGTTTTTTTTAAATAAGACGATTGTAAAATATTGTATAATTTGTACTTTTAAACGGGCATATTTTCACAGTTAATTCCACTAATTTTTACCATGTTCCACTATAGTCTGTGTTAAATTTGCTAGTGAAAAACGAAACTGGATAGCTTCTAGCAAAGAGTAACTAAGTCAACAGTCGCTAAGTGTGTTTGTATTTTGTTTTAGGTCAGCGCACATGCTCAATGTAATTGTACCAATAAATGAAAACCACTCCTCTCCACTATCCCCCCCCCCATATTGAATTTTTATTACTATCATATTCTCCCAAAGTGCATGCATTGTTTTGAGAAGAAAAAAATCTATTTCCTCGTACTGAGTATAGAAAATACTGAATCATGAAATCTTTATTTAGTGTAAAAACAAAGCACGTCCAACTAAACTGGACATTCCTCTACCAGATGACAATATTGTAGCTAGTGTTTGGGAGCTTATAAATTTCCATTCATCTACAAAATATCATATCGTTTTCCGAGGACTTGTTAAATACTCACGCCTTTTATATTATATATGAACCGAATATTTTTATTACAGCACAGTTTATCTAATGATTATTCGTTATGCTGTGCTTTATATTGCACTAAATCAGTATTTTCTAAATAGGTAGAAGGTATTTTACAATAAAAACTGCATGACACGCTTCTCAAAATACAGTATTATAGATAGTGATGGTTTGTAGTATGCTATGCTATTGGTGCTGCTACGAAATTGAGGTTTAAAGAAACATGGCGAGTTGCAGAGTTTTTCATCTGAAATTAATTCTTTTAAAATATGTGAATACGAGTTTATTGCATTTTCGATTTATTATTATATTTGAAAATCATTATTTATACACTTTTATTTTGTAACAATAATAAGAATACTATAGTAAAATAGTAAAATTGTAATTTATTTACTATACCACAGCCTTATTATCCATATTGGCCCCGAACTGTGCAACCCGCAGGGCCAAGGCTTACCGCACGACCGCTGCGTCTCTGTCTTCGTCTTGCGACATCATGAACAGAATACAGTGTTACAAGGGAGCATGTTTCGTCTTGCGACATCATGAACAGAATACAGTGTTACAAGGGAGCATGTGATCAGCAAACCGAACCCCGCCGGCCGTTATCAAGTGGTAATTGTTGATCTGTTATTACCCAAGGATCGATACATAAGGCCTGTTACCTTTGATGTTATTCTAAAGTAAAATATCAATTTTATTATAAATGTATATACAGAACCTTAACGTTGAATTTCATTGAAATAACAAACTAAACAGGGTAAATCCGATACGAATTTTGAGATGTTCATCGTGAGCTTTTTCCTTCATAACCGCCTTCCTGTGATGGATGCCTCTGTTATGTAGATGTTTCTTCGGTAACAACGCTGCTATTGAGTCCTAGTTCTCCCAGAATTAAGAATGCAAATTTAAAAGGATAATCTCGGTTTGAATTTAAAATTGCAGCTTCTATGTGTGGTTTTCTTCGCTTGTCCCGTCTTCGGTCTCATTTGAAGACTTTCTTCCCCTTGATTTTGGAAACTGTTAACCCAATGCTTTACATCTTTCGGGACGGCAATGCAATAACAATGCCTTATATATTTTGTTTCTTAAGTGAAGAAGAAGATAATATTTCCAGTCGACATTGACTTGGGATCAGCAATAGCAATGAACGGCGTAGTACACATAACCTAAGTAACATTATCTTATGCCATTTGCATTTATGTAGTTTTATGTGTACTTTTATCATTGTCAGCATATAAAATGTAATACCAATGTGATATTTTATCTACATTTCTGCACATAATACGATAAACTAGCGCTTTTCAAAAAACAAAAATTATGATTCAAAGTGTAGCTCTTCAGATGTTTCAGTGACGATAGAAAGAGGAATCTATGAAATTAAAACTGAAAAGATAAAGTATTTAAAATATAACACAAAGTTCAGGAAATGGCTACCTGAATTAAATATTTACTATGATTACAGGTAGGGGTTACATAAACATACATTTGTATATGGCCTACCACACATGAAGATCAGGTTTCTGAAGCTCAGTTTTTTTTTCTATTGCTCATAATTTATTTATATATTTCACTATCTTTGCAATTTAGAGTATAATATTGATAATCAAATCATTAAATTTTTAGCATTTGGTATTGAACAGAATACTTCACAACCGTCACAATTAAAAGCAAAAAAAAAAAAAAAAAAAAAAAAAAATCCGTCTTCTGGTCGGCATATATTTATATACAAATTGGAAAGAAATTAAACCGACAAACTTTATAACTTTGCATTGGACATCAAAATGAATATTTTTGCTAATACCACATTTTTCTAAGAGGTTTTCCCAAATTACTAGAACACCTATACGTTTATCAGATGTAATGAATGTAAAAGTTAGCATTTTGTTGTTCGCCTTCACACAGTGCAGTAATTATTTACTGGCATGGAGTAATACGCCTGTAGTGAGCTAACGAATATGTTTACACACATTTAAATGTACGATTCCCGAAGAAATGGATTGGTAAAGGTGGTCCTGAAGGATGGTCTCCCCGATCTTCTGATTTGTCCCCTCCGAAGTGTTTTTTGTAAGGGTTCGAATGTGTGATGTAGTTAACGAGACATCAGTTGAAATAGAGGAGGATCTGTTGGCCAGAATAGTTGCAGCAGCAGGGAACATTATGAATGTGTTAGACAGTCCATGTCCCAACGGTGATAAAATTTTTGAACATATTTTTTAAAATGAAGAGATTGAAACTGTTTTGTAAGTCTTTCAAGGCTAATTGTTTACGTTACTTAAAATGTGGCGTCTTCGAAAAACAATATCTAATAGGCAAATATGGCTTTAGAAAAAAAAAAAAAAAGGTTTGGTATCCCTGCAAGCTCTCAAAACTTCGTCATTTTTACTTCTCCCATTCTGTATAAACAAGGTAAGAAGGCAATCCTGCATTTTACATACATTTACACAGACACCTCAAGTATGCATACACGTTGACCTGCCCTCTCATCAGGCTGCTTAGTGCAGCTGTGCAAACAGGCTCCGACTGCGTTATAATGAATATTACGTGCTGGAATCCCTTAATCAGCATGCATACATTTTTATTCATTTTTTCAAGCACGTTCTAGGTCGAGATGTTTATCATTTCACTTTAAATATGTTTGACACATGAAAAATAGTTAGTTTTATCCAATAAAAGAGATGTTAATGCATATATGTGTTTGTAGTTTAATTGAAATATACATTATTAAGATTTGAGCATTAAAGCTCCACAGAAATCATTTTTTTCCGCAATTAACAAGCAGCTTCCGTTTAATTGTCTAAAATAAAAAATAAACATATTTTGAATTTGAATTCCATTATTTCACAGCAAATTCCAGCGCGACCACCACTACGCGGTTAGAACACGTTCTCAAACCCATCCAAAAGTCTAGTAGTTCAAAATAAGTGTGACGCGGTGGAACTGTTTACGGCACAGCTTATAAAATGCCGGCATTGCGTGAAGGCGAGTTTAATCACCGGATATATAACTATATGCATATACATTCAGTCCGGTAATATCACTATCAATAAGAAATGTGAATATTTTCTCACTTAGTTAAGTTAGAAACATGATTTTCATAATATCTTGTGTAGAAACTCTTCAAGTTATGACGCTATTATGCCTACGCGTGGTACGGCAACACATAGAGTTAAAATGGCGAAATTCAGCAGAAAGTGAAATATTATTTGTTAGTGGAATTAAAATTTCCAATTGCAGTGCAAAGAAGATCCTGGCAGGAATATGATGCAAATGCTCCAGAGTGTCACATCATTGTAAAATGACATAATCAGTTGTTAGAAACAGGTTCTGTGTTAAGGAAGAAGGGAAGCGGTAGATAAAAAAGTGTCTGCAGCTAAAGTTGAAGTTAGGCACACATTTCGGCTCGGCCCGCAGAAATGAATTCGACGGGTCAGTTCAGGTCTGGGTATTCGACACTGTCTTCTTTCAGGATGATGGAGCCCCTCCACATTTCAGCTGATTATGCCATTTCAAATGGGGAGATAACTCTATATGTTATCATACCACGAGAAGGTGCAACAGCGTCATAATTTTCATTGTTACAAAAACTTGGAGAATTTCTGCACAAGATAAAATGAAAATCTTATTTCTAATTCAGTGAATGAAGAGATATTTACATATTTGATTAGTAGTAATTCCACATTTAAACAATTTCATCATAAAACATTAAAATAAATTCAACGCAATATACTAATTGTATTAAAATAATTATATTCATATACTGGGCACAGTATAATACATAGGCACTTTAATATACAGGTACAAAACAAGTAATTTCCAAACTCTAGATAAGTATTTCGAAAATACATACTTTTATTCGTAATATTGATGGCATATGTAAAGCTAAAGCGAATTTATTTTGAATAAAGAAAAAGAACTATATTCTGCTGTATACCGAGTAATTACTTTTGTTTTTTCTCTCTCTCTAAAATTAGTTTTCACGAAGAAAACTGCTTTTAAAATTCATCCATACAATTATAAATGTTTTGAAACACCAATGTAAAAATTGAGTTAAAATTTATTCCGGGTATTATTTTACCTAATTTATTTAAGTATTTAATGACACCATTGGTACATAATAGATTAGGATATGCTGTAGACATAATTTTATAACAATTTTTGTATTCCTATTTGTATGCATTGATCCCCCATTCCAGAAATGCGATTCCACATGTCAGCGTGTACAACTCTGACGATTTAGACAAGTAATAGAGAATTATCATCATTATAACTCTATGTTTTAATGACAGCATCGAGAAATTAGAATAGAGAGAGAAAAAAGCTTAAAAATGATGCTTTGATCGCATTTTTTTCCCTCTCTTTGCTTCTATGCCTTGCAATTTTTAGAAACAATAGCCGAAACTTTCATCTTCGCCTCATCAATGATTTACATTTCAAATTAAGTTCATTATAGGTTATAAATTCTCATCTTAAACTTCTATCGAAAGCCTTTAAAAGCTTTTACTTACCTGTCCTGGTAGAGGCGATGAAAATCTTGACTAATCTTGGCGCGGGACATTTTGATGAGGTCAGATGACCCTCCAGTACCTCTTGGATGGTCTCTTCGGCGCTCATGACTAGGGCTATTGCGTGATGCGGTTTGACTAATCAACAGGTATGTGCTGGCTGGAGAGATGGATGTTCAGGGACTGTACGCAACCATCCCTGCCTGTAACATGCAATACAACTCTATGATTTCGGTTTCACATCTTGAAACACTGTCATGTTAGTTTGAGAGGGAATCATAACACAGTAGCAAAAGTTTCAACCAAAACTTAGTAACTAGATTACCTTGGAACACGGCACTACAGCTTTCATCGAATATATCAGACGCTGACACAGAACAAGCAAAGTTAGCGAGTTATTTAAAAGCCAAGACATGAAACTGCAATAAACTTAAAGTGAAATGGAATATGAAGTCACTATAAATGTTCAGATCTGCTTATTTCCTTGCTGATTTATATTTTTATTTTACATTTAAACTGCTCTTGTATTCTTATTACTGGTTTAACTTATTATTTGAAGGTAAAGAGTTGCATTCAAAACTTCATATTTGAGTTTACCTTATAATGAAATGAGCTGAAAACATTTTCGTATTTCTATACTATCTAACAAATCACAGTCTTCTAGAGCAAATAGTTCCCGAGATGTAGAATTTTAACTGAGACATAATTAAATTTTTATTAAAATACTTATAACCAAAGAGCATTAATGAAAATCATATCAATTGTTTATTTGATTTGATTTATTTATGGGCGTTTTTTAACAGCTCAGATCATCAGTCCCATTCTATTCAGGCCGTGAAACGGACGCGAAACGGCCGACAAATTTTGCTCAGATGCCTCTTCTTTCAGGCTTGAGGTTATTTTTCGTGCCGTAAATGTACGAAACGGGACCCACGGCTTTACTTCCCTTCTGAAGAAAGCTACACTCAGCATTTTTACGCCCGTAAAAATCCATCGATCCTGGCCGGGTTTGAACCCGCGATCTTGGGTTTAGAAGGCAAGTATGGTTACCACTGCACCACCAGGACCGACTTAAAAAATTCATATCAAAATAAATAGAAAATTCCAAATATTAAAACGGTACAAAAATATAATTTGGACCCCTTTTCTTTAATGCTTTCCTTTAAGTAGTTTGGAAGTCCATGTTTATGGTTTAAATGCTTTTATATTCACTAATTTGTATTTCACCCTCTGCTCATTTTATAACATCATCGGTTATGCATGTATATACAGCTTGGCCCACATTAACTTCTACAAGCCAATATCTATTAAAGGAATCAGTATGACTAAATACTTACTTTTTCATCTTTTCGAAAGAGGCCTTCACGATACCTTAATGGGTAACAATTCAGCGGATCCCAACTTAGGTAACTTCAAAAATCTTTTATTTAATTATAAATATTTTGACTGCCCTCAACTAATTCGGCAACTTTTATTAGAACATTTTCTTTAAAATGATTTTTTGGGAAGTTATAGGACGTCTGAAAGGGCATATCCTAGATACTAAAAAGCTAAATAATAATACACCAAGCTATTACGTCAATTTTCACAAGTTTATAAGTGCTGGTTAATATATAAAATCTTAATAATTCTTTCTCAAAGGCTTTCTGTAACATTTGTCTACATATAGAGAGGGCTTATTACGTACTGTGTACATGGTTTTTATTTCATATATCTCCATAAAAAGTAATACAAAGATGAAATGTCAGGTGCGGGGATGGCTAAGCAAGAGGACAGCACTCCACAGCCCTATCGCCCAACTCGTCGTTTCGAATTGTAAAGTGGCAGTGAACCATCTTGCTAGCACCATGTTTTTGATCGTGCATTGAGAGGTACTTTTAAAGTGTGCAGGTAATTCATAACCAACAACATGATAATTCACTTGTAACTGTGCCCACAAAAATACAATAAAGTCACCAACAATGGCACAGCAAACTTTTAATGACCAATGATACTAAAAGACGCAGATATCCATGTGCAGTAATATGTACATTATTATACCTATACAGATATTGTTCTTTCACACTTGCCATGTGTAGGACGTGAGTACGAAAGGAAGAATCAGAATTGAAAAATTCGGATCACGGCCGGGATTCCAACCACGGATATTTAATCTTTTGTGCTGATGCTCTAACTACTGAGATACCATGTTCTACTTCGAATCCTGATCAGACCCGAATTTTTAAAAGGCTGACTCTTCCTTTCCAATACATATTATGTTTACTAATATGTCCGAAAAGTTGCTTTATTAGAAAATAATAGTTTATCTAACAGTGAACCATTCGCTGCAATAGCATTATACTGTCATTAACAAAGTATACGCGTAGCTGTAATCTCTTTGGGTTAGATCCAGATGCAAGCCCGTAGTTATGGTTAGTATAGTGCTGTATAATATTAGTTGTACCGGAGTACGGTTGATTCCCCTAATTCTGACCAATCCACATGAACTTATTTTTTATACTGTTCATATGTAACATTTGTATTTCATGTAGTTAGTGAATACTTCTAAGCAAATCGATAATTTCTCCATATCCACACAGTATTAAAAACAGGTTTACCTCTATTTCAAACCGTGCAATATTGATCAGTCTATGAGAGCTGAAAAATGAAACTTGCTAAATTGTTTATAAGAGTTTAGGTGACTTTGAAACTGTAAACACAATATGTTATTTTTTTCTTCTTTTCAATGTTTAATTTTATATTTCGGAAAGTGTATATAATTAGGATCTATGGTAATTGTTTCAAACCCCACTAAGTCTCAGGATTTCCTATTATAAAAAGATTTTAAACAAACACTGATTAATTTGTTAAGGGCAACCTTTTCCCCAGAGCTTCATGATCAGGCCTGCTGAAGTGTAGTTCATGTACTAGGGTTATTCATCAATATTTTGACAGCCATAATATCTAGTGCGAAAATTTTCTTTTAAAAATAACCTTAATTTAGCAATAAAATCAGAATAATGTAGTGGAGTGTTGTGCCACACATATAAATTACGGATATGTATCCCTTCTGCTGGAGGAACAAGAGCATTGGCATCAGCGGCCTCAACAAGATGGCAGCTCCCTTGTAAACATGCACGAGAGAGAGGCAGCGAGTTATTATCCATTTTGGGGGTAGTGAGGGCGAGAAATCAAGACATTTATCGAAGAAGGAAGAAACAATATGGATATTCCTGAGTGTCACTCCACTAGGCCTGTGAGTGTCACAGAACGCGTTTATGGCATATACTATCGCTTCAGTTGTAACTGGCCATAGCTACCACCCTAATACATCTATTCTGTATAATATTTGTTTGCTTTTGTATACTTTTTATTAAAGATGTGAAATAACATCTTATTACTATAATTAGTGACATGGACATTTTAATTAGTAACATCAGTATCCCTAAGACTATGTAATCAAACGTCATCATTATAATCTTAGTGTAATTATTCTCTCAATGTATTTATTATTTATGAAAGTACAGAAATTGTAGCTGGACAGTTATATGGGGAACAGTCTTAGGCAGCTGCTCTGCGGAAACGCAGTCATAAAATTCATAACATTAGAAAAAAGGATCGCCTTCCAAAGTCAGGGACAAAAGACTTCCTAGAAGGGTAGAACCTTCTCTGGCAATGTGAACCAAATCTTCGTGAGAATTTCAACCGCTGAGGGTATCTACCTGTGTGGGAGTCACATCTTTAAACCTCAGAGGGCAAGCCTATAGCCCGGCCCGTCTTTTCAGTAAATATTTCTAGCGAACAAGACATTAGAAAGATTTTTGGAAGGTATCCGATAGCTGACGGTTTTATGAAAATGGCGCCAAAAGGTAACAAAAATTGCCTTGGCCTTTTGGCACGACTATTATACTAGTATTCGTTTTATTACTCCGCTTCTACGTGCGTAGTTCGACTGAGATCGCAGGGCAGTTTGGCAAAGGCCCCAAGTATCAACCTCAGTATTTGCTTAGCGAAGCGTTGTGTTGCTCGCGACTGTGGTATTCCTAAGCGGCGAGGTTCGACCTCAAATGATCCAACGATTATTAAACAGCAGTTCCATCATACGTCGTGTGAAAGATTCTATTTCACCTGTAGGTCCCATCTTATCCGCGTTCAGCCTCCTCAACGAAAATCAGCGAAAGACCAGTGAGATGGAGTCCCAGAGGAAGTGTTGGCGGTCAACGCCAAGCTCCTACGTCACCAACCACACCACACTACAATCGATCACCGACTACCTCACAGTAGAACAAGTTTAAGTGATACGAGACAATCGGCGGGTAACAATCGATGAGCTGGCTGAGTACTGAAGATCAGTCATGGCCTTGCGCACATTATCCTAGACATTCTGCAGTATCGCAACGTCTCTGCAAAACAATTCACCTTTGAATTGAAAGAACGCAGTGTGGATGTTTGTGAAACATGCTACTACATCATGGAGTCGAAGAAGTTGGTTTCCTAAAGCGCATATCACTGTGAGGAATGATGAATCACTATCAGAGACCAAGCGAGTCAGTAAAGAAAGGCAACATTCAACGTCGCCAAAACCAAAATTGTTCCTACAGCTGTGTCAGATGCACACGCTCTTCTGAGACTCTAAAGGCCCATAAAACACTTCAAATACAGAGGACGCAATATTAACAGTGAGTCATATTGTGATCTGCTTGAGACCATTTGAAACCCGCAATCATGTAGAACGTCGACGTTTGCTCACATCTGCTGTACTCTTACAACATGATAATGCAGAACCTCTCATAGCTCATGCAAAGACACAACAAATTGCTACTACTTCCTGTTTATTCACCAGATCTGGTGCCCTTTTACTATTATGTATTTGGACCCCTCACAAGGCACAAGGCGACAACAAGGTCTACGTTGACAACGAGGTGATAACGTCGTTAGTCGCAGGAATTTTTTTCTGGAATCCTGGGAAGAGTGAAACAATGGAACACCTGCATTGCATGTGCTGAAGGCTATGTTGACAAAAGAAGTATTTTCAATCCCAGTGTATATTTTTGTGAATTTATTTTTGACTCAGCCTTGTATTTAATTAGCTTAATGCGTGATGTACATCAGTTCCGTTTAAAGCAAAACAGAGGTGACAATATGCTGCTCTGAAATTGTGCTTTTGTCTCAATAAAATTTGAGCTGGGGACTATGCAGTGGTGTTACAGGAGGCCTTTGGAGTATTTGCTGTTCTCTATAGCTCGAAGATGGTTTAAAACATTTAAAGAGGGAAGGAACCAATTTCAAGGAAAGGTGGATCCGAAGTTTGCACATCGATAAATGTAAAAGTTGCACATGAGATGTGTGAATTCCATGACTGCTAATTCCCGAACTAAAGGACATTTACATGCAAGCTTTCGTGCAGTTGAAGGAAGATGCGGAGTTTCTTTCAAGAGTAATCACTGTTAAACTAAACTTGCCCGGATAGCAAACAGCAAAACTCAAAGTGGAATTCTCCATCACCACCAACACCAAAGTGCTTGACTTCTGCTGGGAAAGTTATGATAATCTAATTTGTCGATATTCAAGGAATGGTTTACCAGAATGTCATGCCTGCCGCACTACATGTAACTGGACAATACAACAGAAATGTCCTGAAAACTCTGCAAGGCCGCATCACACGCAAAGGGCCACATTTTCGTGCAACAAGATAATGCACGGCCGCACATAATGACTCACAAAAATCAACGCGAAGTGTGTCTCTCACCCTTCCTATATCACTGTGTGAATTTTTTCTTTTCCCAAATTGAAGAAACGCTTTGTGAGAGACATTTTCTATCATCAGAAGCAGCATTGAAGGCTACAAAGGTTTTCAGCATGACTTTGAAGACTGCCAGGAATGCTGGGACAGGTGCATTGCATCCAACAGGGTCGAATTTGAGAAATATTTTCAAAATTATGTGGATGTGTAAAGGTATATTGTTAAACAGAAGTATGGTCATTCTTTACTGAACATCCCTTCATCCCTCCGAAAAGGTTTGAAAAAGTAACAGTTTATTTTTATTGGTTCATTTAAAAGGCATTAGCTAGTATGACATTTTGTATGGGCTATCTTGTTTATATTTATATGAATATGTATATATAAATCCTAGTTATAATGGAAACTTCTCCCCTACATACACGCAGTTTTAATAAACCCCCTCACCCAAGCGGTTAAGTATATCACGTATAAATTGTGTTTCATTTTACAACCTTTTTACGCAGTTTGTTTGGTGTTATATATATATATATATATATATATATATATATATATATAACCTTATTCCACTGCTATACACCAGAGTAGTTCTCTGTTTACTATTTTGCATACATTTACAAAGCTTATGAACCGTTTGATAGCTTGATAATTGAAACTCTCTTTTTCCATATAATCTGTTGCAGGGTAAATATATTGTCACTACACAACTTCTCTTGTGTGAAGCCATTTTATCTCTTTTAATCTGTGTTAGGTTGTTAGTAGTACTGATAATTTTCAATAGATGACACTTATGCACTGTTGTAAATACCGTAGAGAGTTTCCCAAATCTGAACACATTTATAGCAGCAATGGTAAAAGTTTATTTGAACAAATGAAATCATACCCCTTTGTAGACACCAAAATTCTTTTCCCCTCTCTCACATAAATGTATAATACACCCTAAAACGCTGCAAATTGAGGAGAAGAGCGGTTGTTAATGAATGTGTTAAAAATAGCGGCCACCGCATGCATAAACAACCCGCATTCTTCCATGAATAAACCGAGGCTTTATTTCTCTTTCATTTCAAGTGCATAACTCTTATTCGTATTTTTTCCGATGGAAGGCCGATAACGAGCATGGGAAACTTATCGCAAGGATTATTATTCACCCAAGTGCTAAGGAACTGACTGCTTAATTTACAGTTCAGCTAGTAGGAATGAATGCGCTATTCGTATCGCTGTCGATAAATGAGATGAATCCAAGGAGCGATATTAATGAGGTAACTTTGGTATGAAATATATTGTACTCTTCCTAACCAATACACTACTTACTAGTTAATATTGTAGGGATGTTTAGTGCGCAAGTGACATTTATTTGACACAAATCGTAAAATGTATAAAACATAAGACTGATTTAAATAAAGAGAACATATTTGAGTATTAAGAGTTCAAATTCCTTGGGGTTGCCATCCTGATCTTGTTTGTTTTTTCGAGGTTTTTTCTGGTCTTAGAAAAATGCTGGTATGGATCTTTCATTAATCAGGAATATTCCGTCCTCACATTTCACTTCATTAAATTTGTTGGTTCTGTTGAGGTGGTAGGTGCTATGTGCGGTATGGCACTGGCTTGCGCTTTGTAAAAGTTTATGACCATTCAGGTTCTGAAGTACTCGAATTTCTTGGATGGAGGACCTGTGTCTCAATTATCTCATTTTTCCTCCAGGATTGCTCCACATGATGATCTAGGCACAAACTGTCAGTTCTCGAGTAAAGATGAAGACCAATCTAAATCCAAAATTAATATTTACGCTTATGTTTAAAACTACGAGGAGCATTCAAAAGTTAAATTATACTTGTCGCATGAATCTGGCAGCACTGCGAAAAATGAGTGGCGCAAGCGCAGAAAGAGTTAATATTTAGGTTTTCTTATACAGCCTCTTTCGTTGTAATAGCAAAAATTGCATTATGGCACCAGTGTAAAAAAGCCCCTCCAATGCATGAAAATTCATCGTAATATGTTGACAATGTATAACCCAAATGCACTGTCGCGTCTAGCCATAATGAAATATTGTCAACACCTTGTTCAACGCTACACAGAGGTCACTTATGCTGATCGGAAAGGAAGGTTAACGTGAAACACAATAGACATTGTGCTGCTGGTTGATGCAATGATTCACAGTGACTGTTGTGGAAATTGCACAGAAGTTGGTTATCTCAATTGGTAGTTCTAATTCTATCATCCGAAATCATCTGGAGTGGATTTCAATAGTCAGGGAATAGTAATTTTCTGTGAAAAGGTCGGCGTAGGAAGTTATTTTATTCGAAACATTCTCACGGATCCAGCAACTTACAAGAGACTGGCTTACTGAAGAGGAGAGTTTCGGATACCGAGACCCAAGAGAAGTACGACATCATTAGCTTTAGAACTGAGTTCTTCGTAACGAGAGCAAAAACCCATCAGATAATACAAGCAAAAATTACACCAGGGAAAGGAGTTTTGCATAATTATTTGGAATATTCTGCATGAAATTCTTCTATACCCTTATCTCCTTCAACCAGTGCAAGGACTTAAGGCGGCGGACCTTCAATCAAGAAAAAAGTATGCTGCAGTGCATTGAGTTCATAAATTTCTTAGCATTTATCTTGTTCATTGAAGAGCCTGATTTTACACACCACGTGTAAATAATCACACATGGGCCTATGAAAATTCTAATGAAGTAAGACAGTGCAAACAACAACAGAAAATTAGTTCAAACGTTTGAACTGCAATCGTTTTTAATCATGTTACTGATCAACATTTCTGCCCGCTGCTCTAAAAGAAGACATATATCTGCAGTGTCTCAGATATTGGTTGCATAACTTACTTCACAACGTGTCTCAGAACGTCATCTGGCGAATGGGGTCTGTACACGACGGTCATCCAGTTCATCTTAGTCGGATAGTTCATTGTTTGAACGATCACATTCCGCAAATATGGATTGGTCGAGAAGGATTCACTGTATGGTCTGCACGATCACCAGATTTGAATCCAATAGGCATTTAACGTCCTTAATTTATGCAGTTTCTGTACCTGATTCAGTTCTGAGCGAGTATATCTAAAATTATTTAGGAAAATATGAAACACTGCAGAAGTTTCAACAGGGTACACCAATGACTTGCTATTAGAAATACATTCCTGTAACATTTGACGCCAATTTATATACACCATGTACAATTTGTTGGTGTTTCATTTTAATAACATAATACATTCATTTGTATGTGTTTAAGGTTTCCTGACACCTTGGGGATGATAGTGAAGAAGTTCAATGGATGTCAAACATGCACGTTTCCGCATGAAGCAGCAATCTTGGTGTTGAATTCGCTAGTCAATCTTATGAAAAACGCCTATGCTATATTTCCAATATTTCAACAGAAATGGCCAGGAACCTTTGCAAAACAAAATCTTCATTTAATTCATTGTGCTTCTCTGTAACGGTATTTTTCAAGACAAGCAACAATGATCACAGTTTTCATGCTTTTAATTTTCCTGACTAAGCTAAAAGAAACGTATCATTTTCTTTTGTTGCCATAAATAGGAATATTTAGCAAGCAAGAGTCAATGCAAAATAAAAATGTAGTAACTGGCCTCTAGAACCGGCATTCACTATCGCTAATTATAATGCTGGAAGATGCTGCAAAATCACTGTGGAAACGAACCCAAGTACTCCCAAACACTCACTATGATAACACGGATGATATTAAGTATGAAACCTCTAGGAACAGTGGCGAGTGAAGAAGTCAGGATGGTCCAGGTTCCGGGAAAGTATGGTACAACCTCTCGCAAACGGAATAATCAATACAATCCAGGGATTAGTTGGGATGCGAAAAAGAAAACCCAACTGTGTTGTGCGTGCATTGTTACTGCCACGTAGGAATTCCTTTCCAAGCCCATATCTCGCCCTCCACTTTAGTTATTCAAATGTAATACAGTCATAGTGGAATATTATTCTAAAAAGATGTACTTCAGCAGGAATGTATAAGCAATTTATATTCCACCTCTAAATCTTCCGCTGACGCTGCAAGTTTTTATTGACTCTTCAAAAAGTCACTTTGTACCCTCGTGCTGAGGCGGGGTATTGGAAGTCGATAGTAGTGGGGAATGTGAAAATGTTTCATGAGACAGATCAAAAGCAAATGTTACAGCTCTCAATAACGTCTTAGCTCAGGGAAAGTGCTTGCTTCTGAACCCAAGGGCTATACTTTTGAATTTTACCATGGTCAGAAATATCCAAGTTTTTTAAAGTTGTAAGTATGTGCTGCTTTGAAATAACAAACTGCTTAATTTTAATGTATCGCTCCTAAATAAATAAAACGCTTAGTAAGTAGAAGAACTTTAGCCATAACTTTTCGAAATTGCTTCTGCCTTATACATTTCCTTTACGAAATTTATAATTTAAAGCTTTGGTTTGTATTTTGTGGTCTTTAAGGAAACATTTCGCTGCCTATAAATCCTTCCTTGAATTCTCCACACACATTTCTATAGGAAGACTAGTTTTTACTGTTTGTTTAATTACTATTACACGCAATCCACGTAATCTTTAACAATAAGCAAATTGTTTAGTGTCTCATCACAACTAACCTGATATATGTTGAGAGCATACGTTTACTTCCTCTCTTTATGGCTAGTCTATTGCCTATATATAACCAGTTTATTTCCTTCTATAGAGAGGTTATTTGCGTAACCGTCCTCCTGAGTACGTTTTTTTTTTTGGATTTATATTTTTACGGAAAGCATATATTGATACTGTGCTCAAAACTGATGATGATGGTGATAATAATAATAATAATAATAATAATAATAATAATAATAATAATAATAATAACAACTAACAACCTTTATTATAAGAGATGATGAAACTGATGCCACACATTGCCGGCATCTGCGTTGGAAATTCTAGTATTTCATCTAACCTTTCTTCCATAAGAAGAGGGCGGCGGTTCGGGACACGTTTCTTGCCATCGAGAGATGTATTTCTCATAACGTTTTAATTAGTTGCCAAAGGTTTCTTTAACTGAAACTAATTTGCCAGAGTGTTGTCTTGCGAATCACTTTTGCCGTTTTCACATATGTGCGGAATATTGTCACATTCATAGCTTGATGTGCAAAAATAGTAATGTTTCATAACAGAGACGACAAACATCAATCCATCGATATACGTAACGTTACATGATGCAAATATGCATAGCGCCAGCCAGCAAGGTTACTGCAAAGTCAGGCTTCCAACCCACCTCCGTGCAAGACGACCTCAATAAAACTAGTACCAATCATAATAAAGAGTGGGCTAGAATTTCGAAAGAAAAAATCGATGTAATAACAGAAAACGTGACATGTGAAGGGATCTATGCTGCCTCTGCCAGAACCAAGACACGGCGCCTAAGGTTCCCGATTTCCGTCACACCAAGCTACGTCTGCGACACTCCTCTGACGGTAAGATGACTGAATTCATCTGTACTTAATTGTTGCTATCATCTGGCCATCATGGCCAAACGAATATTAAAACATTTATATTAAATAATGTTGAGTATCAATTGATTCCTATCATCTGAGTTATATCCCCTTGTCATTCTCCAAACCCGGGGACGTGACAATGTAAAACTCGTTTTTCGAGTTGTGTACTGACATAACTAATGAAGAATAATTAGAGCACAATTTACACACAATGAAATCACAGAGTAACATACGAACGCATAACCACTCGCTGGTAAAACTTTTCCAAATTAACTACAAGCTACCACTTGCATATGTTATACTGCCTTGAAAATTGGCTTCTGCCAGTGCGCCACGCCGGACTGTAACTGAAATACACTTACTGTGTTCTGTTGAACACTTAACAGGTTACTGGGTATTTAATTCATCTCTTATCCCTTTATTAAATTTTTGCATAACTTTAGAAGGCAACCAATCACTTTACCAATAATACCATCGCCCCATTGTCCACCCCAGTTGTTTGAAATGATGAGATAAGATGCAGAAACTTGACAATGTCCTACGGACCAATTACAGCGCTAACCCATACTCCTCATCATACTCTCCGTTAGCCCCTATTGCCTAAACATCCAAACGCGTGAATGCCGGAAGTTTCCTCATTTAGCGCAATCCAGAGTTTCATCGAGGACTCTATACTAGCAAACAGATGAGATTACCGAACAGTTCTGAGGTGAAATAAGGTAATTAGATCGAGGGATGGAAAAGTAAAGAACTAACGGAAAGAAACCGCGGAAAACTCAAGCGAAAACCAAGAACAACTCCAAAATCCAACCATTCCAACGTCATACGAATTAAACGTCAGCAATTATAGGAATCCAATACTATAGCCAACTGAATTCTAGAACTAGCTAAACTAGTCTCGTTTAACATGGGACTGATGAAGGTTGAATGTTCATTCTTCCAACATGTAACGTTCATACTCTTACCATGAAATTGAATTCTGTTTACTAACTAAAGTTCTACAACCACGTATAAAGGGTGTATCAGAATAACTATTTCTAATTTTCTGATGTGACAGATAACATGAAAATAAATGGGTTTTTTTCGTAATAAAGTACTGTCCGAAAATGCATTGTTTTCAATATAAAAGACAGAGTTTATCACTGACTTTATAGCTGCGTTTATCTTTCAGCTATTCTTATAACCATAAATAATTTAAATTGTATATTTCAGCTATTTCTGTTAATAAACAACTGAAGTAGTTTATTGCTGTATGTCACAAAATATCTTATGTGAGATCGGTTTAATTTCATGACTCGCCTAACTTATGATATATTTAAAAAAGGTTTCATTAGTTTTCACATTTTTTTTTATTTTCTGTCGTTTCCAGGCAACCTCGATTGTTATTGTTTGCATTTGGATAAAATAAAAAATAAGTCATTTATAGGAATAAAACACAATTTATTTTGGCTAATATTTAGCAATACAGACATTTCGAAATCCATGGCTAATCCACTTAAATTACTCGTATATTCTTTCTTGTAGGGTATTAACTATTTTAAAAATAGTTTATTAACAAGATACAACTACTACATTAAACCTTCAATAATTGTTGTAGCTTTATTCTGTCCAAATTCTGACAACAATAACAATATTCCAGATTACCAGACGAGAATTAAAATCAAAATATGTCATAATAATTTAATATTCTTTAAAATGTATCATAAGGTAGATGCAATTTAAATTTTAAAACGGAGATGGAATCTAAAGTGTAACCGAAATTGGTTTTAAACTTCTTCTTAATATAAATGTAAATTGGCGTGTTATTTTGTTTAAATTAAATTAATTTTAAACGGGCAGTTATTCAGAATGCAAAAATTTAAAATATAAGTTCTGTATCACCTTAATTCCACCAACATTGACTGGAATCGACCCTATTGCAAGAGACATTCGGATTACAAGGCTATATTCGGTCGATATGGGCAAAGTGCCCATCCTGTGAAGTGACAAATAATGGCAAGAAGTAGAAGAAGATGATTTATAGCCAGAATGTCAAGACCTCACGTAATCCATGCTCTTACTGGAAATCGATGGCAAAGTGTTTGGTAGGCATAGTGTTACAGAGGATATGCTAATATTACCGTACCCACAAGGCTATACCCATCATGCAGTCTTTTTTCAACGTTCGCGTTAGTGCCTGCTACATAAGTGCAGCGTACATATTTTTAGTTATCTGATTATTTATTTAAGGCACATTAAAAGTAAGCCAGAAAATAAAAATTGAAATGCATAACAATACAATTTATAGAGTCAAAAATAATTTAATTACTCTTCTTCACGATTGAGGTTTTTAAATCGTTTCGGCTACCAATCAACCTAATCCATGTTTTTTAAATGACTTTCTTCTATAAGGTTTGTAAGAGTAACTGGAAATACTATCGTCAGACATCTTTACTATATGCTGCTTTATTTCTTCATGTCTTATTATAATATAAATTAATTTGTGAACTATAACATTTGTTCTTATTTTTATAGTTGATATAACTGCCTTTTAAGCACAATTTCAAACATAACAAAATTTAAGTTCTTTGATTGCCTAATCGCATTTTTCCTTGATAGAAAGATCTTCATGGCGCCCATATTCTGGTTAAGTTTAAGAATTCCCCTGAAGTACCATATTCATATAATCTTCAGCATCTGCATACCACGTTGATATTAGGCAACCAAGTTAAGACTAGAAACAATAGGGCTGGGCTCTATTTTGATGGCGGATCAGGGAGATAGAAAGAGCACATGGAGGAAGGTTAAGAACCGCTTGAGGTATATGGATAGGCAGCAGACAATTGCGCAATGCTGAGAGATGATTTCGCTGAAAGCACAATCGAGGCTAAAATCAGAACAGGGGATGGAGCAGTACATCAAAACAGGAGCCTGCATGGTTCAGACTAGGGGCAAGGCGGATGGTTAAAATCACTGACCACTATAAGCGAAGAATTTGTCCCATCTGAGAGGATAAGGAATCATTTTGCCCCTAATGGTGTTTATCATCCTTTTTAATTAGTGAGGCATCACACGAGGTGGACACTGATAATATATGAGATGAAATGATAACTGGGAAAGGATTATTTTTTAAAGCAAGGAAGCTTTCCAGACCTAAGTTTAGGGTAACTCCCCGGCATTTGCTATTTATGAGGACTGAGGAAAACCTGGAAAAATACTCAGTCATGGAGGACGGTCCTGGTGGGAACCAAACCCTAGACTTCCCACTCACAAGTCCGCGCCTTAACGATCCCGGCCACCCTTGGCGGTACGGGGAATCATGGGCACATGTACTAGCTGAATGTAAAGGTACGGAAGAACGATTGGAAAAGTATTTATTACACTCCTTTATGGAACCGAACAGAGGGAGATGTCCATTCCGGAGTCTGCTGGCAGGCAAGGAAGGGGAGGATAGGTTAGGTAAATTATTGATGAAAATCAGAGAGCTCAGATCTTAAAGGGCTGAATACCGGGGAGGGGATGGGGGAAACAAATTGATTGACTCCAGCCGTGTGTGTGTGTGTCATCCTAACGTGACTTCTTTCTATTTGTAAATGCATTTTTAAATTTTTTCCTTTATTTTATTTTACTTCTATTTTTATTTTATTATTGAATATATATGTTTGTTTTGCAATTTTCTGTAAAATATCTAATCTAATAACTAGCATTAAATTAAACAGACCTAGTATATTATAAAAACATGTGCGCCACGTTGTATACATGATCATTTGAAGTTTCGTTGTGTTATCGCCACTGAAATAAATAGACTTCTCCTTCTCCTTCTCCTTCTCTTACTACTCCTACTACTATCACTTCTACTGATTGTGGATTCCCAAGCTGATGGGAGCAAGGCCGAAAAAAATAAATAAAAGAGTTGACTGAATAGTTTGCTATATCTACATTATTGTAACATATTTTACTTATAATGTTTATATGCATAATTGTTGAGATCTGAACTCTACCACTCTAATTTATCAATTGTGCTATGGATTATTTAATTAGACAACATTATATTATTTTATTTTTAAATATACCAAACAGTTTAGCACAAAGTAATAAACTTGCGGCTAAATATTTCATTTTTCAAATCACTGTTCAAAGTATGTTCTCCTTTTCTAATTACATATAAACAATAGACTTTTTTGAAAAACCGTAATTTATGTAATTATAAAAAGTTCTCTCATGATGTAAGCACCTCTTTAATAATATATCTAGAAAATAAAAATAACACTTCCATTGGATTCTCTGAAAACTTGGCAGTTTTAGTCCTTTTCTATCCAATCTAAAAATTACTTGCTTAGCTTTAGTCTTCATAACATAGAAATTCACTGCACTCTGTTAAATTAAATACAGGGTTAGTTAAAATAGCTCCTAGATTTAAAAAAAGGTTAAATATAGATTATTCACCTTGTTTTAATATAATTTGCACAATAAAAAAAAAATAAACGTGGAAGTTTTGTTAAATATTTCCAGAGGAAAATCTAGTCGATATTTTCGCCACCAGGTATGATTTCCGCTCAACGTTGCTTCAGAGCAGAGTATCAAAAAAGATAGGCGTCAATATGTGAATGGTACACACGATATAAAAATTCTTGCTGTCTGTGTATCCGTATAGGCCGTCCATTCACATCCGCAGCCGGAAAAACTGGAAATGGGATATCTGGACATGTTGATATCTCAGCTACAAGACCAAGTTTGGAGCACCCTCGCACTTTCATCATGAGGTTGCAGCTATCTAAAAAGGAAGAGCCTCCTTGCCATTTCTTTTGGTAAGATAAATTAAGACTCTTGTCTTTGTAACACACTTGCATTCTGATTTAAACGATGTGAAAATGACAGTTATTAGTAATATCGAAGACATTGAAGCTTGCGGTGTAAAATGATGATAATCATTATGATGATGATGATGATAATAATAATAATAATACAAATAATAATAATACTGTAATTATTATTTCGCAACTGCTATACACTTTGATATTACTTATCCTGGCAAGCTTATGTAGTAATGTATTAAATCATAGTTCTGACTAACTCTGTATAACGTCACAGCCCCACTCTCACCTCAGTTACTGACAACGAAGCCTAATTCTTAGAATCAGCCAATGAGTGTCAGGTAGACATTTTATTCCTCTGAACAAGTCTGCCATAGAGACGGACGAAACATCAGGTCACCATAAATTGAACTGACCATTAGATAACGACCAAAAATCATGGAGAAGTTTGTTAAGATCCAAGACTCCGACCATGAAAGCGCACTTATGTATTTATTTTAGGATATTTTCAAAAAAATCCTATATTTGTACCTAAATGTGCAAATTTGCATTCACTGAAGGCGAGTGTGACAGTTCAGATATATCAGTAAAGTTGGTATCTAAGCAATTGCTGTGAAATTAACCGCAATGAGCTCCATATAAGCAATTTTCTTGCAGATAATTTTAAACCATTAAAATTGTTTGGTTGTTTATATTATAATTTGTATTTTTTCTATCTGAGTTTTAATCCTTGTAAATGTTTATGTTTATTATTTGCCCCATTTTGGGCTGCAGTTTGAAACGGATTTGATAGTGGGAGATGGGAAATGGGCTGTATAGTTGCTGCGGTAAATAAATTTAGTCCCGCTGATTGCAGGTTTCGCCACGGCTGCTGCAGACCACCCAATCTTCTTCGATGAGACTCTCTCGAGGGCGTTTCGCTGGATTTTGGCGGTTGTGGACAGTCGGGACTAAGTAAACGGGATTCCGATGCAAAAAGGTGACGATCATTAACGCCTCGTTGGTTAGTTGCTGATATAGTTTATTCCCCTTAACATGAATATTCAGGAAAACTCACGTCTCCTGTCGAATCTTGGTAAGGTAATTCTTGGCAAACACGTAAGTTTATTCCGTTAACCAAATGGTGCCAAATGCGAAGAGAGTGTTCAACAGAATTCATAGTGCAGCTCAATGATGTTGCATCGACAATTATCGTGGTGACGGACACTCAAGCTTCGTTGTCACTGGAGCTGTACTTGGTACTTAGGTCGCTCTTCCGCTGATCTTCGGGCGAAGGTAGCCATATGTAATTGAACCCGAAAAATTCTAAGACTGCGCCACTTTTAGGCAAAATTTATCCCTTTTATACACAACACAAAATGACGCTGTCCATGGGCAACGGCGCGAAATACTCCCGCCAATTTTGTGTTAACGTCACTCATAGGTCAGTGCTTACCACACTGAATTTCATTTCTATTCGCTGGACAATTTTGGTCAAGCCAAATGCTTCGCTATTCGTCAATAAGATGAATTTAAACAGATTTCATACGCTACTGTCAACGACTCTTTTACTCGGACACCTGCAACTTTGCCACCGAACAAGCCGGTGTCTGCCCTGAAGCGTGAGCATTTCCAACCATAGCTGCATACTAGAAGGGATTACCTTGCATTGTCTGACTTTTGCCAAGCCTTTCTGTGTCGGGAGAAAGACGTGACTTTTTCCTTACCTTGCTATATTACTACAATTATCAAAAACTACACTTTATAAATGCATTTAAACACTATACAATCTTAATTCTACATATACGAGTTATGTCAATAAAGTTCATCCACTGAAAGAAAATGCACAACATACTTGCACATAATTACTGAGTTGCTGATTCTAAAATTATATATATGAATTATTTCAATTGTTCTGTAATTGACGGGGAGCCGGGGACAGCTTTATTCTTTGAAGTTTATGCGTCACCATATCTGAAAGTAATGGTAAGGGTCTTCTTAAGATCCCATTTTATTGTAAGTAAGCATTACTCTCATCGCGCAGGGATTTTTCTGGAGGTGCCGGGGAATTACTGTAACCGAAATGGACATTCAGACACTGAATTCAGTTCTTAATTTTAAAGTTCATTGTTCTCTAAAGCCTTCTTTTATCCTTAAAATCCAATTTTGTTTTGAACAACCAATGTGTAACCGCTAGTCAATACATTATTAATGAAAATGGGCACAACGTGCAAGAATAAACTGGGTTACGTTAGTCTTGTCCTAGTTTTGTTATTGACATATGTCCTTTCCTGCATATTTGGGCATGATACGTTTCACAGTGTTTTTTTATACAATTCACACGTTTGGCTGGTCTAAACTCTTGTTTAGTGAACACCATGTATTGCTTATCGAGTTACTACGTGTTGGAGCTCGTAGTTGGCCTGTTTCCATTCATTCATAATTATGGCGTTAGTTGAGTAGAAGTCATTCCAGATATTGTTGTTCTTTTCTAGGAGTATTTGGAGTGTGCTCTCGTAGGCCTTGGTGTTTGGCAGGAATATCTGCGTTCTGATGTCTTCTATGAATAAAGTTTTTTTCGTTTAGTCTTGATGGCTCCGTCTTCCCGATACCCAGAATTCGTTTCATGTAGCGGGCTTTGACTTTCTCTAGTGTTATGACGTCGTTGATTTTTAGCTTGTCCCAGATTATGTGGATCCCATAAGTTGTTATTGATGCAATGACTGCTTTGAGTAGTATCATTGTTTTTTTTTTATCGAGACTTTTTGGGGCTGTTGGATATTGTAAATTGCTTTTATTGCCACTGTTGCTCTTTATTTCACATGAGTGTTTTTGAAGAGCAACTGCAAGATATTTGGGTACTACTTCTAGTGGTTTATTTTGAAGGGCCAGCGTGTCTTTTAATCTGAGTTGACCATCTTTTCTGAAAATAGTTTGTTTGGTTTTTCCATGATATATTTGCAGGTCGTTTTCCAGGGCCGATGAGGTGAGTCTGTTTAACGCATTTTGTAGCTCTTCTTTGATTTCTTAGCCTATTGCCATGTCGTCTGCGTAAAGCATGAGTGTTGCTGAGCTGTTCATAATAATGTTGGTGATATCTGCTGCCATGGTATTTAACAGGGTCAACATATTGCCACTACCATTTGTCCAGAATATTTTCTATTACATGAAAAAACTTAAGTAACTCCTTCTGTATGTCATTTTTTCTTGATGTGCAAGAACCAGACATCGCATGATTTTTATGTGAAAATGAGTAGATGGAGGAGACTAGCAGAACTAGCACTGAAGTCAAATCAAGGACTAATTTTTTTACAAAACTTTGATAAAGTATGCTCATAAGAAACGATAAAACCCTTACAGGTATATTTAACATAAACAATTTTACTATCTGAAATAGATTCGAATAATATATCGAAATATAATCAAAATTGTACCATGAGAAAACCGTTTACACATCGAGGTTTAACTTAATTTCTTGGTTTGTAAAACCCCAGAAATTAAAAACTAAACTACAGATTGCATTCCGCCTCTGCAATGATCTTGGTAATAGCCTGTTGACATATAGCAGTCTGAGTTCCGTCTTAAGCGTTGTATGGAGGATACATGTGGAATCATGACGGTTTTCATCAAGTGCACATTTTTATTCGCACATGAAAACCCTTCTAAATGCCCTCTTAGTGTCAAAAATTTATATTTAATGTTTGTCGCGAGCCAAATTGAGAGCAGTACCAAACTAGAAAAGAGTCGGTTATGCTACGCAGTCCGTGAAATTGAATTTCTCAACATTAGAGAGGAGCAGGTTCGCTTGCGTTTCGTGTTGGTCTAAAGTACAAACTCAATTTCTTCCACTGTGTAGAGGCTTTATCCTGCTGCACATTACTGGAATGAGCTGGCTGCTTAAAGAAATTCCCTTGGGAGACAAGATAGCGTTCCGACGTCCATTTATTAATTAGTCACGCAAAGCCGCAATGGCCGGAGGGAGTGGAATTTCTGAAAAGTGAAGGGTGTTCCGCGCACTGAATTAGTAATTCTGTCACTTCAAAGTCGAGAAGCCAGCATTTTATGTACTTATATTATCAGATATGTGAGTTGCATCTAAATTTTTCTTTTTTACTAACTGTTTTACAGACAAGAGCGATGAAAATGATAGAGAAAGCAACTCCAAAGCAACCGTGCTGAAGTTTGTCCTTTGACTTAAGGCAGTTTAACCTAAGTCTCGCAAAAACCTGGTCTCAACCACTGCTGCTCCTCTGCTCAATAAATACTTTAAATTAAGCTTTCCCTTTCGCCAGGAGTGCTAGTGTGAGTTAGTGGATTATTTAGTATAACCATCGTAACTATGAAAATATGCTACATTTCTTAGCCTTCTTCCTTACGTATTTAATTTCAAATAAATATTAATTTAAGGTGGTCACATGATACATTTTGACCACCTCCTTGGTCTAGTGGTTAGCGTTGTTGACTGCTGCCCGGGAGGCTCGGGTTCGTTCCCGCCACCTACTTAGGACATTTTCTAAGATAGGAAGGTCTGGAACGGGATCCAATCAGCCGCGTGAGGACAATTGGGAAGCTGCCTGATGGAGAGGTGGCGATCTCCGATCTAGTAAGCCGCGATATAGCGACCAGCGGGATGCGGTGTGCTGATCACATGCCCCCCTGCAATACTGCACTCTACCAATGAAATCATGTGATGGAGGTACAAGACGCAGTGATCGTTGCGTAACTTTCAGGCGCACATGGAGCTGTAAAAAAGTCTTCACAGAGAGAATGATACATTTTAAAGGCCACCATTATTTTGCAATTCTCTGATATAACTTGAGGAATGTTTTTCAATAATTACACGTCAAGAGCCATTTTGCATTTGACATGTTATATATGAATTAATACGTAATTTGTGTATACACCCTGAACCTGCCTTTTAAAATGTGCTAGCACGTAAGTTTATTGAGTGATTTACATATTTATATATTTTTTAAATCTTTCCCTATTATCTGTGCTTTTGTTTACATGTTTTATTTGTTCTAAAATAATCACTGCATGGGAGAAATGGTAGGCTTTTTGAAAAGTTAGTCACTAAATGACCAGGTGTTCTTCAAAAGAGGTTTTATGGTCTAGCACATGTTGAAACACGCATAATGTAATTCTATCATAGCTCAAACTAACCTGTGTATTGTAAATTTTTCTTATCTCAGTTTGTGCTTATCTGCATTTTTGTGTCTCTTGTGAGAGATGGCGAAACACTGTGGTGTTTAGAAGTTAGTAGAAAAGACAACTGGTAAACGTTGTTGTTATGTAAATCAATCGGACCATTTTTGTGCTTAAGCGGAAAAGTCTATCTAAAAACTCAAAGCCAATTACTCATTGATTTAAGAAGGCATATAAACTATATTTTGCTTGTCCTCTCGGTGAGGACGATCATTTCTTAACAGAATGGTTGAAAGGAGTCATGTCATTCGCTGTTTCAACGGTGTGATATGAGTCAAAATACTGTTACTTCAGTCCCACAAGTATTGCAGGGTATTCAAACAAAACTAGACATAAAACAAATTACCTAAATGTGTCTTCAGTACATATTGCTTGCGCCCCATGTTGAAGGCTTGCATGTTCCTGTCTGTAACTTGCAAAACATTCCATTAGATTCAGCAACGCCAAGTGAATGAGAAGAGAAAACGTAGAAGTACTGCACTCAATCCCAATACACTTTGCCTCATCTTATAGAACAGAAGAACTGAACGCGATCTACAACTTTCTAAACACCAATGTGGGATCGAGATTGTTTTAGATTAAGAGATAGCTCTTAGATAAATATTTCGATATGCAGAATTCAATCTGTGTGTATAGTGATGCCAATGGTTTGATGATGCTGTTAGATGTACAACATAACCCACAGGAGTAGGGATTATTTATTTCAGTATTTTTTTTTGAATGATTTATTTATGGACGCTCTTTAACAACGCAGGTCATCAGCGTCCCATTTAACTCAGGGCGTGAAACGGCCGACAAATTTTGCTCAGAGGCCTCTTTTTCAGGCTTGAGGTTCTTTTTCGTGCCGTAAATGTACGACACGGGACCCACGGCTTTACTTCCCTTCCGAAGGAAGCCATACTTAGGATTTTTACGCCCCGAGTTGGATCACAAATCAGAAAAAAAAAATTGAAAGATCCAATCTTTGATTTTAAACTCACAAATCTTTCTCTTTTAAAGCAATTGCTAACAACTTTCTGGGCAACAGAAAAGATGAAACTATGTTTCCTTATGAACGACTTGTTGGAGAACTGCAAGAAGATGGGGTGTAGAGTGTCGCTTAAAATTCACTTTTTACATTCACGCATTGACTTCTTCTCGGAAAAGTGGAAGGTTTTGTTACATGCTTGTGTCCATGCATTGTTATAGCAAACCTTGTATTTAATTTATTGTATTTTATTTGAGATCTTATAACTTTTTACCATAGATACTTTTGATTTACAAGTCGTGTAATTTTGCTATTTTCAAGATAATTTATTGCATGTATTATGTTTAACATTATTATTGTTTAATAAACCATGTAGGAATTGTCAACCACTCTCCTTCTGTATGCTATCTTTCTATGGTTAATTCCTAAGCGTTTTCTTTTCAATACGCTTCGAAGGCTAAAACGTAAATTGACATTAAAGGAAGGATGTAGAATCTTGATTATTGGGTTATAAAATCGCCATAGCTAGCGACTTAAGTTTTAACAATTTAAATGCTAGCATTTATCTTTTATATTGTTTTTCCCTTGTTGACTTATTAAAAGGAAACAATAACTAATTTTTTATTGAAATGGCATACAAAAAAAATGACGGCATGGAATCACTGAGCAAGGTTTTACACGAGTATTACGAGTCTTAGATAAGGGAGTTCGGGATGACTGGATGTCTAATTGATTACCCCCGCCCCCTCTTTAGAGAAGTCCCAACGTATCTTGCGATAATAGCCCTCTGCATTGGAGATGTGTCGTTTACAATCACCAAGTTACTGTGGTAATGATGAATCTTTTTTTAGTATCACCCATGAAAAGAAATTTCAAAGGTTAAATCTGTGATCATAGAAGCCAGGACTCAAAGGTTAAATCTGTGATCATAGAAGCCAGGACACTAAAAGGGTAAAGCGCTATTTCCATTCCGGATTTTTCCCGGGTCACAGACATCCGTTGGATTCGAACTGTCGCATCTAACATGCAATGCAGTTCCTATGCGGTGCGCGCTTGCCAAATGTAGCCTTAAGGGTTTCTGCACTCTCACAGTTAGTACGAATTGCATCACAAAGTGCCTTCTCCGGCTTCGATGTCGCCATTTTCCAAACACAATACTGGCGTTTACTAAACTTTCACGTACAGACTACTTGGTGCCGTTCTCCTGAATTACTTTCAGTGACTGATTTTTATCATTCTCGCTACGGGTCTTTTATTTTGCACCATTCTTTTTTTGAACCCTGAATTTGGTTCTTTCGACATCTATACTTGTTTATAAACGCTTGGAATTAGTTGCACAAGTGTTTGAACAGCATGAGTAATGAGTAATTAGTTCTATAATACATGTCTCCACCAGAATCACTATATGCATATGTACGCTTATGCAAATGACATAAAATAAAGAAAACAACAGCAGCTACTGTATAACACATGTACAGCACATGTTTACAATACAGTAAACACGTTTTTAATATAACTAAAATCGTATCTACAACAAGAGTTTAATTTTTTGGTGCCTGAATGAAGATTTACTGAAAAAATATGCTTACTTTATATTTTTATGTTGAACTACAATTAAGTAAGCGATAATAATAGTGTTGACGACTCTCCTAGATCTCTCGCACGATAACTGCGAGAGATGCTTCTCTTTGTGGGAAAGAGAAATCTGTTCATTGAGAGAGAGAGGATATTCTGCGCTTGCGAAAAATCTTCTATAGCAGATATCTTTTCTAAGAAAACCTAGTTCTGAGCTTCAGCGCGAAAAGTAAACATTTGGAAACAAGTGAAAGTGAAAGAGCTTGTATTTGGTATTAAGTTTACGAAATCAGCCATTTTTAAACTAATACATCCAAATAGTTTTCTAGAATTTATATTTAGTTTGGTTTTTAAGTGGTTCCGTCAGAGGTCAGAAAGGTAAAAGTCGTTATAGCAGGCAGAAGAGGAGCCGCCTTTGGCCCTGTGCCGTAGGTCGAGTGCAGAGTTATCGTGCAACAGCTCTAATTATATCAAAACTTTGTCATATGGCAACGCTAGAACATTAAGGGGCCCTTATTGCTCATATCACCAACAATTTGCTAAAGGATACAACACGATTAAAATAATTAAGTGTACAAACATTACATGTAATCATTGATTTTGTTATATAACCTCTCTAATGAGGGCTATATTTGATAGAAAGAATCGATACATTCCGCATTACATTTAGCATACCTTTAATTCACAATTGATTTACATTCTTCTTCTTTTTCTTTATTATGCACAATACTCCGCACGGTTCGCATAACATTGTTTTGGTTCAGTGGTGTTTTCGGTTGTTTGAAAATTCATGGGTTGTTGATCAGTAATGACGGCTTCATATATTAACAGCCTATCAACGAAGGGATCCATCTACTCCGGTGAAAACAATGCAAAAATAGACGTCAATTTATGCCGTCTTTTGACCTATTGTCAACTAGTGTGGAATCCTGAGGCTAAATTAATTTTTTTCCTAGCTGATAAGAGATTTTATACTGACATTTAATTGTTGTGCCCCGTCCTCATGAGATCCGGCCTTTCCTCAAGATAGCCTCGTTGTCCATTGCTGTTGATCTTCCTATTCGTGACTGATTTTCGAGGGTTGCGTCTGCATGGCAAATTCCTCGCACCGCTGCAGTTGCGCTTTTCTTAAGTTTAAATTCATAGAACATGGCTGCTCATATAATTCTCCTCGAATTGCTCATGTTTGGGAGTACTTCTCGGAATAAATAGAACGTACCAGCTTAACAGTGAACTCCTAGCAACAATTCATTTCCACCTTAACTTTAGTTGTTGCGCATTTATTGTTGCCAACGCTTGAAATCTGAGAATAGTGTAAAAATTGGCAAAGCTTTTGGTCAACTGTATATTATATAGTACACTAGACCAAAAAGCAATTATTTACTTGTTTTAACACGTAGTCTCACCTGGTAGAGATTATAAACAAATTCTATTATTATTATTATTATTATTATTATTATTATTGTTGTTGTTGTTGTTGTTGTTGTTAATAGTGATAAGCGTACAAGCGGTAAAGCGGGCGAATGCATTGTTGCTATATGGAAACGCTATTAAATTAAGTCTGTCATGCAGGAGCTGCGTAAACTACCGGAAATCCTCAGAAAGTTGAATAATTTTAAAAATGAATATAAAATGTAAATTAGCTCTTATTAACTAATGAAATAAATAAGTTATGATATTACTGTGTGCTATTAGGGGAGCAAAATTCTTGCAATCTATAAGTATCACAAAAGAGAAACAACATTTAAAATAATAATAATAATAAATAACAATAACAATAATAAGATTAAACAAAAATTAATGGAATATTGTTAATTAAATGAAATATATAACCACTGATAGACAAAGATGCTGTGTTGGTATTTTTAAACATTTCTAAATGTAACCATGTTCATGAAATGAGCCCTTAGTATCTTTACATGCACTAAAATTGAGAAAAATAGCAGAATTTTTCGAGCTATATTGTGTATTTATGAAGGTGTTCATATGTGTTCAATAACAAAAACGTGTCGCTATTCAGATGCAATTATAATGTACTCAGTAAATATATAGAATCAGCAATATACAACCGAAAGTTCCATTTCAGTGACTTTGAAATTTAATTGAAATTTTATTGTAGAAAAAGCATGTAATGTAAGCGTTTTCTGAATGATATTACAGAGCGCTCTTACATACATGTAATTCTCAAACACATATTACATTAATATTTCACATTTGTATCTTCATGACGATGCTTTTGTTAAATATAAACATAAATATAAGTACAATTTATATGCCTAGTTAATTTGTCTATTTATTTTGAAACAATAGAGAGAAAATTAAACTCTAGAGCGCTTTTTAAATTTCGGTTTTCAGATATACCCCTACTCCTAGGGGTTTTCTAATTTTATTTAATTGGTATACACAGAGTTTTGTTGCGGAAGAGCAAATATTAATGCCACTAAAGGATTTTTAAATTTTGGTTTTCATGTAAATCCCTCCTCCTAAGTCTGTTTTACTGATTTTCAGAACCTATTTTTCATATATTATTTCAACGGCATATAACGAGTTTCCTTTAAAAAATTAAAAAGTACGCCGCTAGAGCAATTTTAAATTTCGCTTTAACCTTCACTATTTCAATTTTCGGTTAGGTATAGTATAGGTATAGTTCCACGCCTAATGGTTCGATGTCATTGATTTTCAGAAACTATTTTTTATTTTATTTAAATGGTATATATCGAGTTTCGTTATGAAAAAAAAACATTGGTGTCACCTGAGCGATTTTTAATATTTGGGTTTCAGGTAAACCCTCACCCTAAATAGTCTGAATTCACTAATTTTCCAAAAATATTGTTATTAATTTATTTTAATGGCATATATCCAATTTCGCTGGAAAAAAATAATAATTGCGGCCCCTGGAGCGATTTTTAAATTTTCACTTAATATTAACCCCCAACCCCCCAATTTTATTTAAATGGTATATATCGAGTTTCGTTATGAAAAAAAAAACATTGGTGTCACCTGAGCGATTTTTAAAATTTGGGTTTCAGGTAAACCCTCACCCTAAATAGTCTGAATTCACTAATTTTCCAAAAATATTGTTATTAATTTATTTTAATGGCATATATCCAATTTCGCTGGAAAAAAATAATAATTGCGGCCCCTGGAGCGATTTTTAAATTTTCACTTAATATTAACCCCCAACTCCAATGGTTCAATTTTCTGGTTAAAACTCATTGAATCGTTTGTTAATTGATGGCTATAGGCCGAGTTTTGTTGAGAAGACAAAAAAATGCGACTTTTATTGTCATATTTGGCGCCTAGTAGGTTCGATTGATGGAAATTGGAGGCAAATTTTCAAAAATCTCTTATTCCATCGGATTTCGCTAAAATCAACCCTTTATAATATTTATCTTCCATTAGTTATGACGTTACATACTGTAAACATCGTGTTGTTAAATACGGAATATGGCTAAAATATTTTTAAAAGATCAATCGAGGCACAACGAGAATAATTTAGTTTTCCCCCATTTAGTAGAGATTTCTGCGAACTGGGCTCCAATGTAGGTATAGCGTAGCTGTAGTAAGTAGATTGTGGCAATGACGATGGGGCTTTTATGTCCCACCAGCTACGCGGTGTCAAAGGGTTCGCCTTTAAAACGTACACACTTGTTGCTAGGAATGTACGTACGACAGGATCATCAATCAAAGTGTTTCCTCAGATAACACATTCACTTTGTGGGAACCCCACGCTGTTCTCATGTTTTATATATCATCCCTAGGGAAAGAAAAGGTTCGGCATATATTATAGTGTTAGGCTGTTGGCCTCTGAGAAATAATCCCGGTTTTGCAAAATGGGAAATTCTACAAACAATTCCTTGACAAAAGCCTGAATGAAAGTACAGTCTTACTTATACCGTATACCTTTTATATAACACACGCTGACGAGAAGTTAAGTGAAAAGAAATATTACTATTAAAGATGAGCTTTTAACATAAACTACTGTAAATATTTAGTTTATGAATCGGCGACCAATCCGGTATAAGAATATCAGGAATTCCAACCAATCACAGCTACCTATTGCCACAAATTTATTGAATCCGTTTTATTACTCATTTTATCGCACCTTTATGCGAATGCATCAGATCAGTGACATGAAATATGTTTTTATGTAGTTTCTTTGGCCCAAACGTCAATGTGCACTGGATATAAAAAAAACTACAATTGAAAACACTTTGGCGAGACGTCAAATGCACAAATTGTACTTATAATTCAAAGTTCCATGTCAAAAATGGTAAGCAAAATTGAACATTGGATATGCATACCTGTAATTGCATTTTATGGATATATTATTTAGTTTTTAACATTTTATTCCCTCAAAAATTAAAACAAATACAAATCGCCCTCCAGATAAAATTTCGAATTCTTATCATATTATTTTAGACAATGGCGTGTACAATTTTGAAAACAA
Source organism: Metallyticus violacea (assembly GCA_030762175.1). NCBI lineage: Eukaryota > Metazoa > Arthropoda > Insecta > Mantodea > Metallyticidae > Metallyticus > Metallyticus violacea. The sequence continues at coordinate 63,245,955 of CM060840.1, forward strand.
TACAAAGGATAAAGGAGCTAGATATTTCTGATTGTTTCACCCATATTACCTCTGGAAGGAATTCTGCACGATTCCATGATTTTCAATAGGTTCAGATTGCTTCATACTTAACAATGAACTCATTATAACCTAATGATTTTGTAAACTAATTTTAGGTTTACCAAGAGCTTCACTCAATGGGCTAGCCGAAGAAGAATACAATGCAAGGGGAAAATAATAGAAAGGGCCATAAAAATATGTATTTTGATTAATTGGGTTAGAATAACACATGCTTAAACAGGGAAAAACACGAAAAATGTAAGATATAAAATTGAAAGTGTATGGCATTTACTGCCAAGTGGTGCCACCAACGTAAGGCTGGGTGTAAGTGGCCGACTTAAGGAAGAAGCGAAACCAGTCCACCTGACAAAGTTGGTTTATTATTACATGAACAAACGTTACACATAACTACCTACACAGAGTTGAAAATCCGTCACAGGACAGGTCTCCCAGGTAATCACTGTGTTGCAGCCTTGGAAGTAGTCTCTAAGTTCGTAGACGGTCCGTTGTCCATGATGAGTAGGTCTCTGTCCACCGCGCCACTGTGCGATAGCGCACGCACACAGTGCTTCCCGTAGCTCTGTGTGGCATTCTCGTACATTCCTGCCGGGGAGAAATTCTATTTTCACATACGTACGTTGTTCACTCTTCGTGATCTCCATTCCTGACCACTTTCGCTCACCAACTGAACTTCGGGGCGTGATGAGACACGCAGCTTGCTCACATACACTATCTAGTGGCTTCATTCGAAAATACATTCCACACTCTTTCAATCGTATATCTCTTAGATTTTTCGTGTTTTTCCTTGTTCACAGAAAAAAAAAAAAAAATATGACGACATGTCCCTCGTATATACAATAATGCATTAACCAAAGTGAGACTTAGGTTAGTAAGATAACATATATTTTAGAAAAAATTGGCATGGCTATGATAAGGAGGGTTAGGGAACCAAAAGAGAACATTTTTGAGGAGGAACATAAATTAAAAACTGAAGATACTGAAATCTAAGATATGGTTTATAGTTTCATTAATGAAAATATGTGAGCTTATATAGACATTTGAAAAATATATAGAGAGGAACAAATTTTAAGTGGTAGATTAAGCTTTCATTTGAGAAACTTTGTCATTTGGTTTTATTACATTTACTGAGCGTTATTAATATAAAGAAACTTGTTTTAGGTAGCTATTGGTATTTTTGAAATTTACCTTGCTTTCTTGTTAACTGCATTTTATACAAACTGTTGGCAGCCCAGTTTGGCTGTTTCTTTATGTCCCATTACGTGTACTTCTTTAGTTGGATGAGCCTCACGTTTAGCAGAAATGCTTACAAGAATATTCTGGAGAATTAATAGTAAACCAGTGTTCAATTAAATGATGTTTATATGAAATTTTTATGTAAAATTTGCAATAATTTATTAATGGTACAGTTTTCACACTACCTGTTTCAATTTAATAGCATACATTAATGAGAGTAAACAGCAAATCTCTGTGTGGAAATATTCATCATGACCATCGCCAAAAAATGAAAAAGTGTTTCCTTCTGCTGGGGAAAGTTGTGGTTATCTCATTTTTAGACAATCAAGGAATGATTAAAACAAGCAACTAACTGGGCAATACTACAGATGTGTATTGAAAACTCTTCAAGATGAAATCACACGCAAAGATCTGCATTTCTTTGCAACAAGCTGAATGCTCCACCGCGATAATTCATGTTGTTACTGAATATTTCACAAAAATGAATGTGAAGTGTGTCTCTAGCTCTATAGTACAGACTTAGCCTCATATGATTTTTTTTCTTTTCCCAAAATTGAAGAAATAGCTTTGTGGGAGGCATTTTCTAACATCAGAAGCAGTACTGAAAGCTGCGGAGGCGAATCTGAAGAATCTGTTAAAAAATCGTTTCCAACATGTCTACGAAAATCGGCAGAAACGGCATATTTACTTTGACAATGATCTTCGAAATTATGGGGATGAATGTTAAACAAAATTATGATCTTTCTTTATAGTGCAGCTCTCTGTATTATATGTTTCAACATAATTTGGTGCGATTTTAAAATATCCAATATTCAGTTTCAGAATTATTTAAGGGGCTGCATATCTTTACATCCCTGTACAAATGATTTTCATTTAGTCACAATTTTTGCACTCTTTAGGTGGGCAAGAAACTATAAAACAGTATAAATGTTTTTAGTAGAATCCCTAACTCACGTGGAATAGCTCATCACGTGAGTCACAAAATAAGCTTTTTCCTCTAGTAGGAGGCCCTACGGGACACAATGGGCCCTTTCATTTCATTTCATTTCATTTCATTTCATTTCATTTCATTTCATAGGTACACTATACAATTTCAGTTTTGATAATAATTTCTTTGACATTATGATATTAGTAATTCTAACAACACATCATGCATAATTTCGTTTGAATCTACTTCTTATTTTGACTGTAGGTTCTGTGTTAACTTTAATTTTCATCTAGGTTTTTTTTTCTGATGTCCAATTTTGGCAATAAAAGAAAGACATTGAACATGTCTTTCAAAATGTTTGCTTTGCTGCAATTTTAAAAAGTATATTCATGCTATCTTTTTATGTCTATTTAATTAAAATAACATTCCCAATATAACTGAATTATGGAACTTGTTCAGTTGCATTATCACGCACAATTTTATATCTGAACCTTTTCACACTGAAAAGCAAATGACTCAGTTTTAGGAACATTAAAGTTCTAAGTTTTGTTTAATATATTTTAAATTGTTAATTACTGTTCATAAATTGTCTGGGATGAACGAAAATAATGGGACCTTGTTAGATACCCTTATTTATGGGTATTAATTTTGATCATGGATGTATTAAATTCATCCTTTTGAGTATGTGAAATATGCTGTTTATAGTAGCACTGAAATAAAGAGGTAGGTGTACTGTAATCTTCTGAAATGAGATACATTTCTTGGGTATGTTTGTAATCATGCATCTTTTGGTTACGGGCTAAAAGTAAATATGTTAAATTATATTTTAGCTTTTTTTTTAAATAGCACGTTTTTAAGTATAAACTGGATCTATTCGGTTACTATTTCAAAATAAAAGTTGGCTTTTGTTTTGGGATTTTTGTGAACTTTTTAATGCTACGGAAAACAATGTTTAGAATTTATACAGGTATTAAAAAAAATACGACATACACAATTTCGGACAAAATTTTTAAAAATTCTACAAAAGCAAATGAATATCTATTTTTGTTGAAAAAATGGACAATATTATTAAAATGGTTTTTTTAATGGTGTTTAACGTCGGTTTTTACTACTGAGGCACCACAGGCGGTGGACACTGATGATACATGAAATGAAATTATATATTCGGAAAGGATTTTTTTAAGGAAGGAAACGTTCCAGGCCTAAGTTTAGGGTACCTCCCCGGCATTTGCCAGTTATGAGGGATGAAGAAAACCTGGCAAAATTTCTAAACTCAAGATCGCGGGTTCAAACCCAGCCAGAATCGATGGCTTTTTTCGGGCGTAAAAACCGTAAGTATGGCTTCCTTCGGAAGGGAAGTAAAGTCGTGGTTCCCGTGTCGTACATTTACGGCACGATAAAGAACCTCAAGCCTGAAGGAAGAGGCCTCTGAGCAAAATTTGTCGGCCGTTTTTTCACGCCCTGAATTGAATGGGACGCTGATGACCTGAAATGTTACAGAGCGCTAGTAAATAAATGGAATAAAAAAAAAAAACCTGGAAATATTCTCAGTCTGGGAGGACGGTCCTGGTGGGATTCGACCCCAGACCACCCGCTCATGAGCCTGCGTCTTAAAAACCTCGGCCACCCAAGGCAGCATTTGTTAAACAGTGTATATATGTGTGTGTGTTTATATATATAAGTGTACCTCTAATAAGAGAAAATCCATGCATGGCTAATAAAATATAAGGCAAAATGAAACAATGTTGCATATATCTATGTGAAAAGTATAAAAAATCCCTAGCGCTTTTTATTAGGACGCTATCATTTTGTCGATAGGAGAGCATTTTTTTTTTAACTTCGCTCACTTTGTTCAAAGTTCCATAACAAGGTAATATCTGATGTGTTTGACACTTTTTCAACGACCTTTTTTAGTAAAAAAAACAAACAAACAAAAAAAGAGTAATCGCTTTGGTGGGCAGACTTTCTGTTGATGTGGGTGTTATTGTAATTATCTGCTAACTCTTGCTTCTGACAAGCTTTTTCCAAATCCAATGGAACATCTACACACATGAAAAGCTGTTAACACTCTTCGGATGCTGGGTTACAGACTTGAATTTCTAAAGTATTTATTTCTAATTGTTAAAATTATGTTGCATAATGTTAAACATAATAAATATCGTCCACATTATAAGAGAGTTTAAAACAGCATTTAATTTAAGAAAAAAAGCTTAAGAAGACAAAAGCAACCTTTATGTTATATCATTACTACAGATCAGGATGATTAGCGTTTGTTATCAGTATTAGGTATGGAAAGGCTTATAAATTTTGAAGTTTTCTCGAGCGTTTTTATGAGCATTATTACTCAGATAACTTCCATATAAAAGCACTGACCATGCCGGCAGTTACAAGAAAATGAAAATATTTAATAATTTACTAAATGTGACATATTCTATAGGTAATTTATTTGCCTGTTGATACCAAGAAAGAATAAAAGGTTCCTCAACCCTGAAAGAAGAGGCTTCCGAGAAATTGAGCATCGTCTTCAATAGCTGTACGGCCAGCTCGGAACCGAGCATGTCACTTATACACACGTGTACGACTCATGGTTTGTCCCCACAAATACTTGTTCAATCATTGCGAGGGTCTTCGTAGCATTTTTTCCGAGATTTGCACCGAATTTGATGCACACTCTGTTCTAATCTTGGATCCATCGTAAAATCGCCACAAACTACACACAGAGTTGAAAAGTACTATAGAATTTCAACACATTGTGGAATATTGTGGATACCACCTCGTATGTCTGACTATGAAAAACTGTCACTCTAATGCATTAGTCATACAGATAAGAAAATGTAATGATGATGTTTGTTATATAATGCTACTATGTAACAGTGAAAATTATTTACATGTGTTGCCTGAGCTACAGAACTTGTGTTCTGAAGCAAGGATTGTTACGTTTCCAAAAAAGTGATGAAATTCGTTAAGTTTGGAATTTGCCAGTTATTACTCCGACATGAATTTTATGCAGGATGTATGGCCTATAAGCTCAGGAAATTTGATTGCTACATTAAAGAAAAATATAATTCGGGCGTGGTTTCACGACAAAGAAATTTAAGAAAAGAGTAAAAGTGTGGCAGATTCAATAAGTGTAGAACAGGGCGCATAAAATACTAATAGTTCATGAAATTAAAGATACACTCATAAAAAGTGCAAGCTTTTGTTAAATAAAGCAAATTCATAAAAATTGTGTTTGTTAACATTAATTTACACAAGGTTTAGTTGTAGTGTTAAATAACTATGTAGAACAATCCATGAAATTTCTTCCAAGGCGGCTACTTAATGGATAAATATATTCATTCATTTTGTCCAATTCCCTTCAGATATTTGAACTATGCTGAACTGAACATCTCCTTAATTGCACCCCTAGGATAGTAAAATATCTAATTATATTAGCTAGCTTGCAATTTGCCTCTAATATGAAAATCTTTACACACTTGTGGCGCTGAATAAGAAAATGATAATGAAAAGTGCTGAATGGCTCTTGTTTAGAAGAAATTCGTTTCGCCTTACTATAATTATCATTTAGCAAGCCTACATTTCGCTCATCAGCTTGCAGCCTATTCCATCATGATGCGTCATACTGCATCACATTAACACAAGAGGGTCTGGGATTGCCGATAAATTCACGAACGTAGTGAGTAAGTTGCTTTTACTCCACGTGGAGCGATTTCCATGTTTCCTTGTTTCATTGGCTGAGGAGATATGCTGATTGGTGCGGTAAAAAATTAAGTACTGCGACTGTTCTTTGAAATATCATTTAGTCCGAGAATGAAAGAAGAGCCGCAGGTTATAGTGGCACGATAATACCTTTGCTGTGAGAGAAAGAAGACAATCATATCATGCACCTTATATCATTCAATTCATAGATCCTGTATTTAAATTGATCTAACTCTGTTGATTTAGTTTATTTTCCCTAGGATGTAGACTACGCCAGGACATTTGCTGATATTAAGCAAACATATTATGCCTGCATGGAAAAGAATATAGACTAGACTCAGATCAGTGTGAAATGTGTTTGGAATAAATAAGAAAGTGGAACCAAGGAATGAAAAGCAGCACGTTCTTCAATGGTCTGAAGTAAAAAGGATTGCCATCTTAAGAAGTCAGAAGTCAGTGGACTTCTTTACCTTTACTATTTTTTAATGCTGCTGCTGTTTTTTGATGGTGTAGTTCATGACACACAGAACTGACTTCGAAACATTAAATCTTATTTTCTCAAGATAAAAAGTAAACAACAATAAATTTTCCCTCCAATAGCAGGACTTCCATGACTCTTTCATCCTCTCAGACATTTTCAACTGTGAATGTCACTTAACTATGAACGTTATCAGCCCAGATGAATATACTCAAAGCAACTCATAGTTGCTTTATCATATGGCTCCATAATCTAAAAACAGAAAAAAATGGATCTTCATCGTTATTTCAACCTCATCAAATTATACTTAATACAAGATATGAAAAAGTCTGGACTTTTTAACATCATATCTGGACGCTGAACACCAGTAATTAAAATATAGACAGTTAAAACAAAATCTGGACCCTATATGTGAACTTTGAAATCGCACATATAACTATATTTTTATTCACTTAATTTCGCAGACTACAACAAAAACTAAGAGGAAATAAATATTCATTAAATTATTATGGTTTTCCATAAGGCCTCTAAACTTAAGATATACCCACCAGAAATTTAAAAAAATAATCATCACTGGACCTTAAAACAAAACATGAGCACGACAATGCTTCTGAAAGTTACTGCAAGGAATAACAATGCCGTGATAATTTATACAGAGTGGTTTTGATGGTTAATTAGTAACCTGGGTGTTTCATAAGATTCTGCTGAAATATTGGGATCCAAAGTCAAAGCTAAACACGTACTACCCTCGGTTACATCAATTACCCGTAATAAACACTGTGAATAGTTTTAAATTCATTTTCAGGAAAGATCGCTTGTGCATTGTCAAGATATTTTTGGCTTAATGACTGCCTGAGGGCTCTGGAATATGTTTCAGAGCATTGGAGACTTAAAACGCTTCAGGAATTACGCCTGTATAATGAGATAAAATGTGCATTTGCTCCAATTGTTTATTCTGCCAACCTGGTGAATAAAACGGTTAGAAAAAATGAATACAAAGTATTGCTGGAAGCTGGAGAAACAGATAACTATGTATGCAGGGAGAGGCCTTATCTGCCAAATAAAACATCACGCACTGTATGTATATCATCACTGTTCAAAAACTTAAAGAGTCGGACCATCTCTTTGCGTTAACAAAAGCATTATTTTAATAATAAACAGTTGGACATTATCAACACATTCCTCTAAGCTAGTCTTCTCTTCAGTACAAATGTAGCTAATGTGATATACTGCTGGGTCAACAGTCAAACTATAAAACTATGAATAAAGGCGGGGGCTGAAAATGAAGGCAAAGCTTGTGCAGTCTTTGAATGTATAGTGAAAGCAACAAAGATGTTTTTTCTAGTTTAAAGTACTAAATCAGACTGAATAAAATTATTAATGAAGGCTTAGAACACGATCTTTTCGGACAACTTTATGTATCTATTATCAAAATGAAACGCTTTCATTTGACTACAAACTAGAAAAACGGTTAATATGTAGAAACGAGTGTTGCTAAAAAACAATCGGTGGAATTAAAATTGTTTTCAAAAGCTATTTAGGAAGTTAAGTTGTAAGATGAATTGATATCGTTTCCCCTGGTCGCACATGCGCAAACTCTAATTTTCCTCGCATCATGTAAACTTTCCTTTCTTTCATTTCTGCTTCTTAACGAACTAAATCTTACAGTGTATTTCGCCATACTGTCATCCTCTTATATGTCGTAATATCCTTTTTATAAATTATTATTATTTTAGTCACCTTTCAACTTAATTATATATTCAGAAAGCATGTACCAATGTACACTTCTGTTACAATATTTCTTGTTGTGAAAACAGCTGTGCTTACAGAGAAAAGTGAACGTTCAGAATCAAAACATTCGAGAAAGGCATTCACTTATTAGACCACAATTATTAGATAAAAAGATAAACGGGTAATTCAATTATTAATACTTCTAAAGTGGCATAATTTCCGGTAAAAGTACCCTGTGAAGCTCTCCTCCGCAATTTCCGAGACGGAGACCACGTCATGACAGCCCATAACTTCATTACAGAAGTTCAGTTAAAGACTGCTCTCTTTTTGGGCGTAGCCCAGAATCAAAGATGGCTGTGGAAGAGTGCTTCAGAATGGCTCCTGTCAATTAACGTTCCCTCTCCCTGAAGAGCAGTACCCGCTCCATCCATCAGCATTTTCCAAATGGTTATCCTTCCTAATGACAAAATTTCGACAGCTTCGCGTAAATTAGACCTCGCCTAACGATACGTGGGTATTTATCGATTAAGCAACCCTACAGCACAAGCACATACACGCCCAATCAGGAGAAAAAATTATGTAATGTCCACCGTCTACATGGTGCGCAGTGGCCTTTCTCGCTAAAAAAAAAATAATAAAATAAAAATTCAATCATTTCTCGCTCCAGCATGCTTTTGTAGTATGTCGCAACTTCGGAATTATTAATCACCAGTGACGGAATATTTTCAACCATGACGCGAAGTTGCCTTAGCATCAGACATACAGTGTAACTTATCCTAAACTCTTTCCTAGCGTTCCTATGTAACATTAATAGGTTTCTGACGTGATGGTTCAAGTTATTATTACGCAATAAGATTAACAAGGACAGTCACAAACTCTAATCCCTCCCTTTGACGTCATGTATTATAACTCGCGTTAGATTTATGTTGAAATCTTGTTTCCAAAGGAATTGTTCCATCTCTAATAATCATCCAATTTGTTTTATTTACTTATTTACAATTTGCGCTTCTACTACTCCAAAAAATTCGTTCGCCTGATATAATTTTAGACAGGATTATTTTTTGTGGCACCTCTGATCAAAAGAAGACTTTATTAAATTAAATTATTTATTATTTATTATTTAATGTCTGTCCCATTAGTTACAATTGTTATGAGTATATTTCTCATTTACTCGTTTATTGAGTCAAATATTTCTTGACGTTTACCTTAAGAGTTGTGCCTTTCGGCTTTAACTCAAAATTCTTTCACTTGGCATGCCTTAGGAAAGGTGACCTAAAGAGCTCTTTCTTTAGTGATAAGCCCCCAGTATAAAGAAAATTGCACCTATTTCATGCAATTGATATTTCCAAAATACATTCAAGTTCTCGTTCCTTCCGCACACTTGTCTAAGGAACCGCTCAAACACAGTGGGAGCAGTTTAAAGGTCCCGATATATAGTCCAACAGGTACGCATTGCCGCCGGTATTTTCCTGCGCAGAAGCTGAAAATGCTTCATCACTTTTAATACCAACGCATTAAATAACATAATTTGATGATAAAAATGTTGACTATTTTCCCTGTGATACAATACACATCTTAAGAAATTATTACTGAATTAATTAATTTCCCATCAATAATAGACCTAAATTCCTTTAGTTTCAAGTTCCTGCAGTATGTGGAGGTTAGTTTCATATACGCTATTTTCCAGTTTCCACTAAAGATAAAAATTACAAACTGTAAGTTTTGGGGGACAAGGAGGACATAATACGGCACAATTCCCTTATGGACTGATGAGAAATATTCTATTCCCCTCCACTTCCGGTCAGTCATAGAACATATTTCAATAAATAAACTTTTGTACGAAATTTTATTTTGTTTTTCGTGTTGGAACTCGGCTGCCAAGAAAATTGCGCAATTTGCTTTCTGTACCTGATGTATCCTTCATTATGAATATATGACAACTGCACAACACAATTGACCGACTCTGACGAAACCCCGCTCGCTACTAACTGGAAAAGAGAACGGTGTCGTACGTGACCAGTGGATAATCTGAACGATTGAAGGTAGGTACACCAAAGTTGCGGGACTTAAACTGCTACCACTGTATAAAAACACTTTATATTAAATTACAGTAACACATTAAATATAACAGTTAATGCAAAACAGAGTGATAGACATTATTAACCATATTTAACTCCTCAGGCAATAACTACCGTTCAAAAGAATAGACAGTTCCATGTTTGCTATCTTCTGTCACATTTCTTTCTCCTAGATACTTTTTCACTTTAAGAACAAGGCCACTCCAGCAGCTAGAGTTTTATTTGCACGAAAGCATCCATCTTTTAGGTTCCCGGAACTTGGGTGTTGAAGTCCCATTCATTTTGCTCTGCTCATATCTTCTCCTCTAACTTGACTCGCAAACTCATAGGGCTCTGGTCGGGGAAAAATTTATGACAGTCCCTTTTGGAGAAAGCAACTTTTCCTCTCCCTCCACCCTTCTTCTTCATATCTCTGGGTGGCGTGTCCTGGGCTACATATGTAATGCTTCCGACGAAACTTGAAAGACCAATAAAACAGCTTTAAGGTTCTACTTCTGGACAAGGATAAAGTTATTTTCTAAAAACTTTTATCTTCAAGTTTGGCGCCGATTAGCTGGAAGCTCTCTGTCCATCTACTAAATGTTTTTCATTTGTCATTTTTGGAATGTGAATGTTTCTGGACAGATTCCTATTCTGCAACCTGTCGGTCGGTACTGGTAAAAGTTTTATCTTGCCCAATGCTCCATTACTTTGCTTGTTGAACGATTCCAAGCTCCAGTATTAAGATCTCCTTTGTTACTATCTATCTTTAAAGTTTGAAGGAATCCATTACAACGATTCCATACCCAAATGTATTTTGAACATTATCAAGTGGTGGATAGTAGGGTTCATAAAAAATTATTCATGCTTGAAAGTTCAGACTTTCACCGATTTAGGCAGGGTTTTGGAGTCTGAATCAAAAGGCATAATACAAGAGTAGTAAAAAGTAGTAAAATAACCTCCACTATTAAAAGAAGTAAAACAACCACACCTAACAAAATTTATTAATGAAAAAGAGAACCTAGGCAACACTGAATTAAGGCAAAAACATAAGATAATAATAGATGAAGACAGGTCAGCATTTAAAATTGAGAGATAGAGACACAAACAGAGAGAAGACAAGAGAACTGCTAGTTAGGCAGAACAAAAGTAATGGTGTTGACTGACAGGAACATGATGATGATGATGATGATGATGATGATGATGATGATGATGATGATGATGATGACGACGTTGCTACTGCAGTCAGATTGTAATTTGTAAGGAGGATGAGTTAGTTGGGAGTGATAACTTTTAAGTTAACTTCGTATTACTCTTAACTATGTTGAAAATAGGAATGGGTGGCAGGAGGAATTCAATATCACAGAAAACGTACTCAGGCTGCCTCCAATCTACATCAATAGTTCGTCAACTTTTCTGTTTTCATATAACGGGTGGGCGACTTCGGCCGTTGCTCTACAGATGCTCCTGGTGCGGGCTGTGCGGACCCTGAGTACTCGTGGTACTTCTGACATTACTAGAAGCAGCTGGGCGGTACTTATTCGAGCCTCTCCCTGCGAGGAGTCGTCCGGATGGGTTGGACTAGGCCCTTACTCAGGGAAAATGAGTACTCAGGGCGACAATGTACCTCAATGTGCCTATGGCGAGTACCTTGAGGGCAGGACGTTTGCTGAATCACTGCTTATTGTGGGGTGGTGGTGGCTACCCTCTTAAATTGAGTAGGTGTTTGCTAAACGTGACCTATCCACCAGTGAGAACCTGGTAGCTAAGTTTTCTTAGCGCGCTTGGACGACAAGATCGTCTACAGCCGAAAGGTGGATCGGTGTAGACTCTAGGTACCGTTCTAAAAACCACTGAAGACCAAGGACCTCCGTGAATCTCTTTGGACCTGGGGAGGGATCCCCGATGCAAACAAAATTATTTATTCATGCCGAACTAGTTGGGATGGTACTTAATATGATGTCAATGGCTTGTTGGTGAATACTAATATATATTTACAGCTATTATTGGTAGAGATCGAGTTATTTTTTTTCATGCATTCAAGTCAATTGTTACAGATCTTCTCGACGATGAATGAAACAAATTAATGATAGCACAAACGAACCAGAATTTAATGCGGCCTACAGTAAGATGGCATTGTCTTTTTAGGGTGTGGGCAAACTAAAGAAAAAAAGGGGTTTAACTTAGCAACATATCCTATGCAACTTGGATCCACAGGTTACGGTGATGGTAACGATGGCATTGATCGTGGTTACTGACAGTGGTGTTGATGAATGCTGACGACGTATTGAGATTTAACGGGCTATTTTGACACGATCGTTGCTTTAAATGAAATTTTAAAATTAAACTTTCGCTGGCTACTTCGGCCAACATCGTCATTGGACTGAATGAAAGGGGAGAGGAAAAGAGAAACAGTCATTAGAACTGAGAGGAGGTAGGAGCGATGGGAAGATTGTGGTGTATTTGTTGCGTAATAACGAATTCAATTTCTTGCTTATTTGAAAAAAATCTGTCTTTATTTATAGTATATGGATGTTCTCTATTTCTAGGATCTCTATTCTAGCCAGATTAAATTTTCCTGTTATGTTTGAATTTATTTCGGTTTTTTCCCTTCCCCAAATTTTATTTCCTGGCAAGTTTAAAAAACATGTTTTGTAATCGCTGATTAAGGCGTACATTTTCTCTCTTCCAGGTCCAGGATCAAACTTTTTTTAAATTATTCTTGTGACTGGTTGATGATTACAACATTGGTAGTGATGGTCATGACAGGTTGGTATTATCATGGCTAATCACAATAAAATTGGAGTTTGTACAGTGAAAACCGTCATGAATATGCTATTTCCGGTAAAGGTTTCGCTGATGCAAAGCTTGTTTAATTGTGTATATCATGACGTTTCAGTTGCATTTCTGTTGGAAATTTTATTTATTGTAGAGTAGCCGAGAGAACCGCATGTGATACCCCAGCAGTAAAAGGAACTTAAACACTATTTAAAAAAATTGAAGAGAATGAGGAGAGAATTATAAGAGGGAATTTTTAGAAGTAACATCTTCATTGGAAAGTGTAATTTTCAGATTGACGAGTAAATTTAACCTAAATCGTTTTCATTGATAAGAAGCCGAGACAAAAAGCCAGGTTTTAACAGAATAGAAGCTTGATGAAATAGGCTATCGATTAAAAACTTCTAGAAAATTCTTAACAAGATTAGCTCAGCAAGTTGGTGTATCTATCCTCAGTGCGTATAAAGCCACTCAGCTGCCGCATCTTCATGCATATAAAATTATTGGTAAATGTAAATCCGTTAAGACGCTGGAACAAAATGTCCAGGAGGATAAATTGCCGCGAGTGTCTCAACATATTTTAAAAAGGATTCAGCCATGTCTCACAATGGAGGGTAGATACTGATGGTAAATGCAATATTAATTACTATGTGCTACAATAAATAAAGAAATGTACAAAAATGCGCATTATAAGCTCCGATCGCGCGACATGATTCCCCTCAGAGGTGCCGAGGTAATTACGCAGTAATTTTTCATTGAGAAGCGGAATGAGGATCCTGCTGTTTGTAATTTGGTTGGTGAAGCTGTTGATGGTTATGGGTAGAGGTGATAAGGTCGTGTTTGATTATAGTGAGGGTTTAGGAGGTAGAGTTGTTGTGGCGAAGAATTTTGATTGGGGGTTATGGGGAAGCATGATGGCTGCAATATGATAATAATGGCAATTGTGGTTGGTGGTTATGGTGATGAACTAAAACGGCATTGTACACTAAGGTTTGATTCGGCAATCAAGTGAAGTGCTAAGGAGCAACGTGTAACATCACAAAAGTTAGCTGAGCGGACTACACTGTCCGGCTAATTAGAAGTAAGGTAAATTTTAAGGCGTACGCTACTTTGACATAATTCGTTGGACCCGGGGAAGTTGGGAAACGTGTGCTGTGATGCACGTCACCTGTTATTGCGTCAAGGAACTCCCTGGGTGAGACGTGGTTGCTGTAACTGTCCAACCTCATTGCTCCGTATCCTTCACGGTGTCAGCTCTAATAAAAACTGTTGAACCGTGTTCAAAAATCAATGCGGATATCTAGAGCGGAAGGTTAACAATCTTTCTTACTATCTGAAACGACGAATACACCATGGAAAAAAGTTAATTTCAAATTAATAACAAAAATATCATCCTCCTTTCAATATATAATTCTAGGGCGAGGCACTTAAAACAGGTCACATGAAACAAATTATCAGTTTTAGTGACAAAAGAAAATTATTAATACAAAAACTACTTAGATTGAAGGGAGACATATTGTCATGTGGTTTTTTCATACCTGGAGGTGTCACGAAGTCAACTTCGTTATTTAAAACGGATTGAGATGAATTTATTATTTACTTTTAATTGTGATTTAAAGTCGTGTACAACGCATAGTTTGACAGAATATCAAGGAAATATCAAACATCTGAACATGTGTTCAAAATGGTGACCTTGAGCATATATACATGGTGAACAGCGATTTTTTGCGGACAATATTGCACTTAAAATTCTTTCTGGGCTTATCACACAGCAAGCATAAATAAAATCCATATCAACATTTGTATTAACGCATTGTGAAATTGGGAATAATAAGCTCCCATATAGCATACTATAAAGTGAACACAGGTACACAAAGTAAATCCTGTTGACTGTATATTCTATTTGTAACAGATTCGTTATAAGTTGCAGACGCGCAAGATTATAGCCAGCCAATAGGTTAACCGGTTCCTTGAAGTAAATTATTTCTTTTGGTCATTGACCTTTAACTACCGTAAGGACCTTTGAATACACTATTAACAGGTAAACAATAAAATATATGAATCCAATTAAAATCTCGGAGTTGACTTTTATATCCTCTGGATACCTCCACCTATGGGCAAATTAGCAATCTCACATTATGTTCCCTTTCAAACCAAGCAACTTTTGTTTGAAGAAAGTTCTTTTATCAGTAAATGCCTCACCTGTATACATATAATTTTGTTATATTACATATATTGCATAGTGTCTTGTGTTACCTTCTGTCCACAGATTGGCAACAAAGTATCTTGCTTAAGGCATATTAACCTTGATAGCCAGGTTGACCCTTTCGAAACGAAACCAAAACGCAACGCATTCATCTTCTATTCGTACATTCCACTTACTCATTTCAACTTAAATATAAATCGTCTGCCATGTAAGAAATTATGTTTTGACCTGTTTTCCATCCGTTCTGTTAGCCTTTTATCCTAGGCTTATGCGAATCACGAGATATGAGTGAAATTATACTTGTGCAGTCAATATGGCTGACAACATTGCACGCTGAGTTCAGGTTGCGCAATCAGTACCACAGAAAAAACCGAAAAAAATAATAATCCAGTTGGATTGTTGTGAACACTGTTGTGTTTGCTACTATTGTTGTTATTATCTAAGTATTATAATTAATAAAAATTAGGGGACGAATGTGCGTGTTATGCGGAGTTTTTACTCAC
The DNA here is from genome assembly GCA_030762175.1 of Metallyticus violacea. Taxonomy (NCBI): domain Eukaryota; kingdom Metazoa; phylum Arthropoda; class Insecta; order Mantodea; family Metallyticidae; genus Metallyticus; species Metallyticus violacea. The sequence goes on from CM060840.1 coordinate 63,261,628, forward strand.
TCTCGGCCCCTAATTTTCCCTTATAGCTTTCGAACTAATGGAGGTAGTTCAATGAGCACGATAACCTCAAAGCAAGTGATGAAAGTTGGCATCCCTACACACGCATCTGAGCTACAGAAGGTAATCACTAATATAAATAGTCCCAATATTCCGCCAAATGCTTCCTTAACAATTCCACGAGAGAGACTTGTTATGAATACGTTTTCTTTCACCATGTTCCATACGAAGAAATCTTACGTGTTGCTATGTATAGCGGATTTGTAACCCAGGAATCAAGATTCATTAACGCTAGTTCAAGTTAGCGATAGAAAAGTAAATTAACAATATGTGGGAAGAATAATTTACGATTTCAACATATTTATTAAAAAAATTGTATGTATGTATGTATATATAATTACTTAAAATAAAATTCAATTTGAAAATAACAAAAGTTAGACAACATATAAATTAGCAATAACTATTGCAAAATGGTACAATTTCTCAAAATATTACCCCAATAAAATTTAAACATTTATAAAAGAGCTATTAATCTCCCTCTTAACTGATAAATTAGTTTGAACAATGCTTTAAATGACAAATATTATTCATTGATATGAAAATTCTAATTTCCTACTTATTAAGAACAATACAAGGGGCAATTAACGTCAGTATAGCCAGATACATTTTACTACACTGCAGTAAAACTTTAAGATGTGCGGCACCTGGGTCACAGGGTTTACCCTTCGGAACAGCCTCCGGGCTTAACAATTTTGAAGAGAAGGTCGAAAAGAATATATAATCCACGCTGTCCCTGAGACAACTCTCTGTGTGAAAAGATGATGAGAGCTTACCTGCTTGTCGAACCACTTTGACTGGCCAACTGAATAGAAAAGAGGAGATATCAAGCAAGAAGGAAATCCGCACAAATACGCACACGATTAATATCGGGCCGAAGCCTCATAAATGATTTGATCTTATGAACTTAGTTTCAGGCATGTTGACAATGTCAGATGTCACTATACTGATTAAAATAGTCAGTATGGAATTCCTTGTCGTTCTAGGTGATTCACAAACTCACGAAAGATTTCATGTAAACTGTGGCATCTATGGAAAAAAATGCGGCCAATAATGAGGCAATGCGACAAACCACATAACATGTCAATTTGTACGCAGTCGGGCAGTTGTGCTGCGCAGTCGACGCGTCGTTACATACCCATCTTCAAAGGACATCAGGTACAGAAAGTTATGTGACGGAACGAGACAAATTTAAGCAATCTTAAAGTTACTACAGAAGTTTAATGAAACAGGTCCTGTAACTGATCGGAGGAAAAGATACCATGAGCTTACAGAAGAAAAACTTGAAATATTGGCTTCCATTAAAGCCCTCCTCGTTCCATAGATCTTACGGTCTATGATTTTTATCTTTGGGGAATATTGAAAAATAAATTATATTCGATTTACCCCTCACAGAATGGAGGAACTTCAACCTTCGAAGTTAGGTCCATTAGTGATGGGGAACTGATGCGTGTCAGCGATACTTTCCTAATTGGATGTGGTTTGTGTTTCAGAGAAAATGGGCAATATTTTCAGCACTTACTGTAAGGATGGCGAGTACCAAATTCGGTTATTTAATATATTCTAGCTTAGTTTTAAAATGGTGAAGCGCTTGAGCACGGCGGGCTCTAACCGCCGACGACTGAACTGGGACTCTTAAACTGCTCTTATTTTGTATAGCACAATTTGTTTAAATATCGTACCAAAAGTGGCTCTTTCCCCCGCAGCGCGGGTTTTTTTCTATGAGCGAGACCACAGTCGTATGCCGCACCGTGGAGGTGGTAGCAAGCCTACTTGCTTACTTATTGACATTGCTGATTTCGTTTCTTAATTAGACAATATACAAAAAGTGTATTATGCCTCGTGTGCATACAACAGTACAGCATATATTTATATACGATTTATTTGTTAATCAGTAGCTCGTTAAGTTCGAAAACTGTTTCACGATGCTCCAAATCGTAAAACAGCCCATAATCTGTACAATAAATTTCAGGAAACTGAAAATGTCCAGCCTAAGGGGGGGGGAGAGCATAGGGTTCTCAGCGAAGAAAGATTCCTCTTGAAAATCTTTTAGTCGCACTGCACAACAAATGGAATTTCATGTAGGTCTGTACAAAAGGCTATTAAATTATGACACTTCAAGTCATAAAAAAATAACTGTGACAAATGCTCTTCAGCTAGGTGACCCCGTACGTAGGCGTACAATTTGTAAGTGGTATGTGGAAAATGTGCACAGTGACAAATAAACCCACATTTAACATTCTCGGACGAGGCCTGGTTCCACCTCCAATCGTTACTGGAGTAGTGATAAACCTGACTTTGTACATGAAACGCCGCTCCATAATCTGTGTGTGGTGCGCCAGCGGTGCTGAAAGAATCACAGGAACATTTTTAAGCCACAATGTGTATTACTTATGTGAATACCATACAAACCATTTTTATTCAGAGAATCAACTGACAGGAAGCGTGATCATGCTTTTTTTCAACAGGATTCTGCCACTGCTCACACTGCATGGGAGCAATTCACAATGTGTTCACGCAAGACTGAGTTATTAGTAGGGATTTGTGGCCCCCTCGGTCCTCCGATTTAACAGCCTGCGATTATTATCTCTGGGGTAATTAAAAATGCCCTATAAGAGATGAACTCGCACACCATACAAGAACTCAAAGATAATATTCGTCAGGAAATCATGGGGATTTCTCAAAATTAACTACAGCGAGACATGAATAATTTCCTAAAGCGATACAAAAAATTTGTGAAAAATGAAGGCGGGCAGTTTCAACCCCTTATTTGATACTTTGGTAAGCAATGAACCTCTTAAATTTGTTTGTGTATTGTTGTATGTTTGCTTTGTTTTATTGGTTTACCACTAATCACGGAGACCTGGCTGGCCGGCTAACGAGCGGGGCGTTTGCCCATAGGCAACACACTCCGGTGGAAAACAAAATTGATCGCACAATAGTCTTCAGCATAACTAGATAAATGGAAAAAACCAATAAAAAGTGCAGGGAGTTTGTATTCTATTGCCCGGTCACGAGGACATTAAACTCCATCTAAGTATACAAGAATAAGAAAGAACTTCTCCCCTTGTACCGCCTAACAATCTGTGTCCTTTCACTTTTAACAGCTGATGTGAAAAGTCAACTAACCCCTCCCATGATTTTTTTGGTCCAAATATGTGGAAGCTGCACAAGAAGTGTTAGTATTCCTTGTGTCTGAGATATAAGTCTATGTTACGAAAATGTATAGCAACTGGCTACAGAGCTTTAGATAAAACCTTGTCCGCTCACACGGTGTTTTACATCTGTCCCGCCAGCCTCACGGCATTGTATACTCATTCGCAAAGATGGTTAGACGATTGACTCCTTATAATGCATTAATATGTTTGAACGTTATATTATATAGTAAACAATGGTCATGTGCAAGCGAAATTCTAAAACAAAAAATAAGAGCGAAAAGATAAGTTTTAACAGAGGAAAGCAATTTGGCGCAAATTATGTACAAAATCTCTTCAGTAATGTACAACGAATGAAGATCCTAGAAGATAATGAAAATGATTCGTAATTAAATTAAAAATCATTACGGTAACCAAAATTATTTCCGTCTATAGTAATATAACGACAGTTCCAGAGTTTACCTTCAGAGAATCTGGGGCTTGAGTTGTATTTATTTCGACTGTTTAGCGAATAAAACTATACAAGCAAATAATATGTCCCTAAACTGCGCCTATGGTTACAAATGTCCAGTTCTGCACTTTAATTTCAGCTGTTTCAGATGTCTTCAGTTTATTACCAAAAAGATGTTATTTGATTTGTATCAGTTTATTTGCCAAATAATAAAAATAAACAAACTGGAGTTCCAAATTTCTCAAGATAAAATAACACGTTGATTATTGACTTCTAGTGCACACTGATGCTTCGGCCAATAAAGCATATAGATAATTCAGCTCGCTTTTGTAATGAATTTGCATAAAACAATTCCACTGTGTGCCATAAATTGAAAGTGATAGATCGATAAAACTGTGGCGATAGGCAGTTGTGATTGGTTGAAATTCTTAAGTAAAAAAAAAATAATAAGTTTTCGCGATACAATGCCTGTTTAGCCGATGGAGGACAACATTTCAGCATCTTGAAACGTTGTATACGTAACTAAAGTTTGCTAATTATAGGATAAATGATAAGATTATCATAATGCATTTCTTTATTATACATGTATAAGAGAATCATAGTATGACTCTATAACGTTTAAAATGTATTTCATATGCTGGACACTTAATTATACACGTATTAATGGTTTCATTTTGTAACATTAGAGATTACTATTTTTACGTGCATTAATCTCTGAAAAAAGTATTTTAAGAGTATTCGAAACCTGAACTGGTATTTACATCTACTGTTTCAAAATGAGAACAAAATCAAATCTTGGTCCTTAAGTGAAGAAAGGGATCAAAATTGTGCATTAATCAACAATGTGAGCGAAAGAAAGAGAGCAGTTCTTAGCAGATGACAGCATTCTTCTATGAGCCGTTCAATAAAGATATAGGAGTCGATCTGATGACGTTCTTGAAGGAAAGGGTGAACCTTTTGTAATTACATAGTTAGTTGATATTTACGGTATCAGCACTAACCATTTCTGAAACTGCGGGAGGATACTAGTGGTAACGAATGCGATTTAATTGCCTTATTAATTATCACTTCATGACACCAGGTCTCAATTAAAAAGGAAAAAATGTGAGCTTTCAAGAAGAAAAGTAAAAAGAGCAGAGGTAAAGAATACAAGTCATGGCCAACTTAAAAAAAAAAAAGATTTCTGAAAAAGTAGGTTACATATATTTGACAATATTTCTGTTATTAATATCATTACGAAAATATATTTATAGGCGCAAAAAGGTTTGCAAACTTTTGTGGTACACGATATCGTGCGGAAAGTGTTTAGATAAGGCACCTCTTTATGACGCAGGCTCCCATTGTTAGTCATCAGACATAGCCAGAAGTTGAGAGTAGCAGCATATAACACGTGGACACCTGCACAATAATTACTTTCAAGAATTATATTTTTGGTAGATCTCTCAACAGAAACATGGAATTATCATGAGAATTTTCGAGATATTATTTACGATTTTATTGCACAAGCAAAGGTGCGATCAACTTCCTAAGTGGATTTTAGATGAGTTCCCATGTGCTGCCACTGTTTTTAACTGATTCAGCGAGCTCAAACATGGCTGACATCTTCCTGATGAACAAGACGAATATAGCAGTAGCACCAGGAAACATGGGCAAATTACGCCCTTTGATTGAAGAGTACAACAGGCTAATCTACAGAGAGATTCGTGCATCCTTAGACACTGGTATGAGTCAAGTACAGAAGATCTTACATCATCAACTTGACCTATGGAAGCTCTGTTGTAGGTGAATCCTCATGAGCTCACAAAAGGACAAAAAACAAGAAAATGCGTGAAAGGTTTCATCAAGATCAGTCAAATGCAGTTTACATCATCACTGCTGGTGAAACTTTGAGCCGCACAGTCGGCGAGTGCGTCTTTCAAGATGAGGATTACCTTTGAAAAGTCAGACCTCATACAGTCATTGCAAAAGGTGTGTTACAATTTGTTTACCTACAATCTTGGAGAGGACGCGTGAAAAATATCAGTAAGTTCAACGTCACAGAGCAGCCCAAATAGTGAAGTTTTAAAAGCTTCAGGCGTTGCAGAAACGAACACTATTTTTATAACCCTGACCTTGTACCATGTGATTTCTTTTTATTCCCCAAAATCAAGGATCAACTGCAAGGTATAATATTTAGTTCTACTGAAAAGAGGTTAAGGCCTTTCAAGAGTGCATGCCGGAAATGTCTGAAGACACTTGGGTAGTTCCTTAATGACGGTAAAGCATATAAAATTTAACGGAGAATTTAGAAAATATATAACCAAAGGAATTAACGTTGCATCAGTTTGTCATACAATGTGACCTTCGAACCAACAATGAAGATGTACATGAAATGATACCTCAGTAGCAGGCATTTTGGTTTGCACTTGTTAAATGATTTTACGAGCCTCTATAGCACGACAGTAGAACAGCCTAAAGCTGTAATTAACGTGGCCTTCAGATCACTATAATACACACCGTCGGCAATTAAACTTGATTGTGCGTATTCATAAAGTCATGCGGAAATGATGACTTTCGTCTCATTAGGTTGTTTGACGAAGCCTTTGGAATTCTTCACGCCTTACTTCTATTCATTGTACTCATATTCGTTTTGCTGTGGACGCATTTCCAACATGAGCACCGATTTCTCGGAATGATATCCCGCATTCTAGGAAGGTCAAAATTCTCCCGCGATCTTATTCAGAGATGTGCGTATTTCTGTAGAATTTTTCACAAATGCACTCGTTCCTTCTGAGAAAATATGGAGTCGGTTTAACGCATGTTACAATTTTAATGATGTAATTACTTTAATCAATTTGCTTTCATCCACCAACAAGGGTTTGATTCTAGCTTATGCTCTTTGAAAGAATAATGTCGAAGTGTGAGAAAATCACCAATAAATAATTCTGCATAAAATTATACATGAAGCCTTCTGCTTGCCTTACGCCGGATTGACGAAGAGTTTGTGTGTTTTATTTTATGTCCGTGACTTGCGCATGCATCTTCGCGTCACCTCTTTGATTCACTGCCGTCCCTGCGCGTTGCATTCAACATACGTTAGCCTCTTTACATGGGGAGGGAAAATGATAGAAAACGGCTCCGGAATTTAAGGACGCAGTGAATCAACTGCAGCAATCAGCACGCGGCATATGTTGCCTATGTGATTTATTGTTAATATCTGTGATAAGGAAATAAGCAACCGTCGATCATGAATGTTATAGCAATCTTTATTCAAATATTCTAAATTTTGGAATACCAGATTATGCACTAGCGCCGCCGAATACTCTTCGTTTCATAAACACTATCCAGTAATATAAGCGATTAAATACCAATATGTCGCAGTAGCGTCATTCATTATGACAAAACTCAAGTTTCAACCTATCAAAAATGTTCATTATTTATTAATTAGTTGATCAACCCAAGGACTCCATAAGTTTCATATTGTTGTACCGCCATGATGCTAGATTTACGGCACGTAAAAGAACCTCACTCCTGAAATAAGAGGCCCTTGAGCGAAATTTATCAGCCGTTTCGCGCCCTGAACTGAACTGGACACTGGGATATTCAAAAGTGTTCTTAAATAAATAAATAGAATTATTTCAATGGATAATATTTTGACACTACGGGGTTTCTGGCAGGCTTTAAACAATTTAGCGTACTCTATTTTAAATTTAATTGGATAACGCTATTTTAATGTCGTGGTCAGGGAAAACCCTTTGTATTAAAAAGTAATTTCCAAGTGTTGTGTTAAAAGTGATGATGGCGTCGCTTCCCTGGTGCATAAAAAATAAAAATACAAAGACGTTTTGTGTTTTTATTTCTTTTGCATCTTATTCTTTTATTCATTCTTTCTACTAATTATTTTACTTGTTCCAAAACATATGTTCTTTATTTCTTATTCTTATTAATGTATCTACGGGAACACCTGAGAAAAATGCTGTAACAGAAAAAACAAATTTAAGGTAATTAGAGCTCGACTGGCATGCTGGGACCTTTTTCCGATCACACAAATTGGTTGGATATGGGAATTCTCCTAGCCAAAGGGCACGAAGGTAGAAGCAATTTATTTTATGGCTAGAAAGCAATAACTGGTGCAATTGGAAGTTGTTTCCACCCATATATTTGTAAACAACATTGTTTCAATTTAATTTTTTTAGCATTTATGTATTATTACTGCTAAATATTTTTATAGTTTTATTCCTTTTTTAATTGTATATCATGCTTAAGCATGTACGGTCGAGAACCCATGCATAAAATATATTTATAATACATACTTTTATAGCAATAAAGATATTAAATTATCATATACAATTAGTACAGGTATAAGGGAAGTTTTGTTGAGCTAAATTTGCATTACCTTTTCACAATGCCTAACTTAGTCTGATAATTGGCTTTAATTTCACTTTTACATACGTTGTCACCTGTGGCCTTTAGATACCAGCTTAAATTTGAAAATATAAATAATATGTAATTAAATTAAATTATAATTAAATAATAATGGTATTAATTATGTATTATGTATATATCGGGTGGTGGGCTGACTTTGTTGCATCTTTCATTATATTGTTGCGAAATATGTTAAATACTTTGAAAAAAGATTCATTAGGGATAAACCTTATTAAAAATTTGGAAAAACAGTAGAAATATATCATTCACTACATACTGTTTTTAAAAAATGATTTTAAATTGAAATCGGCATATCTATATTTTAAATTGAAATCGGCATATCTATATTTTAAAAGACTCTTTCGTTCATATTGTATCATGATCAATCCGGTGTAAGAATATGTTGAATTAATTGAATAAGAATAATTGTTCATTTTTATTATACATTTTACTGTGTCATTCTTGAGCGAACGCTCAGCAAGGGATTTAGTTATTTAAACACGTGACTTGCCTGCTACGCTGCGTATACATTGTACATGGAACTTGACCTGCTGCATGGCTGCAAAGTAGGTTACAATGTCACAGATGTCCATGTATTTTCTGTTGTTTTTAACGATTTTGACGTTTGAGGCAATATCCATACATACAGCACTAACGAATAGCAGCAATGCTGCATTGTCAGTATTTATCAGGCTTATAAAAATAAAAATGAAATAAAGCATGCTTGGGGACAAATATTTAATGATAGACATTTCAAAAATGATTAGTTTCAAAATAGTTAGTGCGACATTTTTGTGAATATGTGCAAACAGAAAGTATGTTTTTACTAAGTGGTTCTCGTTCTATGGCTAGTAGATTTCTTCCATTAACTTTCGAAGTGCTTCGGTAATATTGCTAAATTAATAAATTTTATACTAGAATTCGGCGTAAATTACGTGCTATATCTAATCTCTAATATCATTATAGATTAATAGTTTAATATTGCGTAATTTCGTACTTCAAAAAGAAGAGTATTTTTGCTCAAATTATTTTTAGATCAAGGAAATAATTTGCTTTTAATCAAGCGATAAATGGCACCATCTACATTGAGGTTATTTGGATTGGGCCGTAGAGTTTAGCTGCATACTGGGAGAAGTCGATCGTAAAGGCCTATATTGCATGTCCTGGTATCAGCATGTAGTTAGTTTGAAGAAGGCTTTGTCAGCGAGTGGTTGTGCATTCATGCATTACTAGGTGCTTTCAGTGTGTGCTAATTGTTCTTTGTTAGTTATGCCACTACATAAATATAGTGTTGAAGATCGGATATTTCTGCATACATGAAAACGGCTTCTCACACAGAAGGGGTAATTTGATTTGCAAGAAAATATGCTGCCTATTGTATTTCATGTAGAAAAACTGTTTATCAACTTGTTAATAATTTACGGGAGAAAGGATCTCTCAATGGCAAGAAAGTTGTTCAGAAACACCGTATTCTTAGGAAAGAAAAGTTACAGAAATATCACAAGCGAATACCGGCAATTTACTACCCTGAGGGGTATCATTTTCACTGTCTATTATTAAAAAGTTTAGTGCTTATTATTATCAATTATAAATACAGTTTTTATGTTTTCATTAAAAATATAAAATTGTAAATATTAAAATAAATAAATATAAGTTTACCCTAGGTGAGCCAGTCTTCTTTCCCCCGTTTGCGGCGGCAATACTGCCCAGTAAGCAGCCGTGCTTAAGCTACCCGTTACTCAAATAACCTCACTGTGTTAAACTACCGTATTACCAACGCTCTGCATATGCCATGCGACGAAGCGATACATTCAGCATTTCCTGCTAAACTGATAATTTACGCTACTGTGCATGCCTGACAGGTTAGACTCGTTCAGTGGGTATCAAACGACAGCATCTTCAGGAAACACCGCTCACAACCGCTCTGGACATTTTCTATGCCGTCATCGACGTCGGGCGAATATATTGCCCCGTGCAACTACGAACAGTTAGTGATTACAACAAAGTGCTAGGGCCCCCCCCCCTCTTTCAACCTAATCTTCTAAATTTATTTCTTTTTAATGCAGTTGTTCCCCATATAGTGAAATTAAAGAAAGTTAATAATTACCTTCATCAAAGTTCTTAGGCTTTCATTATTACCTTATTTTCTATTTGGCAAGCCGTGAGACTGCGCTTTATCTTAAATATCGGCCACTGATGCAGATATTAGTAAGCATTATACAAGAAACAAGGATATTTGATGGGGGAAAAAACTTATATTTTGTCTAAAAATAAGTTTAAAAAAAACAGGCAGTTTTATTTGTTTTTAACAACCAGCTCGCTTTGTAATGCATTTAAACAGCCTTATCGCCTTGCATTAAGACGAACGGCAGACCCAAACCGAAACATCACACCATCGTTACAGAAACATCACATCGTTGAATATTTAATGTCTATACAGCTATAGCTACTGCAGTATTTTATTTGGTTTTCTTTGCTAATGATGAAAAAGACGCGATTACAAAAGTCAAACCTCATACCGTCAATAGTTCAGAGAGAGTTTTATTGTGCCAATTATGGTTAATATGTCATATTAGAATAGAAAAAGAAAGCAGGGGACAAAATGCGTTTATTTTGTTTAGAAATTGAAATATACCGAAAAGGTGTAAATGAAAATTCTGAAGTTAAAAGTGAATTACAAATCACTTAGTCATTGTGGCAGCTTGTATTTAACTTACTCCTATATCCGACTCCAGATGATGTTGCTTAGTTTATCAGGGAACTTGCTTATATAAACTGATGTTTTATATTATTAATTAATGCTTATATACCACACAGTGGTCGTTTTTATATCCGGTTTGGTGAACAATTGTCCATCACAATGTTTTAAAATATTTCTTATTTGCAGCTATCTGTTTTTTTTTCAAGATTTTAATTTTACGAATTAAGTTTTAATCAGTCATAATATATGTGTATGGATTTCAAATGTTCATACCAAACTGGGCCTGAAACAGATAGCCATTAGCTAAAATCTATTACTACAGTTGACTCCAGTTTTAGATGCCTACAGCGATCAATGGCGGTCCATCTGATTGATTGTGATCTGACCTGATCGAAACCCAGGATCATTAAACTTGATCTATTGAAATACTAAACATTTCAATATGTTGTTTAAAACATAACGGCTAGACCTGATTCTGTGTTATCAATATTCATTTTAATAACATTAATAACGCAATTAGAATTAGCGTTGTTTCCATTTTGTTTTTTTAAAATGCATATACACACGTTTTCTCCCTTTTCCCCCTAAAATAAATAAATAAAAAACTGAGCTCTCCCTTGAGAACATTCTGGCTAATCAACTGGGTGCTTATATTATTTTGTGCGTAATTTCATCAACGTTGTCAGTGGCACAGTATTAGATTACACATTTACAATGCGACAATATATAATGATAAGAAAAGATTATCTCAAGACAAAGATATACTGGTGCTAACTATTCTGTGGTATTATAGTAAGTATATTGCCGTATATTGCCGAAGAATGAGACACAGTTATTACGACCCACTTTCACACTGAAAACCTAATTACAAAAATATTTCCAGGATTGTAATCATGTTCTCATATTTTCATTATAAGTTTGGCGTTGGTGAGGCACGCAGTTCACAGAATCAGCTCATACTCAGATAAGTTCAACTTCGGAGGACGCGGGCAAGCAGTTCTGATAAGCAGTTTTTAAGTTGACCCTCAGCTGAGAAGCAGTTATCAGTTACGCAGTTCCGATACACCAGTAAAATAGTGTTAAGTATCGCGTGCCGCGGCACTCATCTGTAAGTTTCACATGCGGCGAGAGGCACTTGTTATTCTGATTCCTACGCAGGTATTCAGTTGTAACATATACACCGTGGCACACAATACAGTTTCGCTTCTAAGTTGCAAGCGCAGCAGTTAAGATTGTGTAGATATATCTAAGTCTATCGACGCAAAATACCAGAGGACGCGAATGATTTTTGACATAATAAATTACCTTTATATATTATGTCGCATCGCACGCTTATTTACACTATTGAACTCTTCTCCCAGTCCTGTTGAGCACGAATCAACAAAATAGCAGAATTCAGCCTGAGAAATTGTTGTCATTGTAGCGGGACAACAACGCCGAAGCGATTAATAGTCAATCTATTAAGTCACTTCAAAATTGGCATCACAACGTGACGTCACTGGACATCGATTACAAATTGGCGCCCAACTTGGGGCACATAGTCGGAGCCTACCAAACCACTTCAAACGCGATGCCATTATTTAATATTCAAAGTACTGCTAAACAAATGAACTTATTTGTGAGACTTGGCAAGTACTGGAGAAGAGAAGAAACGCTCGTGGTCTTCACTGTAGCAAATCTATCTGTACTTAATTACAACACAAGGCATGCTACTGCCTTGAACTTACATATGCATTCCTAAAACGTTTGCGGAAGGTCAGCTATTACCCTTCAAAGCAAGTCTTCCAGCTTTCTTGAAATTGCTATGTAATTTACAGAAGTGCGAACTTTTCAAGAAAAAATTAAAACAGTTTTAAATACTCGCATAGCCAAGTATTTTAATTCCAGCTCATAATAAATGTTGTCGATTTTTCAATTGAAGGTTCTTATAATGCTGCATGGTATACAATATTATAAATGGCGATAGTTTATTATAATTTCGAACGTACGCTATAGCTACGATATTATAGTAACCTATAAGCTGATAATTAAAACATCAGATTTTTACGCATTAAAATTTCAATTTTAGGTTCTTAAAATATGCTCAAATTTTAATCAATTTGGCCCGTTTCTGTAAAACTAGTCATTTTAGGCACATAAGACTATCCTATTTATTTCACTGAAATTAACAAATTATACATTAAAATACACAAAACATGGCACAAAAAGGTATATTTCAAAGTGGAGGCAGACAACTGCATCATATAAACACAGCTGCACAAATTGAATATATTGAGAAAAAAATATATACTTTTCATGCTCATTCTATTTCATAATTAGGTACACAGTACATCACCAGTTAATCTTTGCCTTTTGTCAGTGAGAATCATTTTGAAAGCAGAAAAACTTAAACATCAATACTTACTAGAACATTTACATTTTCCCCCAAAATCACTCATGATAGTTTTTCCAACAATGAAAATCCTCGTGCTTATTTAGTAAATTGTCCCACTTACTTTTGACTTTTTCGGTTTCACCGAAAATGCAATATATTTTCTCCTGGGCATCCATCACTATTGCTATTTGGCTACAAAGAGCTTGGTTTTTATGTTCTGCGTGTTCAATGCTTGCAGGAATGAATGAAAAGTTTGATATTATGTAGGCAATATTCCCCCCCCCCATCGACGAGTCATTCAACACACTTTCACTGCTTTTACACGCGCTGCAGTATCGAATTCGCGTAATTCTTCAATGATTGTGACCACTTCTTTAAAATATTTATATTTACACCACTCGTACTGAATCCATGGTCTCTATAGTGTTACAATAGACTGAGATGGGAGTGGAATTTCTCTCTGAACATTGAAACCCTGGATGGGACTTTGCAAAAAAATACGAAAATAAACGAATTGACAAAAGGGAATTCGTTCCTGATTGTTTCAGAAACACGAATGATATTAGGATAAAAGTTTTAATAAGTGGAGCTGCAGCAACCATATCTGAGGCAGCATCAATACCAAACAACAGAACTTTAGAAGCATCTATAGTGCCAGAGTATGACTGCAGGGTCTACAATTTGATTTGGTTTATTTACCGAAGCTCTTTAACATCTCAGGTCATCAGCGTCCCATTCAATCACGGGCGTGAAACAACCGACAAATTTTGCTCAGAATCCTCTTTTTCAGGCTTGAGGTTCTTTATCGTGCCGTAAATGTACGACACGGGACCTACGGCTTTACTTTAGGATTTTTACGCCCGAAAAAATCCATCGGTCCCGGCCAGGATCAAACCCGCAATCTTGGATTTAGGAGGCAAGTATGCTTACCACTACCCCATCAGGACCGACAGGGACTGACACCTACAAAATAAGTAATTGTTTCGCTATTCACTTCTGGAAGTTCCTTAACACATACAAGGTGCGGAATCGAAGGTTCATGAGGGTCAAGTTTTCCTACTATCATACTTGCTAAATATCTATTCATAAACTCTGAGGTTTCATCTACACAGACCTAGATATACGAATCGCCTATATCCTCCCGAATGGGTGTTAAAGTTCATTGTACATTCTGTCTAAATATTTTTACTTAGGGTAGAATCTGGGGGAATATTATTATTGTAAAAACTCTCTTAAAGCCGGATTTTCAATTGTATTCTATGGAATGTTGACAGCAAGCCTGCATAGAAAGTGCTGCTGAGGTTGGATGAAGCGTCAGTAGAGTTTGTTTGCTTTGCTTTTTTTTGCTAAGATTCTGTCTTAAGTCCCGCCCCTTGCACTTAATATAAAAATGCGTAGAAGTTAACAGAATTGATATCTTAAAAGTGTGTTGCCATACTTCTATCACAATTGTGATTACTTGGTTCGAACAACCAAAATCTCAGTCATCTGTGAGTACTTTAACTATCGACATTTAAAAGCTTAAAATGTAGTTATCTATAAACAATTTCAGCCTAGTCAAATGCATAAATTTATATACACATATTTAAACTATTGTTACATACCTGTTTGGTACCCTGTCGCTAAATATTATTTTCCCATCACAAGTGAAGCGTGGATTCTGTTGGCCTATGCTGTACCAGTAAAGATTTTGCACTTTTATCTTTTGGCATATTAAACTGCGTAGGAAAGTGTCCTATCACTTTAAAATTCTCAACAAAAATAAGGAAAGGGAAAGAGGCTTACAGACATTGAAATTAACCGTTATACAGCATTGTTGTTTTCAATTCTATTTGACGAAAATACAACGTTCCACCCATTGTTGCATTTCCTTGTATTGCTAATAAAAAAACGGATTTCTTATATGTATATGTGAATAACTATTTAAATAACGAAACTTTAAATTGATTTAGGAATTTTAAGTCGAATATCAACAACAAATTAAGCTCTAGTGAGCATTTAAAGGCATTATCAAAATGTATGAATAGTTCCAATTTTCATGATATATAATATTAATAATTATTTTTTCTGTTCTCCTAAAGGAACTAAATAGGCCTTTTTCCTAAAATCCGATGTCTGCTGACGATATATACAAAATATTTTACTTATACAACATAACTGCACCGCCATGGGTGGCCGAGGTCGTTAAGGCACGGACTCGTGAGCGGGAGGTCTGCGGTTCGAATCCCGCCAGGACCGTCCTCCCTGACTGGGTTTTTTTCCAGGTTTTCCTCAGTCTTCATAACTGGCAAATGCCGGGGAGGTACCTAAACTTAGGCCTGGAACGCTTCCTTCCTTAAAAAAATATCCTTTCCCAATTTATCATTTCATCTCATGTATCATCAGTGTCCACCGCCTGTGGTGCCTCAGTAGTAAAAACGGGCGTTAAACACTATTCAAAAAAAAAAAAAAAAAAAAAACATAACTACAACGAACTGTGAAATTTTGTCTAGCAATTTCACGGAGCAATTTCTCATGACTTCATGTTTAGGAAACGGAAAGTGTGTAGTTTCTCTCGAGATGTTTAATATACGTTACAATTCAGTACATCACTTTAACAATATAGTGGAGAAAAAACAAAACACACTACTTACAATGTGTAAAAAAATCTTGCACCAACATAATATTACACGGAAGCGTGTGGGTATTTTACCGAGAATGCATTCGAATTTGTCAAAATGAAATCTATTTGCCTTGCACAGGACAACTGGAAGTGCATGGCGTGTTGTGTGGACCTTATATCTAGGCAGTATTGATTCAAGCCGCACTGGCACGAAATTATCGTACCTGCTAATTATAAACTGTCGTTGCTGATTCGCAGATATTTCCTGCTCTGCAGGGTCACTATGTACGGTAGAAGGCACTCAGTTGTTTGCATAAGTATAGTAGGCTATTCCAGCAGACATTAAGTAAATTAAACGTCATATTCTCATGCATTGCCATTAAAATATTGCTTATTTTTTGTATTATTCTATTAAATATCTGTGGAAGTTTTCTTTTCTTTGCCGGAAAAATAAAATCCTCTTATTATGGACATAAGTTAATATTATATACTTACAACAGCTTTCTCTGTAGTATTTAAAATTTCTGCGACACACTACATACGACTAATAAAACGTAAAAAGATTTAAATTTCTACAAATAAAGTCATATATCGTAAAAATTTCCATTATTCCACTTTATAGTTTTATTGCTTCTAATTCGTTTGTATAGGTTACTTTCAAAAAAAAAAAAAATGGAGAGCAATCAACTACAAAATGGCAGCAAACGGAGTTGCACGGAAACACGGAATGAAAGCGTTTTTTTTTTTTTTTTTTTAATTTTTCGCTTTTAATTACTGCAATTTTAATTATATTTCTTAAATAACAGCTATTACAATTATGTTGTAACCTGGAGTATTGGGAAAAAGCAGACTTCGGAAAAAGTACTGCTAAAAGTCATTAACGCGGCATGTTATGTACTTATTTACTGTGCCTGTTGCACAGCATATGGGTATAGGGAAGTTTTAGTAGTAGTTACTGTTGGTTGTCTAAAGTAGCACAATATGCACAAATAATGAAATACCAAACTTTAAATCATTTTAGGAACATTTACTTATGCAACAAATAGACAAAAATATGTGTTAAAAGTATTCAAGTTTCGTCTTTCATCAAAGAACAATGTTATGCCTAGAAATTTATGATTTCACATCTCCTTAAATAACCGGATAGTATGAAAATGAACAATTAGATTTGAAAATTTCGTATCACGACCGGGAGTCGAACCACGGATCTTCGGCCTTCCGGGCTGATGCTCTACTAACTGTCCTACTTCAAGTACGAAATCACCAATCTCTCTCATCCGATCCTAAACACCCCGGAGACCCCCCTAAGATTATTATACTATGAGAGATTAATTTCTTAAAAGGCTGAAGATCTGTGGTTTGACTCCCGGCTGTGACGCGAATTTTTCAAGTGTGATTCTTCATTTCCAACTTATGTCCTACATACGGCTAGTGTTAAATTGCAATTTCTATACATAAAGCGATAAAACTTGAAATCATTTATATTGTACCTAATATTCACAATTTCACAAAGGACACATTTGAAAAAAGCCAGCAATATTGCTAAGAAAGTTGAAACCGTAATTTTTATTAATAGAGTTTTTCAGTAATTTTGAGCAGTATATAAACAATTAATGACATATTTTATATTTATTTTTGTAACCAATTCTGCATAGAGGTCTTTAAATTAGTCTTAACATAACGTTATATAATATTGAACGAATATTATTAGAACAGTATTAGATAGTATTTGTGATGTAATTAATAATTGCAGCACTCTCTAAGCGAAATGACCGAATTGATTTCTTCATTTCTTATTTGGCGCTACAGGCCGGGATGAGCCTTGGCCTGCCGCCGCGACCTCTGCATCCTCTACTCCATCTTACGACTTCATTGATAGAGGGAAGCATTGCAGGGAGCATGCTAGCCCCCGGCAGTCGCCTATCATGCGGCTTGCATGATCGAAGTACTCGAAAATTTCCTAAGTAGTTACAGAAAATCGAACCCGGGCCTCCTGACTATCGTCAGAAACGCTAACCACTAGACCAAGGAGGTGGTCTTCCTTTCTTCACATTTCAGAATAATATGTGCAGAGTTATAGCCATGATCCCTCTGGAAATGGGAAAAAAAGGTATTCTAGGAATTCGTAAATACAAAGTGGTGCCCTAAGAGAGACACTTAACGTTCTATCGACGTCAGAAAATTGTGCCTTTATTTCCTCGGCAATTTTATGGCATGAATGTGCACGGCAGATTATGTTTATCATATGGGAATACAATCCTTTAACCATATAAATACATTTATATAATTCACAAAAGATGGCCAAAGCATATTCATCATAGCTCTGTTAAACAACTCGCATATAGAAGAGAGATCAACAGTGCGTGTTAGAAGTAAGGATCTACTGACATCTTCTACATTCAATTTAACCACAACCATACTTATCTACGGTGATTGTGCATAAGTTGAATTATTGGCCAACGGAATTTATGAATTCATCGATTGAAATCCAAGTGATTTCATTTTAAACACTACTTTTATAAATGCGCCTTTTCCAAAAAAAAAATTCAAAATTTTCTCATTAAAGATGTATGAGGCCCAGGGCTCAAATGAGAAATGCAAACTACAAAACTGTCCAAATAGCTTTCGAACTATTAGCGGAGCTGCAGAAAGGATTATTTTGTTCACCTGAACCACCCGTGGAAAGTTTTTGTTGCGGGAGGATTAAAATAAAATTTGAAATAATAACACGGCCTGTACTTGTGCGTTTGTTGTCACATTTAAAATTGCATGCATTTTAGAACCTTGTACATATTTCATACATTTTAGTTCTTCATGCGAGCAGCTGAGAAAAAATTAAATGAGGGGCAGGGATAATTATATCACTTTACTCCTTCCCTAGATGTCTTTGTAACTCCCTGTTTGAAATTACTTCCTGTCAACTGAGGACTCCATAAATGCGGAATTAGATGCTCTGAAATGCATGAAAAAGATTAGGCGGGGAAAAAAAAGAGAATGGCAGAAGAGAATAGACTTAACCACAGCACAGAAAAAAGTGAAGGACTGGGGAACAGAAGAGAAAAAATAAAGAGAAAAACTAAGAGAGGGGAAAAGGGGAGAGAAGATAGAAGAAATCAGGATAGTGCAGATGAAAGGAGAAAAATAGACAAGGTAAAGGAAAAGAGATAAGAATAGAGAAGAGAGAAAAACAGGATAAGTGGTGTATGAGGTGAGAAAGAATAGCGAAAATTAAGATAAAGAAAACATAAAATAAGAAGAAAAGATAATAAAAAGATAAGGGGGAAAGAATAACAGAATCGAAAAGAAGAGAAATAAAGAGGAGAGAAGATAGGCTAAGAGTAAAGAGGATAAAAGAGGAATGTGAAGGAGAGGAGAAAAAGGAAAGTATAGATACGGAGAGAAATACATTGGAGAGAAGTGAAGAGTAAAGAATAGGTGGAAAGAAAAGAGAACACAAAGGACAGAAGATGAGAGAAGAACGAACAAACAGAAATGAATAGAAATTAAATTAGAAGTAAGAGAACATGAGAAGAAGACTAGACCAGCAAAGAAAAAAAAAAAAAACAAGAATAGAAGTGAAGATAGTGAAGATAATGAAGATAAGAACAAAATAGAATTGATGAGTAAACACAAGAGTGGAAGAAGAGCATTTAAAATAAATAAGAAGTGATATACACCCTTTAAAACGTAAACAAACACAACAGTTTCAAATAAAGTTTTCGAAAGAAGCAATTTTTGAGTTTACGTAATGCACGCTACATGGATTTACGTTATTACTTTCCGAATTTGTTCTAGATCTTCTATGTGCGCTTATTTATGCCCATGTTCTATTTGCGTTGAGTTGCTTAAGGTTCAAATTTTTTGTCAAAGAACATTTTCATATCCGCGCGGCTGGATAGCAACGTATTCGTAAACATCACATACCATTCAATACTTGCAAAACAACTGCCTGCAGTGTTTGCATTGACACTGACATGTTAGAAAGTAAACTGCAGTGTAATCACAAAAGCGGAAATTGCTGCAGTTGATGGAGTACCTTCAGCTCAACATGCAATGTCGTCAAACAAAAGAATTTAATAGAAGGGGTAAATGACATAAAAAGTACACTAAAACTGGGGAAACTATAAGAGAACATCATTAGAGGACGAAGAGGAAGATGGAAACGAAGAGACGAAGACGACAATCTTCAGAATGCTTAATAATACATAAAAATAATAAAAAAATTAATTAAATACATAAATAAGTTATAAAGAATTTCTGATATGAAATCAATAAAGCGGGAGCCCTTTGTCTTTGATTTGGGCTCCCCAGTATAGGCTACTTCAAGAGCAATTTCTAGTAAGATTCTAGTCTCAAGAGGAAATTTGACACACGCTAGTACTTTTGCAGCTATCAACCCGTGATTAACGAATATTTGTTAATTTGTAAAATTCTTTTAGCACAAACTACATATAGGCTAAAGATTTGACACTAACTTTTACATCATATCATTAGTTCAATTTGCGCCGAATGTGAAAAACCAACAGGAAGATATACAAATCTAATATATCAATCCAAAGCTATATAGACGGTTCACTTTAAAAACTGGTCAGTCTGAAATACTTTTCATTATATAATTCCATTAAAAATATGAAGTGGTTGTCACTTGATCATTCATAAATCTGTAAAACATCCAAATTCCAACGTAGTATTATTCTCTAGTAAGAAATTATACAATATAGGACAAAAACGTTGCTTTGAAACTTTTTTGCAGTATTCATTCAAGTATAACGTGGCCGGACATAAAAGACTTGGTCACCTTTAGCCTTCCCAGATTGTGTTATCAAAAACACAAACGTTCACATGCAAATTAGAAACAGAGAATCTGGGCATAAGTGCAAATCCTTACATGATGAACTGTTAAGATTCCTAGAAATGATAGAAAACTAAATTCCTTGTTTTAAAAATAATTTATTATGATGATAACATATGAGAAGATGAGATATCGTCAGCATACAATAGTATCAAACTTTTGTGATATATCACAGATGTTTATCAGCTTGTGTCCATGTTTTTCATTTCATTTTTTTTTCCCTTAGCTTTTAAAAGAATACGTACTATTTAAATTTCACTTATGACGATTTGATAGGTTTACAACAGCACCGACTTTTCTCGATGTTGTTTGTTAATTGTACACATATGTGATCAATTGCATTATCGAATTTGTGTACATCTTTTATTGTTATTTCTCTGCTACACTAAAATAAGGCATCCATTTCTCTATTAAATAAATCTTCCTTTACACCAAAGAGATTGTTTAAATAATTATAATCAGGACGCTCATGACTTATTATTCTTCTTCATGAAAGTGCGTCATAGGCCTGTTTCCAACTAAGAGATTGGGTCTATCGCCATGATTATTGATGGATCACATATCCTTTCCTTTGTGGTTGGTAATGTAAAAACATTTTGGTCATTCTATCACTTAATTGAGTAATGTTTAACGCCCGTTTTTAATACTGAGGCACCACAGGCGGTGAACACTGGTGATATATGAAATGAAATGATAAATTAGGAAAGGATTTTTTTAAGGAAGGAAATGTTCTAGGCCTTAAGTTTAGGGTACCTCCCCGGCATTTGCCAATTTTGAGGACTGAGGAAAACCTGGGAAAAACCTCATCAGAGAGAACGGTCCTGACGGGATTCGAACCCCGGGCCTCCCGCTCATAAGTCTGTGCCTTAACCACTTCGGCTACCCGTGGCGGTGTTATTCTATCAGTTTTAGTTCTGTATATACCGGGTGTAACAATAAGCTACGGTCAAACTTTCAGGAACATTCACCACACTTGAAGAAGAAAATATGTTATATGGAAATGGGTCCGGAAACGCTTTATTTCAATGTTAGATCTCATTTTCTACAACTCTTCATAGTACAATAATCATGGGAAACACACAGTAACAGAATGTATCAGTATACCACATGAAACTCTTTCGTGTATGAAATGTTCAAAATGCCCTCTTGGTTACATCTGGTTAAGCTGTAATCTGAGCTTAATGGTTCGCCGCCATTGTTTTGTGTTCCATTTGAACGAAGGTATTGTTGACATTTCTTCATTGCTATTTGTGGGGGCATTTGAAAATTCTTGTGTATCGAACCCCGGTACAAGAAACACAGTGTTCGTGTCCGTATTGTGGAAGGCTGCAAAACAATACGCAATTCTCCCGGGATTTACCAACGCATCAAAGTTAGCGGAGGGTATTTTGAACATTTCATGCAAGAAAGTTTCATGCGCTATACCGGTATGTTACAGCCGGTATAATGGAGCAAATTTATTTGTAATTTATGTATTCTTGCCAACATTACCTGTTCTCTTATTTATTCATTGGGTTTTTGGTCTAATAGTGTGCAGTCTGCTATGGAACGAAGGAATCTCATTACATAGTTTATTTCTCTTGCCTGATCTATATTATCCAGTTCTCTCAAGCATGTGTTAATTACGGGCAGTGTCGTAACCATAGAGAATATTAACTGCGTAATGTTTAACGATTTGTTTTAAATTTTTTTCTTATTATCTCTCACATACTATAAAAATTACGGATTTTTTATATATTGAAGTAGAGATAATTAATACTATTTACTTGTTTTATTGTTTTATCATTAATTATAATTTTCCTTCTTAAGTGGTAAGTTAAATGCCATTAATTGTTCTTGTCTGAAATATTCATGAGCAGTTCTCTGTTATTTCCTCACTTTGTAAACTGCTATCTGCAAATCATCCAGGGTATCGCCTAGCATTATTTTGTCATATGCCCATAATATAGTGTTCAGAACTTGGTCATTTATTTATATTTATTAACTAATTGATATTTTCACTGGAAATAATTTGTTATACATATTAAATGATGATGGAGATCAAAGGCAACCTTGTTAGGCACCATGATTTGTTATTACAAATTTGATACTAATTTTGTCTCCTTTTTCGATAAATACAACGGTTTTTAGATATACACTTTGGAATAACATTATTAAATGGTCTAGTATCTTTAATCAGTTGTTATACATTGCTTTCCATAATTTACTCCTTAATAACGTATCAAGTGTCTGTAAACAATATAAATATGCAATCAACTTAACGAAAATTAAATATTTACAGGAGCTATAATCCTAATTATGTAAAGTGAACTCTCCTCTTCTGAATTATTTGTTCCACCACAAAAATGCAGTGTGAACACAAGCAACCTTTGTGGAAATCAATGCTATCAATGTGCTCTTGTTAACTATGTGCAGTTATTAGAAGTTATCTTAACTTAAATCTTATAGCGTGCGTTTAGCAAACTTATATCTATACGAGTATAACTGCAGTATTGTCTGTTTTCTTTCTTGAATATAGAATATATATCTTCCATTCATTAGGAACAATGTATCTCTTCCAGCAAATATTAATAATTTCTAACATTTATTTTTATCATCCATTCCTGGATCTTTTTTTTTTTTATTTTCGGAATTTTGGGAGGCATTCACTTAATTCTTCTATTTCATTTGGGTCTACCTGAGTTAATACAAGTGTGTGGTCGACGTTCATCTCTTCTGTATTTATCCATGGATGATAGTATGCCAGTCAATCTAATGTTGCAATGTTTACTTTTATTGTATCTCTTTCTGTTCGATTTAAATATTTCATTATTTTAGATGCTGACTTGAGACCAGTGACAGACATGTTCAACACTACTTATGTGGTTGTCTCAACTACTACGATTTAACTTCATTACCCCCTTTTTGAAATTACACTTGATGTTTATAATTCATTATCTTCTTGTTATTTAGTCTGGATTTTTTTAAATCGTTTATTATTGAAGTATTTCTTAGTCTCACATTAGTAAGATCTCATGTTTATTTTTATTCTTATTTTCCTTAAATTTTCTTGTTCTTAACATTAGTTTTTAAACTCTTCCAATCCTGGTTTGCATTCATGCTATGATCGATGTACATATTTAAAATTTTGTCTATTATCCTAGAAGTTTATTAAATTTCCTGGTTTATCATCAAATATTAGTACTCAGGGTAGGAAGCTGTATGAATTGGTAAAAATAAGAGAATCCTTTTTCCCCCTCTTTTTGACCCCTTCTGTATTATGACATACACCCCCCTGGGACCTAACGGCCAAAGCTCGGGTCAGTAGCATCTCGGGGAGCTAATTATCTCTGTACACACACGAGGGACTCCCTTAACGGGTGGTCAGTTCAATGTCAAAGATATCAGAGACGAAGACACACATGTAGAAGAGGAATGAAAATAAACGATGAAATTGAAGTATACGATAAACTTTACTACTAAAATATTTCAATTAAGAAATTATGAAACGTTAAAAAAGAGAGAGCACTTGTAAATCATTTTAAATGTGCGTGAAAGCAATGGTAGCAGTTATGCAGTTCTTTAATGAAAGTATTAAAAATAATGAAAAGTTTAAACATATTTCTCCTTCGATTTTTTAATATTTATAGAAGTTTAAAGACATTAAACTTTATGTAAAATAATATTAGTATTAGGTACAAGAGAATTCTTGGAGATATATAGCAGTTAATGTTTAATTACAACGAATTATGTTAGTAGAACGAATAATTTAATATATTATCTCTATATATACACATACACTGCGGTTTATGGGGGCTCAATAATGAAAATTATGCATTAATAATGGGTCTTAATAATTAAAATGCTAATAATGTGATCCACCATAATTGTAATAGTAAAGTATTGTCGAAGTCAACAATCCCAAGCTAATTGATCGCTCGTCTGGCGTATGATAATATAGGAAAAGCAAAGCTCCGCGCATGCGTATAGTCGCAATGTTTGGAGGTTTTCGACTAAGGAAGAAATATCAGTCTATCGGGCGACGTGACTGGGTCTAGATGCGCAATTCTTATCCTTGCCCATCGTAACAGCGTCCTTCAGGTAACGTTCCCATCGTAACACTATGAGGTAATTCCAATTAAAAAGGTGCAGTAGCATTAGCTTAACTCAACTATCATTTCATTGTATTATTTGTGTTTCTCTTCCCTTATGCAGATTTAAACAACTTAGCATTGAGCACGTCCCTAGCATCCAGCCATTTGCTTAGTTAGCTGTATGAAAAATTAAATATGCGGGTGCTCTTTCGGAGCTATGGCATTATATATTTAAAGTATTTTTGGTGGGAATAGGAGTCCATATGCAATTGCAATTATGTTATGTGTAAACATTGAAATGGAATTATTAATACAAATTTATCGTAAATATTTTGGCATTGTGCTTTTCTTCATAAACCACACCAGTGTCGAATGTACAGGATGACGTTTGGTTGGTAATTTTGTCAGACTCCAGACGTGTATAAACAGTGCAATCATTCTGACATGGGTTGGTGCAAACGCGGAGGAGGAGGAGGAGGAGGAGGAGGAGGAGGAGGCGGCGGCGGAGGAGGAGGAGGATAAAGATGAAATGGCAGGCTACAACTACACTAAGCCTGGGTGGTGTAGCAGACGCAGTTACCCACTGAAACTTAACTAATTAGTATGAAGAGTGTAGAACTTTGTGATATGGTTGATGGAAGGTAAGGTAGACTCTTTAACTTGAATAGCACCCAGTCGTAAGACGGTGAGCAGTGCGACATTATGAAGATAGCCTTGAACCTGTGCTAGAGGGACACAATATTATGGATTGAGTCAAGCAATGGAGAGTCTCTGGCAGTGTCCAAAAATGCCTATCCACCAGATGGGACGAGAAGTATATAAACCATCTGCTCTAGATACTTCACGGGTTGAAGATTCGTGTTTGAAAGATGCAGATTATGTAGGGAATTGCAGGAAATTGACAAGATCAACATACGTAAGAATGGACTAGCGAACTCTTCCTCAACTAGTACTCAAATCAGATGAAGCAAACTTTCTTCTCAGTGAATTCGCAAATAAGCAAAACTTCCAATGCTAGTCGAAACAAAATCCTCGTATTCTGCAAATGGAAGACAGAACGTTCTGCTTTTACTCAATTTTCATTTAGGGTTGTGACTGAATGACAATTAAGCCAAATAGTTCACTCAAAAGATTCCCCAACAAATTTGTTTCTAAATCGTTTCTTCCTAGACTTGGATGATTTGACTTGTTCCACTTGCCAGATATGCCAGTTTCTAAATCTTTCTGTGGGAAGATTTGAAGCAGAAAGTTATTGTTTACACACGATTAAGAGTTGAAGAATGCAGTCCTCCGACATTATGCCATTGAACAGGATACCGGCAGAATGAGGCATTTAATGGAGGTTTTTCCGCGCCATCTTCAGACGTACATAAAAAGGGTGGAAGTCCTTTATTAAAGGTTATATGAATGAATAGTGTTTAACGCCCGTTTTTGCTAAAGAGACACCACAGGTGACGGACACTGATGATACATGAGATGGAATGATATATTGGGAAAGGATTTATTTTAGAGAAGGAATCATTCCAGGCCTAAGTTTTAGGGTACCTCCCCGGCAATTGCCATGTGTGAGGACAGGAAAACCTGGAAAAAACCTCAGTCAGGGAGGACGGGCCTGGCGGGATTCGAACGCCAGGCCTCCCACCCACGAGTCCGCACCTTAACGACTTCGGCCACCCGTGGCGGTATCATCAGTGTTGTGGTCATATATACTATCTAGAAAAACGTAAAATCATCAACGAAGGAAAACTAAAGAATGTTATTAGCATTAAAATTCCGCATTTATCACAGAAAAAGGTGTTTCCCACAACAATGCTGCATATATATTTTTTCAACTGTAGTCGCAAAGTCGCATGAATTGCACTTCGAATTGCTGCATATGCACCATACTCATCAACTTTGGCCGAAGACACTTTTTCCTCTTCTCATATCGAGGAAAGAGCTTTATGGACAAATATTTACCTCAAATATGGTGACCAAAACACAGATATGCATTTATTTTGATGAGGTAGCAAAATTAAATCAACTCTCGAAATGCAGAGGAAGTAGAACACGAAGAACTCATTATATATATAAAACCGAGAGTAAACAAAACAACGATGTCACCGGAGCTTTTTGCTCGCCATATATGACTTTTTACTGAAAACACTGTCCATGATACTCCTGTGAGCTTTGCGAAACCCAAATTTCTCCTGGTATCTTTGACGTTACTAGAGATACACTTAGATAGAATTGGAGCCTCTCCCATCGGAGAATCATCATGGGTTGGCCTTGGTGTGGAATGCAGCACAAAACTCACGGGATGTTTTGTTTGTGTACCTGGGAGACTTGGGGTAGTTGTTAGACCGGTTGATGTATCGTTAGCGGTTCCGGATGAAGCGTATGCACAACGTACCTTCTTCAGCCTTTTCGGCTAATCCGATTAAAATGATGAACCCTCAAGTAAAGAAAAACCCATGGGGAGGAAAGTTTTAGATACTCTGGATGGGGGAGGAATCTATCTATTAATATTATCCCCTAACTATTTGCTACGTTCTGACTATGCGCCGCTAGTAGAGTTTGATTAAGGCTAATCGAGTATTGCACATAAGCTGAGGCAGCAGTAGTTGTTCTGCATTATTTGTTTGAGCCATCAGCTCTGCTACTGGAGCACATCTAGTGCATATTTTACACAGGCAGATGTGGAATTCCATTTGGGACTGTCAGCATGCTATATATAGTAATGCTTTTTGGATATTTTTACGTCTTCCCCCAAATACGTGATTCCAAGCGTCAATCTGCCCACTCTATAGGCAAGTGTGAAACCATGTCGACATTTTCTCTCACTCCAGCTCATCATTAATGTTGGCGATTCACACATCAAAAGAAAAGCAAAACCTATCCAGGCATTTTCAGCCCTAAAGAAGGGGAGGGGGAAGTGACGCCGTAAAGAGAAGAGAGGGAGGATTTTCGATGTTTCGAGCGCTTACATCTCTTTCTGGAATTCAGCACGTTCAATCCACCAACAAGCCCGCTACATTCAACAAATCCTCTTATATCCAAACGGATCTGATTATTTCCACACAGAAGAGTTCTATGCACAGCACAGCATTCTGTTTAAATTTTCATTCTTGTTCATGTGTTCTCGAACTGACCATCAACACACATGAACGCACAATGTAGCTGTAGCTTCGAAGGTCTAAATTGTTCGGCATTTTACTCGTCCCAGGCCTTGCAGTCTAACACAAATTTAATAGAACATCTGATGCACAACTTCGAATACATATGCAAAGTTCAATGTTTATGCATTAAATGATAAAATGTTCTGAAAAAGTTACAAGAACGGTTCAAAATTAATGACACACAAAGTACAAGTCATTGAAATGAACGACAAAGTGTTCGAAATTTCTCCAAAATTTCATCAAAAGCGCTAAGATTTCTAACAATTAATGCCTCTTCTGTGTTGATAGATTCTCATTAGCAATTGATTTGATATAACCCCAGATAAGAAAAACAACTGGAGGTATATCTTGGAATGTGCAAGTCAAGCAGTAGAACTGTTCTCCCAATCCACAAGTTTGAGAATGTTCACTTAAACAATTTCTATAATTTAATACGAAATGTATCGGTGCAGTGTCCAGTTGAAAGACTGTATTTCTGCGAATATTAATTAGGACATTTTCAGGTAGCTCCGGAAACATTTACTCCAGAAAAATTTCATCAGCTAACTAGGCAGGCAGCAAGTATGGCCTCACTCATGATTACCAACGATTATATCAACCCAAGTACTTACAGAAAATTTCCACTGATTAGAGACATTCTCGTTATGTCATTCCAACTGTGACTGTTATCTCTTGAAAAACTTACTCTCGCCTGTCCAAAATATACTCCTGGCAAAACCAGGCCTATAAATACAATTTACTTAACTGTAGTCTGTTAGGTTTTGACGTTTGTACTTTTTGAGTGTGAAATAGATGTTTTCCGTATTTACATATGAGGGGTAATCGTTGATTTGATTTATTTATGGATGATCAGCGTCCCAATCAATTCAGGGCGTGAAACGGCCGACAAATTTTGCAAAGAGGTTGCTTTTTTCAGGCTTGAGGTTCTCTATCGTGCCGTAAATGTACGACACGGGATCCACGGCTTTGCTTCCCTTCCGAAGGAAGCCATACTTAGGATTTTTACGCCCGAAAAAATCCATCGATCGTGACCGAGTTTGAACCCGCGATCTTGGGTTTAGAAGGCAAGTATGGTACCACTACACCACCAGTAGGGGTAGTCGTAAATCTTTAATTATTACCTGGAAAAAAGTATATTTAAGGAATCCATTTTTTGTTTGTTGGCATGTACATGTCTGTAGTCCTGGTATGCATTGAAACCCCCGCGACAGAGTACCGTAGCACGCCGCTAGAGGAGCCAAGACAAAATGGCGCAGCCCATTAATAAAGTGGAGTATCTTACGGTAATTCGTTTTCTGTATTTGAAGGGAAACAACGAAGCAACAATCCATGCTGGAACTTCCATGTTGGTGGAAGTGTACAGTCACAATTCTCCATGACATAGTGGTTAGGTGGAACAAACAACTCTGAATGACGAAGAAGAGAAATGGAGGCTTTGGAACTCGAAGACCGGCGTATCACAATCATGGCGATAGTGGAAAAATGAAAATCAGTCATGGATCAGTTTTCAACATCTTGCATGACGCCGCCCGTTGGATTCCGCGACTGCTCACATCCATTTAAAAAGCCCGCCGAATCGAGCCAGCATCGGATTTTTTTTCCTGCCATGGTGTGGTGTGTTAACAGATTAAGCTCATAAGGGAAACCATCACAGACAGGAGCATACTGCCGAAATCTCCTGACGAGGTTAAGGGAGATTGTTAAGACGAAGAATCGCGGGAAACTCTCCAACGGGATCTTTTTACTCCACGGTAACGCCCTAGTTCATTAGGCTATCAAATTTTGCCTCACCCCCGTATTCTCTTAATATGGTATCCAGTGACTTCTTCCTTTCCTCGGATGAAGAAACCATTGTATGGCAGGCATTTCAGGCAGAACAACCAAAATGCACACTTCTACTTACTAAGGTCTCCACCCAGTCGTCCATCGTTAGGAAAATGTGTCGCATTGAAGAGTGAATACGCATGACATTTTTATACACAATTTCCCATTTTACAAACACATTTTTTCAGAGCGGGTTGGACGCTTCTTAATCCTATTATCGAAGGAGTGGGGTTGAACTTTCAACTAGTTGCGCATGAATGCTTATACACTTTCGTTGAATATCGGATACCTGCTATGTTTCTTGCAATTACGTGGTAATCGCAAGGCGATAATATGGACAATAGGAGGCCAGTAGATTTCCTGGAATTTTTCCTTTATAGAAGCAGCTGTATATGCACGGACGTTATCTTGGAGAATAAATTTTCGTCACGGTTATTTACACCATTTTCACTAATAAACACGTTTTTCGTTAATTAATAAACTGCACTGACTATTTGATATTCATAAAATGCCTTGCGAGCCTATCCCAGAAAATGATAGAAAGTCTTTATATGTACAGGAACGGATTCCCTACTTACAAATAAGCTCGCTTGCTTCCATTCAGGAGCAGAAAATTTCTCCTTGATCACAGTATTGAACCAAAAACTTTTTGATACACTCCCACACGCTCAGCCTTTTGATCTCTTAGTGAGAGAGAATTCGAAGAACCACCTCACTGAGAGTTTCCAGTACTCCATGTAATCTAATATAAGGGACTGAATACTTCCATCACTATTCCAACCATAGAAGCTATTTCACAAATCGTCAAATTTCAGTCACATTCGATAAGGTCTGAACTGACCCGAATATTTATTTCCTTTACGATTGTCCAAAGTCGACATTGGCAATTTACATTTCTACAGTTTCTTGTCCTTCTGTGAAATGTTAGGCAACATCTTATCCCCTTAATCTTTGTAAAATTTCGGCCGCTTTTACGTCTCCCCTAGTCAAAAACTTAATTATGCTAAATGCAATCAACGAATGTACCCCTTGCTCGGACATGATGCTGACAAATGCACCGGTGAGGCGAACCGCTTTCCTCCCCCTTCTCCTGAAAACCCCACGGTAACGTCTCAAAGGCCTGTGTCGCTTAGTACTACTCCCAAGCAGTAAAATCAGAATTTCGGTTTACCCTCGTATTATAAAAAACATTGCACTCAATTATTTCATTAAAATACATAAACAATGTTGACACCGTTCATAACGAGCTAAAACATGTTACATTCATTTATCCAATGATTTTATTAGCGGCCAGGCAAAAACGTGTAGGCATTAACACTACGGCAGCCATTCTATAAAAGTTTAAAGAAGAAATGAATGTTGTATGTATTTTATATTTTAACATTTTATTTAAATACTCATTTATAACTATCCTAATATCCGAAAATTAAAGGAAAGGTTAAAACTGCGATCGAGTCAATATTGTATATATAACTAAGCTAAATTTCCTTCTGCTCCAGAACATTACATCGATGTGGCTATAACCTGTGGGCTGTGCACTTTTTCGGGCGTTGCAGCTAGAATAAATAACCTTTTTTTAATTCAGGTATAAAGGTTTACTACAAACATACTGGAACAATTATGTGAACATAGCAAAAATACATGGCTGTCACTAAACAAACTGAACACACAATTAATTTCAAGCGAATCTCAAACCCCGATAAAAATAAAGGGAACAGCCCTCACCTATATGATAGAATATATATACCCAGAACAACAGATTTCCTTCCACGATAAAATAGAAAAAGAAGTATAACAAATATCTCATTTGGAAAGCATTTATGGGCCCTTAAGTTTATATTGTTAGACTAAACATTAATTAAGAAAATCAGATTCCAGACGCTCGAAACCTGTATACAGCCTGATTACTATATGGGTACCAGATGGTTATTAACAGAAAAACAAAAGATCAAATCAAATATGCCAAAGAAAAATGCAACGCAAGATCCTGAAAATAACTTTGAAGGACAAAGTAGGTATAGTATTAATAAACTAGTTAATCTCAAACAACAGACTTGCACAAATAGCTACCAGGAGCAAATGCAATGGGGCAGTCATGTTCCAAGAATGCAGGACAATAGGTGGACTTATAAGATTTCTATGTGGGATTCCCGGATAGGAAATAGGACACAACGTAGACTCGGAAGAAGATGGACAGACCTCTTCAAGGAACATGCAGGTGCACATTGGTCAAGAGTAGCAAGAGGAAGAGAAAAATGGAAATCTCTCGAGAAGCAACTAGTACAGTGAAAAATGGAGTAACCAAAGAACAAATCAGACAGAGTGTCTTAAACAGCATATGAACAACTAGCCTGGAATAGCTCACTATGTTAGAAAAAAACGGGTCTTTGCCCCTAAGGAACACAAAAGGCTATCTTTATATTTATATATATTTTATGTATAAATGAAGTTTCAAAGGAAATTTCGATATCAGACGATTTAAAAACTCCTTTCCAACGCCTATCCTTTGGAAAGACGGTTTGGGTTCTGGTTCCAAACTTAAAGAGCAAAAGAAACCTCAAGGGGTTTGACAAGGTGCTAAGCCTATGCAGTGAGCACAGTTTTCGGCACAATAGCTCACAAGGAGCTTCGCTGCATGTTTACACTCCTCAAACAGTAATCTAGGACTCCTGTGATTCGTTCGAAAGCACCCGTGTGAAAGGCAGTGTTGTGAGGAATTCTTCCGAGTGTTGATATTAATCTTGTGAACCTACAGATAGATTTGCATTTTCTAGCGAATTTTTAGAGTTTTCCCACTTCTATTAGCCTCAAGCCGTAAAAGTGCTCGTTTTTTCTTGTAGTTTTGTTGTGTTTCATTTGTTTTAAAACAAAGGGCAGCCTTAAGAAACCATTCTAATTTATTTGGCAACAATTTGTAATTTTTCTACATTTGTCTCTTAATTGTAGTCCTTGTGAGTGAATCAAGAAACTGTGCTTAGGGAATTCGTTTTCAACCTACTTCATTTAAAATTGGCGAGTGCTATAATGGGTATACTCTTTCATTATACAATTTCTTTTGTTTTTTAAATTAGAACTCTTTGGTTTGAAAACCATATTTTAAGTATGCAATATATTAGTAATTTATTATATTCTATGGTATTCTAAATTCTTCCAGCACATTTATAACTTCGCTCTTTCCCATGGACATTGCTTTTTTTTTTTTTTTGGAAAAGGTTCTAGCCTATAGATGCTAATATCTTTACATCCATTCATTTGGACCTCGTTTTAAGCAGCGTAGTCCGCAGTGGGCAATCACACCTGCTTAAGGCCATTAAATCATGGCACTTATCGGCGATCATTCGGTATTAACTGCAAGACAGGCGTCATAGCGTCTAAAGAGATTTTGATCTGTTGCTATTCTGCTTCTGAAATGTTAGCTATTTTTTTTTTCGTAGGTTACTTTAAAATTAATTTAAACTCTGCGGATTTTTACTAGTGTGGATTGATGACTGGCAAAAAAAAAAAAAAAAAAAAAAAAAAAAAAACCATGCTAAACAATTTGCAAAAACAAAAATTTATAATTTCACAATCTCCTCTGAGCTCAATACATTTGGTCCAGCAAGATTCCATTTCTTTCGCTTCATCAGATTTTTTCATACTGTGCATAACTTGTTTATGGCACAGATAACCTCTTTGTTCGATGAAAATGTACTCTCCACAAAGGAATTTTTGAGGTCACTAAAGATGGATCATGGGAACAAATTTAGAGAATAGGGTGAATGGGGAACTGTTTCTAAGTTCAACTCGTGCACTTGGTCGCTTCTGCTTCAACTTAATACGTAAACAGTGCAGAAATGTTGCATAATAACAACCAGTAACTGTTTTACCCTTTTCCAAATAGTCAATCATGAAGAAACCCTGTACGCCCCCCCCCCCCCAAATTGCTATCACTTTTCCCATCGACTGAATAGTTTTAGCTTCTGTAGGTGCACTTTTCATTCGCCAGCCCACTGTTTTGATAGGCAGTTTTATTTACAGGGTGTAGTGATGGATCCAAGTTTGGTCTACAGTCACAAAACCAAGTCATAAGTCATTCGGATTATGTTGCAACTTTTCCAAACACGATTTTGAAATGTCCTTCCTTCAGTCAACAAACGCGGCACCCATTCGCCCACTAATGTACGTTATGTCTACGCATATATTCAATATATATTACAATGCTTAATCAAAATAATGTAAATTCGACATAATTGGGACAAAATATATTACACATTTGCAGTGATGCTTTTCCTCGCGGCGCGATTTTTCTTATGGGTGAGCTCCCATTTGTTTGCCGCACCACGGAGGGGGTAGCAAGCCTGCTTGCTTACTTGATGACCTTGCTGACTGTTGCGGAGTAGCACAGCTGTTCCGGATGTGTGTGTGTGTGTGTGTGTGTGTGTGTGTGTGTGTGTGTGTGTGTGTTGCTCATTTCTTAATTCGACTGTAACATAAAGAGTATTATCTTTCGTGCGTTTACAATGGAAAGCGTGTCTTTATGTTTGATTCATATGTTAAATCAGTGGTGAACAAATCATAAGACCATTTTTAATACAGTTGATTCTGTTACTTATGTGAATACTATAATAGCCAAATTTTCAGAGAATAGCCGACAGGTAGTGTGATAATGCATATTTTCAAAAGACTGTGCCACTGCAAACATTGCAAATAATTTAATGACACAGTAAATCACAAGTTGTTTCCACAAGACGTTATTAGTAGGGATTCATGGCCCCCTCAGTCCCCCGATTTAATAGCTTGCGATTAATTTCTCTGGGATAGATTAAAAATGACATGCACAAGCCGAACCCGCACACCATACAAGAGCTCAAAGATAACATTCGTAAGGAAATTGTCCGGATTTCTCAAAATGAACTACAGGAGTGATGAATAATTTCCTAAAAAATGCAAAAAATGTGCTCAGAATGAAGGTGGGCAGTTTCAGCACCTCATTTGATAAATGTGTAAGTAATGAACCTCTTAAACTGGTTTGCATTTGTTGTATGGTTGAATGTATTGTTTTATTCTCCCGCTAATCATCGAGCAAGACACTTTGAGGGAAAACAAAACTATCGCACGATACACAGAAAGTTTCCATTACTTGTATCGAGTTTGCGGTTCGATCGTAAACATCTCACTAGTAAGGCAGTGCATCCCTTTCTTTGTCAATTACGTAAACAACTAACCATTTGAATAAACTGAAAAGCACGAAATTCAGACTCGCAAGCCTATCATTGTAAGGTACTGTCAAATTCCTAAATCCTCCATGGCATCAAACTAAACACTGCCAATACGCTGTAAAGCTAAAATTCTATGAAAATGCGCAGGAAAAAATGTACATTCTAGAGGCATGCAAGCGAAATCTATGAATTCTTGACCACAATCCATACAAAAAGAACTGATTGGTCCTTCACTGGAGCACTCATAAGTTCTGGTGAATGGATGTGTAAGAGGCAATACAGAAAAAAATATCCCTTTATTGGGGGCAGTAGCTAACTATTGAAATAGCTGAAAACAGTTATTCCATACCACGGTTTAACGATAGGAAGCATAAAAGTACGGAGTTTACAGATTTTATAAATTAAAAAATCGGGATAACTTAAAAATTGTGAATACCAAGACACATCTAGACCTGTAAATACTCTAAACAGAAATTCAGTTTTTTTCAGTAAGCATGACAAGGCTGAATTGAGTAACTGAAACCCGTATTTTAAAAACTAATGAATCTCTGTTAAAAGCTTACGATCTTGCACGGAAAGTGTATTAAAAAAACGCACTGAAATGATGTTAGGCTGTAATTAAAAGATTTCAACGTTTTAATATCCACACTATTTTGCTCTTTTGTATAAAATCTAATTACCGCCATGGTAAGTTAAAAATTAAACTTGCAAGTAACACAAAAAGTTGATCAATTGTTGTAAGTCTGCTCAGGAACACTCTTTCCTGCAGGTAGCCCCAGAAACAATAATTTACTGGTTAATATATGGCGATCTTGCAGACAAGTTTTAGCAAAGTGCATAAGATTCACGACATTAAAATGTATCATCTAGTTCTTTTTCAAGTTAATTTTATAAGAAGGTGTACCTCAATTTTCCGAGGCATATTTCTGAAGAAATTTCAAATAATCCTGTTATATTTACTGAAACATGTGTTCTCACCCCATTTTTAACCTCTTCAAAAAGTATGGATTTGTTATAAACTGCTCGATGACTAAATGTGGAATATTGAAATGGCAAATGTTAGCGCAATGGGTGTTTACATCACCGTTGAGATGAAAATGTGCTTTCGAAACACATTAAGTCACTTTGGATGCATCGAATATGAGTTATCGTCCGCATAGAAATGTTAAATTATGAAATTTGTCCCCTTCTTTCAATTTAACAAAAATTGCATTTTGTAAGGATGCAGTTTAAGTTGTATCTTCAGTATCACCAAATTGTTGCACTACTTATCTCCAGAACCATTGCCGATTTTTAGTAGTGTTTACTGCTTTCCGATTCTCATTGGCAATGTTCCGAGTTTCTTGCAGAACCTCTCCAATTTATTTATTTACATCTATAACATTTTCAGTTTGGTGAAACCGCCACGGGTGGCCGAGGTCGTTAAGGCACGGACTCGTGAGCGGGAGGTCTGCGGTTCGAATCCCGCCAGGACCGTCCTCCCAGACTGCGGTTTTTTCCAGGTTTTCCTCAGTCTTCATAACTGGCAAATGCCGGGGAGGTACCTAAACTTAAGCCTGGAACGCCTCCTTCCTTAAAAAAAAATCCTTTCCCAATTTATCATTTCATCCCATGTATCATCAGTGTCCACCGCCTGTGGTACCTCAGTAGTAAAAACGGGCGTTAAACACTACTCAAAAAAAAAAGTTTGGTGAAATTTTGATTAAAATAAATATATAGAACTCAAATTGTATGGGTACGAAACCACTCTCAAAAGTAGCTGAAAAACTGCATCTACGTTCATAACTAAGCATGAAACCTCTCCTATGGACACGAGGTTGCCGAAACTTCAACAATAGATGCCTCTGAACGTTGCACAGCGGTCCAAGGTAAACTACAGATTACCGATGAACTCGCTCACTTTCGGCACTGTTGTTGTGACCAGACTGTATGGATTCCGGTTCTAACCGACTTCCTTCTGCGGTCATGTGCTATGCTCACGTCAATCATACGCTGATATCCTGCTTATGAAGGAAATGTTTCATTTCTAGCAATAACATTTAATTAGCTCGATATAAGCTTTCATTTCTAAAATAAAATTTTATTTATGTTAAAAACATGTAATTCAACCAAAACTATAAGATAGACACTAACCGGTTGATATGATGATGTAAAAATCCATTTGGCATGTAATAAATCAGTTTTAGAATTTTTATGTGTGAAAAATTATAAAAATATGAGCAATGAAAGTTGCCCCTTACTTTTGAGTAAACCAATATATTGGCAAATCTCAGCTTCTCATGGTGCAGTTTTGAAATGATTAGCGGGGAAGGCAAGCCTATTTAATAAAGGATCATTATAACTTTTTGTCAACATTCCTTTCTTCATCCTCATGATTTTAATGGTCTTTCTCAAAGTAGCCCCTGTTGGATGCAATGCACCTGTCCCAGAATCGCCTCCCCAGCTTACACCACTGCTTCTGATAATAGACTCCCACCAAGGTGTTTTCTTTTTCAATTTTGGAAAAGGAGAAAGTTATATAAGGCTAAATCTGGACTATAGGGAGGGCGAGAGACACACTTTACGTTGCTTTTTATCAGATATTCAGCAACAATATCTGAGATGTACGACCATGCATTATCGTGGTAACCGCCTGTGGTGCCTCGGTAGCAAAAACGGACATTAAACACCATTAAAAAAAAGTATCGTGGTATATCATCTATCGTGTTGCATGGAAATATGACTTTTTGCGTGTGATATAGCTTTGTAGAGTTTTCTGGATCTCTGCAGTATCGCCCAGTTATACATTATGTGTGCAGGTACGAGATGTTGGCAAACTATTCCTTCAATATCAAAAAAGTAAAGATGACCATAACTTTCCGAGCAGAAGCAAGTACTTTTGCTTTCTTGGTATTGGTGATGGATATTTCTACACACAGTGTTACTGTTTGCTATGAGGATACAAATGAAGAGCCAAATATGATCACCAGTGATTACCTTTGCAAAAAAATCCATATCTTCTGTAACATCATATTCAATTGCATGTAATCCTGCACGCGAACATCCTTTTGTTCGGGAATCAACAATCTAGGATCCCATCGTAATAAAACGCGTATCATGTACATATTTTCAGTTACCAACATGTTGGTGACACCCAGTTAAATCTTCAGACTGTTCCTAATTTTATTCGACGATCCTATCTCACAATGCACAGATGTTAATGTTTTCTTCCGTTAAAGCTCCAACTGGAATTCTGGGCTTACCTCCCTTTGAAATTGATTGTCTACCATCTTTAATCATTTTAAGCCATCTTCAAGCTGTGCTCTAAGGTAGAGCAAACTCTATAGGTGTACTTGTTTTTTTTTATTTTTATTCTGCAAAGCTTATATCCTGATAACTTGATTCTATATCAGGACATAATGTTATAGATTAATTTTTATTTATTCCTCTTGCATTTATCAACACAGTTTGAATTACAATTTAAATTCTACAGATTTTAAAATCTATAGCAACAATACTATAACTAAACAACTAAAACTTCACAGGATTAAATCGGTACTGGAATCCAGTGTAACATTGCGTAGGCCTCAGCTGAAAATTTGTTGAGACGAAAACAGCATATGGGTAGTTGCTCACTTCCATTTTTGCTGAGGCGGAAATGAACATGTTTCAAATTGCACTCCTCTTACAGGTGCTAAAGTAACCTTAATGAAACTAGTACTACGTGTACATGACGCATTAAGCTTACAAAAATTCGTGAAATTAAATTTTAGCGTCATAAATCAGGGCTGTAAAAATGTATAATTCTTTATTGAACATCCCTCGTTAAATATAGACAAGTAATAAAGCAGTTAAATTAAATTATTAAATTTCCTAAAGTGCAACATGACAGTTACAGTGATTTCTTTACAACTTTACATCGTGTAAAGTTGTTTTCATAATCCTTCGTAAAATCTCTCACATCATAATTAAAAATCAAAATATGAACCCAAAAATATTATGACAAATGCAAAAATTCCTCATTGCTTATACCCTTTATTTTTCCAATGAGCACTTGGCATTTCACTTGTGGATAATAGAGTGTTAACATTTTTGTATATATTTCTATTTGGGTGAAGTCTGAAGTTTTGATAATGCTCACATAAAGAAAATTTACTTGTTTAATACTTTGGTTTAAAAGTGATTCCATTAATCTAAAGAAATACAAATAAATAACTAAACGGTGCTATAGATTGACCTCTTTCAGTTCTTTAACTATTAGCTTACATTTCTCTCTAATATAAAGTGAATTAACAATTATATTGCACACAGAATCCTCCAAAGAGGCTTCAATAATGTTTTTTGTATACCATGGTAATAAACGGCCTTTATTGTTGGCCAAAACCTTTAATAAAAGGGTACATTATGACACTAATATAAATTTTCTATAGTCACAGTTGGGTTATAAAATTAATAAGTTAATATTAGCGCCCAAATTAATTATTAAGATTTGATAATATCCTTAATCTTTTTACTATTCATGAAGTTAATGAATTGTGGTATTTCTTGTGATAATTTTCATAAGATTTTCTGGGTATTCTTATGGTAAATACATCTTTTCTGACTACAATAACAATAGACAAACGATCAAAAGAATCTCCATCGATACAATAGCGTCATAATTATAATAAAAGAAGGTACACTTCAGAACAACGGAGTGGAAAAATCGACATTAATATTAAGTTTATATTGCTTATACCCTTATAATTCAGGTATAAAAACAGCGCATAAAACTCGTTTATAATATATTATCATGTTAGTGTTATAATTTACTGCAAAAATATAAAATTCCTTTCTAATTTGGCAGAGTCCCTACATAATTTGACAAATGGCAGTTGCTTGTAGGACAGAGATAACATGAAACATGTGCATAAAGAAAAACATAATTTTTGCTGTTTTTAATAAAAATAATAATATGGTTTTGAACATAAACATTTTACACATATTAAGTAAGACTTTGCAAGATATTTTACTTTCTACTTTAGAACAGATTTGAAACTATGAAGCAGGGATTACAGTACAGAACCCTCCCCCCAAAAAACACAAAAAAATAATAAATCACAGACGATATAAGGCATCTTCGTTGCAACATTTGGCTTATAATTAACGACCCAGTTTTGTCTGTGCCTTTACCTTTATAAGCCCTCCTTAATTGGCTACCATTTCCTGCCAACTGTTTTGCTAATGTAGCCATAGGTGTGGGCTTTGCAGTCGGCATAGCCTCACAAAGTGATACACACTTGCTAATGAGTTTGCAGCGGTGATGTTAAAAGTTTCATTTATAGCTGTACGTTAAATTGCCTGGAAACAACGGTGCTTAAAGCCGTTGCCAAGGAAACGCAATACTACAGCAATATTAATTTCCCTGACTAAAAATAACCCAGTCTCGTAGCATCATCGGTTACCGTCAAAGCTCGGAAAGAGGTTGACGCCTGAGTCACAGGTTCCTTTCGGTATATTCTAAAGGAACGGGAAAATCATGTCCTGTGCATATAGGTTCTAAACTGTAACGTTCAAGGTAAAGCTACACCTTTCTAAGGCGAACATTCATAGTTTCCAACGTATAGTTTTGTCTGAATTCTGAATATGAGGGAATGTACTAATTAATTTTGAATCTTTCCTGTTCCTTGTAATATTTATCTGTGAAATCGGAATTGTGTGTAGATGATTCAACACTATGACACATTAATATTGAAATCTTTAACAATACCTCTAACTATGTAATTAATGTTATAGTTGATTTTCGTTCAGTTAGGTTTCAGTGATTGTAGCTAAGACAGAAACATTGTTTTCAGTCAAACATTTCAGAAATGTTGGCTACGGATAATATCGAACTCTTAGGTATGTTCCTAGATTCTGAATTGGATTTCAATGCTCGCGTAGAAAAAAATATAAATTAAGTGTGGTAAAGGAACACTTGAAATAAGATTACAATAGTCTAAAGGAAATGAAATATACTGCTACAAAATGGTCATTCGAATTTCACTAATAACACTGGCCTGGAAAAAAAAATGCTGTCCCAAATGGGAATGGTGATTTAACTAATTTTGACATGTTAAATTTAATGCTGAAATTGTTTTCCCCTTTCTATAACGTAAGGTTTTTAAACAAATCGCAATAAGAACTTAAAAAGAAATGGATTTGTGTAAAGTAAAGAGTATCATAAAATCAAAACTAAAATACCATATTCCTATCTAATACACAAAACGGATACTTTTATAAAAAGTTCGGTGTCTGAAGATCAGCAACTTTTCTTTGCTTGGAAGGAACGCTGTGTTGATTTGCGTTATGCTTTGGTTGCATGTCTTCTCTCTTCAAGCACCAGCAGAAGTCCGCCAGCATTGCTTCGTTCTACCGTCCTGATATCATCTTTCCATCTTCTTAATTACTTGCAATGCGAAATTAGGTGAAAAGTAGTCAAATTAAGAATTCAAGAAGAGAAGCTTCAAACTCATATTACAACAGAGAACTTGCAGTCTTCGTAACAAATTTCTTCTAATTTTTTCATATTGCACGTCATTTACATTTCCAAGCAACTTATTCATAACATCCTTGAAAGCACACCATGTCTAAAGTTCTATATCATTCACAATGTTCAAAAAGTCATTATCCTTCATTAGCTATCTGATCTGAGGTCCATCAAATACTCTCCCTCCCCTTGTCGCCTCAGACAAAAGTGAAAATTTACAATAGAAATACTTTAAGCATAAGCCATTCTTGTCTAATGCTTTGACAAATTGCTTCATGATACAAAGTTTAATATTTTTTTGATCAACTAGATTGATAACTATTACCTTTTTTTCTCTCGGCGTTAAACTTTTTCTCTTAGACCCTTCTTTCGTCGACATATATTGTCCATT
The DNA here is from genome assembly GCA_030762175.1 of Metallyticus violacea. Classification (NCBI taxonomy): domain Eukaryota; kingdom Metazoa; phylum Arthropoda; class Insecta; order Mantodea; family Metallyticidae; genus Metallyticus; species Metallyticus violacea. The sequence goes on from CM060840.1 coordinate 63,303,352, forward strand.
CACACAAAAAGCAAGAGTACTTTGTATACCCATCCTGCTAACTAAGTAAGTCGGTCTTGGTAGTGTAGTGGTAACCATACTTGCTTCCTAAACCCAAGGTCGCGGGTTCAAACCCGGCCAGGATCGATGGATTTTTTCGGGCGTAAAATCGTAAGTATGACTTCCTTAGGAAGGGAAGTAAAGACGTGGGTCTCATGTCGTACATTTATGGTATGTAAGAGACCCTCAAGCCTGAAAGAAGAGGCCTCTGAGAAAAATGCATCTGAACATAATATTGTACTCTGTTCAACATTGAGTCGTGAATTCTTTCGAAATTTCTTAATTTATGACAAGCAAAAAGACAGCTCCCTGATCTAGTTATTTAATTGTGTTAAAGCTGCAGATAAACTCCTAACACAAAAATACAAAAAATATTAAACCAGGTAGCCTAGCAGGCCAAGTACTAGCCAGCCTTGATCTATTCATCATTGACCATATCTTCGAAAAAGATGTAATATGTGCAGGTATGCTATCATGCATATGTTAAAAGTACATATACTAATATTGATGAAAAGGAACACCTCCAAGCAATCTTTACCATCACCATCATTAACAACACACACGGGTTAAGCCTTTAAGGCATTTTCGGTTCATAAATGTTCAGTCAAAACGTTGATTTCATCGCTCTTTTCATCTACCCTCACTCCTTTCACCTTTCGGGTGATAATCCAATATAATCTTTGGTGTATGGTCTTCTTTCATTCTTTGAACGTGTTCTATACAATTATTTCTAATTTTTCTATGTTATTTATCAATTTAAAATATCTAACTCATTTCTAATATCTTCGTTTTTCCTTTTGTTTAAAAGAGTACAACAACTATATTTCTAAAATATCTTATTTCAGCCGTTTTTATTATGTTCTCTTTCGGTTAAAAAAAACTCACAAAATATAAGGATTTTCATTACTTTATAAACCTTTAATTTAGTTTCTATTCTTATGTTTTGATTGTGCTACACATTAAGTAAAATTACGAGTTTATTAGAACATTTATTTATAGGAGATACATCCCAGATAGTTACAATTATTCAACTGTGCAATAATTTTTCTATCTAAAATTATTTTAGCTCTTACAGTGTCTGTTCTTCTAAAAGCATAAAATTATATTGTATTTAAAACTTTTAATAAGCACTAATCTGTTATAAGAGATGCGAAAAATGATGCTCCTTAGCGACAACACATTGCTGTATTTCATCTAACTTTTCTTCCATAAGAACACGGTGGTTCAGAAAACTTATTTTGTCAATGAGAGATTCTGTCCACATAACTTCTTAACCAGTTAACAAACAGATTCTCTACCTTTAACACCACAGTCAGAATCTGTTTCACATTATGTATCGCACATAAAAATCCCCTTTTCAAGACTATATTTGCTTAGTGGCATAAGTAACAAAAGTAAATAGCACACCCTTTACATGCAATGAAGGCATCAAGTAGGGTGTACAATCACTCGCAGAAAAATCCCCGCCCAAACTAACTACAAGCTGCTACCTGAATATGCATTTACGACCTTGACAACTGGTTTCTTCCAGTACACAGCAGCACTATGACAGTCCATAATTAAATTGGCACAGTATAAAACTAACTAACAACAATCAGACGTTGAGGTGTAATAAGACAAGACACTGGAAGCAGGCATGTAAATTACACTAATAATTTACTCCTTCAAAGTAACTTCTTAGCGATTCTTAAACTAAGCAGGGGTTCTTTGATGTTGCTTGAGTAACGCTCACCTTTAAAGGATAGCCAATATATCGCGTAAAGACATCCAAAGCGACCAGCCCTTTCAAACAGAATTCAAAACATATCAATTTTTGTAAACCATCATTTATGTATATGTTTAGGAATGACAGATTTTGTGATTATGACGAATGAAGTAATGTCAGGTTTCAAGAGTGGTAAAGTTAACTGAATTTCGCCCTCTGGACTGAGGTAAACCCGAAATAAAAGCCAAAGCCTGAGAGCCTGATCCAAATAGAATTCGTGACCACGCCCTCGCTTTTGTAATTGCCTTTGAACCACTAGTCTCACCACTGAGCCGCAACAAAACCCAGAACCATTAGTATCGAGTTATTTCATTAAAAGTGGAGGATAGCTCGTGAATCCAAGTACCGAGCAAAACAAACGATTCCTTAGTTCGGGATTAGCCAGTAGAAATAATCTCCCTGACGCAGGGGTGCAGTTTATCAGCTTGAGAAACTAATGCGAGCATCTTAAAGGAGAAGAGAAATTGAATTCGATTGTCATCCGGAACATTGTTTTCTTCCCTTATTCCTGACGCACCCTGATGATAAATCATTTCCGAGAGAATCTCAGTGAACGCACCCCTTTGTTGTTTAATTACCTTTCCGCTCTACTCGGGTTATCTAATGTGCTTATTTCCTAATCAAGCTCTCGGCAGCACTAGACAGTTTCCGCTTTAAATTATGAACTTATTAGCGAACGAAATGCAAGCGCTGCAGAGATTCATAACGTAGACCCGATAATTAGGTCCGAAAATTTTAGCATTTCCAGACGATCTTTGAAATAAATGTGATACACACTTTTCTGTGATAAGGTGATAAATGTGGTAAATAATATTATAAAACACCCTCCAAATAAATGCAAGCCATAGAATGTGATATGACCCATACCACTATTACATATATAATGTCTTCATAGGATAATATAGAATGGTAATTACAGGATTCAAAGATTATCTATTTAACTAAAGAGAAATACGTAAATACTATCATTTTAATTGCTACTCACGGAGAAAGAGGAGATCTATAAATGTCGATTAATATCCTAAATAAAAGTAAAATATTAGAAATTGACTCATCATTTACATATATGAGATGTAACATAAGTATTGAAGAAAGTAATACTTATTTACAAAAAATATCTCAAATTATAATAAATTAAATTATGCAATTAAAAGTATTACAGAAGAAACACGAGGGTAGAACTAAAACGAAGATTATATAACATAAAATCTCTGCAACCTTAACCTTAAATATCTCCAAGGCATAAGAGACTCAAATATGAAAGATTCGCGACTATGGTCGACCAGAGCACGGTTGCTCAGAGGGTAAGAACATCGGCACGGCAAACCGAATATTTATGATTCGAATCACTCCGACCTAACCTTAGCCTAACACAGCAAATTTCTAAGCATATAACATTATTCCCAAATTGTGTAGAAACATGGAAATGAAATCTGAGCTTTAAGCAGCCATATGACTGCTAGACGTAGAAGGAGATGTATTTTATGAGACCCTTGGATATAATGATTTGGCGGGGCAGAATTAGAAACTAAGATATTTGAAAACTGTTGGGAGATTTAAATATAATTGATTAACTATGTAACTACCAAAAGAACATATGGGAATTCACTCTCTTTACATACTCAAAGTTAGATTATTTTATAGACTAAAGGAAACAAGATGTTTGGGATAACCTCGAATAAAACTTTGCGGCTATATGCCATGGAAGTAAGGCTCAGATATGCAGACTCTTTTTAAGGAATTCTCATGGTTATTAACACTCATCGTCCAATATGACCGCTGCAGATGCAACTGAATCATTTGTAGTATGACAGTTCTGTTAGCTTTCTGATTTATTTCAGGAGCAACAAAATCCTCGAAGTCCACGTCAGCTAAAAGTAAGGGATATTTATAGTCTGCTTGTCAAAAGTGGCCTCAACGTGCTTGCCTTTTACAAAACTTCTAAGTCCTTCATGAAAATTGTTATGATGCTGGTCTTGAATACTTTGTAGAAGGTCTAAAAAAAGGTAATAGATTCCTTGTTCCTATCGATATTATTCAGTTATCAAAATTATTTTAATAAGGAAAACTGTTTATTTATTTTATTCTGAAACATGAACGCGCTTTTTTAATTCTATTTCTTTAAGCTAATTGTAAAATACTGTGCGATTAGTTTTGTTTTCCCCCTGAATGTTTTGTCTATGGGTGAGGGCGCCGCTTGTTAGCCCGTTTGCTGGCCATTCGGGCCTCGGTGTTCAGCGGGAGAGTAAAACAATAAAACAAACCAGCATACAACAATACATAAACCAATTTAAAATATTTATTACTTACATTTTATCATATGAGGTGTTGAAAATGCCCGCCTTCATTCTCCACACATTTTGGCATCTCTTTAGGAAATTATTCATCACCTGGTGTAGTTCATTTTGAAAAATCTGGACAATTTCCTAACAAATATTACCTTTGAGTTCTTATATGGTGTGCGAGTTATGTCTTGTACACATTTTTTAATTTACCTTATATCAAATAATCGTACACTGTTACATCGCGGGGTCGAGGAGGCCACAAATCCATACTAATAATTCTACCTTGTGGAAACACATTGTGAATTGCACAAATGGAATTACATGTAATTATTCGCAGTGTGAACAGTGGCAGGGTCCTGTTGAAAAAATGCATGGTTACGCCTCCTGTCAGATACTTTTCTTAAAAAAAATGGGTTAATATGGTATTCACATAAGTAACAGCTATCAACTGTATGCTGAAAAAAAATTGGCCCTATGATTCTTTCACCGCTGAGTTAACACATGTGAATCTACATAAAGACACGTTGCGCTGTGGCATAATGCACTTTATGTATATTGTCGAATTAAGAAACGAGCAACACAACACACACCCGGGAATAGCTGCGCTACGATTGCGACAATCAGCAAGATCTAGCTAGTTACGAGTGGGGGTTCGCTCGTAGGGAAATGCCTCGCCGCGGGGGAAAAATATCACTGATCACACGGTGTACAAAGGGTATAGAATACCTATATATTAATTCAAGTAATCATTGTCATATCGAGTGCAGTTAATAATTTATAAAATGTAGGTATGAGGTATTAATAACATTTATAAATGCACAACAAATTATATCTAATGTGTTTTTTTCGGAGTTAAATGTTCCATTGAACCATCTGCCAGCAAATTGACAAAGTCGGCCCCTGCGTGCGGGGCGAACAAATGAAACGCAGAGGGGCGATTGCTGAAGTTATGTTAGTTACAAGCTTTTGGATAAGAAAACAAAAATTTGTTATAAAAAGAGAAAGATGGTTTTGTTTATTTCTGATAAAAAAAACAGCAGATATTACTTATTTTGCAGTTCACTTCTTCCATTACATATCAGTCATACATTAAAAAAAATACATAAAGTTTATAAATTGACACATTACTTGCACATGTGATTGCTTAAAGGAAAAAGAAGCAATGCTTATAAAATTGTAAAAACATGAAAGAAAAAGAAAAATAAAAGCTAAAAATTTGCACCAAATTTACCCTTAAGCCCGGAGCACATGTTGCAAATGCGCCAGTACATAGCTATAGAAAATGCAATAGAGACAGCGGAAGGCGTTCTGAAATAGCTTAGGCACAGCCAGTTCAAGTGACTGCTTGTAAGTGGATTTCATTTACTTGTTTGAACAAGTTGTATCGGGCGGAGGCGTCTTTCCTCGTCAAAGAAAACATCCCCTTTGAGCAAACCCAGCAACACACGCCTGGCGACGAGTCCGCAATCAATTGACATCTAAAGCAATCACAGAGAGAATATGGAGGCTAAAGACGTGAACGCTTTGCTTTCAAGTACAGAGAAAGAACTTAACGAACTCAGGAGTAGTACGTAAGAAAATGCGCAGACAATTTTCAAAATGTAAATATACGCCAACTGAAAGAGTTCAGCGCGGGAATAAAATCCTATACTAAAAAGAATATTTGGAGTATAAAAATAGTAACTTTTAATCCTATAATAAAAAGAAAATTTGGGGTATAAAATAGTAACTTTTAATCCTATTGTAAAAAAAATATTTGGGGTATAAAAATAGTAAAATTTAATACTATACTAAAATAACATTTGAGGTATAAAAACAGTTATATTTAATCCTATACTAAAAAGAATATTTGGGGTATAAAAATAGAAAATTTAAGTCCTATACTAAAAAAAACATTTTAGGTATAAAATAGTAACATTTAATCCAATACTAAAAAAAATATTTGGTGTATAAAAATAGTAACTTTTAATAGAAAAGTAAAAAGAATATTTGGAGTATAAAAATAGTAACTTTTAATCCTATATTAACATAATATTTGGGGTATAAAAATAGTAACTTTTAATCCTATACTAACATAATATTTGGGGTATAAAATAGTAACTTTTAATCCTATACTAACATATTATTTGGGGTATACATATTAACTTTTAATCCTATACTAACATAATATTTGGGGTATAAAATAGTAACTTTTAATCCTATACTAACATAATATTTGGGGTTTAAATTGTAACTTTTAATCCTATACTAACATAATATTTGGGGTATGAAATAGTAACTTTTAATCCTATACTAACATATTATTTGGGGTATAAAACAGTAGTTTTTAATCCTATACTAACATAATATTTGGGGTATAAAATAGTAACTTTTAATCCTATATAACATAATATTTGGGGTATAAAAATAGTAACTTTTAATCCTATACTAACATAATATTTGGGGTTTAAATTGTAACTTTTAATCCTATACTAACATAATATTTGGGGTATAAAATAGTAACTTTTAATCCTATACTAACATATTATTTGGGGTATAAATATTAACTTTTAATCCTATACTAACATAATATTTGGGGTATAAAATAGTAACTTTTAATCCTATACTAACATAATATTTGGGGTTTAAATTGTAACTTTTAATCCTATACTAACATAATATTTGGGGTATAAAATAGTAACTTTTAATCCTATACTAACATATTATTTGGGGTATAAAACAGTAGTTTTTAATCCTATACTAACATAATATTTGGGGTTTAAATTGTAACTTTTAATCCTATACTAACATAATATTTGGGGTATGAAATAGTAACTTTTAATCCTATACTAACATATTATTTGGGGTATAAAACAGTAGTTTTTAATCCTATACTAACATAATATTTGGGGTATAAAATAGTAACTTTTAATCCTATACTAAAAAAATATTTGGGGTATAAAAATAGCAATTTTTAAATCTACTAAAATATTTGAGGCATGAAAACAGTAACTTTTAATTCTATACTAAAAATGTTTGGCGTATAAAAATAGTAACTTATACGTCCGGCATCTATTTGAAAAATAATGTTTTTTCTTCGGGCTACAGGCCATGGTCCAATTAATTTTTTTTTTCTTTTTCATTTTTCCTATACACTGACGTTTTGCTTGAAGTTATCATTAAGTTATCAAACACGAAATTACGCAGAACTGACTGGGCATGCGCAGAGATGGAAGGAATAAGACGTGTACTTAATGTAAACATCTCTCTATTAGTCCCCACAGTCGTCTAAATTTATTATCAGTGTAGCAGTTTCATATGCAATTACAATGGTTATTGTTTATTTCTTTATTAATAACCTAAATAATAGGCTGAAGTGCATTTTTTAACACCGCATTTCAGTTTTAGTTAAACAAACAATAGACTGCTCAGAATTTAAAAAAGAAACACACCAATTAATGTAAGATTTCGGGCTGATTTCTCCTTTTTACGAAGAAGCACAGGTCGAGCAGTAGATTTAGAATAGAGTAGGTATGTTCTATTACGTATGGTTATTCTTGAAAAGGGGCTATCAGCTAGAAATATTGTAATTTGTGTATTTGTATTTTATATATGCATTAAAGGAACTTACTGAAAGAATAAAACTGAAATTAGATATTCCTGTAATATAGCATAGATATTTAAACATTCGTTGACTGAGTAAACAGATGATATATATGGAATATTCCAAAAAAGAGGCTATCCAAATAGTCAAAGGGTTTATCAAAGTAGTAATATTATTACACAGTAAAACAAACTGAAAAGAAGAGAATGCAACATGCTTTTCAATTTTTTCAATATTTATATCGAACTTTCATGAAGAAAATGGAAAAACAATATAAACAAAAATATTAAGCGACACAATACGTACAACGTCGGTCCTGGTGGTGTAGTGGTTACCATACCTGCCTCCTAAACCCAAGATCGCGGGTTCGAACCCGGGCAGGACCGATGGATTTTTTAGGCGTAAAAATCCTAAGTATGGCCTCCTTCGGAAGGGAAGTAAAGCCGTGGGTCCCATGTCGTACATTTACGGCACGAAAAAGAACCTCAAGCCTGAAAGAGAGGCCTCTGGCGCAAAATTTGTCGGCCGTTTCACGCCCTGAGTTGAATGGGACGCTGATGACCTGAGATGTTAAAGAGCGTCCATAAATAAATCAATCAAAAAAAATACGTACAAATAGTTTACTGTTATCTAAATAGTTTTATTAAAAATAAAACTACAAATGACAATGTCAATTAAAGTAATAACATACCATGATTATCGGAACAATGAAGACAACTATAGACCATATCTATTGTCATTTAATTGATTTCACTGTTAATATTACAATTATAAAAAGCTTAGATCTGTCCCTGGCAGAACACAAAAACTTAAAACACAAAGTAAATATCAATTATATGAAATAACAGCATTTCCTGGTTAAACATGAAAGTGAAATTTGAACAGTACTAATACTATATATCCGAAAAATTCAAACAAATGAAATGAAATAACTGATTTCGATTGTGGGTTGAACAAGCAGAAACTATGTTAGAAATTAGCTTTAGAATGAAAATTATAAAATCAATCAGATAAAACTGGATGTAACATGTACAATGAATACCACATTACAGATTTACGAAAAAACTAGCTAAGATGCGTAGACTGGCCTTAAAAATGACATGAATTACGCTGGAAATGGAAGTATCCTAATTCATAAACTGATAACAGCGTGGTTTAATGACAAAAGTCAGAGAATAAGAGCAATGTAAGTGCCAGGTACTGTCAGAAATGCAGCCTTGTTAATCTCTCGGGAAAAAGTAGTTGTTAGTTTTTCCCAAATCGTTGTACCATTTTGAAGTAACATTTTGGGAGTGGCTATCTTTAAGCCTTCGGTTTTTTATCATCCCAGTATGAGACATTTGTGCAGGTATAACTTTCCATATTCCTCTGCATACGCCCGCTTTTTCACGACATTTCTACTTTGAAAGTTTCTAGACAGCACGTTACCGGAATTTGTCTGTTCAGCCCCCTTTACTGTTCGCTGTCGGCCTTGATGATATAATGATAACCATAGTTGCCTACAGATTCAAAATCGAGGGTTCAATCCCTGCCAACGTCGATGGATTTTTCAGTCGTAAGTCAAGCCTGAAAGAAGAGGCCTGGTAGCAAAATTTATTGATTGGAATGCAGATGACCTGAAATGTTAAAGAGGCTCCATAAATAATCCAAATCCAAAGTTACTGACTGAGTGCTTTGGCTACACAACTGGTGACTTGGATGGGCCTTAGTCTTTCGTGCATATTTTTTCTGCATTTCTATCCTCACCTGAGCCACGTAATCGCTGAGGAATTGTAAATTTCTACCCCCTTTTTAATTACGACTATCATTTTAGATGTTTCCTATTAAGTTGTCGGTTTAAATTTCGTTTAGTCTAAATTAATTAAATTGGAGACTGGCTCTGTATCTCGTGGTGTTCAATATTTTTGAAGCTTTTACGATGAATCCCGATAATAGTAGCATGCATAAAGTTTTATAAAATAGGTTAAGCATTGCAGATTATAGTGTGAGTTTACAAAACTTAAGAACATTAATTTTTTTAAGATTAATATGGATTAATGTATCACATCAATTTTTTTGTAATCACACATTTGCTTTAAATATTGGTTAAACTTTGATGATTTATATTACCCGTTGAAACTGTATTCAGAATTATAGTCAGAAATAGTTGACAACAGGTAAATAATAGTAATCATAATTTTCCTATCATGCAATACTTCTGAGTCTACATGCTGTGATTTCTTGTTAAATTAATAGATTTATTTCTCTTCAATGAAGGTTATTTATTTTTAACTTTGGGGAATATTTTATTCTTTAATATGTTATATATTGTAATTCTATTTAATTATTGTTATTTATATGGCTAGAATATCTTGCTAAAAATATAAATCATTTTCGGGTCTCATTCTTCCCTCGCATTCCACACTTGATTGTGAAACTTTTTGGGACAATTGTGCAGTTTTATGTATACCATTGAAATTAAGAAAAAAAAATTCTGAAAATCAGTGAAATCGAACTATTACGGAGGGGATCTACTTGAAAATTAAAGATTAAAAATCGCTCTAACGGCATTAATATTTGTTTTTTTTTGCAACGAAACTCCATATATATTATTTAAATAAAATAAAAAACAGTCTCTGAAAACCAGGAACGGGCTATTAGGAGTGAAATTTACCTAAAATCCTAAATTTAAAAATCGCTCTAACAGCACCAATATTTTTTCGCAACATAATTCGGCATGTACTGTTTAAATTAAATAAGAAAAATAGTTTCTGAAAATCAGTGAAATCAGATTATTAGGAATGGACCTGAAAACCAAAATTTAAAACTTACTCAAGCCAATTTTTGATTTTCCGTAACGAAACTCTGTAAATCCCATTTAAATAAAATAAGAAAAATAGTTTGTGAAAATTAAGAAAAATCGTACGTTTAGGAGTAGGGGTATACCTGAAAACAAAAAGTTAAAACCCCTCTAGCATTAATTTTCTCTCAACTGTTTCATTATAAAAGAACAAATTAACTCAGCATATAAATTGTATTTAAACTTTATATATTTGTAGACGCTCTTTAACATCTCAGGTTATCAGCGTCCCATTCAATGCCGGGCGTGAAACGAGCTCAGAGGCCTCTTTTTTCAGGCTTGAAGCTCTTTTTCGTTCCGCAAATGTACGACACGGGACCACGCTTTGCTCCCTTCCGAAGGAAGCCAAACTTAGAATTTTTATGCCCGAAAAAATCCATCGATCTTGGCCGGGATTGAACCGTTCTTCTTAGAAGGCAAGTATGGTTACCACTACACCACCAGGACCGACAAAAAGTATATTTAAATGATACCTATGTTTTATATTTAACAAAATCTTTGTCATGAAGATAGCAACTGTGGAACATTAAGCTAATTTGCATATGAGAATTATATTTGATATAAGAGCGCTTCGTAATAACCTTAGGAAAACGTTTACATTAGTTGTTTTTACCACAATAAAATTTAAATGAAATAACTACGCCTATGAATATCCACGGAACTTTCAATTGGATATTATTGATTGATTTGCTTAGTACATTGTAATTGTTTCTAATTGGTAACGTGTTTATGTTTTATTGAAACACATGAACATCTTAAAAACATATTGTATCTCGATAATTTCTGTTATTTTTCTTTAATTTAGGGAATGTAAAGATGGTATCAAGGGCTCAGTTCATAAACATGGCTAAATTTTAAAATAATAAAAACCCCACATATTATAACTTTGTCTATTAGTGGTCATATTTAATTTAAATAATTTTTATAACTTCATAACTCAAGTGGTTTAATCGCTATAATAATAATAATAATAATAATAATAATAATAATAATAATAATTGTTAAAATGTCATTTCTCTTTGGTGATACTTATAGATTGCAAGAATTCTATTTTTTCCCCCTAATACCGCAGTAATGCCAGAATTTATTTCATTAATTAATGAAGTCATAATATGGATATTATACTCTTTTTTAAAGTGGTCTACTAGGTGAAAAATTAACTTAAGTTTACCAAGCTCCCGCATGATGCACTTTTCTTTTAATGTATTCCTCCCTAAGCTATTTTAGTTTATTTCCTTTTTATATCCTTTAACTTGTCAATGTTAACTTTGCATTTACGCCCTTTATTTAGGGCTTGTATGGATGACTGAGAGAGTAAAAGCTTCACATCCCCTTTATTCCGCGAACGATTTTTTCTAATGTACTTTACTCAGCACTAGTTAGCATTTAGGCAACATTATCGTTTTTCTATCAAAACCTCACTTGTTACATCCTTATGACAGGCCTTTAATTCTCTACCTAATTGACCGCTATAAACAAAGACAAAATTAATTGATGAAAATAGTTCATACTTCGTATTTTATATCCCATTGAGTGAAACGTTTCAGTAGAAATCTGCAGGTATATAGGAAATAAATATTACTACAAAATATTGTTGGTTTCAATATTTTTAAAAAAGTCAAATATAACTAATTAATATTTAATTTTTAAAAAAATCGGTGTATATGTTTTCGAGACAACATTTCCAACTATATATAAAATTATATAGTAAATTTATAAATCACCTACCTCTATGCTTATGTCATTAAAAACATTGATAAACCTGAAAATTCTTATTTATATTATATGGAACAATTTTATAGCACATACAATTTAATTTTAAACTTATTAAAAATTCACAGTCTTTAGCAGTTACTTAATGTTACTGAAAGATGTGGGAAAATACTTAAGAAAAATTCAATTATTAATTCAGAAATTTCAGAATTGAGGCGTGACTATCTTTAAAGAAAAAACGTTTGTAGCGCGTCACTTGTTTCTAAAACAAAATGTTCTAGCACACATACATAATAAACATTTATCTTTGCTGATGGCACTAATATGTTGGTAAACAGCTGTAAATTATATAGTTGTGCTATAAAACTGCATAAGCTGTTGCGTGGTTTAAAGCAAATAAACCGACCCTAAATTTAAATCAAACAAACGTTATCCAATTCATTGGTCACAGATAATCGGATTTACAATTACAGATACAAAATTCTGACATTATATTAGAGCAATTAAATACGTTGATCTATTTAATGTAAAGCTGACATCGGTCTCCCCTAAACTTAGCTCTGCGTGTTGCTTGACTCTCTCATTAGTATGGGACATTAACGTCAGAGAACTGTGCGTGCTTTAACTCTATAATTAAGAACGGGTCTGTTTATTTTGGGTAACTCAACTGAAATGTACCTTAGTTGCGCATACATTATCTTTATTTACATTATATACAAAAATAATAATTCACATAATACCAAAATATTCATGAATACGAAAATGTAAACCTGCTTCATTATTATTTTGTTTCCAAAATGTTTCTACTTTGAATGTACTGTAATATACAGAGTGAAAACCGCCACGGGTGGCCGAGGTCGTTAAGGTGCGGACTCGTGAGTAGGAGGTCTGGGATTCGATTCCCACCAGAACCGACTTCCTTGACAGGTTTTTTTTTTTTTCAGGTTTTCCTCAGTCCTCATAATGGCAAATGCCGGGGAGGTACCCAAAACTTGGGCCTAGAACGCTTGCTTTCTTTAAAAAAATACTCCTTTCCCAATTTGTATTTCATTTCATGCATCATCAGTGTCTATGGCGTGTGATGTCTCAATAGTAAAAATGGGTGTTAAACACTATTAAAAATAATACATACACCCAAGAGTGAAGGGAAATTCATCATTTTATAGAGGGATTCCATGCTGTATATGAAACAACGTTTTCAAATACCATTTTGGCAGATGTTATTTGACTGAAATAAAATACTTTCTATGTAATTTTCATATGCTGTAACCTGTTAAATTTATTTGAATTAATATATTACAATTATAATGGACAGACAGACCGAAATAGAACAAATTTCTTGTGCTATTAGTTCATAACTCGAAGCGTTGCAAGATAAATTTACGTGAAATTCTTTACGTTAATTAATTTAATTCACAAAATTAGATTTGGCATCAATGAGCTGAATATTCATAGTGTTCACGTTAACAAAAAATGAAAAACGCTAAAAAATGAGTTTTTTTCCGCAGTAATGTTATGTATATTGAATTTATGCACTAGTTCATTCTAAATTCATAAGTTAGCCGCTGCAGAATATCAAGCAGCGTTGCCATATGTTTCGAGATAAAATATTTATTTTATGAAAACTCTTCAAAATTAAGATATTTTTTGTTTCCTTATCAAACTCGCCAGCTGTATTTATGGAATTGAATTCCTTCCATACAGTATATCGCCATATACGAGTAAGAACTATTAACAGAGGATGAAGCAAAATTAGTTAAACTAACAGGAGTAGATTTTAAAAACATGTTTTTCCGTTGATGTTTAGTATTCCATTTCTAGTACCAAAATCTTCGACACTCTCCCGCTGAGGTCTAGACTACAGTTGAATTATGAGATATATACTAGAAGGAAAACACCCATGGAGTAAGGGAATTGACAATTTACAAATATTATGATTGATTTAACAATAGATAGCGTGCGAAGATAAGCTTAACATTGTCTCATCCACAAAAATAATCTCAGAAATATAACTTTGAAATTGAAAATATTGATCAGTACCCCATATAAATAAAACATTTAAAATGTAAAACATTAAATAATTTATCTGGCTAATACACTTTACAAACCTGAATTTAAGAAATTTTAAAGTACCTTTGCCATTACCCCCATTTGACAGTAATATCAAAAACGTATAAGTTTCTATTACACTACAACAAACCAAAGAACTTAAAAGTAACATTAAAATCTTTACAATACAATCAATGGAACTTAGCAAACCTCCATAATATCAAAGTCACTGGTTTGGGCTAAGAGAGAGCTTCGGTCTAACAAATTTTGATATAAGGCCTTTGGTAGCGCAGATATCTCAACCAGCATAGAACCGATCACGCTAGAAAGATTGCGTCACATTATTCTGGAAAACATCCTTACCTCTCCCAACCAGTAAGAACAAGACACAGTTAAAAAGCCTTTAAACGAGTACAGGGTGATAAGGACAAGGGAGAGGGGGAGTATTAAGTAAGAAGTAGACTGGAACACAAGAATGGCACAGCCAATATCTGAACTTCTATTTGTTTTTACGTCCTTAGCAATCTAATCAATGCATTTATTTTAGCAGTAAACTAAAAAAATAATAATTGGAAGAGAAACGTTTTGATTCGCTTTTAAAAGAATACTTTAATGAAATATGAGCATTTATTGGTATTATAAATATTTTACAGACATAAAATAATGACACAGCAATTTTTGCATCAAATAAAACCCTTCAGAAACAAATATACAATTTTTATGGTCATTTCACGTCCAGATACAATATCGAACGATAACACTGAACTCCCGTTTAAGCATTGACAAATATACATATTTTATTACAAATGAATTAAATATTACCATTACTGTGGTTTCGATACTAATAATAGAAACATATTGTATACTGCACGAGAGAAAACAGGTTATATGCGTTCATGGAAATTAGCACCTTTGGTTCCGCTTCAGGCACTAAACTTCCACTCGTGCATAAACTTTAATTTTACTCCCTGATACCGTTTGAAATATATATTATTGTATCTCGTGCTCTTGGATGAATACATTTAAAAAAACATTTCATAACAGAATTCAACAAAGCTTTCAAGAGTGAATGTGCTGTAATGTTTTCCCTTCTAACAACTGAAACTCTTAATATGGATATTGTTTTGTTATATTTTTGCGTCTCTTGATCGTTGTGTACAGTATTTCTACAAAATGTCTACATTTAAGAAGCGAAAATGCTGAACTGAGTTCCTAAGAAGGGAAAGGACTAATTGATATGAATTTCAAGCAGTAAGTTCCGATTGGTAACCCTGCAGGTACCGCTGTGCTCTTGTGGTAGGTGTGCCTGCCTGCAAGTCTAGAGATCCCGGGTTCGAACATGAGTAAGATTTTTCCTTCGGAGTTTTTCCTTGCTCTGAAAAGATGAGGCCAGGCTACTTTAAGCGTTGTCAACTACGGGAATATTTTCTTACTCGTTTCACAAAAATGTTCGATTATAGTCTCTAGACCTTCTTGCTCTGAGGAATATTAATTAAATGGGGGACACTGCTGAACGGACATGCAACATAAGTGAAGAAAGCAAGAGTATCATTTCAAAACGAGTTTTGTCCATTTTAATTTTTTTCAAGAAGCAAAAAATATTGTTCATTATTAAAGGCATTGCACAAATAAGAAGTCATTACTTAGTTCAAAAGTTCACAGATAAAATCGAAACTGTACACATTTTTTTCATAAATTTAAAAAATATTTTAGAGAAGACACATTATACTCCAAATAACTGGCGAAAACACAATTTGTAATTCTAATACTATTTTGAGATAAGCACAATTTGCAGAATCCGTTCTAAGAAATGCAACTATTATATAGGTTGAGTACACTAATCGAAAATCATTACCTTATCAAACACTACAAATAATTGTTTTATCTAAGAAATTTAATTCCTTAGATTAACTTTTGTAATTTGTATCAGCAGCACATCTAGGAGCATGTGACATTCTGAAACAGCAACTATAAACGTCCACAGCAGAATTACCAAAACAGCCGAACTACCAACACGAATGTTCATAGGATAGTAATGTTGGGATAGAGGACAATTTGGCACCTCGGCCACTCTGACGCCGCCTTTTGTACTTACACCCTCCAGTAGGAAGGAATAAATCGGGGGGCTAGATC
Source organism: Metallyticus violacea (assembly GCA_030762175.1). NCBI lineage: Eukaryota > Metazoa > Arthropoda > Insecta > Mantodea > Metallyticidae > Metallyticus > Metallyticus violacea. Next base: position 63,319,758 of record CM060840.1, read on the forward strand.
CGGGAAGAGCCCGTACTGACATAGGCGACGTCCTTAAACTTTTTCTTAAATTGTAAACCCCAGACGGCGACAGGTCTGCGGGAGCCACTACAGTATCACTAGAGGGTCTCAAGCACAACTAGTTCGTATATCCAAGACCGCGGGTTCAAATCCGGCCAGGTTCGATGGACTTTCTCTTGTGTAAAAATCCGAAGTATGGCTTCTTTCGTAAGGGAAGCAAAGCCGTGTTGTAGATTTATGGTAAGTAAAAGAACCTGAAGCCTAAAATAAGGGTTCTCTGAGCAAAATTTATCCGCAGTTTCATTCCCTGAATTGAAGTGGACTCTGATGACCTGAAATATTAAAGAACGTCCATAAATAAACCAAATCAACAACAAGCACAAACCCCCAGACACGAGGACATGAACTTCTTCAACTTCCAATTCACGCTACGCCGCACAGCATAAGCACCTTGCCCGGCATTTTCTACACTGCACGTACAACTGGAACTATGAAATAAAAGTATATGAAAAGGGAGAGCGGAAAATCGTCGAAAGGAAATATTTATCCAAGCATTCGCTTAAGTGACATGGGGAAACCACAAAATACTCAAAGACAAGTTGACCGACATAAAAAAAATTGCAGTGGAAACCTCTGAATGCAACTCCCAAACGTTACCGCCTTAGCCATTCCGGTTAGTAAACAAATTCCGAAATTTATTATAAAAATTTCATAGAAGAGACTAAATATAAATTTCCTTACAGCCTTCCTTTCTGATGAGAATATGTCTTTTTATTCTGTCTTCGCAAGACCTAATCTTTCTGCACAATACTAACAATTGTTGAAAGTCTAGTATGGAAACAAACTTTAGCACAGACTGGAATTTCTCCCTTTTCCGTTTGCAGCTATAGAAGTTATTATTTTTATTCACTACTATTGGTTGCCAATTATATAGAACTTTAACAATGTCGACCACTTGTTTGTTTTCAATTTCAATCTCTCTTCTTTGTGCTACTCTTATATTTTTCAGTTTTCAATAATTTTTTCACCTACTGTCACAGCATTCCACTCGTTCTGTATTAGCGAAAACACAATGAGAAAATCACCAGTGTCTGAACGCTTAGTATATAATAGTTCCCTACCGCCAAAGGTGGCCGAGGTCATTTAAGGCGCGGACTCGTGAGAAGGAGGTTTAAAGTTCGAATCCCGCCAGGATCGTCCTCCCTGACTAAGGTTTTTCCAGGTTTTCCTCAGTCTTCATAAATGGCAAATGGCGGGGCGGTACCCCAAACTTTGATTTTGATTTGTTTATTTACGGACGCTCTTTAACATCTCAGGTCATCAGCGTCCCATTCTATTCAGGGTGTGAAACGGTCGACAAATTTTGCTCAGAGGCCTCTCTTTCAGGCTTGAGGTTCTTTATCGTGCCGTAAATGTACGACACGGGACCCACGGCTTTACTTCCCTCCCAAAGGAAGCCATACTTACGATTTTTACGCCCGAAAAAATCCATCGATCCTGACCGGGTTTGACCTAAACGTATGCCTGGAATGTTTCCTTCCATTAAAAAATCCACCGCCGATGGTGTCTCAGTAGTATAAACGGGCGTTAAAAAGCATTACAAAAAACAATGGTTCCCCCAATAATTCGAAATAATGAAAGGAACATTTATCAGCTGTGCAGTGCTCAAACGGCCGCCTTAGAGTAAAATGGAGGAACACTTATTTTGTAACGTCATTACTGCATATTTAAATTCTACACTCATGAAGTGTAGAAGACAAATACTAAAACTCAATTTAAAAATCGGAGAAAATTGGTTTTGAAACGATACTCCTAGAAGAGATACGTCATTTAGCTGTGTGATAACACCGCTACGAGGATGGTTTGTCATGCAAAACTAGCTATACGAAGATCTGCGAGAGAATCAAAACCCACTTATGAGTACCGTGAAGCCCGCCTAAAGTTCGCAATGGAGACATCAGATACGAACAAAGGAATGATATTACATTTAAGCTACATATGGAAGGGAGAGAAGGGTGTGAAGAAGATCTGGGAAACGTTTTGCAGGCTGTGCCTATTCATAGAGGTCCGAAACCGAGTTTGCTTTCATTAGAAATGTCTCATTTATACATTTACGGGATTCTTAGCAAGGTAGTGTTCCAAAGAAATATGTATTTACTGTAATAAGAACGACATCTATCTAAACTACATTTAAATAAGTACTTGACAATTTCATTGTTTGAAAGTCTTGAGATTAGTATGCAAACATATAGAATGCTAATAAATGTAATCAAATCCATAAACTTTTCTATTTGCGTATGTAATTAAATGTAGCATCACCAATCAAAGAAAAGTACAGATTTAGAGCTGATCATGTAAACCCCATTTCTACTTGGTCGGAGATTGAGGTAATGTACAGCCTGTCTTCTGACAGCTTGAGTAAGTGAAATTTGCAAAAATAACTTCGCATACGCACTCAGAAAGCACTGCATCATTAGTCAACTGACGGTGCTGCCAAGCTACCGGGAAAAAGAATGTCAATTTAAATTTTCTGCGCCATTTTCTGAGCACAGAGCGAGGTAGATATATGAAAATAGCACAACTTTTCGGGTGAAGCTCAAATACCAGTATTACGGACTTGGCAACATTAAATTAAATAATTACTTTACAGAATATAGTTAATACACGATGTACATTCGTGATAATATGAAACTTGCTGGTGTATAAACAAATTTGTGTTTGCTAAAATAATTCCACAAAATGGGATATAAAATTGTATAAAAGTATGTACCAGATGGTACATGCCAGCATAAAGTGAGACAGGGCAATATCTCTTAAATGGACTAATAAAATCACATGCTGCCTTTTTAAAACATAGTGCAGGGAAGAGCCGTTCATAATAGAGCTAATGGGAAAAACAAAATGGATCCCCTTATAGAGCTTCGGAGGACAAATTCAGAATTTTAAATGGAAAGATGATATACTTTATACATATTTAGACAGTGCTTAACAAATTAACAACTTTTTTTTAAAGTTAATTTCTAAAATTAAATCTTGAGAAGCTATAGTATAGTATAGTTTGTGAATCCAAAAAGGAACCAATGGAAAAAAGGGTAATACTAAACTTCTAGTAACTATTATAAATAAATGAATTAAAATCTAGAAACACTTTCTTCTAAGTGTATGGAAAAACTGTGGTACTAACAAGATGATGCACCCACACACTTCGCAAGTCATGCGTGTAAATTATTTAACACATTCCATCGTAAATGGACTGGTTGAGCTGGACAGGTATGGTCATATCCCGTTTACCTAACCTTACACTCATAGATTGCATTTTATGAGGCTGCGTTAAACAAAAAGTAATATGCCACCTTCCACAGATGACAATGCGAGGCATCCAGTACAGGACGCTTGAGGTATATTTTTTATATTTTACTTTTTATTTATTTATTTGAATGCTATGAAAATACAAACAAAAGGGAACTCCATCTATCTGGTTCAAACCATTTTAGATGTAGGCCTCACAATTATAATTTTTTCAATAATTAATAATATACTAATGCCTTAATCTAAATTGCAAATAAACAGAACAAGATTTATTCACTTCTATTGCATCAGACCCCAGTGCCCGGTTGAGGTACATACATAAATGGAATTTATTTTGGAAATTTAATAAACGGATGTAAACTAGTAGCTTGATTTATTAATATTGTGTATTTTTATCTAAAATGTGTATTTTAGTGCCATATAAAATCTAAAAGTTTACTTTTAAAAATTTGAAAAAATGCGAAATTTGTAGAGGGTTATCTAACTAGCTAAAAACTAAATCATCTTTTTATTTAAATTATTAAATTATCCCCCGGAACCCTATTAAAGGTTCACTTAACTTTTGTCCATGGTGCTATTATAAAGGCCCCTTTTTGCAATAAATTTATAAAAAGTCAACATATAATTTTATTGATAAGTAACATCTCCAAAGAAAGATGAACATCAATCATTCAGTTCCCAATATAATGCGTTTAAAACAGTACATTCTCCAGCATTTTAAATAATGTCTAATAAAAGCTTTATATAAATGTGCAATAGCTCATTTTACAAATGTATAGCTAAAAACATCACGTTGCATTTTATATTTCACTTCTAAGTTTTAAAATATTATGAATATATTTTGAATAATTAATGAAAAACTATTTCAATACATGTTTACAATAAAATTACTTCATCGACATTTATATAAGTGTATTTAATTATACTTAGTTATGGATCACATTATTATGTTTTTAAATATGAGAATTTAAGCACCTTCCTCATACGAATAAAACCATGTTTAATTACTGAAGAATATGTGAACACATTATGCAGGAACTGCTACTCATATTCCACCAAAAACAAGCAATAAAGTGGAGTATATTAAATGCTTCCCTTTCGGTTCAGAAGTTGTAATATTCCTAGATATTTAATAAACGTGGTACTACAGAATGAGTTTTTATTACTCGTATATAAAGCATCTTCCGCAGCTTTTTCATAATAAAGCTCCATATACATTTTCCAGTTGAGTGATTCTTTTCCATTTAGAATTTATTATTATTTTTAAATTGTATTGCACATCCTGTAGCCATCCTTTCCTCGACATTTCTGTTCTTGTTTCTAATATCTCGTTTTATAGACAATTTCTTGATATGAACCCTTTCTATATTCCATAACCTAATTTTAACTAGTGACTAGATTCCTATGTGTTACATAAAATACAACGATAATATTTTTACATGCACAGTGTTTAGAAAAACATGTTAAGTTCTAAAGTATATGGGTTATTTGTATATATAGTACTAAAAATCATGGTTTTAGCTACTTCCGTTTCCAAATGAAACGAGTGGTTGCTTAAAAAATGTTAAGATTTCATATTTCTATGATTCTATAAACACTATAACATTAAGCAAAGTGTTATCCAATATTTTTACTGTTTAGTTATATACTGAAGGAAACTCCATTGTTATTCTGAAGTGTTTACATAGCATCTATGAGCGCAGTTTAAAAGTCCTGACACATAGTTCGGCCGGTCGGCGGCTAGACCCCACGTTGGCGCCGTATTTTCTTGCGTAGACTTGCGACGCTCAAGCCTTCACCATATAAAAGCTTAGCAACAACATGTTACGTAACAGAATTCTGTACTCGCCATCCTTACAATAGGTGTTGGAAAAGTTCGCCATTTTTCTTGACATATGTTTGATATCTTTTACATGTTAAAGAGCGTCCATAAATAAATCAATCAAAAAAGATATCTTTTACGAAATTTTCACCGACATTATCACTAATGGACCTAGCTTCGTTTTAAATAGTAGTATTAAATTCTTCCACTATGTTAGGATTAGTTGCATATATATATATACTATTATTACAAATACCCCCAAGATAAAAATCGAAACACAATCAGTAACACAAGGTCATAAACCAGAAGCAATAAATCTAAGGCCAAATGTACGGCGCCATTCGGTATGAACTGCTGAGCAGTTTTCGATGTTTTCTCGGTCAGTCACAGAACCTGTTTCATTAAACTTTTATACTAACTTAATAGTTTTTTTGGACTACTAGGAAATTTACGCCTAAATGCTTGTCCCGTTCCCGCCATATAACTGAAAATTATTATAAGATGACACATTGAATATCTTACCATTACACAAAAACACTGCACTGTTTGATAAGTTTTCACTTTCTACTACACAACTGTCCGAATCTGTCGAAATCCCAATCACAATTGAATGGAAGAGAGAATGGCGCGGCGAATGCAGCGCGGAGATTGCCAGCAATTGAAGTGGGTGCACTGGTAGGCTAAGTTGTGGGACTTGAAAAATTAAAGTGACGAATTTAATTTTTTAGAAGAAATGTTATTCACTTTAAACAAGTCTTATATTTATTTATGATATTAGAATACAATTCTGAAAGTTTAAGGTTAAAAGAGTTATTACGTCTGAGATGAATATCTGATTTTAACTTTGAAGGAAGTGCTCTCGTTATGTAAACATTATTTCGAAAATTAGTATAACTGAAAAATTACTAGAGTATTCAAATATAGTGAAAATATGATATGAATGAATTTTATTTCAACAAATAACATGACTATTAAATCTACATTTCCCCTCTACTTTTGTAACTAGTTCTATAACTTCATAGTTTATATAAATTAAAATCAATTATACATTTTCAATAAATTGTCATTTAGTTTTGCTAATTTAACTGATTACCAAACCTTTTTCTTCGGCTCATCAACAGTTTCCCACTGGAATATACGGAAGACTTGGGTTCAACTATTCTGTTTAAATTAAAGTTTATTATAAATTTTGCATGTAATAAACACAAATAATATCATCATAATGGTATAAGTATGAAGCAAACTTTCGTAAAAATAAACAACATATGTAAACAAAATTAATATTACATTACATTACTTTTTGTTTCTTGTAATTTCTTGTAATTTCCAAATATAATATACGTTAAACATTTTACAATATTTTAAAAAGGGAATAAGACACTTATAAGAAGATAAATATAAACATATTTTACTAGAAATTTACTAGATTACTAGATTTTAGATTACTAGATTTTACTAGAAAATCAGTGTCCGGACAGCTCCCAGAACAGACTGATAACTACTTAGAGTTGAGTAGAACTAAAAAAAGCTTAACTGTAGAATGAATAACGCAAAACAGTTTTTGCATATCTCTATATGAGTTGTTAGAAACCTCTAACTATCAACAATTAGTTTCGAAAATTACCGAGCGAGTAAAGCGCACGATAGCTTCCTGTAGATGACATACTGGAAACCGTGTTGCACTCAGGTCCGCCTTAAGTGCTATGGATACACCCTGGTACACCCTAAGAAGAAGGGAGGGAAGGAAGAAAGAAAAAAAGAAAGAAAGAAAGAAAGAAAGAAAAGGGACGGAAAGAACATACTCTTGAAGTGTTGATTTGCCTTAATTTCTGCTCTGCTCAGGGCACGAATAACGGCGTACCTCTGTGCGCATATCTTACATCCTTTAGCCTCATTCTGTCATCACCAGTTAACATCGCTCATACATGGCAGACTTATGCTGATAGTTGAGAGGTTAAAAGCAGGTGTCTAGCAATGAGAAGTACAGAAGTTCGAATCCTACTCATGCGTGAATTATTTTATTTGTAGTTTTTGCAAGTAAAAATAATGTTTAGTATACACGTAATAATATGCTTCAGTTTGCAACCATTTATTAGAATTTAAGGCATTTGTGTGCGCACACTCAAACACACAAGTAAGGAAAGTAATAATTATTTGCAAATTAAATAAGGTCATTTATATTTTCTTCTCAGTTTTTAACTTTAGAGTACTTATTAATGTAGAAATTATTTTGAAAATGGATATGATTAACTTAGTTTTAGGTTTAAGTATAAAGTCATAAAATTCAAAACAAACTGTCCATTAAAAGGAGTATTCTTGCCGTATATAAAACATTATTTTTACTTACAAAATGTAACAAATAAAAAATTAAAGAATAAGGAGGATTCTAACCTTCTTAGTTCTCTTTTTACTGACACCTGTTTTGTTCTCTTAGCTTGAAGAAACACATTTCCTGTTTATGGTATGACTTGAATATAAACTGAAGGCGCCGCGGCGTTAAAACGTGTATTAGAATCCCACGTTAATGAATGCTTACGATATTTTCCAAATCGGCTAAGGTTTCTGGCCGTTGATTTTTTTTTCTTCTTCTCCTGTATAAGGTACCGAAATTATTACTATAGCCTTTTCTTTTTAGCGAAAACGTTTATTGCTCGTTAGTGAGGATAACGCTAATATTCGAAGTTTTAATAACTTACTGGCAGAATATTGCTGTATGACCTTTAAAATGAACCACAGAGCATCAAATTATCGACAGCACACCATAAAATATAAGAAATTTCGTTGGTTTATTATTTCTACAAATACACTGTAAATGTTTCTCAGCCTGGAATTAAACTTTTTTTGACGCTAACCCAGAAATAAAGCAAGGGAATAAATTTAGACCTAAACGTAATCTTTGTGCAAAATGTTCTTGAAAAATAAATTAAGACTGAATATTCAGAGGGAAATCTGTAAATAGGAGTAAATATGTTTGAAAAAAATGGCAAATTTAACGTAAACTTAAAATTCTGCATTTAAAAAAAATATTCTATGTGTGCGAAACTTGTTACATGTTTTCATAAAGATGGTAAATCTTTTAGAGTTTTGTATGCCCAGTTTGAGAAGGGGGTTGCAAAGGTAACTGTCTAAGAACACAGTCACACCATACGTTGCAATACAATAATAATCTTTCCTCCACATACTTTTACATATAACGTCTAATGCTGTTAAAAATAGTTGGGACGAAGGTATGAAGATTCCAGTAAAGAAATAAGTAATTTCAAAATTATTTTTTTATAAAGGTAAAAATATTGAGGTTCACAAGTAGAGAATATACCTATGATAGAGTAAGACTGTAAGATTGTAGAATGGTTGACAGTAGCACCTAGTTCATTTAAGAGGCCAAGTAAAATATTTTGCTTGAACTGTACTAAAATAAGCATCACAAGATACACACTATTTTCGTAGTTAGTTATGGTCTTTGCTTAAATATTTCATCTCATTCATCCCAAGCTTGCAGGTGAAAAGCGGAAATATATATCGATGTTATTACGAAGCTACCAATTAGAGGCTTCAATTATTTACAATCAAACTGGTGTTTTAACACACATAAGCCAAAAAAAAAATTGAATATCGTTGATCTGGACTGACCTATCCAAGGTCGTCTATACAAGCGAAAAAGATATTAATACGTTAAAGTTTACATAATTAAGAGAATAGAACTGGATCACAAAGGTTAAAATAAACTAATTACTCATAGAAAGTTAATTAAAATAAGCAAATATAACAGAGTACAGTATTAACTGAGAGGTACGTGCAGTGACATTCAACCTAAGCCAATAATTCGGCATCTGTATGTATTTCATTAGCCGCTTTACTGCCACGCATAATGTCTATTCAGCTCTCACATTCGTTTGTTTACTTCCGCTGCCAAATTACTAATGTTAACAAATCGATATTGTATCTCATTCTGGCACAGTAACTACTTCGGGTTCTACCACGTAGGGGGGATTTTGAATCGTGTTATCTCATTTTAAGGAATGGGTTTAACATTTTCAAAGTGGGACAGCAAGTGTTGGATTATTTTAAACACTATATGTAATTTTAGAACAGTTAAAAGAACTACATGCTGCACCTAATAAAACACAGATCACAGTTACAATCAGAGCCTGGAAGTTAGGAAAATGCCTTTTCTATCTGGGTGGATATATTTACGAGTCAGATAGTAATGAACATGTTTACGTACATTTGGGGTTTGAAGCCGGAAATAAGGCTGCCTTTATTAATTTAATAACTTGAGGCTGCAGAGTTATATTTCTAAAGGCATTAGCTTTGATAAGGATAATCATTTAGAGATAGATATAACAGGAATTGAAATAATTTGTAACGTGTACTTATGTGTATGTCATCTGACAGGTGATTGTATCTTAAAAGGGTTTTGTATACATTTTGCGGTAAAAGATGTGAGAAAGAGACAAAGATGTATACCTGACGCCTGGTCCGCTGACCGCTCCTTAGACAAGGCTGAGGAAAGGGTAAACTATTTTTTGTTAGGTCACGAAACTTCTGCCCAGGAATTACTTAGAAAGTTCACAGTAAGAAGACATATGGGGGTAACGGGACAGTATTTGAACAAAGTCAGACAGAGCAATAATTTAAGAGAAAATGAAAAGGTCAGAACGGAGACGAAAATGTTTTATTATAGGCAAGCTGGGGGTACAAGGTACTAAAAACCGCCCATAACTACGTGCGTTATCTCCGAGAACATTTGGAAATCTACAAACTAAGGGAGGCAAAAGATGTTTCAATAGAAATCAGCATGTAGGCAAAGTGCCGAAATTTACGACAGGCTGTTCTTGGAAAATTCAGGTTCGTGGGAAGACATTGTAGATCAGGAGGGAGATAATAATTCTAGCCAATGGTCATCGGATAAAAGTCAACGAATAAGGAGAACTTAGATACAAATAAATATTTTTAAGATAGCCAATGACGAACAAATAACACGGAAAAAGGATAATATACGAGAGAATTTAATTTAGCGAGAGGCGTGGCGATGTGGTAGAAAACTGGAGGACAGAAGTCAGAGACAGGAGACGATAGAGATAATAGAGATACGGGACACACGAGAGGATTCACTCAAGAGATATACGGAAGCAGGCAGCCTTACGAAAGCAATCAGTCTAAGTCATTTCTAAAGTCAGTCGAGGGCAGTCTAAGTCATTTTAAAGCGGTCGAAGGATTCAAAGTCATTCTAAGGTGATTCTAAAGTCAGTCTAAGTGAGTACTGAAATCAGCGACGAGCAGTCAGGAAGTAACCTGCCAAGTTGTAAAATAAAGTAAATGTTCAACCAGTGCCGGACTTTATTAATACAGTGAACAGTCTCCTTCCCCCCTAATGACTCTAAGTCATTAAAACAGTCCAAAATTTACCCTGAGAACCCGTCAATCCCCCTGCATTTGAAACCACTCAATAAATAACCGCTTCAGGTTGGTAGGGCCAGTTTTAATTTCTTTACTTATTTTGCCTATTTTAGGGTTAATTTTTTTTTCTGCTTTGAGTCGTATGAATTTTTTCTGTGATTATTTACGCATTTTAAATACACGAAGAATTTCAATATATCAAAGTGAAAACAGTTATAAAAAGTAAATGGCATGTTTACCTCACAAAAATAACTACTGAACATTTTGTTAAACATTTATTTCTGTTCAAGCAGTCAAAAACGTTCTCCGCAATCATTCATTTAAGCTTTTTAAATAGCATAACCTTCATTAGTGAAAGGAACGCACGGTTACCTGGGGCATACGAAGAGCACGAAATAGAGAGGATGAGGGAAGTATGGATTTTGAATAGTCCTTGTATCGGTCTGCGCGAGACAATTCTAAGAAATTTGTAGTAGGGGTAACTTCTCAGCTACATAAATATAACAAACAATTGCAAGCGAGAAGAATGAGAACGGTACAGCTGTGTAATAAACCATCCCTACAATGTGTTCAGTACGGAAGTAAAGTAGATGCTAACCTGATTCTGCTATAAAAGCATAAAGAGAAAATGAACCCGAACGGAAACGACTGCGAATCTTTTGCTCATTGGCCAGGACTATTCAAAACTGCTTTGTTTGGTTTTAATCAACATTCCCATGATGTCCTGGAATGTTGTAACTAGTATGAGTCCTTTCGAAAAAACTTGTCTTAAATATGCTCCAAACACTTCAGTGGAAGTAGAACGTTCTTTTTCCAGACGAAAAACGTTCTCTCCGACAAGCCACTGACTATTATGAAGTTGGTTCCACGAAAAAACATTTTGTTGAAAAACATCTTGCTGTTGCTTGTAAGTAAAGAAATTTTCCCGCAAATGTAAATTAAATGTTTATGATATGCCTGTAGAAATAGACAACTTCTATCTACTTTCGGAGTAATCAGTCACGACACAATTTAATTGCACTCTGGCCTTCAACCTCAAAGAGAATTGCAACGTCTCTGTTCTATTTGTACTGCACTATTAAGTAATGTTTTCGAATTATACAGGAAACCTTCAATTACAAAATTATTTAACTGTATTAAATGCTATATCGTCCATTTGCGTATGATAAACATGAATTTAAAAAAGTATTTAGAAGAAGAGAGACTGAAGTTAAATGTTACATTTAATTAATACAAATTATATTACTGATATAAATCACAATTACGTGCCCTTAATGAAATTCAAGTACATCAAATAGGCACCAATTCAGAGAAAAAACTCAAAAACTTTGGATTCAGTTAATTATAGTAAATATTTAATGTAAGCTTGGTCGCTGAGCATTAAGGATTCTACATTCCATTAGAACTCATAATATCTCGCAGAAAGAAACTCATTTGTTTCCATTCTTTTGTTTGTTTCATTGTAGAGGTGAAAATGACTGCCTTTGGAAACACGAAAGAATTTTGTATACTACAAGTTAAGTTCACCATTCATTATTAGCAGGGCGCGGATTTTGATGACATGCAATCTGTTCCCTACCATCCTACGCAATGCCCGTACATATATAAATCCCGTAAACAAGCTTCTGGTTAAATAAATGTAAAAGTTTGTGCCATATTTTATCATTTTTCGCCATTTTAAAGCTTTAGGTAATTTAAGTTTTAAGGACATAATTTGGTCATTTTTTAACTTTAAGGTTCTTTTTACCTCATTTTTAGCAATTTTATGGTGTTTTAATATATGTTTTTGAATCATGATTAAGGGGGTCAAATATGCATCCGCTTTCTTCTCAGCGCCGTCAGCACTTGCATTCTCTGTTTACAATACAATTTCTGCCTGAACATTGTTTGTGTCAAAATGATGACTTGACGAGTGACCTTTCCAGAGGGGAATTTTGTCTACACGAAATTTCCTGACGGTAAGTCGATTAGGAGCAGCTATAGTGCGTGAATTTCCAAGGCGTGAACACGCAAACTGGCATATCTGGCTTTCTTTACGATCTTTGGCATAGTGGTGATTCCACAACTGACACAAAGGCAAACCTGGTTTTGCTTCGCTATATTAAAGAGACACTGTCCTTAAACCTTGCCTTTGTCCCTCATGACAGAAAATACAGTCCTCTCTTAAGTGTTGAAGCAGCTCTTTTCACCTCCACCCTGGCAGGAAGCGTATTTGCATAGAACATAATTTAAGATCTTGCTTGCTGTATAACGCGTGAGGCTTATAAAACAATATGGAATATAGTGTATAAATGATAAGGACGATTAGTGTTTCATGGAAACTATGCATTCAATATTTGATTAATGATAATATGTGTAAAGTAATATTATGTGTAAGAAAGAAATATCTGCACAGTAGAATGCTGTCTGATTCCGCTACAATTAGCCTTAAGTGAAGGTCGCGGACATGTGACAATAAACAAGAGCACATTTGGCCAAAGGAAAGCAGGTACAATGTCTATTGTATTTCCTGTTGTATTTCCTACAAATCCTTTTCGCACAGTTGAACTTTCCTCAATTGCCGGTAAGGTGTGTGTGAACTCTTAAGACCACGTGAACGCGTGATTGAAAGTCAGCCTATTGGGAGCGAAGATTTTGAAACATCAAATGTTAGCGCCGGGAAGTGAGCTACAACTCACCAATGATTGTAGCTCACTTATTTTGAGAGCTCAGAACCCATGGGTTTACTTCTGAAGCCCGTGTGAGTTGCTATTGCGATTAGAAGGCGATATACAAGGGGAAAATCCTCCGTAAGTGACTCTTTTTCAGACTCAGTGTCCAGTATTTAACTTACTCATTTTCAGTTCGCACCGTCTAGGACTCAGAAGTAGTTTTCAGTTTTGAGTAATCAATTCAAACCAGTGCGCAGTCAGAGAGTGTGCCAGCTCTTCGGACGACGAGTTCATTTCAAGCGTCAGTTTTCCAGTTTCGGAGATGCAGTTATTCGACGTTCCGTTTCATTCTTTTATCCTCGTGTGCGCGAGATGCACTCAAGGTACATTCAAGCGAAGATTCAAATTCTATGAACTCGCGAACATTCAGACACTTGCTTCGAGTAAGCTCCACATCGAGCAGTTATGCGTTGAGCAGTAGGCTAAGGTAGCGCACCAGGAAGCAGTTCATAAATTTTTGTATCTATAAATTCATCAACGAGTTAAATGTGGCAGAGCGTGATAATTTCTGTCACCTCTCTTCTTTTCCTTGTCCCTTGACTGCGCGTGCACGAAACAGCAAATCGGGCCCCTGAGATGCTCGGAGTTGCGAGGTGGAATCCACGAATAATTTACACCTCAATGTCAGACCATTGTAGTATGAGTTGTGCAACAGTATCATGTTGACACATGTCAGAAACTGGTGCAATAAAATAACAATGTTTATGAGGGTCAATTGTTTTGTCATAAATATGCTTAAAACGAACGGAGTGTGAGTGGGGGAGGCCACTATTCGGGGGCAGATATAGCTGGACATCTGCAATTCAGTTGGAGTGAAAAGCTGCACCTTGAATCTCACAGTGGCTTCTTAGTTTTATATAAAAATGGCAAAAGTGAAACCCAGTAAATCTACTTTTAGAAACCATTGTTGGTGAATTTTGGTGAAAAAGTGTTCTCAACAGATGGAACAATATTCATTCGAAAATCTTTACATGTGCACTGTCACGTACTCCAATGCTGAGAACGGTTGATATAGGGTAGGTAGGATTTGCATTATTTGTTTATAAAATTGTTAAAGTATAGTTTTACTTTTAGGTAATTTTCTCAAGTTTGGGGGGAATTTTATGGGTCTTTTTTGTGATACTCTAGGTTATCAAAATTCACGACCTGGTTATTAGTGTGCAACGGATTTCCGAATATAATCTGGTGGAGATTTAAGCAGTGGGCATTCGGTTTGAAAGTAATACTCCAAGGTTAAGGGAGCTCAGGGATAGATTACCAAACACATTTATTGGCCGTAATGATTTTAATAATTGAATACTTTATCAATGGCTTCCATGTCACTCATATTTGATGTCATGTGTTTTTTTTTCCTGTGGGGGGTTTGTTAAAGATGTTACACCCTTACCACATATCATGCTTATCTGAAGAACCTAAAATGTAAGTCGTAATTAATGGCGATATGTTAAAGTGAGAAACTTGGCTAAGGCCAGAAGTCGCCGGACTACGAAGGGACTCATATTGAACATTTATGTTGTACAAAAAACCAAACTTTTGATTTTCTCTCTGTACTTATACCAATTTATGTATCTGGATTTTATTCAACGCAAGTACCGTGTTTCAAACGGTACTTAATTTATACTAATAGTGCATTTTGATTGAAATGCTATGTACTCTATAAAAATTGACAATACAGAGAGCTCCATTAGGCCTGTGCGGAAGCGGAGCGACATTACAGCCAACTCTTGAGTCACTGCAGTGCTGCTTTAATTCCGCATCAGATATAACAGAACACTGTGTAAACAGCGTATTTGGCATGTTTCCTTAGTAAAATATGAACGTAATGTGTTGGCATATATGTATAAAGAGTGTGCCAAAAGTCATTGCCCATTTTAATGAAAAATACAGCACAATGAAATAAACACTTTATTGAAGCTACATGATGATGATTGTTATTATTATTTTAAACTGTGTTTCTCAATTTATTTCCATCTCTGTTGATATGTTCTGCAGATGAACCGGGACGCTTAGATATACTTATTCGCAAAATCGTGAATTTGCATCGATTTCTTCTAAAATATTTCGGACACCTTATTTTAAAGTGTTTGTGATTTTGTAGCATAGACTTTATCTTTAACGTACCCCAAAAGAAAAAAAAAAAAAACATCCATTGGTGCACGATCTGGCGAACTTGGTGGCATTTCTATTGACCCTCGCTTTCCAATTACTTTACCATGAAAAGACTTGTCAACCTAGTTTCGCACAAGTAATGCATAATGTAGTGGAGTGCCATCATGTTGAAAGTACAGCACGTTGAAATAATTGTAATGCATTTGTAGCACTGGAATGAGATAGTTAGCTAACATTTCCAGCAATTTCTCTCCAGCAACTGACCAACAAAAAGCCAAGACCCAGTATTCCATAATATGAAATCCCATCCCAAACAATAACAACAAATTGATTCAGCTACTTCTCAAAGACAATTTTGTGTTTCTTGGTATACCAATAGAGTAAACTGTGTCTGTTGACGTATCTTTTAATTTGAAAGATGTCTCATCACTCCAAATTACCATATAAAACAAATGTTGTCATTAACCCTCATTTCATTTAACATAACCTCACAAAACTGAATCCTAAGATTCACCTTCCAATTGACCATGTACAAGACGAGGTATGTTAACACTTGAATTTGGCCGCACATAAAATTCTCCGAACAGAAGTTCTCAAAACAGCTTGTTCACAAGACAGCCTACGAGTAGACATTTTAGGACTCTGGATAATCGCTTGTAATACATTCAGCTTACTTCCATCACTTAATGATGTCCTACCTGACCTGGGGAAGTCCGCTATAGATCCAGTATCCTCAAAACTTTTCGTAAACTGTAGACTGTCTTCCGTATTGGTTGAACAGTGCTGAAATGTTTATTCCACTCATTAAATAAATAAGTTATAACTTATTAAAGCAAAAACCTTTTCTGCAGTTGTAAACATTCTCATAATCGTGAATCAACAATGTAAAATGAGCATTGGCTCTTTGATTGAATACCAACACACTCTACTGGTTACATAAGAAACTATGAGATAAAAACAAAAGACGCGTAATATCAAGTATGGAAATATAAAAACCAAATTTATCAATTTCTGTTCACAATGAGCAGTGATTCTTGGCCCACGCTGTATAGAGACATTGCAATTAATAAACTAACTTAATTTCTAAAAATCTGTTCAAAGTACTTCACTGCTAATCTTCCTCTAACTTCAGTTTCTTTGGGTCGTCTCACACACGACTGTTGCTCTTTTGTGATTCACTTGTCTTCAGACCGCCACGGGTGGCCGAGGTCGTTAAGGCATGGACTCGTGAGCGGGAGGTCTGCGGTTCGAATCCCGCCAGGACCGTCCTCCCTGACTGGGGTTTTTTCCAGGTTTTCCTCAGTCTTCATAACTGGCAAATGCCGGGGAGGTACCTAAACTTAGGCCTGGAACGCTTCCTTCCTTAAAAAAAAAAAAAATCCTTTCCCAATATATCATTTCATTTCATGTATCATCAGTGTCCACCGCCTGTGGTGCCTCAGTAGTAAAAACGGGCGTTAAACACTACTCAAAAAAAAAAAAAAAAACTTGTCTTCAAACTTTAATATCATTATTTATCGTACTTTTCCATTCACTCTTTCTTCTTTTCTTTAACGTTCTTGCTTCAATAATTTGGGATATTTTCTCTTTAATTTCTTCATTTAAATTTCTTTCGTGCAATAATTTCCTTTATTGCTTCTTTAAATTTTCATTTTTATTCATTTCTTTTCTATTCTCAAGCTCCTTGGTTTCAATTCATTTTCCCTATCCGTCTACTTAATTTTTACTCTTTCTCGTTGTTATGCTTACCCTCTAGAGTCCTACTTTCTCATCTACATTGCATGCACCTACCGCTTACCTTTTTATATTCTTCTCACAGTTCTCCTGTGAACACACTTTTCTCCCTACCCCTTCCCATGCATTCCACATCAACGGCGCTCCAGGGAAGGCAAGTAAGGTGCATGTTACAAGGGGCTTCTTGTTAAATTTTTAATTTATAAACCAACCTCAAACAAGGATTAAGCCTCCTTGTTTGCCTCATCTTTATAATATCGGATATTAAAGAATGAGATAACTGTAAAGTTGACGAAGTAAGCAGAAAAATATAAGAAAAACTCTTAAGACTTCAATGTTTTTCAGACTTAATTTATTTGAGGAAAACTTCTGAACATAGTGTTTTGCTTGGAACATAACTGCCATGATTTTTTTTTTTCAGTGCTATGAAGCTTCATGTTATTTTAGCGCAATTTGCATCTCCTATTCTAAAGACAGAAGAGAAAGCATACGAATGGAAAACAAGCACAATAATCCTAATACAAACACACAAAAAAACAAAAAAAAAAAAAAACAATTGAGATGGTCTGAACAACTACAGGTCAAAAGGTTGTTACCTAACTTACACAAAAAGTTCACAAAAACAATAACAAACAAATTACGAAAACCATAGTAGAGACTCAACAAGCGGAAAAAACAGGATCTCTATAAAATATTATCCCAATCGATCATATCCACTCTATCAGTCAGTTACTGGAAAAAGCTGAAAATTTTAAACTCACAAGGTACACATGTGAAATAGCAGAAAGTCTTACAAATTTAGATTTTGTAAATATGATTTATTTATCTTAATATATATACACCGTATATTTTATTATGTGTTTTGAGATTTTAATTTATTATCTTTTTATAAATTAAGTGAGCATAGAGTTTATATATTATGTGGAATATTAGGTTTAATAATTATTTCAGTATTTAGACTTTGTAGAACATGCAAGTGAAGAGGCTGCAAATATTTAAGAAGAGAGGTGTCGCAGAAACAGATATGCAAGTATAAGGAAGCTTAACAATAAACACGACAAAAATTGAAATTGATGACAAATGCAAGAATGTACATTAAAGATCAGAAAAAAAACATAAACAAAGTGAGCTAATATCTGTGTTAGGGCAAATGATTACATTGCGTTCGAACAATAGAGAAAAAGTTAGGAAGAGGACTGACTGATCTAGTCTGGGTAAATTCTGGAGCCTTAACGTTAAATTTCAAAACAGGCTTATAATTGGAAACTGAAATTGCAACCCTTAGAAATCTATATATACCTCGTATTGTACATGGGGCTCACACATACAGCCTTATACAGACAGAAATTAAGTCAATGAGGATCGCGGAAGATGGAAAATATCCTGAATTAAAAGCCTGAGAGACAGGACAAGAAATTTGGGATTGGAAGGACGATTTAGTACTGCACTACAGCTAAAATAGAGATGGGGAGATTATGCACCTAGCCTACTTTAGGACAGATGGACAGGCATGGCAACAATGTGGGATCCCAGATAGGATAAAGAAGCAAAGAGCGCCCGAAGTAAGTTCGATGTTTTCAAGACGCAAGCAAATGTATGCTTTTTATTTTAATATTTATATTTTTACTGAAAGCACAAATGGTATAGTGTTTAAAACCGATAATGGAATAGGCACTAAACTGTGTTATAAATATTGCCAATACTTTGCCAACATCTGCGTTAGAAATTTCTGTATTTTATCTAGCTTTACTTCTGTAAGAATAAGACGATCAGAATATGTTTATTGTCACTGAGTTCATGTCTCGGAACTTTTTAACAAGGCGAATATTTGCTGTATTGGAACACAATTACCAAGGTATTTTCTTGCAAAGTACCTTTCCATTTCTCTACAAGAATCCATTTTCACACATACATTATATAAACACCTGTTCTATAAGACTATAATTATGTAGAGAAATAACTAACGCAGAACACTTAACACACAATTTACACGCAATGAAAGAACTGAGTACCATACAAACGGACATCATTTGCTGACAAAGCCTCCCTTCAACGAACTACACACAACTATGGATGGCCAAGGTCATTAAGGGGCAAATTAGTGAGGAAAGGACCAAGGGTCGATTCCCGCCAGGATCGTCCACCCAGACTCAGTTTTTTTTCCCCACGTTTTCCTCTGTTATGGCAAATTCCAGGGTTGGTACCCTCAATTTAAACTTCCAATAACTTAAATATATAATTTACCAATTCATCATTTTATTTCATGTGTCGCCAGTGTCCTAAGCAGTATACAAGGGCGTTAAACACTATTAAAACAAAACTAACTATAAGCAAAGATAAATTGTTTAATTAGGTGGATATACTGGAGGATTTGGATTTTGAAGGTATTAAGAACAGAACTGCAACACCTGTACATGCATTATACGGCCTAGACGATTGGTTTATCCCATACGCAACCACACTATACTGGCCGTAACCAAAATAACCTTAATGTATATGAACAAGATTAGCAAGGAACAGAATGAGAAAAAATATTTCTAAACTGTTTCAACGGAACATAGCAGTATATGTTAGTGAAAATTTTAGTGAAATCATACAACTGCAAGTGCAATGCATAAAGTGGAAATAGTAAGAGTATAGTGTGATATAGTCAATATTGTATGATACAGTATAGTGTCGTACAGTCAAGTATAATATTGTAAGATACAGCATAGTGTCGTACAGTCAAGTATAATATTGTATAATACAGTATAGTGTCGTACAATCAAGTATAATATTGTATGATACAGTATGAAACGGGCTCATATCATATTATCATATACCGTAATTCAAATAGAACAGCATTTGCACATCAAGGTGTAGTATATGTTTTAAGTCTGAAGAACCTCTGAATTCATTAGGAACCATTTTTGCAAATAAACCAGTTTCCTTTCCTTACTGAAATCTTTATAAAACTTAACTTCTTATGATGTTAATTCAATCGTTAAGAGTTAAGCGGTAATCCTATATGTCTTTGACTTGGAGTATAATATAATTATTGTCCTCCCATTATGGTAGCGAAATGCAGAACAGAGGCTGCAACTTCTAGTTCAGTGATTGCGTTATCTCTGCAAACAATAGACACTTCAGTAACCCTAACTGTATTATCAAATTGAGTTTACCACATTGACTCCCCTTGAACCATTAAAAATGTAGATATATAATTCATAAAAATAAAATGTACTAAATTTTTCCAAAGTAACGCCTATTTTCAATGCAATTCAATTAGGTTTTTTTATTTAAAAACAATCTAATGCATTAACACGTTGAAATAATTTTTCTTAATAAAAGCAAATCATTGTTATGAAAGTTATCGCCTCATTGGTTATGTTTAAACTTTTAATGAAACTTTTTTTTTTTTTTTTTTTTTTTTTTTTTTTTCATAAAGAGAATACCTTGTTACGTCCAGGAAGATCCCCAGTTCTTTAAATTGGTTTTGTAAATCCTGATTTTGTTTCATTTCTTAACTAGACACACTACTAATGTTTGCAAATAAAGTTGTATTAATTCATCATCTAACATTTTAAAATTCAGTGTAACAATATTTATTAGTTTCTATATAATTACAGCAAAACATGTTCGTGAACAAATATGAGTTGAAACATTCAATAAATAGTTAATTAGATAATTCAAAGATCTCCCAATCCGTCAAAGAGTATGGCGGAGTACCAAATTCTTATACGAAGTGATCCAATTAACTATTAACTATCTTGCGATGATTTTTTCACTGAGTGTGTGCACATTTGTTTTCTGCCGTTGACTGGAACAAGATCACGCTATCTTCTGGCTGTCAGTGTAGGTCTGAAGTGGTTGAGTTCATTCAGATATTAAGAGATGCATAATTCTGTACATAATCGCGAAATGAACTATGACTTAGTAATGTTTTCTACTGCACATCGTTGGTTCTGGTGGGCTAGTGGTAGCCATACTTACCTCGTAGACCCAAGGTCGTTGGTCCAAAATAGGCCAGTGTCGATTAATTTTTTAAGGCGTAAACATCTTAAACATGGCTTCCATTGAAAGGGAAGTAAAACCATTGGTCTCCTGTCGTATATATGGTACGTTAAAGAACTTCAAGCATGAAAGAAGAGGCATCTGATGTGAATGGGACGCTAATGACCAGAGGCGTTAAAGAGCTCCCTTAAATAACCTTCCCCTCAAAAAAATCTACTACACGTGTACTCATTTTAAGATTCACAAGACGATTTGAAGAAAATTTTATTTTTTGTACAATAACACATTATCTTTAAAATAAACTTCATAAACATAACAGCAACTATAGAGCTCTCACCAAAGAAATATTTAGAGAATTCCCCAAACATATTAGTGATGTTTGGGGGGAATAAACAGGCATTTCGTATGGTTCTGTGTAAAGAACTTGTAAATGTTAAAGTTAAAATCATATAAAATAACTTTGGCATACACAAATACAATTTTGTTTTCTTTGTTTTAAAAAATTAAAACAGGGAGCGTAATTTCGCATGCTTTCAACAAGATTCTACCACAACTCATAAAGGGAATATTTTGGACGAGAGAAATTAAAAATGTGTTTCAAAATGATATAGTTCTTAGTAAGGATTTGAGGTCCCGTTATCTAACCCTTTGCGACTTTTATATTTGGGATAAATTAAAAACACAGTACACAAGACAAACCCTCATACCCTGAAATAATTTAAACAAAATATCCGCCAGGAAATAGCCAGCAATACTCAACGGGAACTACAGCGAGTGATGAACAGATTTTTTAACAGGTTCCAAAAATGTATGGACAAAGACGGTGGCTAGTTTCAGTCCCTCTTTTCATAAAATTGCTAAAGTAAAACATTTTAAAATATTTAAGGATACTTTGTCAGCGCCATTCTACGATACCCACAAACGGCAACGAGCGCCGCTTTCGCCTACAGGCAAAACACAGCTAGTTGGTTCATAGTTCATTGGATCGCTGTGTACATATTCAGTTACTAGTGTTTTTATGTGGTTTATTTATGGACGCTGTTTAATATCTCAGGTCATCAGCGTCCCATTCAATTCAGGGCGTGAAACGGCAGACAAATTTTGCTCGGAGGCCTCTTCTCTTTGTTTTAATTAAAAACTTCTAAAATATCAACACTTTCAATTTTTCGTATTTTCTCTAAAAATTTACTTCATTTTTACTAACTGCGTTTGACGTTGGCTTCCATGCCATTAATTACTATTGTTTTCATGGAAACTTCCGGTTGAATACATCTTTTGTTCACACCATTTCATTATAAAGGTATGAACACTTTAATTTTCCCTTAAATACCAGATAAAGTATCACAAATAATATCACAAGAGGGTCCGAGATTGCATTTGTGAATTTATCTGGAAATCTCAGACCCTCCAGCGATATTTATTAGGACTATTTTACGAATAAAATAAGCAATTACATATAAATTCTTTAAACTTGACTTACAGTATAGTAATAATTGTACATTTGTATCATGAATACTTAACCTTTTCAAGCCGCCTAGCAACAGGCGAGTGTCGATTGTCAGTAATGACAATAGAGAAGAGCTAAATACGGGTTTGGGACTATTTCATGAATAGAATAAGAATAAAAGTGGCATATGTGTACTTGAAATTCGCGAACGGATTATTAACAAGTGCATAAATGTTACACTTACTTATGATTATCTATTCAGAAACAGTGAGAATGAAGTAGACGAAAGTCGACTATTACAGGTGCTACCGTTAGATTTACTAATACCAACTGTACCAACTGAGGAAAACAGCACAGAGAGAACATTTTACCATTCTAAACAGCGTGTTTATTAACATTTATGGTTGCTTAGGAACATATTGTTACATAATTTATTAAATGATTTCAGGCTATTTCGCTGAGTACGCCAAAACAATTCCTTGAGTGAATACATATTAAGTTAGTTAAATTTAAAATTACTGAAAACGCAAAAAGGTGGTCAGGAGTTATATAGTTGAGTTGGCTACATTGACCACAACACAAATGCAGCTCGCGTGATAAAACGGATTTGATAATTTTTTTCCATAATTTCACTGCGATATCCAGCTGTGATTGGTAAAATTCAATATTTTGTTTCGTTTCATTGATCGATTTTAAGATGATGTCACATAAGTGAAATAGCCATAAATAGTCCAAATGTACTAAAACATATACATATGGCCCTAGCTATTTTTCCTTCAAAATTATCATGTTTTCCATCGTATTTAATTTTCATCCCAATAGAATTTTAATTTTCCAAAACATGTAATTGTTATTCCACCTTACGATATTTTAAAAAATGAAAATAAAAATATGCTTTTTAAATTTAAGAGGTAACTTTAATAGCTACTATTTTCTGTATTTTCCTTCCTTCCTTCCTTCCTTCCTCTCTCTCTCTCTCTCTCTCTCTCTCTCTCTTTCTCTCTCACACACACACACAACATTCTGGAACTGCTAAATAACAAATAACATTTTTACATCACCATGACAACGAGTTTGTTTCTGATAGCTGTGATGGTATTACCGATTTTCAACCTAAATAAGAGTATATTTTATAAAATTATATTTTTTGAAAAATATATTACCTCTGCAAACTCGTATCGAGCTTACACAATGTTATTACGAACGTGAATGCAGTGTTTCAACAGCATTTAGGCGGTTTCGAACCCAAACTTATTTAAGAACTGGCCTATAAAATTTGGTTCTTTCTTCAAGCTCGCCAGATATTAACCCAGCAGATTGATTGTGGGTCTATCTGGTGTAAAGAGTATTCCTGAGCAAATCTACGATGATTAGATGAAGTACTCTATCGCACATACTGTGGCAGAAAACAAACCCAGATCTTCTGCATACAGAAACTGTTACTTGTACAAGAACAAAATGGTGGACATACTAACATCCAGGTTGAAGATATGGCAATGGGTGGTGATGCAAATAAATCCATTTCTTGTTTAATAAACCAGTGTCAGAAGTTTTAAGATAATGTAGAAAATGAAGAATATATGAACAATTAAATTATCTCTAATTGTTGAAAAACCTGTATATTATGATAATTGGTTGCCCTATAGCATAGCTTTAGAATTTTGAGTGACCGTTGATTGAGTCTAGTTTCGGTAGAAAAGAAATGTAGCATGAAGTTCTAAAAATGTCAACCATTAGTATTAAAAGTGTGTAGTAACTATTCACTCCCTTGGAGAAATCAAACAAATGTATGAAATGTGCATATCAACTCTGCAGCATAGCACTGTAAACAGGTTTCCGAGCAAGCTAACTTTGCATGTCAAGAATTTGCTATGATGTGGATGTTGATGTTGATGTTGATGTGTGACAAACGCTAACGCATCTCAGTGGAAAAACGCTCTCTCCTGATGTCCCAACTGGTTCAGTGAATGCAGCAGTGACGAAAATGTTGAAATATTGGCAATTGATAACCTGGATGATTCCAGATTATCTTCGAATTATTCCAGCAACTTTTGATTATGCTTCTCATAGAAGTTGATGAAACTAGAGCAATAAACTATGATAATTGCCATACATTCACATGCTACTGAAAAAGACATCACGGGAAATATGTTCAGAAGATGAAATAAAACATTTTTTTTAGGTGAACCAGTCATACTTTTTATCTCAAGGTTATCATCAACATCAAACTGTTTTGCATCTTGGTGGGGATTGTGACATTCAGCGAGGAAATTTCTGCAAGTATTAGGATGAAACAGAAGGTTGAATTTATTCCACTTGGCTGCCATTGTGAATGCTCCTATCCACTTGGTTCTACTGCACTGATTGATGGATGCAGGATGCTTGATTTTGTGGTTAGTGGACTTAAAGAAGGTAGCGCTCTTTTAGAGTTCCTTCTCGGTAAGTAGAAAAAATGGGTGTTTGCTTTCTGTATTGATAGCGATATTCATAAGACCAGTTCAACATCGATTTTATTTAAAACAATTCTGGTCATGTGTAATTGCCAAACAAAAATAAACTTCTATAAAATCCACAACGAAAAATAGAATTTCTAGCTAAAATCATTAATACACAAATTCATGGGTTAAAATACCAGTGAATTAATAACGACCTGTAAATAGCGATCACAGTTTGTATGGAATCCAAGGATTACATGGTCATTGTGATTTGTGACAAGTTTGACTTGTCAATAGGAATATAAAAATAATATACTCTTTTGTAATTCATATTCTTTTATTCCTAAATTTGTATAAGACGCGTCATGTGCCGTTACGTTCCTGAGGATGCTTTAAAAAGGGGTCGGACTCAAGGTCTTTCTATTTTGTACGATCCAGAAGGCCTATCTTTGTTATGTTAGTTAAGAGAGAAATTGTAAAGAATTTGTTGTTTAGAAAAGGCTTATGTGTATACAACAAGTGTATACCTTTAGAAGGGAGAAGCTAACAGTATATTGTACAAAGAGGAGCAGATAGACATGCTTGTAAGTAGTAATTAATGTAATAGTCAATCGAAAAGACCGTAGGAAAGCGTACAGTAACCAACAGGAAGAAGAGATCAAAAGAAAGGTTCTAGAATATTCTACAGCGAGATTTCGAAAAATCAAGAACACGTCACGACCGACAGACTTTGATAGTCATATAAAAGAGGCAATGTCGAGGCCCGGGCACTTATTAATTCTTACTTATTTGTCACGTTCGTGCTGGGTTGTTACTAGTTTATATTTGTTCCTGTCCTTGTCCTTAAGACTGATTTGTTTCAGATTTATAATTTAGTAGTGGTACGCCTCAGTTATAGTGCGTTCAGTTGCTTAGACACTTTGTTGCAAATAGAAGTCGATCATTGCTCGAAGTTTAATTTCGAGAAATTTATAGCGAATATTTATTGAATATAGCGCGCAGTAATAGTAATAGTAAATAGTAAATAGCGCGCAGTAATAGTAAAGGTTTATAGTGAATACTTCAGGTCAAGTAGTGCTAAATTGAATGTAGATAAAGAGCGAACCATATCGACAAGATTATAAGATAAGAACCTTGCGAGTACAAAAGTTTAATATACACGCCCGAGTGAAGCTAAAGCCAAAAGATAAATCATCATTAACTATAGAAGTGAACTATTCGGCCCATATCGACAAGATTATAAGATAAGAACCTTGCGAGTACAAAAGTTTAACATACACGCCCGAGTGAAGCTAAAGCCAAAAGATAAATCATCATTAACTATAGAAGTGAACTATTCAGCGAACCCAATCAAAGTAAACTAATAGGTCCACGGTCTTCTCAGGAACTTATGGTGACGTCCGCATTAGGAAGATATAAAGAGTAATAAATTGTGCTTCTAACTAAAATTACAAAGCTTCTTAATCTCTAGCTCTCTAATCCTTCTCCCCCAGGTCCGTAACCTGAAACTTCCAGCATACTTACAGACGAGCTAAGTCGAGGCAACAACACTACAAGAATCTGTGGAGGAGGAAGACCGCAGAGTTTTTTATTGAACAGCTTCAATCAATCAATCATTCCAATCCTTTTCCTCTTAACCGATATCGGTTCATTTTAATCAGATGATAAAATCCGTCTATAATTTTCCCGTTTTGTCATATATTAAAACCACTACATTTGTTAAATTTGTTATATAAAAGGAACAGAGTATGAAAAGAGAAATCTAAATAAACCGCTGTTACACAAAAAAGATATCGTTGTTATCTACAGAAAATGCGCCTAATTATTCGACAGAAAAGGGATAAACAGCAATATACTCTACATTTTCAGGAAATGGTAACCCTATGAAATTCTACAAGATGTATGGGCGTTTCTCTAACGGAGGAGGGCTTTAAACAGAGCAGCTATATAAGCCGCTTGTCATACGCCAAGTACTAATATTTGACTAGAACTTTGTATGGGTGTCTGTTAGCTAAGCACTCTTGTGAAGAGGGCGGGGAGGGGGTGCCCGAGGGCCGCACTTCATGCACACGCCCTCTACTTGTCGCACGCGTCGATTTTCTTTCTTTACCCGCCTGCAGGTGTCGCTTGGCAACCGCTCTTGAGGAACGCAGCCTTAAGAAGTTTTTCGTTTTACATTCCCTGTCTTTATTGATTGGATGCTGGACATTTTTAAAAAGATATCGTAATTGAAATATAAGAGTAGGGTTTCGTTTGTCACAATATATATATATATATATATATATATATATATTGATAAACTGTGTGACTCTCGTCTCACATCATCGTCATTAGATGCATCACATGACATATTTACTTCAGACCGGGATAATTCTTCCTTGGCTAAAAGATTCTGGAAAAGGTTCATATTAAAGTGAGTTAGATGTATTCTTACATTTGGCCATTTGCTCTCAAAGTTATTAAATGATTCAAGGAAGGAATAAACACTAAAGGATAGGTTTCACTGTAAAATCTCTATTTCTATTTTGGATATTTTGTATATGTTTTACTTTAGTTGTTCAATATAATATCCATATTTAAATAAATGTTACAAATAAAACAGTGAAGCCAGTCTTTTAAGCTTAAACTACGCCAAATATAACAACCAATTAAAAAAAAAAACACTTTACACTCTAAAAGGAATTAATAAAATACTTTTTTTTTAACTGATTTATTTATGGACGCTCTTTAATATCTCAGGTCATTAGCGCCCCATTCAACTCAGGGCGTGAAACAGCCGACAAATTTTGCTCAGAGGCCTCTCTCTTTCAGGCTTGAGGTTCTTTTTCGTGCCGTAAATGTACGACATGGGACCCACGGTTGTACTTCCCTTCCGAAGGAAGCCATACTTAGGATTTTTACGCCCGAAAAAATCCTTCGATCCTGGCCGGGTTCGAACCCGCGATCTTGGGTGTAGGAAGCAAGTATGGTAACCACTACACCACCAGGACCGACGTTAATAAAAGAGTTTCCGGAGATATAAAACATCAGTATTTTCCGAATATTGACTCATTCTTCGTGCATTTCGCATATTAATACGAAGAAAATAAATATTTGTATTTATATAGCTCTCGATGTCCGCATTTCGATCTGTTAACCACTAGATGGTGCTATGTGAATATGGTAGGCACAGCAACGAAAAAAGCATTATGTATACTATATAGAGTGCCTTATGACTACAGTTCTATGTGCTTTATGAGCAAAATACGGAAAGGATAGTACATTAGCAATGCTCAATTTAAAGATTCTGGTTGTCTGTGCAAAGCGTATGCCGGTCTGCATCGCGCAGCGGACGTGGAGCGACAATACCATCAACGTAGCCCTAAAAAGCTTTCACAGTTTTGTATTTGTTAGTGTTTACCTTTTTAATAATAGTTTCGTTAATGTGTAAGCAGTTACATTGTCAAACCCTTAATTTTTTTCTGCTATTTCTGTATTACAGTTTAAGCATCAATAATACCTGGAAGTTTAGATAAATTTATATATGTCGTTTAAAATGCTTACAAATAGTAAAAGAAAAACAATAACACACAATTCACTAGATGTCAAGATCTAATGAAGGGAAAACATTTGAAATGTCCATGTAAACATTCAAACTGGCAAAAGGATACAACCTTAATAATCTCAATTTAAAATATACTTTTATGTGTATATACAGAGATGGAGAAAGTAGGTATATACTAATTGATTGTTATTACAGTAATATTAGAATAACAGGAATATGAATATTAAGAACAAGAATTTATATATATATATATTTATATATAGAATTATTAATACCTAGATTTCCGCTTTTGGTCAATTTGGAAACGCGTTAAGTGTTTATCAATCGTGGAATCTTTCCTCTGAACATGGTGAATCAAAACAATTCCCCTCTACTACCTGCAGAAGTGATAGATAAGTGAGGTGGGTTGCCGCCAAGCAATACTCCATGCACAATTACTCTGTTGAGGATTACTTGGAGCTTCTCGGTGCTCAAACATAAAAATTAATTATTTTAAGTTCTAAATTGGAGTTCTTCAGCATTTACACATTCCTGTAGTATAGTTTTTACACCAAAGAACACGTACACACAGATTCCTTTGTTATCTGTAATTTCATGTCATCCTTCTGTTAAGAACTGAATTACGTCATCAGCTGTGAGTTGTTTTCTTAATATTTTCTTTTTGAAAATATTTCAAAAGAAGTAGGTACATAGCAGCGATATGATGAGGTAGAACTCAGCAACCTATCCGTTTATGAGATATTTTTCATTAAGAAACTCTCGTACTCTTAAGGCATAAAGCACAGGTAAAGAGCCCTATCTGAGTGGATAATTTTTCATTACCGTGCTTTTATAAGAAAGGCATGCCCAAACTGTAACTCCAGGTTGTTAGATGAGGATTTTTTGTTGAGTAGCAGAAGCAGTTGTTTTTGAAATTTTAAAACTTGCTTATTTTAAGTAATTTTTTTTTTGAAAAGTGCTATTACCCTGTCTTTATTCATTAATAAGTCCTCACAGAAATGTAAGCGGCAATGCGGATCATCCTCTGATAATTCATGAATAACTGCGATTGATACATTTTCACACCTAGACTATCATCAGAGGACTCGCAGATCTGAGGAAAATATCTTATACTTAAGAAGCTCTCTTCTGTGATTTCTGGGGGAGGGGAGGGTGTTTTTTGGGAAACATTGACTGGTGGCAGTCTTTCATACATGTAAGATAGATGCAGTTCGATCAAATACATCACAATTGTTAGTGTAGTTGGAGAAGGGGTATCAAGTTTAATGTTTTAATCATTATCTATTTTCCAATGTTACTTGATTATTTATTTTCGTTCTTCGTTTGTTAAATACCCGGCTATAATTATTTTGAACTTTGAATGTT
This sequence comes from Metallyticus violacea, assembly GCA_030762175.1. Taxonomy (NCBI): domain Eukaryota; kingdom Metazoa; phylum Arthropoda; class Insecta; order Mantodea; family Metallyticidae; genus Metallyticus; species Metallyticus violacea. Next base: position 63,349,627 of record CM060840.1, read on the forward strand.
TATAAACGTTAGGGCGAAAACATCAGGGACAACAATATTCGTGAGTAATGTTATTTTTACTGATAGATTTATCATAAAAATATAAAATCATGGAAAATGAACATTAAATACTGTATACCTACTTCTACCATCCCGGTATATTTGAGGTACATATGTTAGACATCAAACGAGTTCTTACAGTTTCAAGGTCCATAATTGCAAGTCATATTTCCGATTTTTCAGCAATTTTAAATAATTGTTGCAAAAAATCTCCCAGGCAACAGAACAATTATAATCTCACAGGCCTTTGAACCTGTGGAACAGGTCAAGTCTGCGGACACTTGAGACAACATTTATCTGTACTTCTCCAGAAAATATGTTATCTACGATATCAGGGGTGGATGTGAAATGTAGTCGATTGGTTAGTGCGAATTTTATATGCAATTTTCAGTACAGTAGACTACTGTGACATTTGTTCAAAATGGTAGTTTGTCTGACAGGGTGATGCTAGATGAGTAGGAGATTTTTGGATGGTAAAGAGGATGAATTTTTCCACTCATTTGATTGTGGTATCAACAAGATTTAAAGTTCTTAACCCACAATAGCAACGATGTGTTTCAGCTCAGCAAACTCTATAGTTTCTGCTCGGCAGTCATATAAAGGTAAGCATATCTTCTCTGCAGATAGCTTGTCCAAATAAAGAATGCTACAGTTTGTTAAATTTCTTTAGTTCTTGTTATTTTCTCTGTAATTTTTCAAAGACCATCTTCACGAGTTTCTATGCGTTTATGAGCTTCCCGATGATTATGATTGCATAGTATTCACGAAAAGGATTAACCCAGCAAAACAATGTACTCTAGTCTCTTGTGTGGGAGCCAAAACGCTGTAAATGTCTAGAACTTTTATATGTAAAGTGTGCGACCATTGTTCTTCATTAGTTTAGGTCTCTGCATGGGCAATTTCTAATCCTGACTGATGCATACCATCACTCCCACTTGACTAATGAAATTACCAGCTGCTTCCTCGAGTCTCACTAAAGCTGAGAGTGTCTCATCCACTTCGTGGTGTCGCCAAATTATTTCAGTCAAGTTCCACATCACTTTCTTTGCAACGGTGTCGTGAGTGTTCTAAAGTTCAGTATCATGATCAGTGCTTTAACAACAGTAAATTTAAGTAAAAATTCGTAAATACTTTACCAAGACTCGTGATATAATGAAAGAAACTTGTGGAGGTACTAAGCCCGTCAGCCGTACTCAGTGCTATATGCCCATCGATGTGGCTAACGATGTTCCTGCGATCAGAATGAATAAGATTATCCATGAAACCCCACGCCTGACTGTTCAAGAAATTGCCGAAGAGTGTAACCCTCTGTGGAATCGTGTCATGATATCAGGACAGAAAAACTTGGTATGCATTGTGTTGCAGCAAGCTTGTTCCTCGGCTGATTGACACAAGACCAGAAAAGACCATTGCGTCGCGATTTATCATGAGCTCTTGAATCGTGTTAAAGATGCTACTTTTATGAATAGAATTACCAGTGATGATGCTGTTGAAATATGGGTCTATGGTTACTGTTGAGACGAAATGACAGTCGCCAGAATGGTTTGAAAAATCTTCACAAGAGTCACAAAAACTCGTCAGGTCCAACCAAGATGATGTTGACGGATTCTTGCATATTCACCATGAACATCTGCCGGAGGGTCAAATTGTGAATCGCCAGTATTACCAACATATCCTTAGAAGTCTCCGAGTAAACTGAGAAGGACGACGTCTGGACCAAGCAGAGATTGTTCATGAATCCTTCTACATGATAATGAAATTACCAGCTCATTGCTTGTTCACGAATTTTGAGTGAAAAACAAGATATTGTACTTTTCACTAGCCACGTGTAGGGCATAAGTTTCAAATCTGATTCTTCATTTCCAAAATGACTGTTCTGCCCTACCCTCCACACTCTTCTTTTTTCCCCCAAAACTGAAATCCGCGTTGTAAGGAAGAAGATTCGACTTAATTAAGGAAATAAAACAAAATTCGCAAACAAAAATTTAAAAAGTATAGGATTGGTTTCCTGTACCAATAGAGAGGGAGACAAAGTTCTCTAAGATTCAGATAAGTCCAAATTTTAAAAAAGTAAGCTTATCAGCTATTTTTAAACAAAGCTAAGAGCTATTATAGATCATACATACTTTGCAACAGACAGGTATGTTTCCTTCAAGTAGATAAGAATTTGAAATCTTCTTGACGAATGACATCCAGTCTGGATTTACTACCCCTTTGCATTGTATTTCAACAGCAAAACGCTTCCCGCTTTCGAAAAGATTTCGAAATTGTTTAGATGCTTATCAAAAACCGCCTAAGGCCAGCCTAGTAAGAAGCTACTGAAGGTGTAATATTTCATCGGTCTGAGAACCATGTAAAAAGCTGAATATATGATTAATTAAACATGTAGGTAATACGATAACATTAGGTAAAACAGAAAGAGAGTGATACAAAAAAGATGGGCAGAAGGGTGTCTGTCATCCCTTTCAGGGTCTGCGTGAAGACGAGGCTGAAACCCACACAAAAGAAGAAAAAGCAGATAAATATAGGTGTAGAACAAATTTGTTAAAAGAAGAAACAAAATGTGTCCTGTAGATAAACAAACATAATGTAAAATTCTGCAGTGTCTTTTGCATTGCAGGATAGCAATATCATTTATTTCATTTCTATGATATTTTATCATTAGATGTTTCAATAAACTATAAAATATGATTCATAGGCAATTTTTTATGATTCATTTAGATCGGGGGGTTAATATAGCTGATTTAACACATTAGATATTTACATGTAGAACAAACTTCCGTGAAGTAAACACTGCTTGGTTTCGCTTGTGCTCCTGTGCAATATTATAAAATAGCACACATCCTCATGTAGAACACACGTTTCGCAATGTGATGCATACCAGACACTCTCCATGTTGGCCTAACACATTTGATCTCATTGGGGAGCCAATACTACATATATATAGCTCCAAGTCAGATATTAGCGTTACCCATAAAATAATGCTATGTTGATTTTACTCACCAGATTTTCATAATTTCATTGGGTTTTGCCTTACAAAATCTCACAATTTTAATGCCATATTAGTATGATGTGTTTTTTCTCCGATCATTTTTTCATCCAAATTCATCAAATCGTTTAAGTACTCTGTTCAGGTGTTTAAATGTTTTGCAATATTGCGCGACTTCATATTATAGCAAATTGAGACTTGGGTCATTTTCAAAAGCACCACCACCTTCTATGAGTTGATTTTCTAGGTTTCCACTGTTAATAAATGAATGATGCTTCTGATTATCAATGTAAACAGTAAAGCCGAAGATGAGATAATAAGAAGAAACTATTGAGAATTTAAGTGCAGGACATGTTAATTATAAAGAAAAAATATTCAGATAACAAAAACAGAAAATGATCGGAAATAAAGAAAACTTAATTTTGTTTCCTATAGGGAGAATTTCTCTATATTTTGCATTCACTTAAAAATCGAAAAAAAAAAAAAAAATGAATCCACGAAAATGCATTCAGAAGAGATTCTGTTAGCTCAAAAGCATTTTGTCCATGCCAAGGAGGGGAATGCTAACCTGCTTTACAAATTAAATTTAATAAATTTATAAAGTTAGTACTATTAATACTAAAATCAATATCATTGTTTTATAATAAGCGGTTATCTATTCTTGGATTCTTTAAATAAAATATCCAGTGATTTTAAAATTATCTCAAAGTCGAGAATTTTAAATGTTACTTGAGTAGACCCAAACGCTCAAAAAACAACGGTGTGGTCATGTTGTTAAAGCTACTCGCGACTCTGGTTCGATCGTATAGACCGCAAGTGGAATTTGGTCTGGGCAGATTTTTTCCGGATCCTCATCCTCACCTTCATCATCCAGCATAATGTAGTCCGCCAGTTCCCGGTGCGCGAAATTGCAAATGGACTCCACTCCTGTTTCTGCCGCGCCAATGTCTACTCAGCAATTTTTAGTACAGTGTTGCGCTCGTTTATACAGCTGGGGCATCACAGGCAGTGAGCACTGATGATGACGAAATGATACATTTGGAAAGGATTTTTTATTTAATTAAAGAAAGGAAACGTTCCAGGTCTACGTTTAGAGTACCTCTCAAGCATTTGCCATTTACGAGAACTGAGGTAAACCTGGAAGGAAAAAAAAAGTCAGGGAGGATGGTCCTAGGGGGGAATGAAACCTCAAACTTCACCTAAACGACCTCGACTACAAGGCGTTCTATTGCCTTCTTGTATCATTCTGAGATAATACACTTCAAAATTTAATCTTGTTTTAAAAAGTAAGATATCCTGTAGATTTTTAATTCCTAAAAGACATTTATCTGGGCTTAGAATACTTTTGAACTCATCGTTTCTATTTTAACAACAACAACAATAATAATAATAATAATAATAATAATAATAATAATGCATTTTTACAATGCAAACATAAAACGTTTATAAAGCCTGTATTAATTTAGTGAAGGCTCTTAGACTTTTTTGACACAGAAATTAAGGAGAAAATGTTAATGAGATGCAAAATATGGAAATCACAGTTTCGAATTATTTTTTAATCAAATAGGCTTATTGACTGTTATCTTTACTATTCTAACTTGCGTAAGCAAAAAAAAAAAAAAAAAAAAAAATGGGACAGTGAGTTTAGAATAGCAATACAGAATGTAACACTTCTGAACATAAATCGAAGAGGAAGAGAAAGAATGAAAAGAAAAAGGAGAAAGAAGGGGCGAAGGAAGAGTGAAATAAGTATAAGGGGAGAAATAGAGAGGAATGGACTTAAGTCATTTGTTAGGTGGGAGTATCCAGGAATTATCCGAGCGAATGTACTATACACTGCGCAACCATGACTTTCTCCAACTCGTACTAAGAAATCCTCTTATCTACCCGTCATATCCCCCAACTACCTTAAGGTTAATCCCAATAGGAGTCCTAGAGCCCTAGAGACTACTGAACGCTTGAGTACATCTTAGCATCAGGCTTTCAGAACAACCGACATTAAAGGGTGCAGTGTTACTACGGTTTCTTGTTACTGGGTTGAATTCTCCCTACTTACTTACATGTCAATCTAGACGTGTTTTATTAACTCTTTCTCTTGTAAGTGCTCATGAACTCTCCTTGAAAACTAATTTCTTTAATGTAAGTGCCCGGAATATGATTTTAACCTCATTAACCTTTATTATATGACTGTATATACAGATAAAAGTTATTTCTGCGATATAAAAATTAACCGTGTTAAACATCTTCGTGCTTGTTGTGTAGAACTATTTTTTCAAATTTTCAAATATTTCTTCCTAATTTCTATCTTCTTTAGCTCCGTAATCACTGCGATGGTGAAAGTAGGAAATTGTGTTTTCTTAACGGTGGATTCTGAAGAAATATTTGGAGCAATTTAGGTGATAAACCTTCTCAACCAGTACATAGAAAACACAGGGGTTTTATAACGTATTTCTCTATTTGTAAAGTGTTCTAGATAGCGCGTCTTTATTTTAGAACTAAGTTTTATTTTAGGCATGTATTAATGTGATGTAACTTGTAAGAGAGATGGTGCTGATAAAAGAAATAATGGGGTGTCAACTAAATAAATAATTAAAGTCCTACTGTCTGCTATTTTTAGATGCACTCTTCAAAAAACGTTTAGGGAAAGTTCTGGATAGTCATTATCATCACGGTTTCGGTATTCGGTCACGCCATTTCTTTCTACAGATCCGTTTTGATAACTAGATGTATTTGCAAGATAAATCTTAACATCAAGATGTCATTAAATACCGACAAGTAAAATTCGATATATATTGGCCTCAAAAACGGCTATCTGAAAATAAATCATAAAAAATGTCTGAAATATTGTAAGAATCAACAACTAAATATCCCATTAAATATCTCGAAAGATCAGAATATATTCCCATTTACCGTTTAGGAATAGGTCAATCAAAAATTATTCATTCATATCTCTCAACAAACAGTGAATTAAACATTGTAAATCAACACTTAGCTGCTGTTTAAATTATTATTATTAAGGATGAGTTAAAAGTGAGTTTGTCTATTTTGTTACTCCAACGTCATTGCGACTTGTGTACGCGCTAGTAATAATAGTGCTAGTAGTAGTAGCAGTAGCAGTAGCAATAGTAGTAGTAGTAGTAGTGGAGTAGTAATAGTAGTAGTGGTAGTAGTAATAGTTGTAGTGGTGGTAGTTGTAGTAATAGTGTAGTAATAGTAGTAGTAATAATAGTAGTAGTGGTAGTAATAGTAGTAGTAGCAGTAGTAGTAATAGTAATAGTAGTAGTAGTAGTAGTAGTAGTAATTGTAGTAGTAGTAGTAGTAGTAGTAGTAATAGTAATAGTAGTAGTGGTAGTAATAGTAGTGGTAGTAGTAATAGTAGTAGTAGTAATAGTAATAGTAGTAATAGTAATAGTAGTAGTAGTAGTAGTAGTAGTAGTAGTAGTAGTGATAGTAGTAGTAATAGTAATAGTAGTAGTAATAGTAATATTAGTAGTAATAGCAGCAGCAGTAGTGATAGTAGTAGTATTATTAGTAGTAGTGATAGTAATAATAGTAGTAGTGATAGTAGTAGTAGTAGTAATAGTAGTAGTAGTAATAGTAATAGTAGTAGTGGTAGTAATAGTAGTAGTGGTAGAAGTAATAGTAATAGTAGTAGTGGTAGTAATAGTAGTAGTAATAATAGTAGCGGTAGTAGTAATAGTAGTGGTAGTAGTAATAGTAATAGTATTAATAGTAATAGTAGTAGTGATAGTAGTAGTAATAGTAATAGTAATAGTAATATTAGTAGTAGTAGCAGCAGCAGTAGTGATAGTAGTAATGTTATTAGTAGTAGTGATAGTAATAATAGTAGTAGTAGTAATAGTAGTAGTAATAGTAATATTAGTAGTAATAGCAGCAGCAGTAGTGATAGTAGTAGTATTATTAGTAGTAGTGATAGTAATAATAGTAGTAGTAGTAGTGATAGTAGTAGTAGTAGTAATAGTAGTAGTAATAGTAATAGTAGTAGTGGTAGTAATAGTAGTAGTGGTAGAAGTAATAGTAGTAGTAGTAGTGGTAGTAGTAGTAGTAGTAGTAGTAGTAGTAGTAGTAGTAGTAGTAGTAGTAGTAGTAGTAGTAGTAGTAGTAGCGTACTGCAACACTAGCACATGACGCAACAACATTTACAAAATGGCTGGATATTGAATGGTGTTCAAGAGAGAGCGTACTGTTATTCGATTTCTGTGAGAAGAAAAAACAGAATCTGTAGTTAACATCTATCGATGGATTGTGTAACTGCTTGGAATGGTTGTAATTTTCATCCAACAGGCACGAAAATGGTACCTGAATTTACGGAAGGTCGAACGATTACAAATACAGAGCTTTCATGTAAAAACTAACGCGGAAGAGCGGTGTTTGATTCTCGGGCTTCAAAACACCACGCGTGTGGGATAGTTTTACAGAAAGCCCTATAGTATGTTGATCAACTGCAGTTGGCAACAAGACCTTCATCCATTTGCGAAACGTTTTCATTCGCAGGGAAGAGGATTTTGACTCTGTCAAGTTAAAATGTTTCAACGGTTAGTATGAAATTTTGTATGGTATGGTATGAAAAACTCATTTTTACGCTTTGAATATGATAAATGAATAAATAAATTTGGGATGTGCGAAACGATAAAGAAATAACGTTGAATATAATATTATACTACATAAAAGTTCATGTTCTGTTTTCTTCGGCCTTTCATAGATTTGTAAAAAAGCATTTTGGAAAAAAATAAACATATTTTCATTTTCTTGTAGTTACTGGAGTAAGACTACTGTGCAGATGAGTGATACGGACGGAAGATTCGCTATAGAGCGGAAATATGAATGATGCCGCACAGTACCGTTTTGTTGCTCACTGAATATCGAAAGCGGGCGCTATTACGTTGACCCAATTGCATTATGGAAATGACATTACTGTTTGATATTTACTTCCTAAGACAGTTCCTCCGTATATATGCAAGGAAAATTTTTAACATTTAATTCAAGCGACCGAAGTAAAAATGAAACACACGTTTCTTTGAACTTTGAACAAAAGAATAGAACTTTTTTTCATTTGAACATTTATTTACACGTATTCCAAGTAAGCACCAAATAGGTAAAATACTTTTTAACTGAAGTACAAGTGTAATAAAATAAAAGTTCGTGTTTTGGTAACCCCCCCCCCAAAATGAAATAAAAGCGTAATATTTTTATATAGTAATTTAGAGGATACAATAAAAATTAAATAATTGCATTTATGAAAACCTTTGAATAATACCATTGCGTGCATTTATGTGTAAAGATACAAGTTGTAATTGAAGTATGTCGAAATGCATTTTAAGAGTGCCCAGTCTCTACATCTCGCGCACCCCCTTAACGTCAGGATAGGTGTCTTCAAAACTTCCCCAGCACTAAAAGGGTTAAAAATTACGATTTATGTAAAACAAAAATGCCAAAGGAGGCGCTTAAGGAAGAAAGTGAATCGAATTAAAAACCAATGCTTTGTTCAAATTGTTGCATATTTGAATTTATAATTAAAAAAAATCATGAAAAATAAACAACTTTTAAGTACATTTTTAAGGTCAAAATGTTGTTTTTTTCATTCGTCTCAATATTCATATTTACTACCGCAATTTATTTACTCTCATGTTTTATGTATATGCACGATTATTATCCTTATCAATGTTATAATATATCATGACTGAAACTCTATGTAAATATTATTAGGTTGGTAGAGCGGAAAAAGCCTAATGGCCTTAGCCCTGCCACAATGTATATTTCCTTAAGTAATGAACTGATGACAACTATACTCATTACACCCGCTATATCGTCATATGTCCAGAGCTTGTTTACCGGCAATCCAGTCATTTTCTGTTGTCTTCCACAGAAAGTAGTTCACTCTTGTTAAGAAAACATGTGACCATTCTTAAAGTAATTTTACAGCTATAAAGAAATTAAGAAGAAACAGTTTAAACGGTTTTGTTCAGAAAGAGTGGTGTAAATAAAAGACGTGTTGTGTGAATGAATTTAGGGGGAAAATGTTTACAGTTTTACAAGATATTTTAGCAATGAAAAAAGACAAAGCTGAAGGAAATTCTAAAGATTCAAATAATGAAAAATAAGACAAGATTTGTTTCAAATACTGTCAGTTCTCCACTAACAACTATTCTGAAATACAGGATATCGTCCTTTTTTATTGTATTCTACATTATGAACCTTGCCAGATAAGTCCAATGTAACTAAAATTCACCTAATTTAAGAAAAGTTATGAAAAACAAAATTAATTTTTTTAATATTGAAAAAATCACAATTTTAGATAGCATTATTCTTAAGCATCGTAACAATACTTTTCTGTAGGTAACCAAATTAAATATGTTATTTTGTTATCAAAAAGTTTTATGTACATAAATATGATTTTACAATGTTAATATTGTATAACTTTTAAAATGTATAGAACATTTTTTTGATAATAATAGGTTATGAAAAAACTGTTCGAAACAATGGACAAATAATTTGGAAGCATTATTAACACCAGCCTGAAAATTAAACATTTACGGTATGAGTTATTTTACCGTAAATTACATTCTCTATAACACTTTGTTCATTAAAATGCTTTCTATATCTTGAGTTCGTGACATGAACTATTATTTTTCCACGTTAAACATAAAATAAGCTTGTTTTAAAAAATGTACTTGAATATAATTTAAAAATATTTAGAAAACAGAAATAATAAGATACATGAATTGAAAGCTTACCTAGGAATACTCCTTAAGAATGTGTGTTCTCCTTTTTCTTCCCGTGAAGTAATTCCCCGGATGTTTTCTGGAAGGATATTGCCTGCAATAAACCAAGACAATAATCAAGGGTTATATGCGTGTTTTAATTCTCTAGTTCTTCTCAGGTCTTGGTATAGGTTATGCTTAAAGCTGTTAAATTCCGAAGAAAGTTATTACCTTATACAATTAAGTAATAAAACTGCAGACAATTTAAACATTTTTCTTGCCATTTCTTTGTCTAACGAGTCTTTACCATTACTTAGATATTTCATCATAACGCCTTGTCGGTTTTATGTCACGTCATTTAATCCTCTTTCATTTCTTTGCTCCCTCTCTGGAATTTTCTTTATAATAGTGTTTACCACTCATTGATTAGGACACATAGTGGGCTTAAATAAACCTCGATGGTAGATTATGACGTCATCTTACTTTCCATTCATTTTCTAGCTGGTTAAGGAGACTTTTGATGAATTCATCGTTGGATTGCGTGGAGTAGCGGCGTTTCCGCTCATAGCTTGCGCAACGGACGATCCCCCGCTCTTAATTTGCAATGCTGATAATACGCTTCATGAGAACAGCTACTCGCTACCCTTACAACTAAATTAATATTTGTTATTTTTGCAACAGTCACCTCCTCTACTAATTGCGTCAGTGACCCAGGTATTTCTTAATATTTGATAATTAACGAATTCTTTCAAATGAGTGAATCATGGAATTCCTTTGTTTAAATTACTTTCAATCTTGGTATTTCCTTAACTGGATTTTTGCATGTTTATGTTAAACAATATATGATCAATTTTTTTTGAAAAAAGTAGATAAGAAATTCGTTTATTTGTGGTAAAACCATGGAATACCTTTGGAATACTTCCACTGTACAGTGCTTACCACATAGTTCGAGGTTCAAGGTTATGCGCTTTGGATGTCGAAAGGATAATCTACATTGAAGTTATATGAGTTATGTGCCGCATGAGTGCGTCCGCTTACTAGGGAACTGCAGCAGCCGCAACCGGAAAAGGCAGATAGAGCCGCTGGCCCAAAATTTTAATTTTAGTATTTATACTTCAACGGAAAGCTTAAAAGACTAATGTGTTTAAAGTTAAAAAAGCAACAACCTGTGTTAAAGTTGTTTAAAATGATTCCCTTTAGCAGCAATACATTGCGGCATCTGCTTAGGAATTTCCCATATTTCATTTAAGTTTCTTCGGTAAGAACATGGTTCGGAAGACGCGATTTATGTCAGAAAGAAAGAGAGATAATCTCCCATAAATTTCTAACAAGTTTGGCGAAAAGTTTCCCCATCTGGAACTCGATTGCCAGGACATTTTCTCGCGAATCGCCTTATAACATTTTTGCAATAATCCGTTTTCATATATATATATATATATATATATATATATATTGTACATAAAACCCGTTCTTATACACTATACACTATATTTATGCAGTGACATACGTGATTTCATAACAATTAGCACATACTTACACACAAAGAAAGCACCAACAACCCACTAAAGAAAACCGTTCGCCGACAAAGCCTCCCCGAAGATAGCAACAAATTACTGCCTGTACCTGTATTATACGGCCTTGTCGACTGGCCTCTCCCAGTATGCAACCGCACATTGCCGGCCCATGGCTCAAATAACCTCGATGAACATTGCTTCCTTCAAATTCCCAAGTTTAATTCTTATTGCTGTCGTCACACTCATTACTGGAATCACAGCTGTCCAACAACAACAACAACAACAACAACAACAACAACAACAATAATAATAATAATAATAATAATAATAATAATAATAATAATAAAAGAACAATAGATATGTCATAGCAAGTTACGTTGTAGGTTATATTTCTATTTCACAATACATTTATGAATTGTATGTAAGCAAAATAAAAGATATAACCTGGATCTGCTAGTGTTTTCCTAAATTCTGATCCAAATTTATAAATCTTGCTTTAACTTTTTACTCACATATAACAAGTAATAGTCATCAAAACAAAAACAAAACAAAAATGGCTTGTGTCAAAGTCATGAAGCACATTAAATATAAGAAGGAAATTGTATTGTCATATAATTATTGAAAATGTATAATACACACTTTATGGATACCTGTAAGGAGATATGGCCGCACAGAATCAATAGGTCCGTTTGAATTACATTGGTATCACGTGGACACAATGACGACCTGCCGTTGATTAACCTATACATATGTCCATTTCTGAATTACAGGATTTTTATGTAATAGGCAGCACAATTATCTCAGCTTAAGAACTCTTTGCACTTGTAGCCCTCTTCCTCCTAAGGAGCAATATCCTTATTGCTAACTTTTCATTTCTAAGTGCGAAAAATAGCTTATTCAAAAACAAATGCATTTCACGAACACATAACACTCACAAAGGTACTTTTCCTATTTCCTACGTATTCTACTCGTATCTTGAAAACGCAGTTTTATATTCAATCAAAAGACTCACATTACGCCTTGTGCTCAAAAGACAGACAAGAAATTTAGCAACGCATTGACGATGCTAGCTGGGCTTGGGAACACCGACAATAATGTAACACAAAAGTGTTTTAAGACACATGTTTACAATAATTCCCAGTTTCAGTTAAGTTTCTTGAAGATGCCTAAACTGATGTCCCGGCCTTACATGCACTATATTCATTTCAAAACTTGCCATTGTAAATAAATATCTATTTAAAACAAATTAAATTTAAACAAAAAACTACGTCATTTTAGACATTGAGGGGGAGGTTTAAAACCAATGTTTATTATTATACGGGTGTCATTCTCCTAGCCCAAACTAACTCCAGTTTGAAATTTCAAATGACACTCTTACTTTATGATACTGAAATTTTAAACGGAATTCAATTGCTAACAAATTTCCTTGTGATATATCGTTGCATGGCAATCTAGATTCTTACTAAAGTTCGTTGAATTTGGACAGAATAAAGAAGCCTAAACTATTGAGCATTTAATATTATTGTTTTGGTAATAAATTGTTTCAAAATAGTGTATAACATACGGCATATTCAGCAATTCCGAAATGGGCTGCGTTATTGTAATATTACCCAAAATAAACTGCTTTCATCCTAAAACTAACTTATGTTATGTTGTCTAAATTCAAAAAATAGTACAGCTTGCTAGAAAATGATAGATAGCACAATACATTTGATGATGATGATGATGATGATAATGATAATAAAAATAATAATTACTATTATTACTACAAAAACAGCCCATGAGAAAAATAAAAATATAGTGATACTAATACCATCTATAGAGTGAATGGCTAGTTTAGCTAGTTATATCAAAACCTGTCAATATTTACAATTTTACAAAAAGAAACATTTTTGCACCTAATTTCTGAAAGAAAGAACCATCGATCGGTTATTTTTGCCACAAATATTGGCAACTCTTATAAAGATCCAGACTTTTATTGGTAGCGAACAGTTACTGTTAAATTCATTTTTAAAAACATGATGAAACTAAAAGCAACTCACAAAATATTAAAAAGCAGTCAAAGAAGAAAAAGATACTAAAGATGTGAAAGTGAGAGAACAAGACATTGGGATATTATTGGAACAGAAAACTGGTGATGACTGCAATGATTATGTATTTCAATATTCTCAGAAATATTCAATATAATTATTGCCCGTATTAAGGTTTACATATAGCTTCAGGTCATTAAATAGGACGCATCCTTTATATATGCATTCGACACCAGTGCTATAACAAATGTGACGAAACCTTTATGGAGATCTAAAAGCTACCAAACAAAAATGCCCAAGAAAGGATAAACAATTTTTGAGAATACTAACGATGCTAAGAACTCATATAACAGCAGTGAAGCTATAGCTATTAAATAATGAAGAAGACACATAGAACAATATTTCATTTTCTGAGGAAAATAAAAACAGAAAATAAAAATACACGTTTTAGTATAGGAAATGTTTGTTTGGTAATTTACTTAATAAACCTAACCTAACCTAACTACTATCTCTGCAACACCTCATTTGAGAATTTAATTTACTACTTAACTCTATCTATCATTTAGGGCATATATCCTCCTCAAGTCACTCACACAATTAAATAAAACGTTGCTAATATTTTGTTATTGTAAAATACTGTTATAACAATGTTGTAAAGCTGTTCATATGTTAACATGTTCCCTTGATAGTCTAGTTAAAGACTTCAAACAATTTATTTAATTTAATTTAATTTACGTTAAGTTTCTGTACAATTTTTATCTTATGAAAACTTTTGAAAATGGACATTTGTAATAAACCCTTCAATTGAATCCTCTTTAAAACGTAAGCATCAAAAGTTAGAGGTCTATTTGCAATTTCAAAGCCGAATATTCGCCGCACATATTTTCATATAACAGCATCCTTCTTGGATCATTTTCCATTAATAATTTAGTCCCTTCCTATGCCGGATCAGGACCAGTAATCCTCGAGCCTATAGCTACACGGTGAGGAACATCTGACACCTTTTCTAGACAGGTGATCCATCAACTTTAATAATGGAGCCGGATCTTCCTTCAAGGCTCGCGAAGGAGCGTTGCTAACAAGATCACTATTTGAATTCTGACCCCCGGGCTGCCTATGCTCTCCTAGATCCATTATCCGATTCTCCTCCTCCATTACTACCATCCCAGATCGTTAGCACACGGGGATCCTATTTCAGTTCAACCGCAGCACTCCCGGTAAGCTGCAGGTAAAGCAATGCTTGACAGACGGTAGCTATGTAAATACGAATAATTTATTCAGTTATAAAAAAATGTACCACTTATTTTTGTGCTGTAGTATTCTCCGAAATACACACTGAGTACTAATTTTAGTTTCCCTAAATTCTCGTTCAGTCGTTAAGTGTTTTTAGATTTTTCGCTACTCGAATTTTCCTTCGCTATTTTTTTTTAACATTTGTGCAACATCTCGCCAAATACTATCTCTATACTGCATTTTCAGATTGTTTTAATCCTTTCAGGAAAAAAAGTCACCTAAGATACCTAGCAACAGTTTCTATAAAACCGCCACAGGTGAACGAGGTCTTTAAGGCGCGGACTCGTGAGCGGAAGGTAAGGGGTTTGATTCCGAACAGGACCATTCTCGCTGACTGAGGTTTTTTTCCAGATTTTCCTTAGTCCTCATAAACAGCAAATGCCGGGTAGGTATCCTAAACGTAGGTCTGGAACGCTTCTTTCCTTTAAATAAATATTCTTTTTCCAATTTATTATTTCATTTTATGTACCATCAATATCCACCACCTATGGTACCTCAGTAGTAAAAAGGTGCGTTAGACACTATTAAAAATTCTTTTAAATTACGCCAGTTTGGAAGTATTAAAATATGTCATACATTTATGACATGCAAGCTGCAGCGAGATGAAATATAAACTATTTCATGATAAAAAGTTTTCTCTGAAGGCTTTATATTTATATAAATTACCAAATAATGATAATTTTTCTTCTTAGAACTACTAAACAATTTATATATTAACTTCGCAAAATTTCCCTGTACAAAAACATTATTTTACAGTTCCAAGAGCAGAGTTTCTTTAAATATTATTTGTAAAACCGAAGAACGGAGATTCTTATTCATGCATTTCGCATACTTAATTTAAAATTGCGTGATTTAGAGCTCTTTATGATCAGAAAGACGTGAGACAATTTGTTAAGAAAATTAGAGCCTAAAACCAACGCTTACCTGAGCAGAGCTTTTACTACATCCCAGTAAATTGTAAATGGTACATTACAAAACGACAAATTTAGACTTCATAAAAATTTAAATTAAACCAAAACATTTCATTTTATTATAGTTTTAGCGGTAAAAAGTTCTGTTTAGTCCTGCCTTTCCTCTCCACGTCTGCAATCAAATAAACGTTGACGTTAATGATAGGATGACGTACATTCTTGATAACCATGTAAAGATTTAAATTGTATGAATTGTATTTTTTGAGTAAATTCTCTGATGGCCGAGTGAGTTTAGCTGTATACAATGTTTTGAAGTGCATATTTTTCGACACAGAGATCCAATATGAGTGTTTTAGCTCACGTTTACTCTAGACTAGGATAATTATTATGCTTCACCGAAGTCACTAGGAGAAATATAAACAAGGGAATTTAAAATGAGAACGATCGTCCTGCGTGATTGTGGATTTTTGTACTGCGATATTCATATGGGTTATGACTCCATGAGAGCAGTGCGACTGTGGAAACAGGACATAAAGAGAACTACCATGAAATTCGATGACACCACGGGTTACAAGCATGTCTTCCGTATGGCTTTGACGGAGCATTCAGCGTCATTACAAGTATTACTCAACGGCATCTGCTTTATAGAAGACCTGCTGCACGCATCCCTTTGCAACAGAATCCCATCGACGCCTCAGGTTATAATGGGCCCATGAATGCATATGAACAGCGCTCCAACCTTTTGGATTGCGTGCGACGCGGAATTTTACCTATGAGCGTCTGCCGCTGACCTTGCTGATTGCCGTAGTCGTAGCGCAGCGGTTCCCGGGTGTGCATTGTGTTATTCGTTTCTTAATTCTACAGTATACATAAAGTGTATTATGCGTCGTGTATTTACCAAAAGGCTTTGAAATATTTCCATATGCACCCTTTTGACTCTCAGTCAGAATTCGAGAACCTTGTGGAAGCTTTTCGGTAATCCCAGTAATCTAAAATGAAGGATTGAGCGCTTCCATAACGTATACCAACCTCAAAAGCGATTTCAGAAATGGTCAAATGTCGGTCACTCTTGGTAAAGATCCCGAATGATCCGAATGCTTGTTTCCTTACGCTCGCCCGAGGTAGGCGTTGGTCACGTTCATTTTCACAGTTATTCGTTCCTTTTGGGAAATGTTTATGCAGTTAATCCATGTTTGACTCAGAGGGTATATTATTCCCAAGCTGTGCCCTTAATCTTTGTGTACCGCCACGGGTGGCCGAGGTCATTAAGGCGCGGACTCGTGAGCGGGAAGTCTGGGGTTCGAATCCCGCCAGGACCATCCTCCCTGACTAAGGTTTTTTCCAGGATTTCCTCGGTCTTCATAAATAGCAAATGTCGGGGAGATACCCTAAAACTTAGGCCTGGAATGTTTCCTTTCTTAAAAATAAATCCATTCCCAATGTCTCATTTCATCTCATGTATCATCAGTGTCCATCGCCTGTGAGGTCTCTATAGCAAAAAAACAGGCGTTAAATACCATTCATTCATTTTATTCAATCTTTGTAAACTTTCGGCCGGTTTTATGGTCTGCAATAATGTGTTGCTGAACCGAAAATTGTACCTCTTGCTCGGACATGATGCTACTAATAAACGAAACAACCCTGCGAGGCAAATTCCTATACACCCACCTATGGTTGAAAATTCTACGTGTATGGTCTCAAATGTATGGTCTCAAAGCTGTGTCTCGCTCCGAATTACTCAGAAGTAGTAAAAATCAAAAGTCCGATTTATATTTTATTTATCCTCGTATTTGCATGCCTTCTTCACGTCATTGTAACTTTTGCCAACAGCAACTTGCTCTTTTAAATGATATTCAATCCATTCAGTTAGCGAAGTCTCAAAATACGATGTCCACAGTAAAATCGCTGCATTTTCTGAATAAATTCGAAACAGTGCAACGCAACAAACCTTTTCCACTGTGGTTCAAACATCATGACTGCTAAAAGACTAGCGTAGACTCGATACTCGATTTAAGACAAGCTGCATGGGTGATTTGTGATTTTCCATTCTCTGTTAAGAGAAATGCCAGACATACACTGGACTCGTTTGCGCCATGATTAATTATTTCATTTCACGCATCTGATGCTTTTGCCTGTGGAATTGGGGGCCTTAAAGATATGTCTAACTTAATATTGGGATATAAAAAAAGCAATAACTTTACAAAAGTTTGCTCAGAAGCAAGTTAATAAATGTTCTCTCTTTCTCTTCTCTACTTTATCTATTAAGCTTGAAGACTACCTCAGCCAAGATTTTGCTTGCTTCTTCGCGCAGTTCATTAATTCTTAATAACGTCTTCCAGATATCTCACTACTCAGCGCTGAACGTTGCCAATGTAAACTTCTCCCAGAAATAACTATGCGAAACGCGTTTAATAAAAACATTTTCCCCTTCACTAATCGTAAAATCTCGTCTGTGTCTACTGTCATATATTAGGAACTTCAGATTTAAGGCATTCGGATGCGCCCGGTAATTTAAACAAAAATTCACGTCTGCAGCTGTAATAGTATCGAAGTTATGTGATGGTGGGGAAGATGTAAAAGGACCCATTAAAGTTTCCTGACAAATTAAACCGGGAAATCTTAAAAATATGAAAGGGCCCAAATAACAAACTTTAGAGAAAAATGAATGTTAAAGTTTAAAACCCACTGCTACAATATGTACGCATAATGTCATTACTTTCAATTCATTTATTTTACCTTAATACATTGTCATTTAACAGAATGAGGAAAAGAGTTGTACTTTTAAAAATAACAAATATCATCACGGAAGTGTAAACAAAATTCGAATATTGTCTTATAATCGGTATTATGTAGCCTATTGTTGCAACAGCTGGTTTTGTTGCACTGTTCATGAGGTATTTCACTTGTAGCAGATATCCTGACTGAAATCCTTTGGATTGCAACATGGTGTAATTTTTCGTAATGGATTTTTGATGTATTGTTGGCAATTACTTATCACATAACACAATAGCCTTGTCATTAATTATCTTAGTCAGGAGTCTGAAGTTGTCAAATTGTCATAGAACCCTTGTGTTTCTTTTGAGATAAATTCTTTAGGTTCTGCAGGTCTTTAAACGTTTCCTTCAATATGCAATATTCTACTGTATAACCTTTCTGGATATGGAAACTCACCAGCACCCAATGCAGGAATATCTTGTGTCCGCTCTTCCTTGTCTATTTAACAACAGTCTTAAACCAGAATCCATTAAATGGACACGATGAGAGATTAGGTGAGGTTCACCATGGATTATTTTGAGTTCTTTTGTGGATCTTATAGGGAAAAGACTATTTTTTTTAATTTAGGCTTTAAAAAGTCAAACCAACCACGAAAGGTTCAGTACCTTTGAAGGGTGGCACTTTTAATAACATTTGCCCATTTAATATGTTCTTCTGCAGCCTTCTGATTAATCAGGCCCTTATTAACAACCTTAACTCTAACCTTGAAAGCATTTGTTGGTCAGGATTATCGGTCTTAAGTACCTTTTAACCAATGAACGAGAAATCAAGTCTCCTAGATACATGTTTTGTTAATTATAGTTGCATGTTATTAACTTTCAAAAAAATGAAAGTTAATGTTTACAAACACTTCAGTAAAATGACAAGATGGGCCTATATCATGATTTTGTGCTAGTAACTTCTTACTTACATTACTTAACCTCCCCTCGGTTGCGTACACTTTACCACACGGTCTTCACAGTCAGAGCCTTCCATAACTGACACTAACTCTGAAATAAACACACTTATTGCGATGCTGCTACAGCTATCTATCGAGAAACAACCAGTGTTGACTTCAATTCTGACACCCGAAGTTGACTATCAACTGTTCCCTAAAACGAGTGGACTCTCATCGTTCTTCCCTAATTGGGGTTTTCAAAAACTTCCACTTCTATAGACCTTCATTATATTATTAATAACCAAATAACCCTCTACTAGTTCTCAACATAATCCAATATATGTCAGCCCTTACTCAAAAATGACATTTTATGGATCCTCATCGTTCTTCCCGCCTATCCTTCATATATAAAATGGCTTCTGTTTAAGAGAATATTAATCCCATACAAAATATGAAACCAAAACAGAATTTGGCTTACAATTATGAGTACATCATAACGACATAAGAGAAATGCTATGATTACAGTTACTTTTTGGGAGTCTACAGCACTACTAAATAAATTTTAACCTGCCTACTCTTATGACTCAACTTTAATTTTTAAATCCTAAACATATATCTTATATATTATTTAAAAAGTTTCTCATAAGACATAGAAGAATAAATTAATGCACCTTCTTTGAATTATTGTCTTTAACTTGTAGTGCATTCTTACACAATAGTAATAATCATAAGTTCATATTACTTATAAAAAGTGTATATAAAACGAATACAGTATAAACACAGAGGGTGCTAAAAATGTACACACACTTCAAGCAAAGAAAGAACTGTGTTAACATAAAAAACTGAATTCACACAAGCAGAAAATAATGAGCAATAATCATCTTAGCCTTTTATAATTATAACAGCTGCTCAAAATGCCCACCATTGGCGTCGATACACGTCTGAGTACATTGAACTATTGATTGAGCAACGTTTGCGAAAGTGTCCTCAGTGTTTTCAGCATATGCCGATTCAATTTCCTCCCGAAGTGCTGCCAGTGTAGCTGGTTTTCTACGGTACTCATACAACATCCTTCAGAGTTCCCCATAGATAGAAGTCCAACGGAGTTAGAACCGGAGAACGTAGTGGAAACTCAATCGGTCCTCTTCGTCCTATTCAGTGCTTTGGAAGATTGTCATCAAGGTACGTAGGTACATCTCGGTGGTAATGTGGTGGGGCACCATCCTGTTGGAAGTAAAATTCCTCATTTCCATAGAGTGTATGAATGCGGGTAAGACGGAATTGTTACTCGCTTGCCGGTTCTGTTCTATACACACGTCTCCATTGCCTTTGAACAACATTCTCGGTTTTCTAATACCACTTCAAAATTGCTTTCACCTGTTCAAACGATAATATTGGGTAGCATAACGTAATGTGAGTCACATCTGTTTACAGTACATCATACGATAACCTTGGCTTCATTTGTTCATTGTTGACTAACGATAATCTTGACTTAATTTATTCATTGTAGATTTACCTGTCATGTAGCAACGCTATCATAATATAATGTGATTCACATCTATTTACAGAACATCGTACTACATATTACCGTTGTTTTTCGGTATGACTTTGAAATATATTAAATAGATATCTACTGTTTTGAATTTTTGAATGGTGTTTAACGTCTGTTTAATACTGGGGCACCACAGGCGGTGGACACTGATGATACATGAGATGAAATGATAAATTTGGAAAGGATTTTTTAGGAAAGAAATGTTCCAGATCTAAGTTTAGGGTACCTCCCTTGCCATTTATGACTGAGGAAAACCTGAAAAAAAAACCCTCAGCCAGAGAAGACGGTCCTGAAAGAATTCGAACCTTCCGCTCACGAACCCGCGCCTTAGCGACCTTGGCCACCCATTTTTTTTGACACCCTCGGTAAACGACTGTACAACATTACTCTTTAATTTTAATTCCTGCATGAAAGAGATACTACTGAATTTCACTTTCAAGCCATGATATATCGCACTTAATATCGCACATCTAGCCAGATGAGCAACATTTCCATTTAAATGGAATTATCAATCACACTTTCTGAATACGGGCAGAAAATAATTGGAACACAGTTGTTCAGCATGGATTACATGACAAGGTTACTTTCTGGTGTAGGTTTACGTCACATTTTATTATACAATTTTATATCTTTGAAGAAAAGAAAAATAACAAACCTAAACAGCATTGGTAAACGGGCAGAAATACTTTTTAATGTTGCAAGAAATTTTAACACCAACATTATCGATTTATGATATTGAATACACTGTTTTATGAAAGACGGCGCTCCACCTCATATACACAATACCTAAAAACATAATGAGTGGTTTTTTCCTCCGCCTACCGCTTCGCATGCAGTGAGTGCATTGATCTGCAGTTCTGATCTCGCTCCCACACTTGAAAGCCGGCCGGGGAGCCGGGGAGTGGGTCAGTGCGAGTTTCACTCTAGTAATGTACGGCGTGTTCTTATGTGTTGTGTGACACTGTATTAAGTTTTCATTAGGCTGCATAATACAGTGTAATAATTACATTAAATGTGTAAGAGAGTGTAAGTTATTTACTATTGTGCTGTTTTATTTTATTTTATTTAGGTATTTGTTTTTTATTATACATTTTTTCTTTTTCCATTTTATTATTTATTTCATTATACATATTGTTTCTCACTGAAGAGTTAAATATTGGTTTGTGCAATTTCGTGTATTTTCTAGTGCATTGGGGAAGCACGTATGGTCCCAGGACCATTGCGAAATGGATGTCAGATTTTGAAAATACACTTATGAGAAAATATGCATGCACATTGCATCATAACATTTATAATATATCTTTTTAATTAAGTTAAATGACTCAATTCAGGTATTCTATTCCTCAAAGAATATTTATTCCCGATTCGTACGTGCGTACGGAATCGGCTTGTGATGTACGAAGGTTGTTTTAAGAGAGATTCCCTAATATTCACTTCCAATTCGAAGTTCGATTCACAGATAAGCAAATACATTTCGCGAAATGGGAAGCATTTTTGATAAAAAAAAAAGTGCACAACCATTTCACTTCTATAAGTCATGTTTCTTCCTGCTTCCTTTCCAAAAGGCCTAGAACATCTTCAGACACAAATGAGTTATTAGAATAGACAACGCCGCCAGTGGCCATACTGTCTACATATGCAGGCTTACATAATTTAAAATGACATTTCCATAAAACTGTCTCTTTGATTTTTTTATTTTTATTTGTTATACTGAAGTAGTAGCAGCAGTAGCAGTAGCAGTAGCAGTAGCAGTAGCAGTAGCAGTAGCAGTAGCAGTAGCAGTAGCAGTAGCAGTAGTAGTAGTAGTAGTAGTAGTAGTAGTAGTAGTAGTAGTAGTAGTAGTAGTAGTAGTAGTAGTAGTAGTAGTAGTAGTAATGGACGTTTTTTGTACGATTTTGGGATACACTCAGATAAATACATCTGTCGCATGGGCCTTAGGGCCAAACATGTTAATGTCGTCCTTAGAGCAATCAAAAGGGCCATACTCATACATACGTACATATATACATATATAAACATATATCCATATATATACATATACACATACCTACATACACGCAAATCTACATGCATACATACAAATATAAGATACTTCAATACATTTAACTTTTCTATTAATAACTTAAATACAAATACTTAGACATGAATGAAACCCCTACTCTTGAGCCCCCTTCTCTTTACTCACACCCCCTTTCCATCCCCCTCTTCATTATGGCCATTAACCTCCGTTGTCGGGTCTTCTGTAGAAATATTCCCAAATTGTGTATCTCGCATGCACCAACACTTCCCGGCATATGTTAGAATTTCTATTGGAATTCATAAATTGCGGTGATAAATGTTTTAATGTTGAATTTTCCGTTTCACTGCATTCTGCCAAAATATGCCTCCAGGTATCGCTTTCTCCGCACAATGGGCAAATTCTTTCCCCGAAAGCATTAACTGGCCCCTAATCTGAACGAAGCTCCTAATCGCCGTACACTTTTTCCAATTATACCGTTGTGTTCTTTCATAACATGCGTGCATATTGGTTGCATCTTGCAGCGGTTTTAGGGACGGACAGAATTAGACATTGTGTAAGTAATTTTCTTTTCTTTAATTTTCTCTGTAATACTTTCATTGCCGTATAAACTACATAGCTAATATCTGATCGATGATGACCGTTGTTAAATTAGCCGCCGCTTTACCCAACCCTTAAGGTGTGCTCTGAGCGGCTTATTCCGTAAAATTTAACAGGTGTTCTAGACACCTTGTATAATTTTAAAATTAGAATTTTGTAACGCATTATGTTTTTTTGACAAAGTGATTATATAATTATTTTTTCGTCTAAAATGGAAAGTACTTAAACCAGAGCGAGGCATATGTCCTCGTGTTTTACAGAATTCTCAAAAATGAAATTAATTGTAAACTAATGTGTATGATTTAGGGAATTTAGCAAATTATATCCTTGGTGTTACAAAAAAACATACCATTTTGTAGATGTCATGTGAAGCGAAATTTGTCTGATACTCTGGTAACAATCTGCCCGCTTTCTGATGACCCCAACCATCGCCTTACGGTTCAGTGGGCTGATTATATGCTTTCGGATGAGCTGGCTCGTTGTGTTGGCGCTTCGCGTGCAGGACTCCCACGTATTTGTGGATTTTGTAACCCCTCCTCCAACTGCATATTTCCTCTTCTACCATGATAAACAAGGCTATTGTGTATCATTTTGCTGATTCTTTCACAACTCTACTCTTTTTCTATAGTTAAATGCAATCTTAAAATTCTAAATATGGCTTTTCCTTCCAACAACGATGGTAAGTGGGGAGGGAAAAAAAAGCACTAAAAGAAAAAAACGTTTTCCGTTAAGAGTCAAGAACAGCACTAAAGTTTGGGGTCGCCAGAAGAAAGTGGTGGATGAGTCTAATAAACCCACACATCCTGAAAGGAATCCAATAAGGCACAGCTTGCTTGGGAAACTAAAGGCATTTAAAGATGCACGATCTAAAGCCGACACCGTCAATGTGCTCGCCGCTCTGTTTCGGAGATGGGAGAATAGAATGCAAAGAGTGCATTGCACAGGATAAAGAAAGCACTAAGGAAAGAAACAACTTATGATTGAAAACGCCAAACTGCAGCAAATTAAAGTTTGTGTAGAATGCGTCTTATTAATGAAAATCTGATGGACAAGTTCTGAAGACCATTAGAAACCTTCTTTTTAAATGTTTACATTTTAAAATAAATGCATCCTTGCATTTAAAGAATTTAGATGGTCATTTCTTTGTTTGGAGATTTCTACCATTGCAACCATATATATTATAAACCATTCTCAAACTCGATACAACTTTATCCCAACTCTCTTGTAAAAATATTATAATATTATTTATATATCTAGTGTATAATCTTGCTAATTGTAATACGAGTGAATGTTTAGCGCGTGAACGGAAGCGAACTCTGTAAGTTTCACCAATGTTCAGAATGAAGATTATATACATATTGCATACAGTGTTTTATGCAATTTTAGTACTGAAATATTTTAAAAAGTAATAAAAATTAACAAAATGTGATATTATAACGTGTTATGTTGCATGGTTTCTTAGCTCTCGTTTCTACGACGATGTTATTTTGTTTTTGTTTTGAAGAATTCAAATGGAAATGGATACTAATTCCCAAGTTTGATATTAAAAACATGGATATCATTCCAGAACAAATTATAATGGAAACGAGGTAGCTGAGGTTTGTTAATACCTCTAAAATTGAAAAGTTTATATGAAAAGGAATATGACAAGTTCTGAAAATGGAGAAAAGACAAAATGTTAGTGTAACTAATGAAAAAATCTTGTTGCCATATTTTTAAATGTTAAATATATAATGATTGTTTATTATTAATATAGTTAAGTAATTTAAAATTTAGATTCTTAGACTTCTTTATTCCTTTACCGATCTGGTGTGTATATTTGGAAGTTAAACGTATAGTGAAAATATCGAAGTTTTTTCATAAGTTTTTTTTTTTTTTTTGATTTCTGTTAACATAAAAGGGATTAGTAATGGGTCAGAATTAACGGTTTTAAATTAAAGAAATGATAGTGTGATATAATTTATTAATTGCACTTAGAATGTTTCCAAGGTAATGGAAGTTAATTTATGATGGTTAATAACTTACATTGTTGCTGTAGTTTTAGAGCATTTATTTATTAAAATGATTCTTGTGTTTGAGTGTTGATAGGCTTGTAAGGGCGACGATTTCTTATGGTACGTTATTTAAAATTGTGTTGTGAAGGCGGTAATGTCTTCACAGAATACAGATGATAGACCGTTGTACATATACTGCTTTTAAAAATATGTTCCAGTGAAAACAGTGGCATCCTTTGCGTCAAAGTCTCTTTGCTATAGTGCCGATGAGCAGGAGTATTCAACATATGACAGTAACTAGAAACTAGTTTGTAGCTAGAAAACGTGTACTCTCATCTTCAAAAATATAGTCTGAATGTGATGAATGCTTCTTATACTTTATATCTTTATTCTTATACACAACATGGGCTGAGATATTGAGGTATTTATTGTTCAGTAAGATCTGTTTTATTGAAATTTATGTATGAAGGAATTCTAACAGTTTCTGTAAATCTATGGGCCTGCCTTAGGTTACATCTTTAGGAATCTCATGTGCCAGCAATGAAAGTTCTGCCTTTTTAAATGCCCGGAGAGGTGAAAATGCTCTATTGATATTATCAGTAACTAACACAGCAACAAAATAAACATGATCAACAAAATACAAAGATTTGATTACACCTTTTGTTAATGAACAAAAACATATTTAAACTATCGTTATTTTCTGCACTTATTATTACAACTGGTCTTCTGGTAAGAACATATTTTTGCATACAAGGTGATCCTGCATAAAATACCACAAATATCTAATGCGACCTCTTATTAAATGTATACTTCAAATAAACGGATGCTTACAAAAATATATCAAATAATTAAAAAAGAAAAACAATTTTTGATCCATCTGAAGTACATAAAATCACAAAACGTGAGCTGCCAGGCCAATACTTGACACGTTATAGCATGTTTCCAATTAACCAGCAGCATTTCTTTTCTGTTGTTTTTCAGTACACTAATACAATAATGTCACAGATTGCTGACAAGCAAACACGATAAAACCTGACCCATATAGAGTTATGTTTGTCTGCAAAGTAGCTGCCATCATTGGAGGAATGAGAAGATACTGAAGTGAAAAATGATGAACTTTAGCATGTACTTGAAATAAATCGTAGATATTTATCCGTCAGTCAAACGAAAAGCTGTGAACTAGATTACAGAAAAGGTGTAACTGTAAACGTAAAGACTAGATTGCTGGAAATGCGCTCTAACACATGATTTGTGATTCTACATGTAATATTTATATCTTTCAGATGGACCAAGTTTAATTGTGATCTCCGTCTTCCATCATGATGATTCTTGTTACATCAGTGCTATTTGTACTATTTGCTTTCAGTACTCATTTATAATGAAAGGGTATTAATATATTTATCTGAATATTTAAAAATGATTATATTAATTTTTCACACTCGCCGTATGATGGGTTGGTCACACGAGCCAAATCGAGTACTAATCCGTACAGTCAGGCCTGCATCAGTCAGACCTCCTTTCACGAACGTCAGCGGAGGGCAGCGGAGAAAACGAGCCTAATTTTCAGTAACTAATGTAGGCAATAATCACCATGCTATTTATTTCGGCCTGGTCGCTCAGTTGGTTAAAGCGTCGTCTTAC
This sequence comes from Metallyticus violacea, assembly GCA_030762175.1. NCBI lineage: Eukaryota > Metazoa > Arthropoda > Insecta > Mantodea > Metallyticidae > Metallyticus > Metallyticus violacea. The sequence continues at coordinate 63,376,581 of CM060840.1, forward strand.
CAATGGAAAGATAGTGGGTTTGCTTCCCCCAGCAGCTAACACAACGCATAGATTGCAATTTTACTTTAATTTCATGCAAATTTAGGTTAGGTTTAAAAATTGCCAAAGTTATAGTGTTAACGCATAGGTTTGGTTAGCTTAGCCTAACAACTTATATTGCTAAAGGCGTATGTCCTTTCCCATATCAACACTTTCCTTTACATTTTACATTGCTAGATTATATTTCCCATTTAATTTCGCTTGTTTCTGTGAATTACGACTGTTATATTGCCTATATTTGTTGAAGTCACATTACAACATCTTCGCATCGATGCAGTCATTCCTTCGTTTTCTCCGCTGCCGTTCGGGAAAGGAGGCGTGACTGATGCACTAGGGCGATTTTTGCTATACGGTTAAGTAATCGAATTGAATAAGCCCGCGAAACACAGCAGGGAAGGATCACAGTAAATTATCGATCGATGGCGTTACGTTATGCTATCCACCATAATGTGAGTTGCGAATCTCTAGTTATAGTGTAACTTGCTGTTGGAAAATCCAGACAGCAAAAAATCTTAAAGGGTTCTCCAGAGACGCAGAGGAGCATATTCGCAGCTAATGTCGGGTATGGTACGGCAACTCAGATTGTAAGAATATCAGCACCGTAATTCGAAGATTGTATGGGGAAAAAGTTCCATTTAGTGCGTAAATTAATCCAAATAATGTGCTAACTATGAATTAAGAGCCACAAATATACAAAGTTTCGCATGGCATCTGAAGGCTAAAATCTCGCTACCAGATAAACTTAGAGGCCTTCAGGGTATAATAGACTCAGAAAGAGACAATTTGCGGCTTTGGTCAGGCAGGCACAGCAGCTCAGTTCTATAGTTCGAGTACCGATCGTGGTGTAGAAGTTTCCCTGTATCACTGTAATTCCAATTACCATATTCATCTGATTTTCCAATAAAGTTGTTCATTTTAGCTTGTTCTCTGATTCTGAATTAAAATACAGCTTTTGAAATGGTACCAATATGCTTCTCCTACAATGTGATGAGGCAATTGGTCTTCTGTTAGGCATATATGCGGTGTTATTGCTCTCATTTTAATATGTGGAGCGCGGTTATAATATTTAAATTAACATCCCCCATTTTATATCCCATAACTAAACTTTTGGAGTAATTTTTGGAACTTGAAGCACGATTTAATTTTGCTCATGAAATTATAAATATGCTTTCTTGACTTTTAATGTTGTTTTTCGCTTTGTCTGCTAAACAAGCAGGTTACTTTCCTTTAATTTTCGATTTGCGAAAAAATCGTTGAAACGTAATTTCTTTCTCTTCCCTTAAAGTTTCACCAAAACAAGTATTTAAATTTTTAACAGCTTGTATTACTCAGATAAAGCAAGCGATAATTAAAAGCAGTATGATGAACGAATTTTCGCAGCTCGAGCATCCAAAGCCCAACGATAAATCAGAAGTATATAGATAAAAAATGTGGATGTGTGGTATGTACGGAATGGTTAGATTATGTTCCCACCGCAAACGCAAACTCAGTTTTCGCTAATGATATGCATCACTAAAAGAGATATGTAAGATGTAGTCTCAATGCAGGTTTAGATGTAACTGTCTTAATATACATATACCGAGGGTGCCAAAAAATGTATACACAATTTTACAGCAGATAACTATTTAATATATTTCAAAGTAGGATCGAAAAACAACAGTAATATGTAGAATGATGTTCGTAAACAGATGTGACACACATTACGTTATGCTAGCGTTGCTACGACAGGCAAATCAACAATGAACAAACGAAGCCAAAATTATCGTAAATAAACAAACAAATGAAGCCAAGATTATCGTGTGGTGTTCTGTAAACTCACTGTGACTCACATTACGTTATGCTAGTGTTGCTACAGCAAAATGGAGCCAAGATTATCGTTTGAATAGCAGAAAGCAATTTTGAAGTGATATTGGAAAACCGAGAATGTTGTTGAAGTTCAAAGGCAATGGGGACGTGTGTACAGAACAGAACCGCCAACGTAAGTAACAATTACACGCATGGGGAACTCTTAAGGATGCTGTGTACCGTAGAAAAGCAGCTACATTGGCAGCATTTCGGGAAGAAATTGAAACATGTGCAGCTAATCGCTGAGGACACTTTCGCACACGTTGCTCCAGCAGTTCAACGTACTCAGAAGTGTATCGACACCGATGGTGGGCATTTTGAGCTACTATTGTAACTGTAAAAGTCTAAGATGATTAGTACTCATCATTTTCTGTTTGTATGAATTCAGTTTTGTTATGTTAACACAGCTTTTCTTTGCTTGTGAAGTATGTATATATATTTTGGCACCCTCTGTATATGGGCCTGCTATTCAGTTGTCACTCACTGCGCACCCATGCAATATATATGTGACTATTGAATAGAAGACCCCATTTTCTTTGTACAAACTTTAAATACCAAAGAGTTTTACAGCAGAATTGTGCAATTTTCGCATAATGTTCGAGCGTAGAATTATGGTAAGGACGTGTGCCTAAACCTTTTAAGTTTTTCCTCTAGGAAAGGACAGGCTCATTAAATTTCATTCTAAAAAAACTTATAAATTATAAATATTTCTGTTATTCATTTTCTTAAATTAACAGCATGTGAGACTTGTTAGATTTTGTCAAAGAACTAGAGAAGATGCATGTTTTGTTTTCAACGAAAATTTACCTTCTGGCAGTAAAGTACTAACTTAAAGAACAATACAAACAATGTAACTAATAACGTGAGGAGTTTCTATGTTTTACTCTTCAGAATATAAATATTCCTCCCTTTTGTGTATGCTATCTTTATGCTCTTTCTGCAGCATAAAAGTGTACAATACCAGATCTACATCTTCCCATGTTTTTACAAACTACTATTACTTTTCCCTTTTTGTTTTGTAGCTCACTAACTTCTTTATCTCCTTGGAAGTAGAAACTTGTAGAGGAGAGAGTAACACTTATCTCTTGTGCTCCCTCCTCAAGTCTTACAGTTCGGCAAACTATTTTTCTCGCTTCAATAGGGGCATTAAGGGTTCTATTCGTATTTCGAATTCCATCCTATATATTTTTTTCCCCCTTAGAGCTTTGTTTTACTTCTGAGTTTTCATAATATAAACCGTTTTGCAATCACTACTGCCATAACTGTTTGGTACCAAGCTCTTTAAGCAAGGTAATTTGTAATATAATATAATTAAATATTTTAAATATTGTCTAATTTTATTTTGTATTATGAATTTTATAGTTTCTATTGCATGCTTTATATAAGAAATTTTTTTGAATGCGACTTTCTTATGCCACAGTGTATAAAAATACACAAATTAGCAGTTCTGTGAAAAAAAATTTGCATGTTGAGTAATTTATATCTGATATTCACAGCGAAAGTTTAGTTACAAAATAGTAATATTTCATTATGCACAGCAGCAATTTATTCCAAATATTTATAACAAATTTAACAGCATAAATGCATATTTATAAAATTAATGCCCCAAATTTAACGGAAACTTACTCATACTAATGTATCCTTAACAGATTAACAAAACAAAAAAACGAATATTTAATTTAAAATGAAATATTTGAAATTAATTTCCATTAATTGACTCGTTTATTTCAGAAAGTACCAAGTTTGCCAATTTTGGTATAAAAAACTGTCTAGCATCAGACATAATAATTTGGTAGTGGTTTTAATGTTTTCTGTTGAATGTTATATATATTTCAATATTTATTATCCAAATACATTTCTTTTGTTATTTTTAACTTTTCTGTAAAAAAACTCAAATGTTTTACACTGGCTCCTGCAATAAATGAGTGGTGCAAACGTAATTTTATGGCATAATTTTCAAAATTTAGAAGATTTTATTCATAAAACCCATACTTGTGGAAAAAAAATATTACTAATTAGGTTCAGACTATAATTCTAATATAGAGATAATTAAATGGATGAAATCAGCAATGCCTACTCATCATGACAGGAGCTGATCAATCCTCATAAAAACACCAGCCCATTCTGCCTCTGTAGTAGGCCATTGTAAAATTGTATCACTTTTTAGGGCATTTAGGTCTTGTATTAGCTTGATATTGATAGGAACTTAAAACAATAACGAAGAAATTTAGGGCTCAGACCGAAACACGAATGAAGAGTGTCCAAAATATTTAGGCTACAATATATGAGTATTTTAGATTTTTGATAAAAATTTTGAATAAAAGAATATCGTTACCTGTAAGTAAGTAAGTAATATTTTGGTAAGTAAGCAAAATTAATTATATTTATAAAGTTTACTTTTCCTGAAGGGTAGGTCATCTAGGTGGATAAGTCAGGAGGACGATCTGTTTTCAACAGAATGAAAATTGATTGGATGATTCCAGGAGTGTTCTCGTTGTAACTAAACTGTTTGTTTGTCAAAATATTGAAATTCTTATTTTAGCCTTTAGGAACACCTACCTTTACCAGACGTTTCGTCTAAATTAGTAAGATTTTTGTATGAATGAGGTCACCATGTTTTGAAACGTCTGATATCTTGGAAGATATCTTTGTGAACAATAAAACAATTTGTTTTATTGGCTTTCTCCATATATTTCTCTGGAGTGTACATACAATATTTTTTTTTCAGCAGATGTTTTTTAGTCTTAAAGTCTTGCACACGGTGAATACGAACAGGGAAGTTGTGGATGATACTGTCAAATTGCCCTTTGTCACAAAGGTTCGTCAAAAATCTGTGCGCTGCTCGTTTTGTCCTGATGGACCATCACTATACAAAATTAGTTATTTACTATATTGGGTAACAAAAACACACAAGGTACCCGCAGTTTACTGCAGACCCAGCCAAACAGCGCCCCTTGACTGGTTTCTGATTTAAACACGTAATTCATCGTCTTACCTGACCATTACAGAAGGACGTTGCTTGACTGATTTATGCGTATATCCTCGGAAACACATTCCGCCACTAACTCATTTAAATTTCACAATTAAATTATTGTGAAATTAAGCTTCAAATTAGGATTTAGTGTAAATAAATTAAATTTGAATATTAGAAGTTGGGATCTTGAAACTCAAAGAATTTGGCGGTATTAAAATCTGGTTAAAGGAGTCTGTTATCTAATAGATGGTCCACGTTGTTTTCCGATTTGGCGCTTGACTGGTTTCTGAAATAAAGGATGCAATTAATACAAATAAGCACTTTCCAATAAATTTCTCGTGATTTTGCTTTTAACTTCCATTTTTCTAAAAATGTAATATTTAAAAGGAACACACAAATACAGGATGATTCTCTCACTTAGATAATGACTTGAAATTTATATACACATAACTTCAACAGTGCAAAATTTATAGTGCAAATGTTTTCCTTCCGTTTGTCTATGAGACGCGTCTCTCTGCATTCCAATTTTCTTTTGATTCAATGGCTCTTCATACCCCCCCCCCCCAAAAAGGATTTTCTGCTGTGCACATGCGCGTTTTGAGGGTTTATGTATTCGTTCAGATGAATTGTTTGTGAACGAAGTGGGGTCTACAATTCCATGATTCTGAGCAAAGACCCTTAACAAAAGCAAACATATCTTTTGTGGTTCGCCACATTCAATTCTTGCGTCCCTGATGTGCGTCGTTTTTTCGTCCCTTTGGAATATAGGAGATTAACATGTGAGAAAAGTCTTTGTAATTATTTTGATGATGAATCCCTTTATATCTTCAGACAATTTACGGCCTCCTGAACGTTGAGTCAGAAGGCTTCCTGTTGTCTCTAACATTTTAACCAATCTCGAACACAGTCTAGTGTTCATTATCAGTTTTAAATACAGTACCATTTTATGCGTTCAATAAAAATATAAATATGCGTGGTGACTGTTATACACCGCGCTCAAGAATAACCGCACAGTAATGTTTGCTATTATAGCAGGTTTTATTCACTAATATGTTTATCTTCAGGATTAACAATAAACCCTAATTGACTAAAAAAATCAACTTGCAATTTATGTTTTAAGAGTAGATTTAACATTTTTCCCCCCAGATTTTCTATGACTTTCATGCACACCTCCACGATATTTAGCCTATTACTTCCGTCAATCAATTTTCAAAATTAATGACTGCCGTAAATGGAGATAGATTTGCGCCACTCCTACCGGAGAACAATAAAAAGTTTCGGATACTAGTGATATGCAGTCGAAGACAGGCAGACAGAGCTGCAGAGTTATCTGTTTCACCTGTCATCAGTGATAATAGAAAAGGCTAATTAAATGCATTATTTTGTAATTTACTTTTAGCTACACACCCTTAAATGTCCGGGGCAGATGTGGTCAGTTTAGCAATGCTTTTGAGTTAATTATTGTCACGTCGCAGCTGGCCGTGATAGATGTAGCGTAACTCCGTACCTAGCCTTTTATTATAATTATAAAAAATAACGTATGAAAATACAATTATTTCAACTAATGAGAGTATTAATTTTACGGATTAATACAATGTTGTATACTGCAGAAGCGCCGCAATTTTGAAGAACGAAAATTAAGCATGAGTATCGCATGCTTTCGCCCACATAGCCTGTTTCTTGAAAGTTCATACGCCGCTACTTAAAATACACGTTAATAACAGAATTAAAGGGAAGAACTACACTGCGTGTAGACCAATTATGAGACAACTCAGAGAGTAGAACTTTCTTTCTTTCTGGCGAGACAGAAAATGAGGGAGGGGGTATAAGTTGATCAGCACCCACTAGCCGCCATTACGCGGCTTCCGAGATCGAAAGGTCATCACCTCTCCATCAGAGGATATACCAATTATCCTAACGAAGCTGAGTAGACCCCATAGACCTTCCTAACTCAGAAAATTTCCGAGCACATACCGGACCTCCCAGGGTGCTGCCGGTAACTCTAGACATTACCTATGGAGGTGGTCAGAAAGGTTCCGGAGGAAGTCAAACCGCAGACCACCGGTTCAAATCCCGATCGATCGACCACAACAGGTGGCCGAGGTCGTTAAGGGGCGGACTCGCGAGTGGGAAGTCTGGGGTTCGATTTCCACCAAGACCGTTCTCCCTGACTGGGTTTTTTCCCCTGGTTTTCCTCAGTCTTCATAAATGACAAATGCCGGGGAGGTACCCCAAAATTAAAACGTTTCGTTCCTTAAAAAAATCCTTTCCCAATTTATCATTTCATCTCATGTATTATCAGTGTCCACTGCCTGTGATGCCTCAGTAGTAAAAACGGGTGTTAAACACTACTCAAAAAATCCCGATTGTAATCTCAAACATTCCTGGCTGTTTTGCTGTACAAAATACACCATTTAATGATCATTATTTCCTGTAGATATTTGTCAATATTAGATTACGAATGCTCTTCTTTTGACTGTTTATCTTGAACCACATCTCCTTTGGCTTTTACCCCGTTAAACTAAGCAGCATGTAACAGCACTCGACGGCAGCATTTGGAGATGTCCCATAAACCTAGAGGTCTTGTTTAATACGTGGAAGGAAGAGAAAAGGTTTCTTTAAGGACTCTGAGAAGTGCTTTCCACTGCTTAGAGAGTGTACTTCTAGTATAATTTGACCTTTTCTAGTTCAAATCTATTTTTCTCATATCAAAACTAAACTTTATGCGATTCTAATTACAGCGTACTCTACTCAATAAGCAAGATACTAAAGCTGCGATTTCAAATTTTTGTACAAAAGAGATCGAAAAACCATTATGAATTGTTTGAGATACGCAGTGCATTATCTGATACAAATGCGTATGCATAACTATTTTAACTATAGCTACTTATTTTTCTGCCACATATTAAATGATTGCTTGTCACATTGAATACTTTACTTTTAAATTTAAATATAGTACTTGAGAAACATTTCTGTGTTCATAAAATTAAAAATGCAGCGTTTTTACTTCAATAAAAACTTTAAGTTAAACGTTTTAAATACATCAATACCTTTATAGTTTTGATACATAGGACTGCATTAAGAGTAAAAATGTGACATTTATCTTTAATAGTTTTTCAGCTATGCGCACCTATTTCTTGAACATCTAAAGTTATGGGAACTGGTATCTAAACATAGATTGTAAAACTTCAATAGACAGTAATTTTTTAAAACATTCCAGGTCCATAATTCTGTTTCCCCTGCTTTTCTGCAACCTTTTGGCAAACCCTGCTTCTTTTTCACACATTTCAGCCCTTTTTAGCATTTACGATTCGTCGACTTTCAATGGTTTACTTCTCATGTTATATTCAATGTTTACCCCAATTTTTATAAACACAAATTTACTACAACATCCATCACTGCAGAAAATTACACTATCTAACTCTTATTTGTCATTCGTTCCCATTTAAGTGTTAGAGATTTTCTTTGGCGTTTTGCGTACCATTATGGAGGCATTTTTGTAAGAGATCCTTTTTAGAAAGATCCCTAAAACTTGTTTTATAGCAGAAAGCATTGCCTCTGGAAGTGAATGTTTATGGGTGTATTTTCCCTCATTTACTTGATATTTTTGACACCCACTCCAAGAATCTTCACCAGTTCATGCTGGATTACTAAATTTGAACAGCTTATGAAAATATTTTGCCCACACGGCTTGCCTCATATTCCTTACAGAATTTCCTACATTTGTCCTAATTGCAAGCCCTTGAAAGAGATGATGAAGATTTATGTACTATAAGGCTTTCCATTAGATAACATTTTCCCCTTCATACTGGTTTTAAATTTTCTGAGCTAGACCGTATTCTTTTTTTAACGTGGCCTATATACTCTTAATAAATTTCCATACCTTCACCATGCACATTCTTTTCTTTCACTTGCTGAAAACTTATGAAGTAAGTTTGCCAAGGTAATTCATAAGATCAACCCCACTTATAGAGTTAATAAAAACGCCTTCCACTCCAGCAAATTCCATACCCCAACTGTTCCCCACATAATTAATATTGCAGTTATTTTCATTAAATTTTGCCTTTCCCTTACAAACATTGCCATTTTTGGCAAGACAATACAATCTACCAAATATCGCGAATCTATGGAAATACGGTAACACTTTCAAAAACTTTTCTGTCATGTTTTGTGAAATCCAGCTGTTAAGCAAACAACATGTTCCCAACCCTGTTGCTATGCCACTGAAGCAGAATAACCACCAAAATAGAAAGTAATCTACCACACATAGCTACATATAATTCACTTAAAAATAATGGCAAAGGAATTTCATGAGACGCTCAATTTGGATGAATGAGGAAAGGGATCGTGTATCAGCCTTGCTGTCAATTTTAATGGGCACATTTACAGGGTTTAAATATATTTATGTATCATTTTGTAGGGCAAGTGCAAAAAAATTCTTTCCAAGCATCCTTAAAAAGTACAGCAAACAAATAATGGCTTGACAACAGGTTTATTAACAATCCTGGAAGCACTATAGCGTGCAGCCCGAACAATAAATAATATATTGCACCAATTGGCGAAGGCGTACAGGAACTTCAACAAACCCAGGAAATACATAAATGAAGAAAGCATTAAATATTCTCTCCATAAAGCGCGGCAGGAGGACATGCTCCTCTAAGCTAAATAATTTATGATCTTAAACGAAATGGGAGAAAAATAACGATGCCGAAACGACAGTTAGAAATTCGAGCAAACAGGTTATCTCACATCCATATGATGCCAGAGAGAAGCATCCACTGAGCATGTAGTTAAACCAACGGTCCTGAGGCCGTCTGCAGTCATCTACATCGTAACAGATCTGAAGTCGCTGTCGAAAGCAGGAATCATGTGTATTCAAGATGAACACTGTGCAAGTTGCTTCTTCTAATAGAGCGATGATAATATCGTAAGCAGAGGGCGTTTGAAATGAGATTTATTCTAGCACGTATTGTCACAAGCCGACTTCGTTTGTAAACTTCCTACCCTAGGATTTACAGCCAATGCCCTGGAGCTAATTATCTCTTCACAAATATTTGATGATTTGTATTATTTATGGATTCTCTTTAACATCTCAAGTCATCAACGTCCCATTCAACTCAGGGCGTGAAACGGCCGACAAATTTTGCTCAGAGGCCTCTTCTTTCAAACTTGAGGTTCTTTATCGTGCCGTAAATGTACCACACGGGACCCACGGCTTTACTTTCATTCTGAAGGAAGCCATACTTAGGATTTTTAGGTTCGAAAAAATCCATCGATCCTGGCCGGGTTTGAACCCGTCTACACAAATAGACACACAAGACTCTCTGATTGGGTTGTCATCACGGTCGCCTCGAAGACGTCACAAAAACATAGAAATTGAATAAAGAAGAATAAATGAAATGGAAAATTACTCTGTGACATTTGTCCTTTTTGAAAATGAGTTCTTGAAAAACACAGAAAGTCTCAAGTGAGGTTAGTAAGGCCGCAGAGTTTTAACCTGGATCTCCAAACATGAATTCAAATTGTAGCCGCTAGAGCCTCGAGTGAGAGAATGTTCGAAAATATTAAGTAACCAATTGTCAATGTAACAAACTTTGGGTGTATGCTGTCATTAATTGTGGTAAGAGCTCGCCACTTGTACTAAAGCAGATAGCAGACGCCGTTATTTTCTTTTAAAGGCCACTGTGTTACCCTGCAAAGACATAGTGACTGGAGTTATGCATTGTAAGTGCTCGGCATGTAGTTCAGGTCTTTGTTTAACTGCCACACTTTCTGAAATTGCAGCCTCCCTTTAGTGCTTTCTTTCTTTATACAAGCAGGGTAAACTTTCCTTCAGACCCGAGCTATATCCTTTGGACTTGTTTAGTGCCTTCTACGCTCTAAAATGGAAGGGAGGAAGAAACAGAAAGAAGAAGAAAAAAAAAAAGATACCTGATAAAGGCGTTCCATACCATTAGAGAATGTGGCTTCCAATTATTGTGCAGAGGCAATATGACTGTATTGAACTCTGTTTCTAGATGAGCAATTCTCGTTGTTAAATGTAATTCAGAAAAGTACCTTAGTTTTTGTTCGAATAAACTGTTTACGGTGACGTTTACAAAACAATATGTGTGTGAACAAGAATAAACAACACAATGCTATGTCGTGTATCTCAGTTAAAATAGTCCTTACCAACAGTATCAGACTCAATAAATATACTACACATGCTATATATAATGTTAGTTCCATTCTAGGTAAATAACCTTTCAAATTTCTAAATAAAAACATTGCTGATATTGATATTTTTATGTAAAGAGCAGTTGCGTTAACTTTCTATTTACAATTTCCGTCAACTTAATACCAAGATTGGTTCAGTCGATGGCTTGGGACTCGCACATGGGAGGTCATATTTGAAATCCCTTGGGGCACGCCATTATGACCTTGGGAATTTTTGTGGTTTCTCCTGGTATCTTAAGCAAATAATGGGATGCATCTTTCCTTTCCAAGAAATTTCCTCTCTCTCATTTCATATAATTTTGTTCCGTTGGTTCTGTTGCAGGGCCGAATGTGCAAGACGAGATGGACCGGTGCCGTGTAACGATGGCTTGCACTTTGAAAAGAAGTTTGTGCCGGAAGCGGATATTCTAAGGGGGTTTCGCTGGCACATGGTAAGCCTTGCTTTCCATAGAATCTTACTGCCAGGTGGGTCCCTTATTCCATCCTTTCCTCCCGGAGATGGCCCCATAGGCAACGGTCAACCATAGAGTAAGGCTGAAGTACCGAAATATCCTCTTTCGACTCTAACAAACTAAACCAATTCTATCAAAGGGTGCTTGAATATTTAGCCCCTGATATTTTGAGATAATTGAGACACATTTAACGTGTCAGTAAAAATTCTGTATTTCATTTCTGAAATATTTTAAAATATTTTTTTGTAATGCAGAACCGTCCCCAAGCATACCTACCGAGACCAGTAGTGTAACTATTTTGTGGTAAATTCAAATATAAATGTATTTACTTCCAAGATTGCGCTAAATTTTAGCCAGTATTTGCTCTCACGGTCAACGCAGGCAAACAAAGCACGTCAGTTGCGAGTTAGCAGGTTCTATCGCTTGAGGAAGTTAATCAATTTGTAGTTACAAACTGAAATATGTGTGGAGTATTTACATGTGATTGATACCTATAAGCAGATTCGGCTCACGTTCGAACTTTTGAAAGTATCACTCGACCCAAGTCGGCGAATGTCTGCCGTCTAGATAGAAACGCAGGAGTTCTTACCTAGGAAACATTAAAGTACATTGATCATTATTCTGATATCTCCTAAAATTAAGAAATCAGCGGTGTGGGTTTCAACACCTTCTTTCTCATAATACACAATGTTTATATTTATTTCAAAACGAATGATACTAACTACAACTTATTATTTCACAAATATAGAGTATCTTTGGCAGATTATTAAACTCTGAAGTAAATGTTAAATATCCTCCCTCCTACATAAGGCATAACTCAACACGTCGTTCCATGCTACTGGCTGCTTTGGAGGACTGTGCTGTGGGCCTGTGGCGTAAAAACTCTTATTTTAACTAAGCCCATAGGAAGAGGTCAAATCAGGAGAGCTCGTTGGCCACAGGTTCTTGGTCGCCTTAAAAAAAAAAAAAAAACAAAACAAAACAAAAAACAAAAAAAAAAAAACTCTTTCGATCGGTTCCATTCATTGATGTAATGCATGGCATGTAGCACCAACTTGTTGAGAATATCCATGACGCAGCTCTAAATCGTTCAGTTGTTCAATTAACACCATAAAAATGCAAGAGTCCACAGTCTGGATAAATTAAAGTTTGTCCCACTATTCTCTGTGCGGATATTGCGTCCAACTCCGATACTAATTGGGTGCAAAGGCAATGCATGAATGACGTGGATTTTGGACGGCACAATAGCGTGAGTTCTATGAGTTCCCATAGCAGCATAAATGGAACCATGTGATAGACAATACGCCAGGATTTTTTACAATGAATGGCATGTTGTGTTATGGAGTAAGGATGTTTTTAACATTCTCTATAGACGTTGATAATTTCTTAAACTAACTTTATATATGTGAGGCATTAGTTGTGTCTAGTATCATTCGTTTTGAAATAAATAAAAAAGAAAGGTATTATTATTATTATTATAAAGCACTCTTTAGATAGCTAATTATACAGAGTGAAAGTAAAATAAAATAACCCTGAATATTTAGAACTATTTGATTAGAATATATATAGCAAAAAATCTAATAACATGTCCGTCATAAGTACATAGTGTTCTCAAAAAACAAACCTTTTCCATAAAGTTTAATATCCTACAAGATAACTACTAGATAAATAATTTGATTTCTCTGTATTCAATGGAGAATATAATAAAGTACTTCGATCGACTGGAAGAGTTTCGTGAAAATAAAATAAAAAAAAAAGGAATGTAATATTTTATGCCTGCCCAACTTAATTAGACTCCACTAAGGTCATATGTTCGCAACTTTCTCCATGAGAGAAGAGGTGAATGTTTATTTTGTTGGAAGACACACCATGTCTTAGTAGAAATTGCGAACTTCCAGACGAAGACAAACTCTTGAAGTACATAGAAACAAAAAATGTGTCTTTGTTCTCTTCGAAGTCCGACATACACGAAGCATTTCACAATCTTGAAGAATTCCGCATTCGTCTGCTAAACTTTTTTATTTTATGATTTTAAAAGAGTCTCTGCACGTATACGTAATATTATAGAAAATAGAGTGTCAGCCTTTAAAAGGTCAAGCAAGTGTGACATTACAAATTTAACTCACACAGAGAGTACGAGTAATTGGTAAACATGTTTTGTGGTTCATGAAGGGGAGCTACTATAGCGCTAAGCCTCCATTACACAGACACTGTCTTGCTTTGCTAGCATTTTTTTTTATTTTTTAATCGCATTTAACGTTCGTTTTTACTACTGAGGAGGCACCACAGGTGATGAACATTGATGACACATGAGATGAAGTGATATTATGGAAATATTTTTTTAAGGAAAGAAATGTTCCAGGCTTAAGTTTAGGGTACTTCCCTGGCATTTGCCATTATGAGGGCTGAGGAAAACCTGAAAAAGAAACAAGTCAGGAAGGACGGTCCTGGCAGGATTCGAACCTCAGGCCTCTCGCTCATGAGTCCGCGCCTTAACTACCTCGGCCACCCATGGCGGTTTCAAACATAACGAAAGGATGTATTGTGGGAATGTGGGAACGCAGTCGTTCTATTCCCAACATTAGCAGAAGAATGTGCCCGACTTTGAATTGTCCGATTCCAAGAGCAAGAGCAAGAAGAGGAGAGTTTGAAGAAATGTGCGGCAAGGTGGGAAAGCTGAAGATTGAGGCCTCAATATTTACTAGTCTCTTGTCGCATCACTTGAGGAAACTAAACGATGTTTTAGATCACAACGATTGGTGGGCCTTGTGTTGATTAAAAAGAGTATTCGTTTCTAATATATATAATTTCCAAGAGTTTTATTTTTCTTTATACATTTTATGTATATAATTCGTACTTGTTAAGGCGTGGACTCGTGAGCGGAAGGTCTAGGGTTCGAATCCCAACAGGACTGTCCTTCCTGACTGAGGTTTTCTCCAGGTTTTTCTCAGTCTTCAGTCTTAAATGGCAAATGCCGGGAAGGTATCCTAAACTTAGGCCTGGAACGTTTCCTTCCTTAAAAAATGCTTTCCCAACACATCACTTCATCTCATGTATCGCCAGTGTTCACCGCCTGTGCTGCTTCAGTAGTAAAAAACGGGCGTTAAACACCATTGAAAAAATTACTCTACATATAGAATGAATTTTTACTTCTTACACATTAACATACAAAACATTTATAACGAAATAAACACTAGAAAACCCTATACTTGAAAAATATTTTCCTTTTGTTGTTAAAAGTTAGAAGAAACCTTGTAATGTTCTCTCATAAATTTATATCAATCTTAGTTTCCCAAAGGATATAAAATTATTTCGTCTAATAAAGTTCTTTCCCCATTTGGTGTTATAATAGAAGACAAACACTTCTTAGAATTTTACATTCCTCTTAATGTAATTTCATTTTAATTTTTTAGATTTTCAAAAAATTGTAACAATACATATGCTGTTCGTATAAGTATATATACAAATATACATTTTCGTTTCGTGGTGAAAATAAAGAACTTGGTTATTCTTTATATATCTATAAACTTCATTGTATTCTCCTGCAAAACTCTCTGACATTGCTTTCTGTTCCTCCCTCTCCCTACACCACTCACCAGCGCAACAGACTACTGCCAGCTGACCGTTGAAAGTTGTAAAGCAGCATTTATTTTCTGGCTGCTAATCATTCTTCCGCTACTGCACCCGCTAAGAAATGCATTTTGCAACATGGGAATTGCAGCCTGTTCTCCTTTAATTTAAAATCATATCACGACATTCTGGGTTCGAAAATCTTGGATTACAGCGCTTGAATAATCTTAAGCGAAAATTTTCATAATATTAACGATAAATTCTCTTCACTTAGTACACGTCTACCTAGTAATTTAAATATTTTAAAACTCGGATATTATTTCAATTTAAGAGGACACAAGCTGTAATTCCCGAGCTGCAAAACGCCAGTATAAAGAACGGTTTCCGAGCAGGTAAATACCAAGCGTAGAGACAATTTATCTCTTTTAAAATTGGCAAATAAAACATCGTTAGTATGCGAATGTGGAACCCATGGACACGAACAACGCTATGAAATGTTTTATATACACCGGACGTCGAAGAGAGTTTATTGATACAAACAGCGTTACATGTTTTGTTTACATGCTACGTCAGAGAGACAGAGTTCATTGTTTTGGCCTGGAAGTTCGATATTCATCGGGCATCCCAATGTTGCAACCTATTTAAAACTTTCTACCTACATTTACAGTTAACAGTGCATTAAGAGTGCAAACATATTATAAGCTTTCTATTCATAAATATATTTTGTCCTTCCCTTACTCCAATGTGTATGTTTTGTTGTGAAAACGACTATTATCGGTTGCGTTATGAATGCTGAACAGTTAACTGTAAATTGGAATTAGCCGTATACATGGAGGATTGCCCCAATTAAGCTCGGACGATCTTGAGTGATTCATCTGCCGTGACTGGTTTTAGCGCAAAGGTGCTTTCTCATGGCAGCATCAGGGTGAATCTGGAATCGTTGTTGGTACAGTCACATGCAAAAATGTGTCGAAAATGGCATAAAATTGCGGATTTGTGGCAAGTATATATTGTTGGATTTCTCAACGCTAGTCATAGTCTATCAATTATTGTAAAACATTGAAAAGAGAAGGGCCTCACCTTAACAAGTAGTGTGCGAGATATTACTGAATTCTAAAAGAATTAGTTACCACCTGAAGCCCAAAGTCAAAAGAATGAATTAAAAAGAAAGGGAGCTCAGTCGAGAAAGCAGTAACTGAAGAAAATCCACCAACTCACAGAAGCCTTGTCAACCGCATAGAAACATTCAAAGACACAATATGTCGCATAAATGACAATTTGGTGCTAGAATGACGCCTTAAAAAGCATCATATCAAGGAGCACTGGAGAATGACGAATGACAATACCTGGTTTTGCAGGATGAGACCTGTGTATATTTGAATGTTACAAAACGATTCCGTGCCATTTACTATCATACAAAGGAGCGCTCCAATGTCAATGAAAAACAAAGACAAGTACTCCAAGTGGCTCATGATGGTTACAGGTTATTGCGTCCGACTCAGAATTTATCAAAGTAAACGTACTTCCTAAAGAATATCACGAATCCCAATTTCAACGATTTCCTCGATTTGTGGAGAACATTTCAAAAGTTCGTATCCATACGGATAAGACATCCAGTCACACTTCCAGATCTTCCATCACTACTGAAAAGCTGATGATAATAGTGCCTTTGTCACCAGATGTCTCAGTCATGGTATGTTAAAGCAAGGCCTTGCTTCTAGAAAGAGGTTTGGTATAACATTCCTCTTCCGCGGTGCAGCCTTCTACAAGAAACTGTGGCACAGAGCAATTGGCTACCAAAGCAAGCTACTTGGCAGTGGTAGCCAACTGGCATCTCATCATAAAGCAAGCTAAGAAAAACTTATTCCTTCCACGGGAGTTGTCCTTAATATTGTATTTTCCCATCATACATTTTGTATAGTCCTCATAGCAATGCTGCGTGTATTGCTTCTAGAACATTATTAGTTTTTAAGCAGAAAATGAAATGGGAATTTCAACTACTGCACTGCCGGATGTAGCTTAAAAACTAGCCACATTATGTCACAAAAACCCCAGTGGCTCTCTACACCGCTACTGTAGCTTAATCTGATGGCGGCGGCCTTGTGGGAGTAATTTGTTATTCCTGCCGCAAGTATATATTTGCTTTTCCAAATTAGGGATGCAGGGAATCCATTAAGAAAGGGCTTCTGTAGAATTTTCCGTGTATTCTAAAAGCTTTATAATCACGCAGCTTTGTTGAAACTAGTGTATAAGAAAGCATAGAAATTGCTATAAAAGTAAACTAATTCACACATATCTGCATATCTCTACTTTGTGGGTAGCTAAAAACTGCCAGTTATCGGCTCGGGGTAAATTGGTTGTCATTTGTTTACTGCTTATTAGCATTTCTGTTCCTTGCTTTCTGTTCGTTAGCAGTAGTTCTCTTCTTGTAGCCCTTTAATTACAACAATTTATCTATTGTTTAATATATTATATTTGTCTTCGTGTGTATCGTTAAAACATGCATCTTTCGTTAACAAAGTTTTTATTAATGGTGTTTAACGCCCGTTTTTACTACTGCGGCACCACAGACGGTGAACATGATACATGAGATGAAATGATAAAGTGGTAAAGAATTTTTTTTAAAGGAAGGAAATGTTCCAGGACTAGTTTATGGTACCTACCCAGCATTTGCCATTTATGAGAACTGAGGAAAACCTGGAAAAAACCTCAGTCAGGAAGGATGGTCTTGGCGGGATTCGAACCCCAGACCTCCCGCTCACAAGTCCGCGCCTTAACGACCTCGGCCACCCGTGGCGGTTTTAACAAAGGGCTAACGATACAATGTTTAATTTCACATTTAAGGTAAATTTACATAAAAAAAAGCTTCGTTTTATGAAATATTTGCACCTAAGAAACGTTTCTGCTACGCTTGTTTATTCATTGCTACAATGAGATTAGTTCATCTAATTTTTTGTCAGAAGCAGAAGTAGTTCCTTTTATTACACAGAGTATTCCAAAACCTTCGGCACTTCCAACTTAGTATAATTTGCAGTAAACAAAGCTTTATTAAATGCTGTTAGAAAACTTTGTTGGGTGTTCTCTAGTTTTATGTAGATGTGAGCATATTTCTGGTGCCACTGAGGTCAACCAGTGACCCCCGTGATCCCACAATGTAAACATTACAAAAAGGGAGGCTTGTTTAGACACAAGTGTCAATGTTTGTATAGCTGCGGGGTGTTCAGCAGAAGATGACAGTAATAAAGCGCGTTTAACAACGAAACTCCGTACATCTGCTCGCCTGACCTCTGACCTTTGTGGATCCAGTTTGCATCGCATGTTCAATGTCCCAAGGCGAAGTGAATCTGCTCTCTCTCCCCAAGCCTTTACCGCAATGTTCCCGTGACATCTCTTTCCCTGGAAATGAAGCTCCTGCTTTCTTCACTTGACATTACGAACTGCATTTGCGTTGACAGTCACTTTGTTCATTCACCTCCAGTTCATCGAGCTATTTTTGCAAAAAACCTTGTTCTGATCTACACTCAGTCCGACGTGCAGAAACTAGGAAACTACCTAGAATAAAATGACAATAAATGTACCAATTTTAAAAGGACACGTTTTATTTTATGCCTTATGCTTTCACCACTCTATTTATAGCTAGTAACATATGCCAATTATGCCCTTTTTATTTAATTAAAATAAAATGTAATAAGTGCTTGAATGTTCGTTTTGGAAGATGTGACTCAAAATATTAGTGGACGTGAACGTTTTAGTTATCAGTTTCATAATTTCCTTGATATCTGCCATATTACTTGAGCTACAATTCTAATTTTACTGACTTTTGCTAACTGAAGGTGATAACTGTCCATTATTTAGTGAAACTGAAGTTTACCTTTCTGTATTCAAATATGTTTGTGTTTTTTGATTTGTTTATTTATGGACGCTCTTTAACATCTCTGATCATCAGCGTCCCATTCAATTCAGGGCGTGAAACGGTCGACAAATTTTGCGCAGAGGCCTCTTCTTTCAGCCTTGAGGTTCTTTATCGTGCCGTAAATGTACGACACGGAACCCACGGCTTTACTTTCCTTCCGAAAGAAGCCATACTTAGGATTTTTACGCCCCGAAATCCATCGATCCTGGCTGGGGTTGAACCCGTGATTTTGGGTTTAGAAGGCAAGTATGGTTACTATTACACCATTGGGGAAAAACATGTTACTATACACGATCTTAATGAACTACACCGCAATAATTTCCGAAATAGTGGACGGTACTAAACAAGCAAATTGCAGTAGAAAATCTATGGGCTGTCTGCTCAAATTTCATAGTTATAGCATTAAGCTAAATAAAAAAAAAAAAGATCAAGTTGTGGGACCAGGTTCTCCTTGTGTCACCCCTTCCTCCCGGAGGTGCCCCATTGGGGGAGAAAGCACAAGCGGCTAGCCATTGAGCAAAGCTGAAATTCTGACACATCCTTTTCCATCCCTAATAATGCAATCCAACAATAAATGCAATAAGTGAGACACTCACACTATTTTGTTCTTTTCTTAATTTCATTTCTAGATGTTTTGCTATTTATTTTTAAAGCGTAATTGGTGTTAATAAGTTGCGTAGTGGACATGAATCTAGCACTGATATTTTAGTAGGCATGGCCATGTTGTTAAAAACATATACGGCAGTTACATGATACACTAACTTGTTTCTCTAATGCTTTGAAAACTACATAAGACTACAAAACATTTTGATCGCTTTCTTGTGGTGTAATCTTCTTCTTCTTCTTCTTCTTCTTATTCTTCTTCTTCTTCTTCTTCTTCATTTTTCAGTGTTGAGTTTACTTAAACTGTGTGTAAGAGAACTCATTTCTTTTTCCAGAAATTTCGTTGGCTATGCATGCATGTGTAAAGGCAGTATATTTCTTGTAAAAACAATTGCAGTATCATGTTATTAAGAAAACCGAGATAAATTCAATTACCGAACAGGAAATAGTAATACAATGCCTAGTGAAAGATAATGAATCAGCTGTGATGTCAACTTTAAACTGAGAATGCGTCTAGAGAGGTAATATGAGACTCGTCCTGAATGCTCATTGAGCTGTATTGTAAATACGATGCCTAACGTGAAGAGCACATGTCAATAGACTACAAGCTATTCCGCGAAATTGGAAAATGAATTTCTTCAATACAACATTCGTTTTGTGCTCAAAGAAAAATGTCTGAACTCTCTCGTTCTGTCTTTAAAATATCTATTGTAATGTGATAAAACTACATAACTACTTTTTGCAATTTTTTTAAATATTGCGGAAAGAAAATTTCTTAGTGCTCTTTGTTTACATACTGCTACTAGCGCATCTTCAATTTCCTTTTAACTTTATTGAATTCTATTAAAAATATTGTCCGAGTTAACAAAATGTACAATGAGTTAAAATTTGTTATTGATGTTATCCAATCGTAGTTCACGAGTAATTACTTCTTATTTTTACACTGTTACAGATCATGGTACATGTTATAATAGAATTCTCATCTGTCATTTACTACCAAATCCTACTGCCAAAAAATCTCTCCACATCAACGTATGAACGAGTGCAAACAGATTTCAATATAGTAATGCCAAAGTTTAGAACATTATGTTGCCTTAATATCAGATTATATTTTAACATATAATTTGAGTGATATGAACATATACGTACACACAAAAACAAAATCACAAACTAGCGTATTCTTTACAAATAACTAAATAAATACATGAACAGAAACATTTATCTTCCGAAGCCAAAACATATACAAATAAACACAAATTAACATCGGGTGTATGAACCCTCAGCATAAATGCCTTTAATCTTTAGGGCGTAGATAATGTTAGAATTCTACATCAGTGTACACGAGAGACTGCAACATCCCAGATTTCTTGAATTTGTGCCCATAAGCCATCTTTAATCGGTCTTGCATGTACAGGGAATGCGTGTACAGCATTTAGATATACTGAAGGGAATATTATAATATTCATTATACTATATTAACGTTAGCTTACTGTGGATGGCAAACAATATTACAAAACTAATTTGTCATATGTTACAAATGTTTATTAAAAAGTGCTTCATGCCAGGCGGAGAACCTGCGCTGTTAAACACGGCTTCACTGCACACTCTGCCACAGAGCTAACGGAACACACTAATCAGCCTCTTTAGTGCATGTCATATAACACAACTACTGCAGTGGCTACACAGCTTTTCTGGTTACCTTGTGAACCGCGCGCTGTAACGAGTAGGACTTAGAAGAATTTTCGTTCAAGAGATAACTCATTTTTAGTCAAAGGGTGTATCAGTTTTTGTATCGATGGATGAACAATGGAAAATAAATTTCAATGTACATAGTATTGGAAAATTCCAAATCCGCCACTTTGTGCACCAAACGCATTTCAAATCAATATTGACAAATTCCAAATGCACCAGTTTTAGTGCCTGAAGTGAATGATGGTTTCGGTTTTATTTTTTTATTACGAATTTCGTTTAATTGATTTAAAATAACATATATGACAGCATGATACCCAATCACAATGTTATACTGTTTAAAATTATTTTAAATTGGGAAATTTTGCGCTTTATCACAAATTAATGGAAAGTATTCTGTTGATGATAGATTTAATAGACGAGTGAAATAAATAATTCAAATTTATAAATAACTTAATGTCCTCATTTCTTGCTCATATTCTTTTCCACTCTGTCTACAATTATCTACCAACATTTTGCAACATGTGAGCCACTTCTTTTCCTAGTAGATCTCTGAGCATTTCAACAACATAAATAATTTACCAATATGCTCGGCAACTGTAATATTCATCCAATTCTTTAATTCAGGAAAAGTTGAAGTGAACACATGGGAGTGAGTATAGTTTATGCCCTTCTAATTCTAACTACACTACAGCAAATAAGTTACAATTTTCATTAGTAAATGGTACTTGAGATTTGTAAAAGTGTGACGTTTACTACTGGAGCAAATTTTTGTACAAATTATCCGAAAAATTAATGGAGAATATCTACAGAAGAATGAATGTATTTGGTAGCTTTGAATCAACGATCCAAATTTACTCAAAAAAATTGGGAATCAATGATATGTACTTTTCTGAATTACTTTTAAGATTTAGGTTGTATGAACGATGTTAGCTTGGGCTTTGCCTCACATCAACACTTGAAGGTATCTTGCCCACCTTAGCGTGCCTAATATTTCATGGTATTAAGGAGATCATGTTCTCTCCTCAAATCAATATCTTTGTGAAGCTGGAAAACAATTTTTATCTGAAGCACACAAATTTGGGAACAAAAATTGAAAATCCTTAATTGTACGGATGTCCGTAGAATTTTGCGCTTTTTGCAAAATAAGTCAATTTAGTTGCAATTTGGGCTATTTAGCTGCTATTATTTGCAAAAAGAATATCGATATTCACCAATCTTAATCACATAATTGTAAAGATATGTTAATATCGCCTTTATACTTCATTTATGCCAAAAAGAGTGCCTCTATGCATATTGTTATGCCATCAACAAATGAAATGGGAAGCCTTAATTTTTTTTATTTAACGAAAAAGATAACCCATGACTCCAGTATTGCTGGTATATGAAATGTGAAAATGCCTGGTTCTTATTTTGTGCAAAATATTTCTATATGATTGATTTTGGAAAGGCTACATATGGTTCCACCGCTTTAAGAGGGTTCTTTGTTGTGAGGCACATTTCCACCGTCACATACAGTGTGCCTACCCCCTAACGGTATATATAAATTCGGTATGCAAGATCAACCATCCGAGTACAAGACAGCGGAGAAGCGTCTGTAGAGCTGTGTAGCTATCAGTGCATGAGGCACGTGCGGTTTACTGCAAAGCCAACATTTTTCACCTGTTGCTGCTTTATAAGCACGAATCACCTACTTTGAGCGTCGTTTTTGTGAAATAGATCTATTTAACGGATATATTATAAAATGGTAAAAAAATTCAGAACTACGGGACCGGAAAAATATTGAAAGACCTCATGTTTTAAAAGAGGTAAAGTTCTTTAACATCTCAGATCATCAGCGTCCCATGTAACTCAGGGCGTGAAATGGCCGATAAATTTTGCTCAGAGGCGCCTTCTTTCAGGCTTGAGGTTCTTTTACATACCGTAAATTTACGATACGAGACCCACGCCTTTACTTCCCTTCCGAAGGAAGCCATATGTACGATTTGAATGATATCAGTGCTCGTTTACAACGCTCGCCAAGAAGCAGAAGTACGCTATCGGTCAACACTTTAAGCGACAAACTAGACATTTCTATCATACAAAACAACAGAAGTTTAAGTCTTAAAGGAGAGGGACTCGCAGAGAATAGACAATTGCTCGTGGTTTCTTGAGTCCGCATGAGGTGACAAAAAACCGCAATTAGTGTCACTCAGTGACGAGGTGTAGTTTCATGTGAGGTACATTCAAGAATGTGTGAGCGTCGATGCGCCAACTGGAAGGGAACTGGAGTGTAAGCAGGCGAGCACCACGGTCATCAGACTCTGTAGCTTCCGCGAGAAAGCCTCAGAAATAGACACATCCATTATTTCTCGACGTAGCAAGTAAATGTTCTTTTAGCTTATCGCCCTTACAATTTGTTTTATTAAAGTTCCTGAACAAGGGAGCTGCTTTAGATCTTTAAGGAGGAAGACAGAATGTCTTCTGACCACAAACTTATAATATGTAATACAACCTTCCCTCTTTTTCTTTGAATCCAGCACAGTAACATAAGCAGTTGTCGCAATATGTAAGGCCTAGGTACTAAACTGGTAAATAGCTCTGACAATCCCCACTCCAAAGAAAAACAATCCTATGTGCATAGGATTGCACTGAAGGTGGATTATTATGTCTGAGAATTCCAAATACAGATCTCGGTTTTAAATTATTTAGCAGACTTGTAAGAAACTAACTTGTGTCTTCATTAAATAGGAATTGTTTTTACTTTGCATACTTACATGGTCTTGAATTGGAACGTGTTCCATGGACTTTTGACATAAACATATTCTCTAGCATTTATCTTCTGAAAGTTACATTTAACTGAACTTTCTGTGTGGGAGTAACCACTTTACATTTATTCTCTACTTCCTTCACGATATTACATCTTACGTCATTCGCACCACGACTTGTGTGGGAAGTGGTTAAAAGGTAGCTTAAACCTCGCGTTTCCTTCATCCAACGCCTTTGGTCTTCTAATTGTGGGGCTACGTTAAAAACAAATACATCTTCTACCTCTTATTGCAATTTTAAATGAGCTACGAAATCCTAAAATAAAAGCTTTAGGGTTTGCAACTTCCCTTGCGTCGAATAACATTAAGAACACTTTAAACCTTTTTAACAATTCACTGGGTGCATTCACAGGTTGTTATCTGAAAGGTTGCATGTGAGAGGTGTTTGTACTCAGTAGGTTCCAAGACTGCTGATTCCCGAATAAAAGAGCAGTCGCGTGCAGTTTTGAGTGCAGTTAAAGATGATGTTACAGGAAGATACGGAGTTTCCTTTCGCTGCTGATGAAACTTGGCTACATATTTCGATCCTGAGAGCAAATACCAAAGCTCTGTGTAGAAATAGCCATCATCACCAACACCAAAATAAGCGAAAATTGTTATTTTTGATGGGAAATGTATGATCAATTCATTTTTCTATTTTCAAGGAATGGTTTACCAGCATGTCATACAACTGTAATGGGGCAATATCACAGAGATGTCTTCAAAACTGTGCAAGGCCATATCACACATCAAATGCGACATTTCGGTGCAACAAGTTGGATGCTCTTGTTCTTTTCTTCTGGCTCTACAGCCCCATGTGAGCTTTGGTCTCTTGCAAAATCTTCCTTCACAACTTCTATCTTACACTTTACTTTCCCATTCTCTAATTTCCATCTTCCTCAGATCTAACCATTTTGGATTTTGTTCTTTTTTTTTTTCCTTCCTTCCTTCCTTCCTTCTGGAAAAAAATCTTCTTTTTAGCATTATTTTAGGAATTCTATCATCAGTCATTTTCTCTATATGTACCACCAATCTTATTCTTTGTTCCTTTATAAATTTCACAATATGTTGTTTGTTTATTCATTCTTCTAATTCATAATTGTATCTTATTTTCCATTTTTTTCTTTATTTTTTGCCGGTACACAAGTTCTTCTAATTTTCATTTTTTTAAGTATTTCCCCATCTGTGTTGTTTAGGGTCCATGTCTCTGAAGCTACTGCTGATCTTATCAGTGTTTATAAATCTTATATTTTTGTCTCTCCAATTACTCTGTTATTAAGTAATAGTAGATTAACGTAATATTCTGCATTCTCACTTTGGATTCTTTCTTATACATTCATTTAAATTATTATTTATATTTAAAAGTGCTCCTAATTATTTCATTTCGAAAACCTCTTTAAATTTTTTTCTTGCTCTCCAGGTTTGTAATTTTCCTTTTATTTTATCTGCTGTCGTCTATATATGTTTGGCTTTTCCTTCATTTACTTTTAATCCTACTTCTTTGTATTTTCTTTCAAGTCGTTTATAGACTTCCACTCGTTTGTGTTTATCTCTTGCTACAATGACTATGCGTAGGTACATATTTAACTAATGCTACACCACAAGGCACGCCTCACATTGCAAACGTTCTTGCTAAAGTAATGTGAAGGATGTCCCTCACCCACGCTGTAGTTCAGATTTAGGACAATGGAACCCTTTTCCCCCATATTGAAGAAACATTTTTGTGGAAGGGCGTTTTCCATCATCAGAAGCGATTCTGATAGACCTCTCATAAAATGGTTTCCAGTATGTTTTTGAAGACTGGCATTGCATCTAACGCGTATTACTTTGAGGAAAATCATCAAATTATGAGGATGAGTAAAGATATATGTTTGAACACCGCTCGTATATGCAATATTACAAACGGAAGCCATATTGCAAGTTGTATTATTTATAAACTATACTTGAGGATTTATTGACTCACTTATCTATGTGGTTCAATTAAATGGGAATTATATTTTCTTCGCAATTGAGTATGTAGTTAAAGTCGTTTATACATAGAGAGCGGTTGCTGGTGTACAAATCTTCCTATATCCCTAAAAGCTTCTTTTCCTGCCCGCGCTTATTTTCCCGCTTGTTTTCTTACATAATTTACAAACACGAGTTATAAGAGCTCTTGGACAGCCCTATGAGTGATTCACTGCGTTTATGTAAATCTGAAACCCTCTCCTGTGTGCGGCTTTTAAAAGTTTATAAGAAGAATAACAAAGAGTTCCAATATACACTAAGAGTTTTATGGGGTGTGTCATGCCCAGTTCGTGGTTTGCTTGCTTCCTGTTATAAACAGAAGAAGCAATTAATGGGCTTTGGCGCAAGTTTGATAATGCGCTTGGTTGCCATGGATACAGGGCAGGCAGGAAGAACAGCTGTAATCTGGCACCTCATGCATTATTTATACCAGTTTCCTTGACGGAAGCAGCACTGTGGGAATACTTAGGCCCGGAACTCTTCGACCACGTCCTAACTCCTAATAACGGAGCACCGTCATCATTTTTCATTAGCCTCTTTTCTTCGCTATTCATGGTTTCACGCCTCCTTTGTCTCTAGGCATACACGACTGTTTCACAGCCAGGTGTCTCTGACCTCCCCCGAGGGAATAGGGTATCCCTTAAGCTTCTGAAAGAGTCGCACAAATTAACTCAAGGCGGTTATCTTAAATTGAGATACCTCTGAGGTGATACAGGCTAGTACGACAGGAAAATATTTTGTTATGTCTATAATGTACCTATGTGTTTCAGTGTCCAACTGTTTGACTAATCTTTCTAGATACTGGGAACCTTAAAAAAACCCTACTGAAATACTACATTTTCTTTCATAAATCCTGGTTTCATTAAATACAAATAAATAAGTATTGAATACAGTCTGATCTTAATAACTGTATACATTTTTTTTTTAAAATACCTATGGTTCCTTGCTATCTATAAACTACTATAACCAGGTTTAGTAATTTTTATTTTTTAAATGTAGTTTAAAAAATAAAAATTTGTAGCCGAAAATAAAGACCACGTTTGATTAAATTAATACGTTATAATCGATGTTAATAATTAATTTAAATATGATCTGATGCATGCATGTAATTTGTATTAAGGGTTTTGTATTTATTTAGATATCACCTGTGCTA
Organism: Metallyticus violacea; assembly: GCA_030762175.1. Lineage (NCBI taxonomy): Eukaryota > Metazoa > Arthropoda > Insecta > Mantodea > Metallyticidae > Metallyticus > Metallyticus violacea. The sequence goes on from CM060840.1 coordinate 63,403,828, forward strand.
AATCTTTAGTAGAAGGTCATTATGTATTTGTGTGAAAGTACAGGCTACAATACCGGACTGCTCGTTAAGCTATGGAATGTGTCGTATTGAAGTTTGCCCCAATAGAATTTTAAACGGTCGACCAGGGAAGAAGGTCGTCTTTGTTCTGACGCGAACCTGTTTCGTCGGAAAGGATTTAGGGAAAATAATTTGCCGAGACACGAAATGTGCCTTTTTGACTAGCGAAGAGAAAAGTATTATTTCAATAATAAAGGTTAACGGTGCGTAATGACAATAAGGGAAGAATTCTCTCGAGAACTGAACACATGTTAACCTTAGCTGACAGCATATGTTTTATAGCCCTTTTAACAGTAACATTTAAACACGTCATCAGGTTTCTGTCATGACTTTAGAAACAAATAGGTGCTTCTTACTTATGGCCGAGGCGTGCTCTATCGCGATTTCATTGTGGGTAAATCTGAAAGGGTAGAAAAGTGAAGGGATGCCAGATCAGAAAAGTTTCCGAATATTTATGGCAGAAATGTCCGTTCTTGGAATTACTATAGCGTGAGAAGGTTTATTTTAGAAAATTAATCCAGCTCAACCAATAGGAAACTTCCAAAATTGAACGAATCAGAGCGAGACTGTATAATTATAAATATTAAGAAAGGATCAATAAAGCAGTGAGAATCGAACCGAGATCCATAATTTTGCAGATCTAATTTTTAGCGGGGGAGGTTCCTAACAATACAATAAAAGTTACGTCTAATATAACGTAAAATGTAAGAGAAGCAGTTAGCAGTGATGGGGTGAGCCGTCGAGGCTAGGAGTCAATGGATGGAGTCGGAAGAAGGAATAGTAAGAGCTAATTGGAATAAGTGGGCGTAAGAATAGATTATCAGAATCGGAGTGCGCGAAGTCTGTAGGAAAGGAACAGTTGTCAGTTAGAGCAGTCGGCAATTGTGAACCGACAAGCGTTATCTAGAAGTCAACTGACATCTTCGAAACATTTCCAAGCCAAAACGAACAGTCCGATATTCTTAAAATAACAGTGAATAAATGATGTCAACTGAGAACTTTAGTGTTTTCGTGTAGTCTGCTAGATTTCCTAACCTTCCCTATGACTCAAACGAGTCACAAAATTCCAGAATTTCTGAGATAAATATTCCTAATCCCGACGCAAAGGAGCATCCAACTAAGATATCAAATAATCACTTAAATTCCTCAGCCTTATCTCAAGAGTATTGACCGCATCCTACGGACGGCCCCAAATTTCAAAGTAGCAGTATATATATTCTGCAGATGCTATGCAATTTGAAATTTATTTTGTTGACGGAAAGTTAATGCGCAACGATCTCACCACCTGCCGGGGGCAATAAATTCACGCTATCGGAACTCAAAGCGCCCATTTTTATTTCTTTCGTTATTTATTACTATTAAATGGTAATTCATATTGTACTCACCATCACATTAGACGCTTGAGGTGCATACACTCCGCTGTGAGACATACCTGTATCCTTTTGGGAAAATGTTGAGGCATTCGCAACGATTCATCATCCCGAATACTGTAAACTGCCACCTGGATAGTTTGTATCAGTGCCTGCACGGGTTTTGTATCAGGTACAGCAGCAATTTTGTATGAATAACAAACAGCCGAGTGACTTTATACGCACTGCCTACAGATACACCAACTTACTAAGCTAGTCGCGCTGCATACTCACGAGGAGAAGTTTCTAATGGATAGTCTGTTTAATCTTCTGTTAAAATCAGGTGCTTTGGTGTCGGGTTTTTGTCAATGAAAGTACCTTGCGTTCGAATTATGTTCACCAATCTGGAAATTGTACCTGCCTATGGAGATGTTACTTCTGGAAATTTAGTACAATACTATATTCTACAGTATATGTATGATTTAATTTGCACATAACGATCATAAATAAAATATTATTATACTAGAGTATATCTCACTCTTCGGAAGCAAAGGAAAGTCGTTGGTCCGTGTAGGAGATTTACGGCACATAAAAGAACTTCAAGCCTGAAAGAAGAGCAAAATTTATCGGCCGTTTCACGCCCCAAGTTCAATACGGCGCTAATCAAAGATATGTTAAAGAGCTTAAACCAAATATTATAATAATAATAATAATAATAATAATAATCATAATCATAATATTGTCAGGCCATGTGCAACATGCCAGGCATTTGGGACCGTCGTCAGTAAATTGAAGGCCTGAATTCAGGCAGGATGTGAACATTTTAAACATACATATTACTTAAAAATTCGGTAACCAAGCATTTCAAAGTCATCTTGATACAAACTATTTTGATCTCTGTCTATTATACACGAAAACCTCATTTCTGAAAAGATAATATGATTTTAAACATTCTAGACACATTTGCTCATGCATATATTTATTTTATAGATAAAACTACAGAAATACTAAATGTTTACAATTTTTGTTATCTGAAATATGAGTATAAAATGGAATAAGCACTTATATGTTATTAATTATAAAGCACGAGGTTAACTAAATGAGTCACCGACTCGCGTTTCAGATATACCAGGAGGTATATTAAAGAAGATGTACAAAGTTATGGATGTGATGGAGGATAGCTGAACATGTGAATAATATTCAAGTCGATTTTTGGAAAAGGGTGCTCAGACTTTCGAAAGGAACATCAAACTGTGGGGTCATGTGGAATTTTGTTTTAATTTATTTGGTTTTCTTATGGAATCTCTTTAACATCAGCGTCCCATCAATTCAGGGCGTGAAACGGTCCACAAATTTTGCTCAGAGGCCTCTTTTTTCAGGTTTGAGTCTCTTTTACGTGCCGTAAATGTACGACAGGAACCCACAGCTTTATTCCCCTTACCAAGAAAGTCATACTTAAGATTTTTACGCCCGAAAAAAATTCATCGATCCTGGCCGGGATTGAACCCGCGATCATGGATTTAGGAGGAAATATGGTTACCACTACACCACCAGGACCGACATGAGGGAGGTGGGTTGCTATGAAGATAGGTTAATAGTGAAACAAGAACGGTGAAATATTGGCTTAGATTAATGCAGGGATACTAGTCCATACTTCGCGCTAAATGCTATAGACACCAGATACAACGTTTTGGGCTGCAGAGATGGAAAGAGAACTTAGAGGAATTGGCCTGGGTACAATATGATGAGGTATGACAATAACAAAACTCCATGGAATAAGGTTAGAACAAGGCTAGAGGTATCAGCAGGTAGAAAATCGAGGCAGAATGTAACATGAAAGTCTCCTTGAGCCTATCGAAGCAAATTAAATTAATCTGGAGTAAAGAGGTACATATTCGTTCTAGCAGAAAGACAAGGTTAGGAAATCCCTAGTTTAGACTGGGAGGTTGGAAGATTCAAACAATAAAGAATAATTCTGATACGAGACTTGCCCATTTCGAGGAGGGGATGAGTAACGAGTATATATTCTGGTAGAATGTACCCATTAAGAAGCTCTGTTTCCAGAGGGAAAACATTAAGGAAATTAGAGATCGACTAACACGCTGGAATGTTTGCGAATCGCACTATTGATTAAATGTGGGTATTTTTCTAGCTACGGAGCGCGAAGTTAGAAGTAAATTATTTTTTGGTAAGAATGCAATAATTAATGTAATCTTAAATAATACGTAGTTGTTTTCACTCATACATTTGAAATAACGTTCATTCCATTTCTTTTCACTTTGAATATTTTAATTTGTTTATTATTATTGTTATTATTATTATTATTGCTCATATTTTATTGTTTTTTTTTCCTACTTGTAATTGTGCTTCTTCCTTAAGTATGTACGGTCAACGATCTATGCATAAAATATATTTGTAATATAGAATTTTACAACAAAAAGATACTACTACTACTACTACCACTATCACTACCACTACTACTACTACTCCTACTACTACTACGAAAGTAATTATATACAATATGAAGTACTCGAATGTAGAATTATACATTTAATTTAAAAAAAAACGCATAGAATTTATATATGACAAAAATGCGCAAAGAATGCTAGTGCCAGTATATACGTTTCGGAAAAATGGCTTTTAACTACGGAGGGAATGATGTTTTTTGAAGTGGGGCTTCTGATGTTCAATTACTTTTTTAGATATATCTAAACATGTTGTCAGGATGTATTATTTCATAAAACATTTTCATTTCTTTAAAATTTGTGCATTTTATGTGAATAAAAACATATTAGAAAGCAAATTTTAATTAAATTTACTTTTTCAGAAGTTTTTCTCATGTAGGCAAAGAAATTTAATCACATTACAAGTGTAAATACTGCCAAATAAAAAGGAAGCAAATACAGTTGGTATTCAATGAACACAAATAGATATTTAAAATATTAGAATGAGACAAAATTAGTTTGTATAATTCTTTTAATTTTTTCTATAAAACACGTTTTAATGACAATGAAAATTAAATAAAAACATGAATAATATGAGAAATAAAAAATACACCATACCCTTATCACAACTAGCTCAATATTTTTTTGCTGCTTTTGTTCATAAGAAATAATCTGACTCGTGCTTTAGTCTAAGTCAGAATCCAGCAAGCAACCATGTGTCTTTTCCCACCTGCACAGAATCCACAGGTATTCTCCGATTTTCTATTGCAATTTTCGCAAAACCCACGTTCCGTGTATTACGTACTTCATACCACTCGACTTCGTCCGCATGGAACTGAAATAATCCTTGCCGTGGTCACCACAGAATGTCGATTTCACGTGCTTTGTTTACCTCTGAGTTCAGCACATTTAGATTGCTGGCTTCCATGTTCCATTTCCCCGCGTTTATCTTTTAGAATATTGCACATTTATGACACTGCAAATACAAACTCAATATATATATATATATATACATAATTTAATACTGCTATTAAATCTCGCCTGTTTTTATAAGAAACATTTGAGCACCAATATGTTCTGCTGATAGCGGTATGTTATTATTTTTCACAGTTCCATAGCATAAAAAGGAGGTGTGTAGAGATGTTATCATAAAAGAAAAAGAGAAATTAAATAAAATTTACTCTCCATTTTCCTTGGATGTTCAAAGGATGTTCAAACAATATTTTAATTGCAAGCACATACAAGAAATCTAAGATAAAAGGCTCAGCCGTTCTATGCAACATTCTAATAATAAATTATTTCCTTCAGGTATTCATTTCTCTTGCATATCATTCCAGAAAATTTTGGAATTATCACATCATTCGTCCATTAGACGAAGTATAAGTTTGTTCATATTGACAAAGATCAATTCAAATAGTAAATATTTTATGTGTACTGGGAAGCAAGGATTGAGGTAAGCTTAGAAGAGAACATTACAAGTTTTTCCAATTTCAAATATGGAAAGTAAACCATCCTATGAGCATTAGGGTTTATAATTAACGTAAAATGTATAAGAAAAAATAAAACATTTTTCTTTTAGTAAGAAATTATATACAGAATAAGCTGATTCAATTTTTAAAAACAATATTTGTATGGTCCACCTATCACTGTGCTCGTTTAATCTTTTTGGAAGTGATACACAAGAGACTGGCAAATCAAGACCTCAATTTTAAATCTTCTCCCTTGTCCAACTTCAAGCCCTTCTCTTCTTGCAGTTGCAATCGGGCATAATCATCAGATTTATTAATTGCAATCACAAGGTTGGGAATAAAACGACCTTGTTTGAAGCTCCACAACACGAACTTTCATTATATACGACGAAGACATGATCTATACTATACCCCATGCAATGCTGACTTAGCGCGGCAATTGTCTGCCGTCGAAACACAGGACATATTTACCAACCAGTCATATTTTGTGAAAATCAGCAATCACTTAAATTTTCAATGCTGCACTTTTTTATTCTTTTTAAGGTTGGTATGGGTCTGTAGTAGGTCTATCTTCTTTTGATTAGTTAAACTGCATGTTTCTATCTATTGATAGTTAAGGGATAGTGACATCATTGTCACCTCTTAATTCATTTTAGAGTCGGCCCAGGGATAGATAGTTTCGCAACTGTAGGCTTCGACAGGCGGGACGTCATCGTCATTTGTTTTATTTTAGTATAAAGACAACTTTTCCACCAGAACGATGCTTCCTCGCCAGAGTTACCGTTTATATTTGTTAGGGCTTAGCTGGCTCTATATTTTTTTTCATCCAGTGGTTCAAATTTTAACTTCCTAAATTGTACCCTTGTCAAGAGCAATTTAATATTTTACTCTGGTTTACCAGATAATATGCACCGACTGCTTGCATGCTTGGGGCTCCTTTTAATTGTCCATCTGAATTGAAATAAATTAGTAAAATTTATGTTTGTTGCAACATTGTTGTGTTCAAATTTCAGATGTATAACTTCAGTTAATTGTTTTCATAGAAATATCTACCTATATATTTAAATGTTTCAATTTTAATTGTTATAATAAAATTTTAATGAATGTGATTATTGAGTAAATTACTTGTTGTTTAGAGCAAATTTAGCTTTCTTCTGTCCGAACCCCGGGGGTTTTCACCTTCCAATATCGTGACATCATAACATTTCCGCTATACAATTTTTATTGTTTAAAACTAATGGTATCTGAAATAATCACATTAAGAAATATTTTCCATTACAACGTGGTTATCTCGTAACAGATAATCTAAATGTTAAAAAAATAGGAAATATAATAAATAAACTTTCCTCCCAGAAAACATTTCTTCGCCTTATACTGTGCTATATAGATTAGTAGAGTCAAAACGAAACTGGGTATATGTAGACTGTTTTGTTACTAGTAGAGTCAAAACGAAACTGGACATATGTAGACCGATTTGTTACAGACGATATGAAACATTTTTAAACACCACCGCTTTCAAATAAAGCCCCTAGAGCAGTGCGACATTTCTGCCAGCGTCCATAATTCGAAGCAGTCAATTATTGGTCACTTGCCCCAGATCGCGCCTGATATGGGTCTTCATTTCTTCGGCATAAGCGAAATAGAGTAAGTTTATAACTTTTGGAAAGAGGAAGTAATCAGTTGGAGTAAGATATGGAGAATACGGAGGATGAGGTTACACTTTGAGGGTAATCCGCTCACCTGGACCTACAACGGACTATTTCGTGATGGAGAAACCAATTATTTCCTTGCCACAAATGAGGTAATCCACTACATAAGAAAGACTACATACATATTCTTATTAACAGGAATGAATTCGAAATGTTCCTAGCTATATGCTATGTTAGTCACAGTCCATAAACTACTACCCCAGCGCAGCCGCAGTTTGTCATATACTGGGAACATATACTGTGCTCCATGACACAGAAGTAGCCTAAATAGGAGGCAACGCCAGGCAAAATTCCATCCTTTTTTATTTTACTAGTATATAGAATGTTAAAGAGTCAAACTTATAGCTGTAATAGATAACCGAACAATTTTAATTCATTTTAATAATAAATAATAGTCTAGAACTAGTTATTGTGCAACCAATTAATGTGCGGAGTTACATGGAAGACTGGAGAAGACTTTTGGGTTTGATTAAGAATAGCGTGATATTATATTTCGCATTTATTATGAGAACAATATTAAAAAAATCTGAGTAATACAATTTACAACTATCAAAGTGATCGCCATTAGTCCAGCATAGACGGTAGAGATGAAGCACAGAGTCCAATATTCGTTGAAAAATGATTTAATTACTGCAGTCACTTGGGGATTGACTCGAAAGGTCTATGAACTTTTCTCCGTTTAACATACGCAATGTAAGTTTCAAACATTATTTTTAAAATTACCTTTGGTCTCTTCTCTCGCCTGTATAAATTTGATTATCGACTTTTTAATATCCTGTACAGTATTGATTAAAAAGCAATGTATTTATACAAACATTGATGATAATAATATGCGAAATATTCCTCTCCCTCTTAGCCGATACAATTCTGTCCGGCTACTACACAGTCATTTTGCGCCTAATCTTGAGAATCGATCGATGCGGAGCAACTTGGGTCTGTTATGTGAATTTATTGCGCATGCATGAGCAAGTACTTTCCTGCACGGTCTTGAACGGCAGTGGGACGAAATACGTATTAGATTTATGGCTGTCACTGCTGCGTTTATTGGAAGTTTTGAACATTAATGTTTGTTTTGCAACTTATTATTTCAAACATCAGTATATGTTTATAACTCGGCATTATATTTTAAACCTTATACATCGTCAATTGTATTAAAGCTTCTATTGTTGAAGATTATATTATGTTTTGTTATACACTAAGCGTCTCATATTGGGAGGCAGGAATTTCCAAATAACCAATCAATCAACCAATCGATTAGTATTGGCAAGCTGGTTATTGGCCAGTCAGTATAAGTTTTCTACGTTCCTACCCTTGTGTCACACTTTACCGGAATGTATATTGAAGATATAGGATGAAATTATTATATTAGGGGATGGGTGGTGAGGGGAGGTATTGCAAGGACTCTTCCTGATGATGATGATATTGATGATGATGATTGCTTAAGGGCGCAAAATAGCAATGGTCATTAGCGCCCATCTTCTGTGATGAGTAGACCTACTGTTCGGATTATTAGATAATATCATTAACACTAGTTTCTCAGCATGACTGTAGGGCTTGTGGATATTTCAAAATTTACATTGATTATACTCGTATTTTTAATCTTCCAGGATCTCACATAGAGCTTGCTGAACTATTGGTAAGTAAATTGTTTATGATTGCCTCCATAGTTTGATTTTTTTGGATGTGTTTAACCGTTGAAAAGGGATAAACCAATATCATCTCTGGTGACAGTGACCAGGTGGGGTACCTTGAATCGTTTTCGGGGCATGCTTCTAGGATCGTGTTTTCCTAAATTGCACATGAGAGCACTCAGGTGGTAAGGTAAATGGTTGTAGAATGCTTGTGATCGACGCATAATGCTCAATATATGGGAGGGATAGGCTTCATGTAGTAGTGTGGTAGGAAAGCTGCGGTAAGAAGAATCAATGGGTCCCAGCTCTCTTTTCTGTGCAATTTGAGGAAGGCGCAACCAACTATAGGTGGCCTACCCCATACTTCATATGCGTAAAGCATGATGGGGATTAAAGAAGCATTGAACAAATGTAATTTTAGGTGAGCGGGCATCATTGTGAAGCGGATCATCGTTAACAATTGAGCGATTGCTCCCTGTACCCTACATGCCACCCTCTTAATATGATTGCCAAAAGTTAAACTTAAGTCTAGCTGAATGTCAAGATAAGGAAGGGAGTTCTGCTAATATATTCTTTGTTGCCTGTAAGTGTAGGGTAGTTTAGGAGAATGAGGCGCCGGGTTGATGGGCATTCACCACTGCTTACAGCTTTCGATTAAGTGTAGGTATCTTTGTATGTGATTGATTGCTCAGACTACTTGTCTGTGGTTTGGAATAACAAAACATCACAGCGTAATGTGCTATATTGACGGCATCTGATTGAGGAAAGTCTGCCACGAACGTGTTAAACAAAATGGGTGGGAGTACAGATCCTTCTGGGATGCCGCCTCTAATGGGTCTGAGTGTGGAGTTGTTTTCCGCATTCGTCACCCTAAAGGATCGGTGTTTGAAGAATGAGTATAATATATATATATATATATATATATATATATATATATTGATTTTAGTATTAAAGAGGGGACAGTTTGTAAAGGAGCGTGGCGATCCACGACGTAGAAAATACCTTTTCTGTGTCTGAAGATACAGCTGGGGTGTAAGCCTTGCCATAAAACCCAGAGCTGAACTACCCTCAACAGTTGTTGGGTAGCAGAATGCCCAGGACGAAAACCGAATTGATGGGAGGGATGGCTTGGATATTTCCCAATATAAGGGATAGGTGAGATAGTAAAAACCTTTCAAAAGCCTTTGAAAGAGTAGATAGGAAACCGATGGATCGAGAATATGATGGGAAACCCGCGTCTTTGCCTGGTTTCAAAATGCAAACCACTCGGGCCTCTCTCCGCTCACGCGGAAAGTGACCTAAAGAGGCACACATGTTTAAAACTTGGTGATAAAGAGCACAGCTTTGGTAAGGATGTTGCGAAGCATAATTAATCATTCCGGCAGCCTTGTTTGCTTTTGGGCGTTAGATGTACTATAAACTTTGCTGGAAAGGAAGATGGGAATTCGGGAGTTATCTATGTTCTTCGGTCGATGAAGACACAGGCGTATGCTTCGACGAACACGAAGTTTTCATTTTCGTCCTACGGTTGATTCCAGTACTGAAATTACTTTCCAAGTTTCAGCGAGGGCATCAGCTTTGCTTGAGGTTCATAAACCAGGTCTGTAGAGCCGTGAATAAAGAAGGTGCTCTTATATTGTTAATCGCTGAAGCTTTTAGCAATCTTCCACACACCAGAGTCACCCAAGTTCAGTCTAGCCATTGTGTTCTCCGAGGTGAGCCTTCTATGCTCGCGAAAGCTAACACGGATCTCTCGACGCAATCGGCTTAATAGACTTCGATGATACTGAGTGCAGCGTCGCTGGTAGAGTATGTGAGCTACCCAGGAACGCCTGATTTGGAGTTCAAGATTTTGGAATAATACATCAGGATGTGGAGGTGGGGAAGTACCAATGGCAAGGCTACGAGCTACCCGTGCAACTGTGAGTGAGAAGTGATTGCGCTAAGGCATTCCTCAGCGCTTTTCCAGTCGATTTTGCGGGTAATGTCTGCGACATCGTAACTGACGACTCTGTGTTGATCTCTACCAACACGGATTAGGGTCGGAATGTAATGCCCTTAGTGAAGTGAGAGTGAGTTTATGAGGGAATTGTTTGATAATCGCTAAGTTGATTACAGAAGGTTGTCCTCTACCATGCGGATGATGTATAGATTGCCCAGGGACCTGTACTCGAAGCTCAGTGTCTTGGTCGATGAAGAGGTCATTGCATTGCCTCTGGTGTCTTGACGAGTACAAATAATTTTATTGTACGAGTTTATACTGTGCGTCAACGGCTGCACTTGATCTTAAACGGCTGAACGGTTCCATAGAATTATAATATGCGGTGTTCCTTAGTCAGTTTTTTCGTGTTACTAAATGCCAATAGTTTATTACAAGCTTCAGTAGTTCTCAGATCATTTGCAAGTATGTGCGAAAAAATAGAAAGGTGTAATTATACCTAAACTGCTCCCTTTTAAGTAGTTTTTTTACATACCCAGGAACGGCAAGTGATCTTAGGCTTAACCTGATGAAGTAAGCAGCACATTGGGCTTTCCCTAGTGTCAGACCTTAACCGCTCAAGCACCGGTGTTTCTCGGATATGTTTAGATACAAAATAATCCCCAGTTCTTCTGCCACCCAGAAAGCATAAACGTATTTTAAAAAATGACAAATCTGGACGACGTTGAAAAAGATGTAGTTCGTAGAAATGTAGAAACGTTTTTGAATTTCCTAACAAAAACATTGCGTATTCTTTAAGAAACAAACTTTCAAAGACTCCACAGCTTCCACTTTAAGAACACAAGAATTAAGGCTTAAAAGATAGAAAAACCAATAACGGCGGAACATTTCTTTGGAGAGGAGTGGCACTGTTGCGTCAAGATGAAAATTCCTTCACACAAAGCACGAAATTCGAGTTTATGTGGCACGAGACGAAGTTTTTACCTAGGCGAGACCTAGAAATAGATGAATCAAAACTACATATTATAATGTATAATGTAAGAATCTTAAAAATGATTGGTTAAAGATATCCAAACTTAGGTTCTGCCAAACGGGAGTTTTACCGGATAATAAGCGAGTATTTCCTTCTAAATTGACAACTGATGCTCATACATTTGTTTTGAACAGGGTTATTAATTACTTAGAAGGAATAGAAGGAAGTATAATTACGAGGATATTCAATAAAGAATGTTTTTACAACGTATCTTTACTCATCCTCATAATTTTGATGATCTCTCTCAATGTACTCTCCTTTGGATGCAATGCACATCCTTCCTGCCGATAGAAAGCTTGCTTTTGACAGGTTCTTCAGAATTGCCTACACAGTATTTATCACTGATTCTGATAATACCTCCCACGAAAGAGTTCCTTCAATTTGGGTAAAAGGCCAATCTGAACTATAGGGAAGGTAAGGAAGTAATAGACTCTTCGTCCATTTTTGTTAGATAGTCACAAACTTTGCGAGTGCTGCCCAGCATTATCTGGTGGAGCATCCAGCTTGTTGCATGGAAATGTGGCCTTTTGAGTTTTCAGGGAAGTATTTATTGGAAGTATTGTTCAGTTACAGATATGGTGCGGGTACATCTTTTGAACCATTCCTTTAATATCGAAAAGTGAGATGACTATATCTTTCTCAAACAGAAGCAAACACTTTTTCTTTCTGTGGTATTCATAAAGCTGGCGATTTCCGCACATAGCTTTGCTGTTTGCTCTCAGGAACGAAATTATATAGCCAAGTTTCATTAGCAGTGACTACCTTCGAAATAAACTCCACATCTTCCCGTAACATCATGTTCAACTTAATGCAAGTCTGCACGAGAAAGTCCTTTTGTTCAAGAATCAGCAATCTTGGAACCTACAGTACAAAAACATGTCTTATGTTCAATTTTCAGTAACCAAAGTGACGGAACATAGTGAAAATTTCAGAACTTCTAAAAGTGTTCTTGGTTATTCGACTATTCCTCTCATAATGATAGCAGCGATGTTCATTTTTCTTCCGTTAGATCACAATCTGCAGTACCGGGCCCAATTATCACGTGTATTTTACGCATTTAATAACAAAATATTGTAAAGTTAAATTTTTGCGCATGAAATTATGTATGAAAAAAGTAGGATTACTCTTTTTATAACACCCTATTATTATGAGCAAATTATACTCAGTAATTATTAAACATAATTCTGCTAGAAAAAGCGAAATAAAAGAAGGGTTACAAAAAGAAATATACTTTTCACAATTGGAAACAAAATTTGGATTATTTCGCATCAGTGCATTACAAAAAGCAGAAAAAATATATGAACTCGATCAACTTGCTAATTAAAGGCGACATCTGATAAACGGTTTCCCCCATATTACTTTCAATACAATAGAATTGAGCTGGTGTGGGCGCAAGTAAAGTATGAAGTTGGCAACAGGAATATATTTTTTTTTCCCCAAATAGAAACGTTGAAAGATGAAAAAGTTAACAATATAGCACAATAACAGAGTTGGGCATGCAGAACAATTACAGAAATACTATTTTGCAAACAAGAGAGTGAGAGAGAGAGTGAGAGAGAGAGAGGGGGGAGGGAGGAAGCAAAATGAAATGAAATTTTAGAACCACTTGTGATGATTTTAAAGACAGTGACACAGAGGAAGAAAACAGTGACGATGATGACAGCGACAAAGAAGCTGTCAGAACCTTTTGAATTACAATTATGTTATGTACTCCCTTTCTGTAATAGAATGTCTCAAAAAAGAAGACAGCGATATGTGTAGTCGTGCCACTCAACCCCGCTATATCTTTCTCGCACGACCCTGGGAGATGGTTACGTTGGAGTACTCTCCCATTGGCTTTGACTATATGCAGGAGATTTGACGCGATGAACTCGAACACGCGGCCGCGCAAACTGCTCGAAATGTTGTATAACCATGGAAAGGCGAACGCATGTAACATGTCTGGTTCGAAATTTTTCGAACTGCGAATATCAGCCTTTAAGATGAGAAAAAACGAGACCTTTACAGTCAAGGTTGAGGCAAATTTTCGAGAACTTGCTATGGATCCAAGTTTGTAATCACTTGAAGAAAACAGGGAAAATGAATCCCACATGAATTAAATATCAAATATTCATTAGGTTTGTAGTATGATCTTTATATACTCAACAAAACTGGCACTTTTTTGGCATCTTATTGTGGTCTGTGATGAAAAATACGACAAACATACGATCGGCACGATCACTAAATCTCGATGAGGCACGGAAACATCGTAGGACCAAAATTATACCAGAGTAAGATTCAGGAGACTACATTATAGTCTGCGACTGGTTTATTATATTACAATCTTTTTGCATTTGGTGGATCAATTACTTCTTAGAAATATTATTAAGAAAACTGCAAGAAAATCAGCCAATGCCAATCAATAGAAAAAGAGCCCTTTCTTCATGAAACTTTCGGCCACACAATACGCAAAGAAGACTGCTGAAGCTGAATGAAAACGATGTTATGAAACTTTACCTTATTCAGTATATTTATCCGACTTATTACCAGTTGACTTTCCCTTTTTTCAAAATCTGAACTATTTCCTGAAGAATTAAGCCTTCAATAACACAGAATGAACTGCTGAGTTGGTCTTTAGACATTTCATTTTTTTTATGAGTCAAATATATATATAGTAAATATACTTTTTATTATCAGTAAAAACGTATAGATGTGGATGATGAGTATTTTGACTAATAATTTTGAATATACTGGTATTTTAGTAAGGTTTAAATCACAAAACTGCCAATAATTTCCGAACGATGTAAAACTGAGTTTTACTAAAAAAACTTGAATCTTCCCTAGGGTCCATATTAGCTCCCAGGGGCTTCCGACTTTCCTACGTTGAAAGGAAGAATTTAGACGTGAATGAGATTAAGAAGGGCGCAGCGAGGCAGTTGATGGAAATCCTGAAAGAGGACTTCGTAGATTGTAATGAAAAGTGAAAGAGAAGCTGGGGTACATGTGACAGGGGAACACTGTGAAGAGAACTAAAGCGAGATTGTACTATATGTCTCTCCTTTTTGTGATATTAAATGACTTGGCACTTTTGACTGCACTAATCTCACCTATGTGAATTTTTTCATCACGTCAAAGCCAGTTTACCATATTTTTTTTTACCAAAAGCTTTTACCTTTCCTCTTTTCCTATATCCTCTACTTTTGTAATTTTACTGACTGGACAAATCTCGTTGTGTAGTTGTTCTCCTATATTAGCTATTTTATTTTTATTTTATATTGCTTTATATTTTAGAAAAAAAAAACATCCGTGGTTTTTGTTTTATAGTTCAGTAATATATATAATTATTGATCTTACCAAACGAGGGTGTATACAAAATTAACACAACATTTACCTTATTTTAAAAATAAACAAAATAACATCATTTATAACATCGGCTGGGAACGTGATATTAGCAGTTTTCCATAACCCACATGACGGCATGAGATAGCAGGTGTGCCGCTAACTTTCCTCTGGGTTATAAGTTAAAATTAAACATTATTTGTTATTTTCTCATTGTTGCCATGTTTAATCTATTCTTACTTTTACAAAATGGTAAATAAGATGTCTTTTCTGCTTAGAAATTTAACGCATGTGTGAAACACCGATTTGAAATTAAAATTTTGTAACTACTACGGGATCTTTCATGGTTTTGTCCACCCACGGTAGCTCGTTGGTCGGCAGTCAGTATGGGGGGATAGGGGAGGGAAGGTGACGTCACAACCAAGTCACGAAACACGTGGACCTCTTTTGGTTTCCCTATCAAGTAGTGGATTTATCCTTTCAAAGGGTGGGCATTCAATATATTACGATGTTAATAAATATGAACATTAATACAGTTTTATGCAACCAAGGTGGAAAAACAATTAGAGTTGAATTCAAAAGTATTGTTCTTTTGAATATTAAAAAGTAATAAAGCTGTTGAAAAATACTAAATTTAATTTATGAAAGCAGAAGTATTATTCTTATGTCAGCAAGGCTGGTATAACTTGTTAATACAGTTGAACAAAACAGAAATACAATATACTGTCGAGTAGAATAAATATTAATTCAGGCTGCACTCTATAATAATACAAATCCAGTTAGCCAAAAATTAGGATACACAATTTCATCTGAAGGTTTTGGTTTAATTCTTGTCTTGAATATCGGTGTATTTGAATAGTTATCTCCCCCCTTTCGCTCTATTATTTCGGCGGTCAGTAGGGTGGCACAGTACAGTTATATATCAGTGAGTTCAAGGATAAGAAAATGAATATATTTGAGACCTTTCATTAATATTGTGGTATATGGTGGTTAATAATGGATTATCGATTAATAACGGGGCTATAATGCGCTCTGATATAACATTGTCGAAGTGGTTATTGTAACAGTAAGGTATTCTTGAAGTCAACAATAGCGAGCTTTTTCCACGCTCGCTTGTTTTTCTGTGTTACAGAAAAACAAAGATCTGCGAATGCGTATAGCTGCAACTTTGGAGGGTTTGGCAAGGAAAGCGACAGTCTATCCAGGGAAGTGAGCGAGTCAAAAAGCACAACCGCTCTCCATGGCCATCGTAACAGCGTCGTATAGGTAACATTAGAAATTGTAATAGGAACGGCATAGACAATATACAAGACTGCAGTAGCAGCAGCTCAACTCAACTAGCAGTTCATTGTATTATTTGAGTTCATGATCTCTTATGTAGATTTTAACTAAGGATATTCGGGATTTTTTAGGAATTAAAACCAGGAGCGTGCCAAGTTAACCGAAAAGAATAATGCAAAAGCGAATGCCTACCGGAGGCTATTACAATATGAATAAATGCGAAAAACAATAGAGGAGGCATTGTATTAAACGAATTATCAGTGGTGTAACATATTTTTCGCCCACAGAAGTTTGTTTTACAATACAAAATGTTTTTGTATACAGATTAAGTATATTTTCATATTTATTTAGTTAATACTCTTGAATGTCTTGACATAAGAAAAATTCCTAAAGCACCCACTTAAGTAATCGGCCTTAACAGTTCGCTAGTGATTGCGTTCTGCTGTCAATTGTTACAAATGCTGAATTGAAATTATTTTAAACACAATATTACCGAAAAATGGAGGGTAGTAAAATGAATAATAATTGTAGCTAGCAGAAATCGAATCTACACGTTTATTGTCAATGATTTAATGTTGATATATCTGCACCAGTTTGATGGAATTAAATTATTTATGAAAATAATATGGTTTATCTTCTGAAATAAAGAATTTGTGCACCCTTATGATTGCTACTCATAAATTTTTTCGTGTTCAGATCACATTATTGAGTCCAATTAGTCTGTGTAAATCGGAAAAAAGACTCAAGTCAGAATGGAATTTGATGTAGATAAATATTTATTTATATCAAATTAAAGTCCAACTACTTTAGCTATTTGCAGAAAAAGGGAATCCGTTTAATAAATGATATTAAAGATAACTGTACTTAAAGGTCTATGATGTCAATATACGAGGTTCAAAAGGATAGAATGGAAAAACTTTATATTTTAGAGAAAGAAAAGGAACTATAAAATTCGACTTAAAACTTCTTCGAAATTTCCGAGATTGAAAGTGTTAATATGAAGCTCAGAAAACACTAAGGAGCTGCACATTTGAACTCACCTTCTGATGCTCTAGCACACCTGTAAAGCATGACTTCTCAGAGCTGCGGTTATCTGCTCTTGCTGCTAATCTCAATCTCAGGTATTCTCTATGGAATTTAGGGCTGGGGATTAATGGGCTACTCTGAGGGTTAATTTTTTGAATGTTATTTCATCTCTGTAGGGGTGGACATTGTTACTATTCTGAACGAAATGGATAATAGGCATTTTGAGCAGGATAAATTGCACGCAAGCTTGGGAGCATGCATTCCTCTAGGATTCCAATATATTCGTACTGAAGAAAGAGAAAAGTAATTGATATAAAATGTATTGTGAATTCATTGGAGTACCCATGACCTTTTGCTTTCTGAACCACTGCCTTAGACATACATCAATATATATTTTAAGGAGTATCGGCGACATATAACATTCTTTTAACACGCCCTTAGTGTCGACTTTTCTATATACAAGGTTTGCAACTATATTGACTATATTGACGCTCCTCTGATAGTTTTTCATAATTTCCTGCGCATATACTCATATGCTTTTTCTAGATTAATGTAAACAATTTGACTTTCCTTGCTTTTTTACCAAAAGGACTCGCAATGTAAAAATGTTACATATATAGACCTTTTAGACTGTAAGTTTCTCTTGTTTTTCTTAATTATGATATATTTCTTTTAAACGATGGTTAATTATTCTGGCAAAGGTTTTGATTATATTATTTATTATACATAAGATGTATTTATATAGAATGATGTAGATTGTTTAAGAAACAGAAACCTGTGCTGTAAGAATAAAATTTTTATGTTACACGAAGAAGCGTCTCCCTGGTGCCATATGCAAGGCCAGTCATTCAAAGCAAGGGAACCTTTCTTTTCCTCTCCGCGAAAAAGTCCTTGAAAGAAAATCAGTAATGGATAGCTTTCATTTTCTGCAACCGTCCCTTAAAAAGATAAATTTTAGCTACTGTATAATGCCTCTAGCTAAAACTAACAATGAAATAAGTCTAGCTAATCCATTTTCTCGAATTTTAAAATGTTTTTTTTTTCCGAGAGATTTCCAGCAGAAAGATATTAAACCAATTAGAAAGGAAAGTTTGTGTAGATATTCGAAAAATTTAATTCTCTTGAAAAGATGCGTAGAAAAACTATAAAAAGCATTTTTTGCAGGTTTTTCAACACAGTTCGTTGGGAAAACGAAAAGACACGGTTCACTTTAGCAAACAGTTTGTTTCGGGAGACGAGAAATGTAACTTGAGAAGTGTATCAGTGGTACTCAATTCAGATCAAGAAATGTGAAAAATATATCTCAATTTTTAAAGATGGAATAGGTGTAATTTGTTTAGATGAAGCAATCGTGAGAAACTAGTTAAAACACGTTTGGTTAGTGCTAATTTTTGGTGAAAAGCAGCGGACAATAATCATTCCAAATATAGCTGGATTATATATGCGGTCAACGAGAGGACTCGTGAGTTACATCGTTAGGAACTATCTCAAAGTGACAAATAAAATTCGCAGTGAAATGTGAACATTATTGTTATTTTGTGAAGCCCCTAATCCATATCTTCTCCCTCCCCTGGAAACTCTCCAAAAAAGCCTTAAACTCATTACAGGTATCCCGAGAAGAACACTTCGATAGCAGCAGGAGAAAGTGTTCTCCAAAGACCTCGAAGCCTTGGCAGTCTACATTCTATAACGTCAGTCATAAGATTACTCCAATCTGAAATCAAGATTAATATTCCAATCCAATTAATACAATTTTTTTATTATGGCCGCAAACTGGCACTTCAACGCGGGGCTTAATTAATCATCCCCCACATCATTACCGCTTAACCACACCCGTCGCAAAATGGCGCCCAACGTGGGGCTTAACTAATTATTCCCTCCCCCACAATAAGCCTCCTTAACCACATCCGCCGCCAATTGGCGCCCAACGTGGGGCTTAACTAATTATTCCCCCACAATTAGGCCCGTTAACCACCCCCTTAACCAGTATTTAACTGACATATCCAAATTTCATCTCTTTTGGTATTCCTTCTCGTAGTTCTTCCTGTACAATTTTGTCATAAAGCTGTTAATTTAAGACTTGCATATTTTAACATTTCCAAACGAATGCCTTCTGAGTCAGTCGCCTTGCTATTATTACCAATTGCTCGAAAGTATCTCACGCCTTCCTCTGATAATTCCCTATCTTAATAACCTCACCAATTACTCAATAATACTATTTACTTAAATAAATTGTTATAAACCTAAATAAAAATAAAAAAGTAATTTGTAGAATATTCTAACTACTGATTGAGAGTTTCTACTCTATATATCTTCTCGCTCCCTTGAGAAATTTACAAGCTGCAGATAATTCTTTAATACCTACTTGGCAATTTTTAACGACACACACTTTTTTCTTGTACTTTCTCCCTCTAACTTTATTTAATACTATGCTCTTTCGATCCTGTTTTCTTTTGCCCTGTAATTAACTACTTTTGATACTCTCGCCATATATTTTCTATGACAAATTATTAGCTATTATTGTTATTATTAGTAAGAAGGATAAGTCATATGCTATGGCAAATATTTCGTTTGTCGCGAAAAATGTAAAATATACGATTGAAAGTATATGACATTACCTGCAGAGTGGTGCTACAAATGGAAGGCTGGATATATGCGGCCCTCGTAGGGAAGAATCAAAACACAAGCAACCGGATAACATTGGTTTATTATGGCATGAGCAAAAGTTACACACAACTACTTGCACAGAGTTGCAAATCCGTCACAGGACGGATCTCGTAATCCACGGTGTTTAGTAGCCTTCGAAGTAGTCTCCAAGTACATGGACGGTTTGTTGCCGTGATAGAAAGGCCTCTGTCTATACCACCAATGCTCGATAGGCTTGGGCACGCACATCCTGTGCGGCATTTCTCGTGCATTCTGCGCGGAGAAATGCTATTTTCACATACCGCATGATCTCCATTCCTGACCACTGTCGTTCATTAAATAACTTAGGGCGTGCTGAGACACACAGCTCTGCTCACATACACCATCTGGTGGCTTCATTCAAAAGTGCATTTCTTACACTTTCAATCATATATTATGTATTTCTCGTGTTTTTCCTTATTCGTGAGAAAAAATAGTTGCCATGATTTATGACTTATCCCTCTAATAAACATGAATGAAAAATATAAATTCTCCATTTAAATTAAAAATAATTTAATACCAATAGGGCAGGCTGCTTACAAACGCTCTGCAGTAATGATACGACACATTTATTTTAAATGTTTCTGAATAAATGTACACAAAAATAAATAGTAATCGCGTTTAGCAATGTTACGGCCAACCTAATAGTTTTTCTTTTGAATGCGACTAAAGTAAAGTAAAATAATATTGACGTTAAAATAGGACGAATGCATTTTTGCATTTCAATTAGTCAAAGCCTGCCTCAGTTCTACTTTAAATAAAAAGTTAGTGCCAAAAGCAATGGTTGATGTACTATGGCAGTAATGAATATTTATGATTTAAATGAACCGAAAAAGTCCCCAACTAAAGTTACCTAGCAATGGGTAATTTTCCACTATAAGGAACAACCCAGTAATAAAATCCTAATCAGGCAATTTGTACCCAATGAATCTGAATATAAGCTCATTAATTCAAGAGATATTCCAGTATTAGTA
This sequence comes from Metallyticus violacea, assembly GCA_030762175.1. Lineage (NCBI taxonomy): Eukaryota > Metazoa > Arthropoda > Insecta > Mantodea > Metallyticidae > Metallyticus > Metallyticus violacea. Next base: position 63,424,743 of record CM060840.1, read on the forward strand.
CTCATGCATGTAACCACAGTATAAGACGATGGTATAAAATAAAGCTAAAGCTCTTTACCTAAACGCCAAAATACCTGCGTTGGAAGAAAGGCTGGGTATTTTGCATGTGTGTATGTCAGTGGTTAAGCGATGGTTTCCAGACCAGCTGTAATGAAACTAAAATAGTAAGACATGGAACCGATACTTTTCAAAGGGAGGAAGGAATATTGTACAAATTTATTCTTACTTAATTTAGTCACTGGGAGAGCGTTTACTCTAAGATTTGACCAACAACAGTATCAAGTATGTTTTTCTATGAGCGTTGGGCACAGGAACAAAGCAATACAATTGAAGCACTGCCAAACAAGACATACGAGACACAGCAGGTGGTAGATGTAACAAACGAACCCCCTGGCGGCACATTGGGAAGTACAAACATGTAAGAACTCAACTGCAAGTACATAATATACATCTAGTTTCTTATAATTATATTCATAATAATAATTGGGATTTAATGATGTAATGTAATTTGGATGTTATGATTCTACCTCTATGCTTCTGAGGGAATTATCGATTGATGTGATACTCTCAGTTCTGGGTAATTTATAGTGAACAGCGAGGATAAAACTGTTGCGGAACACCGGTCTAAAGCACACATGTCGAAGCACACTAGTTAGGTGCCGCCCCTTATCAACCCTGACCAAGCTACTCTCTATTCCAGACGTGTTGACAGAACATGTGAACAACGGCACCGCGTGACCTTTATTTGAATTCCCGTGTTTAATTTGGTACAGGCTTGATACACACTGGGGAAACCATACAGCTATTGGGAATATTTCAGGTTTAAGGTATCCACTCTTTCCAATCTAGATAGGAACTGACAAAATAATTAAAATTGTCAATTTCTGTTTAATTAAAGCCACTGTTATAAAACTGGTTTACAACTCAATGAATACAAATTACTACTTGTGCATGAAAATTGTTATTGGCCATTTAAGGTTAATTATTATTGTTATTATTAACATGTACATCCTTTGACATTAAAAAAATACAATACCCAGATTTTACGTGTCATCGAAGAACTACGGGAAAGCTCGTAAACGCTGTATTTGCAACGCGCATGCAGCGATTGGCACACTGAACTGGGCGCTTTATCTGCAAACGTAATGGTCACGATCATAAGCATCGGGAAAGAGAACATTAAGGTAGAGTAGCGATGGCCGAACGATTTAGAAGGATTGCCCTCCTGCGTAAGCTCCTGGGTTCAAATCCTACACATTTGTTTTATATTTTATTAATGGTTTTATAACTGTATATGTAGAACATTTTACATTAACATATTATATTTTAACGTATCATTTGATTTTATGCTATACTAATCACATTTAAAAACGTAATCACAAACTAACTTATTCTTTACAAATATAAATACGCGAATAGAAACATTTATCTTCTAAAATGAAAGTACATAGAAATTAACACAAATCAATATTGCGTGTATATACCCTCAGCATGTATAGCTGTCCTAAATCTTCGGATCATAGATAATATTACATTTCTAGAGTAATGTGGTCGAGAGGCTACAAAATCCCAGGCTTCTTGATATGTGCCTTCAAGCGTGTTTTTTTTTTTTTTTTTTTGAGTAGTGTTTAACGCCCGTTTTCACTACTGAGGCACCACAGGCGGTGGACACTGGTGATACATGAGATGAAATGATAAATTGGGAAAGGATATTTTTTTTTTTTTTTAAGGAAGGAAGCGTTCCAGGCCTAAGTTTAGGTACCTCCCCGGCATTTGCCAGTTATGAAGACTGAGGAAAACCTGGAAAAAACCCCAGTCAGGGAGGACGGTCCTGGCGGGATTCGAACCGCAGACCTCCCGCTCACGAGTCCGTGCCTTAACGACCTCGGCCACCCGTGGCGGTCTTCAAGCGTGTGCAGCACATTGCATTTAGATAGAATAAATACCGAAGAATAAATAGTTTCATTATAATATATAAGTTAACGTTAAAACTTGCTGTGTATGGGAAACAATATTTCGAAATAATTTGTCGTAAAATTTTACAAAGGTATATTAAAAAAGTTGTTTCATGCCGGGAGGCGAACCTGCGCTCTTAAACATCGCTTCACTGCACACTCTGTCACAGAGCTAACAAAACACAAAAACTGGTCAGTGTCTTTAGTGCATGTCATATAACACAACTGCTGCAGTGGCTGTAGGGTTTTTCGTCATATAACACAACTCCTGCAGTGGCTGTAGGGTTTTTCTGGTTACCTTGTGAACCGCGCGCTGTAACGTGTAGGACTTACAGAATTTTCCGTTCAAGAGAAGACTCATTTTTACTGTTTTTTAATTTTTTATTTTTGTTTATTTTATGTCATTTATTTATTTTTTGTGAAAGGGTGTACATCTTTAAGAATTTTTGATCCGGCAGAAAAAGAACCACTTTTGAAAGTGTCATAGAATGCAAACAAAACAAATTTAGGGTAATTCCCTAATTATTAATTTATTTTACTTGCATTAATTCCTTACACATTTAACCACTGAGATATCGTACATATTTAACAGCGCTGGTCCACAGCTGAGTAAATAATGTAATAATATGTTGACAACAATGAACAGCATCTAATGTTTAACAAATTACTACTGTCTATACAATTATTTCAGAAACAGTGATAATTTATGGTAAATTCAATTCTTAATATTATTTAATTCGCAGTATATTGCAGTTTTAAAGTAATTCATTCGCTTGCCTGGGTATTTACTGGCTTCAAATATTACTTTACCTTTATTGTTGATGCTAATTATTTGTTTGTACAAAAAAACTAAATAACATTCATTTAAATAATATTAATTCAAAGGATGCGGAAAAATATATACAAAAGAATTTACGAGTAAAATGAGATTAAATAGGATTGTTACGGTCGAAGGAAAATATTTCGTTACTACAACCTTGCTCATGGGCTGGCCGTTTGTGTTGTGAGAGACACCGGGCGGGAATTCACGGATGGTGAGGTAAGGAGTAGACAGGGTCCTTAATATTATATCCAGATAGAACACCGCGACGCCGACTGAGCCCACACTCCAAGGATTTCGAACCCCTCAAAAGGGATGCTTTCATACCAGATGCCGGGGCAGAAACCTTTAAAAAGCTCAAGTCACCATCACACCGCACAACCCACTCACCCTGGCAATTTCTACCCCGCAACAGAACAAACGTATAAATGAAAAAGCGGAATATTTGTGAAAAGTAAGAGCCCATTTCAATATCGCTTAAGCGATCAGGATAAACTACCAAAAAATCAAGGTCAACATGGCTAGTCCCTAGGGATTTGAATGTTATCACGCTCGGTACTAATAGAAGGCTTGGCACTACGTATTTAGAGAATAGGAACGAATGGTCTCAGATGTGCTTTATTATAAAACTTCAGGAATCGATGAGGATCAACGTATTAGCTACGGTGCGATGTAACGTGTGTTATAACTAGTTATAGGTACAGTATACCCAATCTAACCGAAAGTTACGCACCGTCACTCAGTGTATAGGTCTTTGTGAAGTGGTAAGGGGTTTTGAGAATTACAGAAGGTAAGTTTTATGAACGAATGTTGTACTTGAATTAATGTGCTCCTCTGTAATAATTCTGAGAGTTTGACAGAATAACAATGTAAACTATTTGCGTTTTAATGCTCTTGATCATCCATAAATACAAGTGGAGTTCTTTATCAACTAAATAAATGGTTGTTTGTTCCAGTGATCTAAAGCCGTTAATTTCATTTCACTCGACAGAAATTTCGCCTTATGCAGATAATCGAAAAAGATTAGAATGCTCTGGTGAGAACACTCAAAGAAGAATTCATTACTGCTATTAATATGATGAAAATGATTACGAAAGTGGAGAGCTACGATTAAACCATGTGATATTCCAGCTTACTCTACGGAAGACCTAGAGGGAGTGAAGATTTTGTTTACTGTAGCTCAAAATGGCACACTTGAGCAGAGGTTCGAGTTATAAACTCTCGGAATAAGAAATGAACACTTCTCTTTATACCCCTTCCCTCCGCAAAAGAAACCGTCTATCATTCATTCCCTAAAGCCAAATGCTTTATCAATGTACCCAGGCGTGTCTCCTTTCAGAACTCTCTCATTTCTTGATGGCTCGGGCATCCTATAATTGTCACTGTGTCTTACAAAAGAGTCTCTTCGAAGTTCTTTTCCATTTATTTCCCTCTAAAATAATTTTAAGAAAAAGATAGTCATAAAATGTCTAAAAAGATAATCATCTTAATTTTGTAGTCATTAATGACGCGCTCTTCATTTATTTTTTCTAGCACTTGTTGATTTGTCTTACTCCAAAGCCACAGTCCAATGAATACATCTTATTTCACCATAAGTATCACAAACATATAGCATGATTAAACATTTAAAATTTTCTCGTCCTGGATTATTAATGATGTCTTTAGTGGATAAACCTTTGTAGCCTTCGGTCGAAAAGCTTGGTTGAGAATAAAAGGAATAATGAACTGACTATGAAGCCATTATTAACATATGTAGCATTACGTTCTAAACATAGGATGTCAAACTGTTTACTCCTCTAGTTAATAATGTTGATGACCACTACAGACCTTACTTTTCGTATAAATATTTAGTGCGGAGAACATTTTTGTCCTTTTTGCTTGGCTAACGTGAGTACTTAGCTTGTGTTGGTGTATACTTGCCAACACTATGGAGATTATTCTTTCCATGTGATTTCCAGGCGAGTGACGAAAGGCTAGAGCGGGGAAGTTGCATTGTTTATTCGATTTTAGTACAGTCACGAAAAAAAAAGAACAGCGGCAGAAAATACTGCTTTTGACAAGCCTTCAAAGCTCAGCTGGCAGTAGTCTGTTGCACTTGTGATTGGCGGAAAGGAGGAGAAACAGAAAGAGAGAAAGTGATCGGTAATAAAAGGAAAATAAAGAGGCTTTTGAAGGAGAAGATCGTACAAAACAAGCTTTGATGTTCTTTTTCAAGGAAATAAGATTACAATTCAGTTGCTTATTTATATGCATAGTAATAATAGAGACCGGGTGTGAAAGTGAGATTAGATAATTTATTAATTTATACCTTCTTGATTGATTAAGCCACCCTCAGATATTCTTAATGTTTTGAAGGAAGGAATTTATGCTCAATGTTTAATCTACGGTGGCAAAGCTGGAGAATAACTGTTTAGACGAAAGCGATAACACTAGACTCTCAAAGCCGACGGAACGGGGCGAGGTCATTAAACTTTGTACTGCACTTTACAATGTTCATAAGTATATAAGAAATAACCGAGCTCTCCATTTTCTCTAAGAAAAGTAAATGTTTATCTTCTCATCCTGCGGATTGGGAACTAGGCAAACCTGCATTTTATAGACGATGCGAAATTCAGGTGTTCGCACCGCATTCACCAGCCCGTCAGATTGAGGCTACGACGTTCTCTATTAATGTGATTTGCTAGCACAACGATTAATATGTTAGATCGTCACAGTGAAGATCCGGAGTTCAAATCACGGCATAGCTATGTGCATTTTTATTCTTTTCCATATATTTTGAGAAGGTTCTAGAAAAGCAGATTTCTGTCTGAATGCCTAGAATATTCTAGACATTGAATATGAGGATAAATACGAGGTTCTATCAGCGTGGCCAGTTCTTCCTATTTTTAAATGGTATTTTACGCCGTTTTAACTACAGGCGGTGGACACTGATGATACATGAGATAAAATGATAATTGGGGAAAGGATTTTATTTTAAGGAAGGAAGCGTTCCAAGCCTAAGTTTTGTGTACCTCCCCGGCATTTGCCATTTATGAGGACTGAGCAAAAAAAAAAATCTATCAGGGAGGATGATCTTGGTGGCAATGGAACCCCAGACCTCACGCGCATGAGTCCACACGACTTCCGCCACTCGTGTCGGTCTTGGCCAATTCGAACACCTATTACAAACATGTGGAGGAAACAGCAAATTGAAGTACACAATATAGACTTCTTGCAAACTTTTTATCTAGTGTGTACGTACAATAACTGCATTTGTAGACCCTAAGAAATATTTGTTGTCTTTCATTTATGTTTAACAATATCCTTAAAGAGTAAAATGTCATTTAATGCCTTATGTTTATAATTTCTCATTAATGCAATGTTATAAGCATTTATTTATTACGTTAAGTAAAGTAGATTCTAACAACTATACGATTGCATTTTAATGCACATAATCAAAGTCATTCAATGAAACGATACTATAGAAAAAAACTTTTATTTATCTCTTCCGTGCCAAATTATCAGCTCAGTTAAATTACCCTGAATAATAAAAAAAAATTAATAATAATAATAACTTAAAATGCCAGTGATATGGTTTGTGTTCAGCTGAGCTAGAACACAAGCCATATCAAACAGAGCAATACAAAGTAGTCAATTTCAACCGAAATGATAAGAAGCAATGCAGTTGACAGTGTTTACGGCATAACCTATAAAACGCTAGTACTGCAAAACTTATATATATATATATATATATATATATATATATATATATACACCATTGCAAATCTAAAATTTCAAATTATGACAAAGGATTCTTATTGAATTATTATAGGGTTGGGGAAATAAAATCACATTAAGAGTAATGTAAAATACAAAGAAGAATTGTCTTAATAATTTTATGTGATTGGTAAACGCTTAGCATAGAATATTAACAAGGTTTCTTCTAACCCCCAATAAGAGGAATAGAACATTAACAAGGTTTCTTTTAACCCCCAATAAGAGGAGGAAACTATTCTGTGAGCATTATCGATCAGAGCAAAATTTAGGAAAAATAAAACACGTTTTCTTCTAATAGGAAATTAAACATGCCAGAAACTGTCCATCAAACATCAAGATCTAAAACCTAGCAGTTTCTTCGGAAATGATGCGACCGGAGACTAGTAAATATTGAGGCCTCAATCTTAAGTCTTCCCAAACTTGTCGGAAAAGGTCTCTTTAAACCTGTCCTTGATCATAGAATAAAATAGAATGCTGATTAAGTGCGGCATTGCCTTCCTTTGTGAACTACAAGACATGTTTACCACTCCGTACTCTGTGAAGTCAGGAATGAGTTAAATTTGCCATGTGGACCAGCATTCTTTTGTCCGTCACAGTATTGTAGTTCAATACCTGTAGCGGTTAAAGCAAAACCTTTCTCTCGATGTAACTGGAAGATGTTGAATATTCGATTACTTGAAGTTCCAAAACAATGCAATGTAATATCCAACATATCTCATATATTATCTGTGTCCACCGCCTGTGATGCTTCAGTAGTAAAAACGGGCGTTAAACACTATTCAAAAAAAAAAAAAGGACGGTCCGGGCGGGATTCCAACCCAGACCTCCCACTCACGAGTCCGCGCCTTAACAACCTCGGCCACTCGTGACTATATCCAACATAAATACATCACATTTATCATGCATATTTAAAATAAAAGCTAAAAAGTTTACAGCTGAATTATAACTGCAATTATTTGTAATGCCAAAGATACTTATTTGGTTTAGATTTTTAACCCAACCATTACCTTGAAAGAGCGGTAATTTTAAAATTAAAAAAAAAATTAAAAGTGTTTATTTGTGCTGATCGACCGTTGATTTCCTGATTTGTAATTCTTTATTCATTTAACTGTATAGCTAGTAATAATGACATAATATACTACACATATTGAACTGTATATTGATCATTGCTCTCTCTCTTTCTCTTTTTTTTTTGGGGGGGGGTGGTGTTTCACTCGCGTTTTTACTGCTGAGGCATTACCGTGGTGGGCACTGATGACACATGAGATGAAATGATACATTGGGAAAGTGTTTTCTAAGGAAGGAAACGTTCTAGACCTAAGTTTAGGATATCTCCCTGGCATTTACCATTTATGAGGACTGAGGAAACCTGAGAAAAACCTCAGTCAGGGAGGACGCTCCTGCGGGATTCGAATCCCAGACCTTCCGCTTACGAGTCCGCGCCTTAACGACCTCGGCCACCCGCGGCGGTCATTTTCTTAGTAGAAAATGAACATATACATGGTATATCAACAGCTGCAGGCTATATGTCTGTATGTAAAGCAATTTCTCCTCTGCTTAACAACGCCAATTACATAAAAACTTTAAGAGAAAATGACCCTTAAGCAGCATTGTTTTAGATAAAAATGAAATTTAAGGGGCCTACTATTAACTGTATATAAAAAGTAATATATTAAGAGTTTTCAAATGCATGGAGAATCACTGAAACCTGCAAATATCTGCTTGAGAGGAACAAAAGCATAAAATCAGAAGAACAACTTTTACTCTGATCAAATATATTTACAAATATATTTAATGTATTTTAATTGTTTTTCCCACTTATGTGAAAAGAATAATGTACTAAATATATTTATTTTATCATGCAGTTCGGGTTTTGCAAGCTTGTACCACCTGCTGTTAACATTTTCCCCTCATTTTTGATGCCTATATATTTAAAATTACCCAAATACTTACAAACAGTTAAAGATTAACTCTTAAGTACTCCAAGAGTAGCTCTTCTTTTCAAATGGCTAATACATCCTTAAGTTTTGAAAATGTTGTTACAGTTTTCCAGGCAGAATTAATTCACCTTGTATCTGTCTCACTTCTGTGAGAATAGTAATTATATTAATCAACGCATATTCTCATAATCATGTTACACTTTTTATTAGTTAACTATACGGCGCCGTATAAATTTACGGAATAGGCAACTCAAATTACGCCGCATGGATTGGATAAAAACAGAAGCTGATTTAACAACCGCGAATACCTGACTGCCGGAAACGTGAGGAGGTTTTATGAAAGGTATTTTAAGAGTGGGGAGGGATTTAGCAAATTGCGGAACCTTTAGGGATTTTTGGTGCCTATAGATAGATTATTGAACGCAGGATCCCAGCATTGAAGCACTGGCTACGAATTATTCACGGAGATCATTCACTAATTAGAGCGATTTGCTATCATGAGTAGCTGAGAATGGGAGGAAATGAGACCTGGGTTTCAAAAGTAAGAAGGGGTCTGGAAAACAGGGTATGGGAAACAGGTGGGGGGAGGCTTGCAGGAAAATTAAGAAAGGCTTGAGGAACATTAATAGGCAGTGGACTCTTTTGGAGTGTGCAGAAAAAGTTTTGCTGGAGATACATACGGAACTGAAAATCGGATGGGGAATGGAGTGGTACATTCAAACAGGAGCTCGCTTGGTTAGATTAGGAGCATGGCGAATGACCAAAGCAACAGGAAGAGGGAGAGTAAGAGAATCTGTCCTATAAGTGCGGAGAAATAATCTTGGGAATATATTGTGGCGCACTGCAAGGGAATGGAAGAATAGAGAGAAAGATATCTACCGGAGCGAGAGGGCAGTGGCAGTGCTGGACTTTCCTTGCAAATAGGAGAGAGGAGGAGGGAGCGATTAGGTTAATTTTTAAACAAAGTGAGACAGATAAGATCGGAAAAAGCAGAAAACCGGGGTAGGGGAATATTAGTCACACTATTTTGGAAATATTTGTACCTCGTATATGTGAGGTTGTAAGTTATTCACCTTTATATTGTTTTATTTTCTGTCTATTTTATTTATGCATTTATGAAATCTTTTTCTTCTACTATATATTTTCCCATTTATTTACTTGTTTTATTTTATTATATATGGATATATTGTTTGTCTTTTAAGAGTTAAATGTCGACTTATGCAATTTCATGTATTTCTTAGTGTATACCATGTACGGTCCCAGAACCCAACAAGAATGAATGGCGCTTGTAACAAATATATTTTGTAAATAAATTCAATTCTGTTGCTGCTGCTACTACTACTACTTTACTCTCGTAAAATGACACTAAATACCAGTTCAGAATCAGTAACATATAAAAGTAATTATACTTAATTAATGTACACAAATAGAAAATAAAATAAACATACATTAATAACTGTGCATTAATGAAATATTAGTTTTGTAGTTTATTCGGTAACGAAAACAAAGAGAATTGAAGGTATGAAATGTACATAACATCTAATTTTGCCAACCTGTAACCCCCCCCTTTTAATTGATTTATTTATGGACGCTCTTTAACATCTCAGGTCATCAGCGTCCCATTCAACTCAGGGCGTGAAAGGGCCGACAAATTTTGCTCAGAGGCCTCTCTTTCAGGCTTGAGGTGCCGTAAATGTACGACACGGGACCCACGGCTTTACTTCCCTTCCGAAGGAAGCCATACTTAGGATTTTTACGCCCGAAAAAATCCATCGGTCCTGGCCAGGTTCGAACCCGCGTTTTGGGTTTAGGAGGCAAGTATGTTAACCACTACATCACCAGGACCCCTGGTAAAACCCCTGCAAGATGTAACCATGCGTGGTACATAGGTGTAATGTTTGAAAAATGTACGGTGATTTAGGGATATAGTTTTCAGATATCTGCCCAATGACAGTCCTGAAATGGGCAAACTGGCTGCTGAATAACTGATAAACACACAAGCACACTTCACACTCATACATCAGACTCTGAATCTACAAGAATCCTTCATAATCAAAGAAAAAATTATGCACTTAGTGCACTTAATTCGCATCAGGTGAACTATAGATTTGTTTATTTGTCTTCTATGTGAACAGTCTGATGATCTTACTAGGAGTGTGAAACCCTATTAGGATAAAGTCCTTTAGTAGATGTATTTCCTAAATATGTAGGGAGACTTCTAGACCTCACTAGTTGAAATGTCATTTTTTTTTTACAGGCGAAATAAATTAACCCTAATAGTGTGGTTACCCATGAAGCTTGGGCCATTAGTACTTGATAGTTTCGAGATAAATATTTTTAGAGAGGTAATGGTAAACATTTTCAGGTAGACGGGAGAGATTCTCGGCCATGGACTGGTAGGACACGGTACCTCAGGAAGTAAGAGTGTCGGCATGACAAACCAAACATCCTTGGTTCAAGACCAAGATGTTTTTCTTTTCTTTCTTTTTTTAATAATATTTAGCGCCCGTTTTAGTTACTGAGGCATCACAGGCAGTGGATACTGATGATAAATGAGCTAAAATGGTAAATTAGGAAAGGATATTTTCAAGAAAGGAAACGTTTCAGGCCTAAGTTAAGGGTACACATCTCTCCAGAATTTGTCATTTACCAGTACTTACAAAAATCTGGAAAAGCCTCAGTCAGAGAGGACAATCCTGACGGGAATCAAACCCCCAGACTCCCGCCGCCGAGTCCGCGCCTTAACGACCCTGGTCACCCATGATGGTGTTCCGGTTTGACTTCGAGTTTTTCAAATTTTACTCTGATTTAAAATTCTGCCTTAACATGCGGTTATGTGATAAATCACAGGGTGGGCGATAAGTCGCTTTCCCCAATATTAGTTCTTAGACTTTATACTTATACACGTATTATGATGCCATAACTGGAAGAAATTAATAGCTCTTGTGTAAGCGGTAGCTTGATATTCATATGTATCGAGAAACAGGGTATCCATTTTGAACAATGCCTGTAAAGGAATGTGTAATCAAATGTAATTTAAATATAAGAAACTATTGAGGAAAGCGACCTTTCTCCCTGTATACTCACTATAATTTTTATTTATTTGGTTTATTTATCGACGCTGTTTAACATCTAGGATCATCAGCGATCCATTCAATTGAGGGAATGAAACTGCCGATAAATTTTGCTCAGAGGCCTCTTATTTCAGGGCGTAAATCTTAGATGCGGGACCTACGGCTACTTCCCTTCCAAAGGAAACCATATTTTAGGATTTTTACTCCCGAAATAAGTTCATGGACCATGGTCTGCATTAAACGTACGATCTTGGATCTAGGAGGCAAACCACTAAACAACCAGTACGACTTGTATGCTCACCATTAAAGTTTGTCTTTGTATACTTGGTTTATATAGTTCTCATAATTTTAAATCTATTTGTTAAAAATAATTAAGTTTATGCAATTAACTTGAAATCTATTCGATATATTATCAAGCGCCAACTTATGAGTGACAAGGCACAAATGAGTTCATGTTTAAAATTACAATTTTCATAAACTTAATAAGTACCTGTGACCATAAAACTTCATTATTATGAAAAATGTTATTTCCCAGTTTTTTTTGTATGAAACCCTAATTTTTACACTTAAGGAAAAGTTTGCATATCAATAATTAAACAAAATTACATTCTTTACCGAGATTTCTTTATAATAAAGCGAAATCATATGTGAATTATATTGTAGCGCATTGCTGGCTAAAACCGCCACGGGTGGCCGAGGTCGTTAAGTCTCGGACTCGTGAGCGGGAGGTCTGGGTTCGAATACCGCCAGGACCGTCCTTCCTGACTGAGGTTTTTTCCAGGTTTTCCTCAGTCCTCACAAATGGCAAATGTCGGGGAGGTACCCTAAACTTAGGCCTGGAACGATTCCTTCCATAAAATCCTTTCCCAATATATTTCATCTCATGTATCATCAGTGTCCATCGCCTGTGGTGCATCTGTAGCAAAAATGGGCGTTAAACACTATTCATTCATTCATTGCTGGCTAAAGAGAAAAAAAGTTTAGTGGCAAGAATGACTTCAACAGTGGAAATATTTTGCTTTTCCAACTGATGACTGCTTCATTAAAGTAGACTGAATCAACAAGTGTATCGGAAGTGACGTTAGTACTGCTACTACCAACTGTACCGCTCAAATTAGCCCACATCAAAAATAATAGCGTTGTTTTTCCTTAATTGCAAGCTAATTCTCTCGTATAAATCACGTTTTCAAAACAAACTGAAAGTTAAACATAAACTTTTGCTTAGCTATGTTTTCTAGTTGTTTTTACAAAGTTTCATTCCATGTTTACCTGCAACCACACATTAATAACAAACAAATGCGAATTGTCGCCTGTGCAACAAAAACTAATAGTTAATTTTTCATCTCGTGTATCTCAAAAATAAATTAACGTTTAACAGTGTGGAGGATAGCGGTAATACTGCACAAGGTTGCATGAAGACCGAACCTGTTTAATTGGCAATGTGCATGATAATTTGCTTGACTGTAATCTTATAGCAATAAGCATCTTGCTGGATACGAGTTAAGTAAGAGGCTTGTTCAGATCTACGAGATGGAACATTTTAAGGGCGATTTGTGTAATGAATGTGTAGTGCAGTGCTCCCAGCATCGTCAGGACATTTATAACGTCATATGGTTAGTTCACCAGCAACTGCTTTGGGAATCGATACGGTGACTACGTCATCGAACTCGGCCAGTGATGAGCTGCGACTGACCTGATATCACAAGTTTACGAGGCGTTCACACATGAATATTTATCACTGAACTAGAAACAAATACTTCAGGCTACATTTCACATTTGTTTGTTAGTAATGTGTGGTTGTAGGTAAACATGGAATAAAAATTGGCAACAAACCACGAGAAAACACTAGATGAAAACAGAGCTAAGCAAAAGTTTTTATTTAACTTTCAGTTTTTTGAAAACGTGATTTATACGAGAGAATTAGCTTGCAATTAAGGAAAAACAACGCTGTTGTTTTTGATGTGGGTTAATTTGAGCGGTACAGTTGCTATTAGCAGTACTAACGTCACTTCCGATACACTTGTTGATTCAGTCCACTTTAATGGAGCAGTCATCACTGGGTTGGAAAAGCGTTATATCGTGGAGCAAAATATTTGTACTGTTGAAACCATTCTTTCCACTAAACTTCTTTCCTCTTTAGTCAACAATGCGCCGCAATATAATTCGCATATAATTTCGCTTTATTATAAAGAAATCTCGGTAATGAGTGTAATTTTGTTTAATTATTAATATCCAAACTTTTCCTTAAGTGTAAAAGTTAGGGTTTCATACAAAAAAATTGGGAAATAATATTTTTCATAATAACAAAGTTTTATGGTTACAGTACTTAATAAGTTTATGAAAATATTTAATTTTAAACATAAATCTATCTGTGCCTTGTCCCTCATAAGTTAGCGCTTGATAATATATCGAGCAGATTTCAAGTTAATTGCGTAAACTTAATTATTTTCTGTGAACCGATAGGTTTAAAACCAAAACTACATATTTGGAGCATAATGATAGCTTTAGGTATTGATAATTAAATCAATTACAACAAAACGCTCTATTTTAGTTTATTTATTAACTCAAAAAGCATCCAAAATAGAAAGAATAGAAATTATAGTAGTATAATACAAAACAAAGTGAAGGCGTTATATAAATATATTCAACTCTACAGCCCATGTTCATTGCGAAATGTACCGCCAAGAGTGGCCAAGGTCGTTAAGGCGCGGACTCGTGAGCGGAGGTCTGGGGTTGGAATCCCACCAGGATCCCTGACTGAGGTTTTTTCCAGGTTTTCCTCAGTCCTCATAAATGGCAAATTTTGGGGAGGTACCCTAAACTTAGGCCTGGAACGATTCCTTCCTTTAAATAAAAACCCTTTCCCAATATATCATTTCATTTCATGTATCATCAGTGTCCACTGCCTGTGGTGCCTCAGTAGTAAAAACGGGCGTTAAACACAAATAATAATAATAATAATAATAATAATAATAATAATAATAATAATAATAATAATAATTGCGAAATGCTATATACAACAAAAAGAATGATGCGATAGTTTGAAAACGGCTGTGGCCATTGTGCAGGATTTAAAATCTTCCTTTAGTGAGCGTCATAGGAAGCCAATTTTTAAAGCTATCACTATACTTTTTAGAAATGCAACTTACCATTTACACTGTACACTGCCTGCGTCTTGTGCCGTGGAATAAGTGTGCAATGACCGTCCCCCATCCCAAGGGTCCATTGTAAGGACTAAACTAATATCGTGTAATAATATACAGGGCGATTCTAAAGTCCTTCCCGGATTTGGGGGGTAGATAGAGCTATATCCACGACAGACATGGCGGAAACGCTTATATCAGTGGATAGAGTATCTCCATTAGTGACGCGGCAGACATCAATCCTATACTCAAGCTCTTACCACACACATCCCAACAACTGTCCATAAAAATACGGAGTATGTCATAAGTCATGGCAAGTATTTTTTCCTCGCAAAAATGTATACGGAATGTATTTTCAAATGAAGTCACCAGATGGTGTGTGTGAGCGTGCTGCATGTTTCAGCACGTCCCGAAGTTCATTTGGAGAGCGACAGTGGAGATAAAGGCCACAAAGAGTGTATACATGAAAATAGCATTTCTCAAAATAGCATTTCTCAGTGGTAGAAATGCACATAAATGACACACAGAGCTACGAAAAGCATTGGGTATGCGTGTCCTGCCCTGTCGAACAATGGCAAAGTGGATTTTTCCTGAAATCTAAATTGATGACACACGTTTATAGCGAGTACATTTCTAAACCTCACTTAATTGAGGTGACACCTTTTTAAGCATATTTTCCCCATATTCAGGTCCTCCCGTATAATGCTATGTATTTACCGGAATCCATGTTTGCTCTTCGAATTCCACAGGGGCTCAGCACCCATCATCCCTTAAGCACTGTTCCACCACCATAAACCGTACACCGCCACTGGTGGCCGAGGTCGTTAAGGCGCGGACTCGCGAGCGGGAGGTCTGGGGTTCGAATCCCGTCGAACCGTTCTCCCTGACTGATGTTTGTTCCAGGTTTTCCTCAGTCCTCATAAATGGCAAATGCCGGGGATGTACCCTGAACTTAGGCCTGGAACGTTTCCGCCCTTAAAGAAATCCTTTCCCAATTTACCATTTCATTTCATGCATCATCAGTATCTATTGCCTGTGGTGCCTGAGTAGTAAAAACGGGCGTTAAACACCATTAAAAAAAATCACCTGTACCTCCTTGTCTGCGGACACAGGACGTCCACTGCGCTGCAGATCGGCAGGCGACACTCTACCTGAAGACCTCTGCCCACCTCGACATTGTTGTCGAGTGTTTCTCATAGCTCTGTGTGGCATTTGCGTGCATTCCTGCAGCGGAGAAATGCTATTTTCACATAAAAACATGACCTCCATTCCTGACTACTGTTGCTCACCAACTGAATGCAGGCACACAGCTCTGCTCGTATACCATCTGGTGGCTTCATTCGAAAATACATTCCATACACTTTCAATCGTATATCTTTGGTTTTTCGTTTTGTTCCCGTTCGCGAGAAAAAAATAGTTGCCACAGCTTATGACTTATTCCTCATATTTCAACAATTAATGAAATGAATGTCACATCCATTCTGTCTTTTATGACACAGGTAATAAATATAATTTTGAAAAATAAAAAGATGAATGTTTCGGAAGATGCAAATAAACTTAACCAAGAATGTATGAACACATATTATGTGCAAATGAAAACAATCCTGTAAATTCCAAGCAAATACAGCGTAGACGTGACCGACCCGCCTGCTAGGTAATTTAAATGCGCAGATGTGAGGAACGCGATGAAAAATTCAACAACAACCTGCCTTAAACCTCGCATTTATCTCGTTTATAACACTACCGGAGCACGGCAATCCATAGCCACCTGAACCTCTGGTCGTTATCTCTGTGGGTAATGGACGGCAATTCTTCTTATCGCAAGTAGTTGTGGAAACGGGGTGTGAAACATTACTAGCGGTTAGTAAAGGAACTTTATCTAACCACCTTTCCTCGGCTCTACAGGAAAAAAAAAACTTCTTTGCTTTAGGACTGCAAGTAAAAGATAATATGTAAATCATGTGAGTTTTTCTCACACATGAACTTGTCTACAAACAAATAATACTTAACAGGATTAAAATAACGTAGTTTCCATGAAATCTACACGAAGACATGCTTCTTGTTACAATTCCTCGTGTGCAGATATTTGCTTATGCTGTGGGAACACGCGGAGGTTAAATCTTACGCTGGCCCGAGTCTCGGAAAGAAGGCGTTAATCAAAATTATTTAATACATTGACAGCAGGGGCGCAGCGTCCATTAAAGTCGTAAGGTTGAGCCTATCTAAAATTAGAGATACTTTTTATTGACGAACGAAATATTTCCTTATTTCTTTTGTACTGGTGCACTGTCTGTGACACAGAGTACTAACCATTAGCGGCCCGGAATATTCTTGAGTAAATGTGTTAACATCTTCACATACAACTACGGTTTAGACATTAAGGACTATTCTGTCTCCACACAATAAGACGATTTTTATTTAAATTGGACTTTCGCTCTCTTTCGAGGGCGTCCAATATCCCGTCGTCTTATAGGTTTATTTTGACGATGTCATCGAATCCGTTCTATTTACATGATCATGTCATTCTAATATGTATTTATTTTTTTCTATGACTCTTGTATTTCCAAGTTCTTCTCGTATATCGAAATGTTATTTATGGTCTAAAAATTTATACCCAGCCAATGGTCTCAATAATCTCATTTCTGCAGCCTCTATCCTTACTTTTGCTTTTTTTTTTTTTTTTTTTTTTTTTGCAGGTCAAATTTCTGAGTAATAGAGTAATGGTGGTATAGCTAAAACTTTGTAAAATTTTAAAACAGCACCTCTTCTAATTATTCTAATAAGCGTTCTTTTAATTGTACCTAATAGCTGCTGGTATTTGAATAATTTAACATTTATATGATTTTATAGCCATAAGTTTTATTACAACTTACATAATTATATTTATTGACCTGTTCCATTAGTTCAATGTTGATAACACTATTTATTCTTTTTGGAGATTTTCCCGGAAATCCCATTACCTTTGTCTTTTTGTTCATATTTCAAACCATGTTGATAAAGCTTAGTTTTAACACAGCTCTCTGTAAGTTATCCTCTGATGTTACAAACAACTTGATTGTCAGCAAAAATTAAGGAATTTAAAAGTATATCATTTATTAAAATTATAAAATAGTTCTGAGTGCTATATTCTGATAATCTCGTCAATATATATAATATAAAATAAAAATAAAGTAACACTATTAACAATGTAACAAATTAACAGTAATTATAAAAGTAGAAAAGGATAAAACACTAAGATAAAGGGACACTTGAAATCGCAACATATATATATATATATATATATATATATATATATATATATATATATATATATATACGAGGTACATCCAGAAAGTAAGTTCCGTTTCAATTTATCTCCGCTGCAGCGCTGCGATCGCAGTTCCGCACATGCGCGGTAGACGCTCTGTATCAAGGAGAAGAAACGTGTGCCATTTTGAGATCGCTGTCAGCCACGTACGCTTTGTTGTGCTTGTTTACAATGTCGGTGTTGATTGAAAATCCCGCCGCTTGTGAAATCAGATCTGTGATTCGTTTTCTGAATGCTAGAAAAGTGAAACCAATTGAAATTTATCGGCAAATTTGCGAAGTTTACGGACAAAATGCGATGAGTGATTCAATGGTGAGAAGATGGGTCGGACAGTTCAATGAAGGACGTAGTGAAGTGCACGATGAAGAACGAAGTGGGCGTCCATCTTTGGTTACAGAAGAACTGGTTCACGCGATTGATGACAAGATCCAGGAAAACAGCACGTTTACAATTAGTGCTCTCGCTATGGAATTTCCCCAAATCTCACGATCACTAATTCATGAAATTGTTACCGAAAAACTGAAATTTCGTAAACTTTGCTCACGTTTGGTACCAAAGATTCTTACTGAGCAACACAAAACAAAACGGATGGGTAGTGCACTTCAGTTTTTGACCCGTTATGATGAAGGCGACGAAGAATTTCTGACACAGTCACAGGAGATGAAACTTGGGTTTCTTACGACACCCCTGAAAGTAAGCGGCAATCAATGGAATGAAGGCACACTTCATCCCCAGCAAAGGTTAAGCCGAAACAAATCTTGACACCTCGAAAAATGATGTGCACAGTGTTCTGGGACTGGAAAGGCATCTTACTCATTGATTTCTTACCGTGTAGTCAAACAATCAAAGCAGATGTTTATTGCGAGACACTTAGGAAATTGCACCGCGCAATACAGAATAAGCGCCGAGGATTGCTGTCAAAAGGTGTTGTTTTTCTTCACGACAACGCACGACCACACACTGCAAATGTGACGAAAAACCTCCTACAGGGATTTAGCTGAGACGTGTTTGACCATCCTCCGTACAGCCCTGACCTCGCTCCTAGCGACTTTCATCTGTTCTTATATCTCACGTCTTTCCTTGGCGGTCAACACTTCAGCAATGACGAAGAGCTGAAAGAAAATGTTTCCAACTGGTTGAAGACACAGGCGGCAAACTTCTATGAAGAAGGTATACAAAAACTTGTGCCACGCCATGACAAATGCCTGCAAAATTTCGGCAGTTATGTGGAAAAGTAGTTTAAGAGTTGTAGAATTTTGTGCAATAAATACTTTTTCTGCATCTGTACACAATTTAATTTTATTACCAAACGGAATTTACTTTCTGGACGTACCTCGTATATATACACGAGAATAAAAGTAAAAACAAATTAAGGAATAAGTATGGACAATAGGGATATTAAAGGAGGGTATATTAGTAATAAATAATATATACAATATATATAAATAATAAAAATATATAAAATAAAATTGGTGACAAAAGACACTCTTGAGACCCCCCCCCCCTCCCTCCATTAATAGTCTCTACTGTCCATGCTTGCTCCTTAATTTGATTTTACTTTTATTCTCGTGTTTGTGTATAAACTTCGAAATTGCTGTGAGTAAATGTTGCAGGACATCTCTTGATCTTAAATTTCCAGTGACACAGAACATCAATAAAGATTACATAATTGGGAATATTGAATTATCTCTCAATTAGGTTCATGGATACAACACAATCCATGCATAATCTTTTGTCTGAAATCACTTTGTTGTTCTATATGTTCTAGTTTTATATAAAATCTTTTTGTTATTATTTTCGTTGATTTCAGCATATATCCTGAAATCAATAAACTCATTCCCCTATAGTTGGAGAATATTTGTAGATTTCGTTTTTAAATATTGGGATTACAATAGCTTCTTGCCATTCCTCTGGTATATGACCATATTTCTAGCATGTATTAACACAATATAAAATATCATTTCTTTAATAAAAAGAGAAAAAAAGTCTTTAGTAAATTTGAAACTATTTCAATCCACGATGGATGAACTCCACAAAAAATTATTGTTTGTTTACAATGCTTTACGCATATTACTACTACATTTTTTTCTATCAATTTAAGTCTTTTAACCCTTTTTGTGCTTTTAAAGTTTGAAGCAGCTGCACCACAGAGCCACACCTACTTCTACAAGGTTTCAAATTCTGAGTTCATTTGACTATACCAGTTAATCTTCTCATCCAGCGCATTTTACATTTTACATTCGGGAACTGCAGGTGCTCTTAAGTGATCGGCCGCATTTAACGATAAGGAGAATTTAACTTTATCTACTGTGTACATATTGCTCCAGTACTCCTATTTGTTGTACTTATTGTTTACTTAAGAATATGTATAAAGAGTTAAATTTCATTCAAGGTCATATGTTTGCCATTTCACATTAATCTAAAGATATTCGCATTTACTTAAGTTCAATAAAACAACTTCTTATGGCAATTAGTGATTTAATTGAAATATAAATAATCAGGATTTGTTACATTAATAATATCACAGAATCTCTTCCGTGCCAGAAAAAAAAAAAAAAATGGTATGATTTCATGGGCCAGTATTAGAATCCCGGGGCCTTCACCACTAAAGCCCAGCACTAGTCAAAATACGCCAAGAGGCACATAGCAGCCAATTCGGCAGAAATCGATAACGTCGCAGAGCACAGTGTTTACGAGATAATCTATAAAACGCTGGGGTTGCATAACTTCGCAATCAGCAGGATGAGAAGACTTGGGCGGTATAATGTCGCTTTAGGAACGTGTATTCTCAACGTTATCTAACCTGGAGATTTGTCTGGCTTCAAAGCAATTTACCCAGATTTCTACAACTCAAAAGATAAGTGTCTCTGAATTCCTTGACTTGGGATCATGTCCTAAGATGAGAACTGCATCATGCCAATAGTAGACATAGCAGTTAATGAAGCATTAATTACATTTCATGGGGCGTGGTGTATAAAACTTTGTTCAACAAGAAACAAGAGATAACAGAAGAGCAGCTAGGAGCAAAGAGAATAAAAAGTAACAAAATTATGTAACAGCACACCACTAATAGGATCATAAAATTGTCAAAAAGCAAAATTGTATTACAAAATTCAGTATTTTTGTCGCCATTTTCTACATACTTTATGTTTACTCACATAATGTTTCTTTTCTCTGAAAATACTCAACCTAATAATGTAAGAATCATGTGCTTCTTTTTCGTGTATATTAAATCAGCCTGAATTATTAGGAAATGTAATATTAGCTAATATGTGCTTATTTAAAAGTAGTGGGTAATTATAAAAATCTTTTTCGCAATTTTTAATTGTTACATTACATACAATAAAACATATAATTGATTCGATTTTTAATATTCTTCACCCCTAGAATTAGCAAAAGTGCCCTATAATTTTTTAGAAAAAATAAATTAATACCATAAAATGTTAATTTATTTATAACAATAACGTTTGTAAAGTTGGCAGCTATAAGGTGCCAAGGGTTCCGAGTTCATTTGCGCCATCATTAATTCATTTCATTCATCCATAGGATTAGGGACGCCCTGCACCGCAATTATATCATCTTCACCAACATTCCGACTGGAACAACGTGGCGGCGCCCTATGGGCGTCCCGGCCTCACAAACTCGCAAACACGGCCATGCCAGAGGGTAACATCTACAAGTTCACCAGACATTGGGCTGGCATTGAAACAAAAATTGCTCAATTATTTGCAATAATAGATAAAATTGACATTTTTCCTAAAAATGTTTGAAAAAGCATACCTAACGAGCACTAGTAATACTTTTTGTGCATGTAGCTCGAAAATAAAAAGTAATTTTTCCAATATTGGATGTTAATGACACCTTAAACGTACAATACTAAGAAACGTCACATTGTACTCTACTTTCTGGCAGATACATTAATTAATGTTTCATTTAAAGATAAAACTTTACGTTATATTAAAAAAAAATAATGCACATTCGCAAATAGAGCCAAAAATGGTAAAAATCATGAGTGAAGGAAGTATTAAAAACTCCCTAATGGTCTGCAGTGAAAATGGTGCAAGTTTCACATAAGATAGAAATATGTTAATCAACGTTTTTAAGCCTTTAACTTCCTCACCTTCCGAAAGTCGCAAAATATCCGAGCTGCCTTACACAACCTAATAACCTAATAATTGCTTTCCAAATTAATGCTCGGGCAAGATGAAGCATGCAATTTTCGTTTCTGTATAGGTTAGCCTTGATCTCGGCCTATTGGATTATGTCTGACCTCTTCTAGGATCTTGTAAAACGCGAATCCCAATATGCAAGCACAATAATTTCAAACATAATATATTGCTATTTTAGCTGTATTGTGGTAACAAAAAGCATGCAATTATCTTATCTAGCAGTAAATATAAATTACTATGACTTATTTTTTTTTAGACTCATCCTTGAAGTTCCTCAATCATATTTTAGTTACTAGGGATCGTAAGATAAGTTGGTAACTCTTCACACTAGTCATTTCTATTTTATCTTTATTCGTATGTAATTGCCAACCGCAGTGGAACAGCACGATATCTTACTAGAATTCTGTGGAAAAGGATGATACAAAGTTCATATTGCATGTAATGTAATTTAATTCTCGCTTATATTGATCATGTTGTCATAATTTTGGATGTGAAAAGAAATTATTATGGCATTAAGGACCCGTTTACTTGATATATTTACCATAAATTACATTCTCCATTCATTTTGACGATTCATGCCTGCCCTTTATCCATAAAAAATCATTTCACCATTGATTGCCTGACTAGATTAAAATCATTTATATAATCTTTTGCAACATCAATATGACGGTCATGCAGCGGCTACCATCCATGTCATTAGATACAGGGTAAACATATATCCTAGATTTTTGTCATATAATATTAAGGTGAACCACTTCGGTCAAATAAAGCCCTTGGCGTTGTTAGATTTGCAGAATCTACGGCAGTACAAGCCCAGAAAACACACACTAACAACATCAATTCCACAAGAATAAAGGCTTGACCTTAAATTCTTTATATATGCATTCGCGATGAAACTCAAGCACAAGCTACGAGTCAAATCCCGGCAGGCAAACAAGAACAGATGAATGACAGGCGTAAGGGGAGAGTTTGGTTTGTAGCTCGTGATTTATTGTACCCCTATCACCTGTTGTCTACAATCCGGTACCAACATAACTTCATTCCGCTTCATTGTAGTGTTAGTGCTTAGAAATTCCGATACCTATAAATAAGTATGTACGATGGGTAGCCTTTAGCTATTGGCATGGCCGTTTTGAAACAAACAAGATCTTGTCGCCATGGTTAATACGATTCAAACGTTTGAGTTCCTGCATCTGGAAAATGTAGCCTAATGCCTGTTTGTCATCTGAAAGGAATGTGAAAACGTCAAACTTCATCATCACCTTTCTGGGGTGCCGAGAAAATGTCATGAGTGTTTCATTAGTAAGGAGATATGTGAGGAACATCTATTAAGAACGTGAAAATATGCGAAGAGATCAACGAAGCGATCAACTGTCTGTGGTCAATAATAGTTTGCTTTCAGCACACGTAACACGGTTCCAGTATCCAATCGCCTGGAATTTCGGAAGTTGCGACAAGCTTTGTACCAAAGTAGAAACGGCTTGCCAATGTATTGGCTTTTCTCACACGATACAGTGCACAAGGTAATGAGTTTCTGAGCCACATCGTTACAAGTGACGAGACCTAAAATGCCACACATGCCTCCTGATTTGAAGTAGCAATCCATGGAGTACAGGCAGAAACCATCCGCAACAAAACGAAACAAAGGCAGAGAATTTCAACTCACAATACAATACGCAGGTTTACTTGCTGAATTCTTGAATACATGCTCAACAATCAGTACAGACACTAAAGAAACAGCGTTCTGATATCCAGAACAAGAGACATGGCATGAGTAATTTCATGACAATGCCGGGTTGACCACTGCAGTCAAAATTCTTGAGCCACTTAACTGAAAGAAACATTATCATTCCTCTACAGTCCAGGAGTAAACATTTTAACCTGTTTCTGCACTACAAAAAAGTTATTGGTAGCCGCTGTTTGCTAACATTGATATTATCTTAGAAAATATAATGTTTATCACAGGTGGCATCATCAAGTGGCTCAATACATTTACAATTACTAGAAAAATTGACTCTGTGTGGTCGTTGTTGGCCCCACGTTGGGAAGCCAAACTATGAAGCGAATTGGTATGGCTGCCACTTTGGGGAGCAAATTTTGAGATGGTGTTATGGCTCCGGCTCTGTGCCCCACATTGGATACAAATCTTGAAGCGATCTGTTGTTGCGTTGAGTGGCCTCAAGTTGTGATACTAATTTTGAAGTGGTTTCGTAGATTGATTATCGGTCGCTTCGGTATTGTTGCTGCTATTTTGTTGACTCGTATTCAACAGGAGTGGAAGAGGGTTTCTATAGTGTAAATAAGCACGCGATGCGACCTTTGGTGTTTTGCGCATGACAAACTTGGCTACCTGGAATATAAACTTAGTTGCCGCGTGTAAAACTTACAGACGAGTGCTGCGGCGCGTGGAACTGAAAGTAGAACTTATGAGTACTGCGAACTGGGTGCGTGTAAAACTTAAGGTTGCCTGCTAGCGGCGTGTAAAACTTGTAAACTGCCTATTGAGAACGTCTTCTCACCATATGTAGATCTTATAACTGCCTACTTGAATCGAGCAAACTCTCAATTCAAATCAAGTGATGGTTGGTTGCAGCGATGCCAACGGAGTCACAAAGGCACGCGCAATCTTCGCGTCTATCTTAAGTTCAAACATACGTTTTTCATTGGTTGGTTTAATCTTACCTGCCCCACGTTCTATTCGCTATTTTTTGAAAGTTTTAAAACACTAGTTTAAAGGGCTAAGGTAGCATGCCTGTCGGGTTCCAAACATCAAACATATTTCAAAGGTCCTTGAGTTTATTAAACCCTGCAACAAGTAGCCTAACGCTTGGCCCTCGAGTTTCTCATTTTCAATAGAATTTTATGGCTTTGCCTTTCCAAGCTACCTTAACAAAACACCTAAGAGTTTCTCTTTTGTTGACATTCAACTCGCGGGTTAGCATTAAGCCGTACTATAAAAATACGATATTACTATGAAATTTTATGACTGAACTTGCATACATATACATTATAATTATATTTCAGTGGGGATGGTTGAAGGAAATGTTTCAAAATGTTGCAATAAATGCCAATAGTACTTAATTTCTGGACAAATCTTGTATCCATGTTATAAATTAAAGTGTAGGACAGACAATAATGGCCTCGCCCCATCCCACCGAGTCTAGTGATATTGCTATCTCCAGCGTTGTCATCGTTAATTTAGTGCATTAAATGTTGAGCAGAAACTATGAATATTTCTTTTTTTGTTATAAAATATCCGAGACTGTATTAATTAATAAATAAAACATAAGAAATAATTCTCAATTCCACACCCGATCTCTGTTAGCACTACACATGACAAACTTAAAGAGTTCAGAGACGTGACAATATTATCTTTCTGAGCGAACTTTGATACATGTTTCAAGCGTATCACATCAACGTAACATAAATAAGCACCGAGTAGCTGTAATCGTAGTTCCAAGAAAAAAAGTCACCAAAGCTTACCCCGTGTATAGTTTAGTATATATATGTAACGTAGGGTATACATATATTTTTACAGTATAGTTTCAGAAGTCAGTACGGTTACTACAATCTCTTACCTACAATAGTCCGCACTTCTTATTTCCTGCACCCTTTGGTTCCATCTCTTAATGCTATCCGCTAATTTCTTCCCAACCTGTTCTACACTATCTTTTGCGCACTAATCTGCTACGGAAGGGTATTAATGTACCCACATACTTCCTTTCCTTGATCCTCGAATTTTCATTGTAACACTATGGGCATGTTTCGTCATTCAGTCTGTTTTTATTGCTTATTGTCACTTATAATGTAAAGTTCATCTTCCCTTAGCACAGCAAACACATACTTTTAATTACGACATAATATGGGCTATGTATGATATTCTGTAATCTAATATTTATCTCACACACATAGATAACATTTTGCTTCATAAACTGCCAGTTTAGCCTTTGTAAGTTTTGTTAAGCTATGATAATTCTGTCTTAGACTCTCTACTAAAATAAGTTTACTTTATAGGTGTAAGGTATGTTATCAATATTAAAAGAAATGGCACATTTTCTATAAAAAACGTAATTTCCAAGGAAGTTTTAAAAAAATTCTTTTACTTCTTTGCTATCTCTATATCTAGAAAAATTTCAGAATTTTTGCACTATTGAATATACAGCTGGACTATAAACATAAGTAACAGCTTCAGTAATATACAAAAAATAGTACATTTAAATAGTAGTCCAAAGCAAGCCGTATATAAGTTTTAGGAAAATAATGCAATATGGAACTGACTGGAATGTCTCACATTTTGTAGGCATTGTGTATATTTGTTTTATTTAGCGTCGATATACAGTGAGCCACATTTAAAACGCTCCGTTTGCTAGTCGGCGGCCCCCTCCATTCAGTTATAGCATAGTTGCGATAGGCAGATCAGTAAAGAATCACGCGTCTTTCGGTTAAGTACAAGGGTTATCTATGGTAAGTAGCGGATTGACGTATGCAATGGTGAGTTATTTATTCATCCTGTGATAGAATAAAACATTTTAAATATAACTTTCCTAACAGCCCAGTCCCATCAAAAGACATTATAAAATTCAGTGAGTATGTTTAACCAAAAAATTATGTAACGGATCGTAAAAGGAAATGCTTACAGAAGAAATACGATGAACAGAAGCTTCCTTGGAACGAAAATTCCTAAGATTTCACCACAGCTGAGAAATAGGATATTTCTTAAGAATTGCAATAACAGACAAAACTGCTAAAGCAGAAGAACTGATGGGTGTAAGCACTAAATGGGTTATATTTCCAGTATCTTATGTATGAAGTATCAATAAAAAAAAAATATTTTATATAGCTTCCCAATTTTAAAAAGGTAAACAGGTGAATCGCGGCGATGTCATGACTTGCGAGTGGAAGTTTTAAAGTCTGCCTTATCGTATTTCGAGCAAGGTTATTTCATGCAAATTTTACTACTTTGCGTTCCCTCAAGTGTGCGCTTTAACAATATATTCCGTTATTGCATGGTTTACTCTGGCGCTTTTATCATGTATTAGTTGCTGAAAATTCCCAATTTATTGAACGGTGCGCTCAGTTACCTCCTATGCCTACAGTATGTTTTTGAAGGGTATGTAAAACAAAACGGATACGGAATTAATCAGCATTTCAGTTTTAATTAGGCCTTGCCTAGGCATGATGATATTACCCCTGTAGTGCTGACAGGTTTTAAAGCGAAAGTAATGTATTATTCAACAGGATAGGGTTTTTTTACACATGTTATTTAACAGCAGCTTGAAAAGTTTTACTCTTAGTGAACAAATGTTTAGCCTGAGAATGGCACATAGATAATGCATTGTAATAAATGAAGATATATTACTATAGTTTTACTCTTGGTGAACAAATGTTTAGCCTAAGAATAGCATATGCATAATACATTCGTAATAAATACAGCAGTGTATTATTATAGTTTACCCTTAGTGAACAAATGTTTAGCCTAAGAATACCATACACATAATACATTGCAATAAACGCGGAAGTGTATTACTATTGCTTTACCCTTAGTGAACAAATGTTTAGCCCAAGAATAGCATATACATAATACATTGTAATAAACGCAGCAGTATATTACTATAGTTTACCTTGGTGAACAAATGTTTAGCCTAAGAATAGCATATACATAATACATTGTAATAAACGGAGCAGTATATTATTATAGTTTACCCTTAGTGAACAAATGTTAGCTGAAGAATAGCATATACATAATACATTGCAATAAACGCAGAAGTATATTACTATAGTTTATCCTTAGTGAACAAATGTTAGCTGAAGAATAGCATATACATAATACATTGCAATAAACGCAGAAGTATATTACTATAGTTTACCCTTAGTGAACAAATGTTAGCTGAAGAATAGCATATACATAATACATTGCAATAAACGCAGGGGTATATTATTATAGTTTACCCTTAGTGAACAAATGTTTAGCCTAAGAATAGCATATACATAAAACATTCGTAATAAACGCAGCAGTATATTACTATAGTTTACCCTTGGTGAACAAGTGTTTAGCCTAAGAATAGCATATACATGATACATTGTAATAAACGCAGCAGTATATTACTATAGTTTACCCTTAGTGAACAAATGTTAGCTGAAGAATAGCATATACATAATACATTGCAATAAACGCAGAAGTATATTACTATAATTTACCCTTAGTGAACAAATGTTAGCTGAAGAATAGCATATACATAATACATTGCAATAAACGCAGGGGTATATTATTATAGTTTACCCTTAGTGAACAAGTGTTTAGCCTAAGAATAGCATATACATAAAACATTCGTAATAAACGCAGCAGTATATTACTATAGTTTACCCTTGGTGAACAAATGTTTAGCCTAAGAATAGCATATACATGATACATTGTAATAAACGCAGCAGTATATTACTATAGTTTACCCTTAGTGAACAAATGTTAGCTGAAGAATAGCATATACATAATACATTGCAATAAACGCAGAAGTATATTACTATAATTTACCCTTAGTGAACAAATGTTAGCTAAAGAATAGCATATACATAATACATTGCAATAAACGCAGAAGTATATTATTATAGTTTACCCTTAGTGAACAAATGTTAGCTGAAGAATAGCATATACATAATACATTGCAATAAACGCAGCAGTATATTATTATAGTTTACCGTTAGTGAAGAAATGTTTAGCCTAATATCATATACATAATACATTGCAATAAACGCGGAAGTGTATTACTATAGCTTTACCCTTAATGAACAAATGTTTAGCCCAAGAATAGCATATACATAATTCATTGTAATAAACGCAGCAGTATATTACTAAGTTTACCCTTAGTGAACAAATGTTTAGCCCAAGAATAGCATATACATAATTCATTGTAATAAACGCAGCAGTATATTACTAAGTTTACCCTTAGTGAACAAATGTTTAGCCCAAGAATAGCATATACATAATACATTGCAATAAACGCAGCAGTATATTATTATAGTTTACCGTTAGTGAACAAATGTTTAGCCTAATAGCATATACATAATACATTGTAATAAATGCAGAAGTATATTACAATAGATTTGGTTTTTTATCTAATGATTCTCTCGTATTTTCCCCTCATTTTGGATTAAATATGTGCTTTCTGTGTCAACTCTTTTGTGTAAAAAGAAGTTGCACTAACTTGTTCTAATTTACCTATGATTTGAACACACTGAATTTAACACTCAAAGATTAATAATAAGGGAACTGCGTAAAAGGCGGAGCTAAGTTTCCATTTAGAATGCTTTTATCAGGTTCCTTAACATAATGGTATTTAATTTTCAGGTACTTTCTGGGGAATTCCTCTTGCAAAACTTTGAAAATATTGTGGCATATGCATTGTTTAAATGTTATCGTGTATGTGTTTGTTCGTATAGTATTATTGGGAGACCGCCGCGTGTGACCGACATCGTTTAGGCACGGACTCTTGAGCGGAAGGTCTGGGATTTGTCCTTCCTGATTGAGATGTTTCCACGTTTTCTTGGTTTCCACTACTGACAAATGCTGGGAACTTACCCTTAGTTTAGGTTTGGAACGATTCCTTCATTTAAAAAAAAATTATGTTCCCCATTCATTCTGTTTCATTTCATTTATCACAAATGAACGTCTCAGTAGTAAAAGAGGGCGTTAATATTTAGAGGGGGTCATCCTTTTTTACCTTTGCGTGAAAGCTTCTAGAGTAAAAGTTTATTTTCTGTAACGTGACTAGTGGTCAAGAGTCCCCCCCCCAATTAACTAGCAGCCAAAGAAAGCACAGGGAGCACTTCCAGTAATTTGCATTTCGTGTAAGATTTCCAAGCGAAACGGACCTCGTGCCACTTCTTTCATATCTTCGTACATTCAAAACATGTTCAGGAATATGACATAGTTGTCTTAGTCAAGTATACAGCAATTGTATAACATTTTGGTGAAGTGTGTTTTAATAAATGCACAATATGATGACATTAATTTGCAAGAGTTTAATTTAATATTTTTCCTCTCATCTTCCCAGCCAAGCGAGTGGGATTACTGTGTAATACGTGTATTTAAAACATAAATAAACATAAAAAGTTTGGTATTTTCTATAGCAACTGCTCTTTTTATTTAAATTGTGTTTATTTTAAAACATTTTGTATGTTAATAGGTCAGGTTGAGGACTTGCTTTGGGCATTATCATCATAATCATTGACTGACGTCGCCGTGGTTAATAACAAGAGAAAGCTCTGAGTTTAATTCCGTGGCTTGGGTTAGAAATTGATTTGGTTGTGTGTGTGTGGCTCAGACAGCATCCCATTGTGGGACTGCTCACCCCCACAGAGTCTCCCGTCGCCTCCAGCTTCCTGTCAAGTGAAGAGCCTGCCTGGGTCAACCGCCCTACAAGAAGCTAGGCTCTCTATGATCGTAACCAACTAAAGAAACCCAGAGTCTTAACTTCTCACTGGAGTTACAGCCTGTTTTAGGAGTTTACTAGAGCTATAAATAATGATATGAATTTGAGCTTTTATTTGTGTGTATTAAAAATAAAGTTGAGATGGGTAGTTCTTAAGATCTCTGAATACCAGCAAAATTACACATAAAAACTGAATGCGTTAAAATTGGAGGTGCATCCACACTGTTTGTGAAACGTGGGGGACGTAATCTATAGACGGTTTTTTCTCAGAGTGGTTTCCTTTATTCTGAGTGTTTCTCGGGGACTACGGCAGCGTTTTTAGTGAACGAATATTTAAAATCGCTACATGACTCACTCACAACTGGAAGGTAATAAGAACGAGCCCACTTGATTGAAAAGTATGATAGGTTTTAGCTTCCAATTTCTAAATTTAGAATAATTACGCCGGCTCAACGGATCCATTTCTTTCTGATCTTTCGCTTCCTGCTCTAATACACATAACATTAAGATGAGTGGTGATGATACTTAACCCCATTTGAAAGTATTACGATCAAGTAACGTTCTGAAACGAAGTGCCGTCCACGCGTGATGTCTTTTCGTGACTGAATCGCTGAACAATAATGTAGAGCTGTAGGAATGCCTGAAGGATGCCGGAGCAAGGCTCTTACATTTGTAAAATTTTTCTGATCTTGGCATCTTTCACGAGTTATCGTACGTAGGAATATTATTTATTTTGACACATACAGGGTGCCCCATTTATCTTTCTCATCCCAAATAACTTTTCTGAAACGTCAAATGAAAAATTGTTTCAAACAAAATTTTCTTAACATCAAGGAGGAAGTGTTGCTGAGGGTATCCTTTGTGTGCATCTCCATTAATATAGGAGATACTGAATAGAGCTTCTTTTTTTAAATGGCAGCATGTACATTTTATTCAAGAATACATTTATCCTCTCCAAGAGCTATTTAGAAATGTATTCTAGTCAAGATTGGTCCATCAACAACCCAAGATGGCTCCGACAGTTAGAGCACCAATGTCTGTGTCAAGTTAATGTTTGGTGCGAAATTATTGACGATACCATTATTGGACTTTCCTTTGTAAATGGTAAACAAAATCGATCTGCCACATTCTTAAGAAACGCATTTCCTCGTCTCTTTACCTTTGAATAAAGGAATGGTCATGTGGCATCAGAATGACGGATGCTAGCGCATATCGCCATATGAGCACGTTGAACCGTATATACTCTGACAGGTGGATTGGGCGTAGTAGACCAGTTAGTTGGCCTGCCCGATCCCCGGACCTCAATTCATGAGACATTTTGCTTAAGGGAACGGTCAAGGATGCTGGCTATCAAAATGTTCCAGCAACACCTGAGGACATGCAGAAATGCATTATTGATGTTTGTACAGCCTTCCAGGAGGAAGTAGTAGAACGATCTAAGGAGCCCTCCATCCATAGAGTGGACATTTGTATGAATGCCAATGGTTACCATTCTGAGCATTAGATGTAAACGGTCTGTTTGGCACAACAAGGGTCATTTTGTTTCTGCATTGCGATAAATAATATGCACAGTTAATAACAAGATCCATGTACTGTACGGTACATTTCATCCTGTTGCATTCCTCCCAATTTATTGATCATTAAGAAATGTTCAAACGGACCTGAAGTGGTTAAACGATTTAGCTAAACAAATGCAATGCTGTGCTATTAAATAAAAGAAGCCATGCATCATTTATAACTCTCAGTCGGTCCTGCTGGTGTAGTGGTTACCATACTTGCCTCCTATACCCAAGATCGCAGGTTCGAACCCGGCCAGGACCGATGGATTTTTTCGGGCGTGAAAATCCTAAGTATGGCTTTCTTCGGAAGGGAAGTAAAGCCGTGGGTCCCGTGTCGTACATTTACGGCACGAAAAAGAACCTCAAGCCTGAAAGAGAGACCTCTGAGCAAAATTTGTCGGGCGTTTCACGCCGTGAGTTGAATGGGACGCTGATAACCTGAGATGTTAAAGAGCGTCCATAAATAAATAATCAATCAAAAAAATAAATAACTCTCATATCTACTGTTTTCTTGACTAAAATGGTACAGTGTGATACATTTCTGAATAGCTCTTGGAGAGGGTATGTGTATTCTTTAATAAAATATACATGATGATATACAAAAAGTATACCTTCAGCAAGAGCTCCCCCACGACATAAACAAAAATTATTTGAAATTTTTTTTCATTTGAAGCATCAGAAAAAGTTATTTTTGGTGAGCAAGAAAAATGGCACACTCTGTATACAAGTTTTGCTGATATAGGATGGCAACATTCAATTCAATATTATAAAATAAATAAAAATATTTACAGTTAACATGACGGGAGTTACGCTGTTTCAAAACTATTAAATTGTGAGTAGATTGTTCTAATTACAGTGGAATATGGGTACCAAGTGCCACGTACAAGATTTAACAGTTACAATAAATCAAAATTAGTATATCTATATCTGATGAGTACTAATTAGAAGAACAATGTAGTTTTAGAAAGGGAAAGCCAGGTTTAGATTCAGTCTTTATTATAAAACAAGTAATGGAAAAGATGAAGAATTTTAATATACTAGCACTTATCCTTTTTATACTATGAAAATAGCATCGATCGTGTAGATAAGCAGAAATTAATAAATCGCTCACAATTTAATCAATGCTACTAAATCACTATATGATAATATCCATATAGTACTGGACAATGGCTCTCTTTTTAAATTTAATCATGGTTTCAGACAGGGTTGTGGTTTATCCTCTATGTTATTTAATATATAAGATAATTATCCAGAAGCTGCAAACATAAATTTTTAAAATTATTAGATTAAGAGCAAATAGATAAATAAATACCTTGATCGTTGTTGATGACCTGGTATTGTTGGCTCAATCCGAAAATGATCTGCAAGAGAATGCAAAAAATTACATAATGTTTTATAAACCTACACTATAAAAATGTTTATTCAAAAAACCAAAGTGATAGCTATGGAAGGAAAATATAATCAAAAAGCAAAACGTAATGAACGATCAGATATTAGAACATGTATAGCCTTTTATATAACTTGGTCGTGACCTATCAATATATAAATTTAATCAAGATATAAACAATAACATTATAAAATATAATTCAATAAAGAAAGACATTAATGGATACTTGGGCAATACAATGAGGAAGGAGATTAAATTAAGACTAGACAATGTTGCAAACAAGACTAGCGAAGAATGGAAACCTCAGAAGTAGAAGGTTACTAGAATTAAACCTGAAAGATGAAGCGAGGAACAAAACTTGGTATAAAACAAGTATAGTTGAAGAGATAGTACGACAGAACTGGCAAAACCACGTCAAAAAGGGTGTCTTCTTTGACCGACCACCATAGCAAGCTCTCTTCTATAACCCAAATGGAAGATCAGATGTAAGACGATCGAAAAACAAGCAATGGAATTTAAACCAATTTAAACACCAGAGATGCTTTTGATGTGGAACGGAATAAACCCCAATCCTTAATAATGCAGAAAAGGAGCTATAAATTCCGAATGCGCCAAAGATATCTTCATCAGATTTCATACCATGAAAAACAAAAAGCTCCTAAAGCATTCTGTCTCGACTCCAACAAGCTTTCATTTTTTTTTTTTTGATTAGTGTTTAACGCCCTTTTTTACCACTGGGGCACCACAGGCGGTGGACACTGAAAATACATGAGATGAAATGATATATTGGGAAAGGATTTTTTTTTTAGTAAGGAAACGTTCCAGATCTAAGTTTAGGGTACCTCCCCGACATTTGCCATTAATGAGGACTGAGGAAAAATTGGAAAAAATCTTAGTCAGGAAGGACGGTCCTGGCGGGATTCGAACCCCAGACCTGCCGCTCACGAGTCCGCGCCTTAACGACCTCAGTCACCCGTGGCGGTGCTTTCATTTTAGTCCTTACAAGAGGAACACTGGATAATTGCAGAACTAATGAGCAGGTGAAATACATCCGGAAGGAAAGCACTGAAAAGATTCGATATTCCTTTTAACCTGAAATATACTAAGCATTGTTTTGTTATCAGAGATGATAGTTTAGAGCAAATTTTCAATCAAAAGCAAAATCTCTTCAGTTAACAGTCCTTTCTTAGGTTTAGGTTTTAGAGCATACCTGCATTTCCCATCTTCCAAAATTGTATAACGGTACAATCTGAGGTCCTTGTATTAAAAACCTTGCTTCAAACCATTTCAGCAATGCATGTGTAGACTGTATTAAAACATAAGAATCGTAAATTAAATTATTCTGGAATACAGCACGTAAACAGAGCCTTGTTGCTTTGTTCTTATCAATGAAATCAGAAACTTTTGAACATCCACATTTTACCCACAGTACGCTGCGCATTATTTCCATTGAGTGGGACTGGACTTTAATGTTTTTGCATTTCGTAATAATTATATTTTCTGAAACTCTACCTCGGCATTTTAGCAGTATATGGCTTCCACAAAGTTTTCAATTCATTTACATATCCGAATTATATGCCTTTTATTTAATTCCTTCAATATTTCAATAAACACAACCGTTGGCAACCTGATTCACATAAATGTATTATTTTGTGTTTGCGATCGATCAGCCCACCTGGAGCTATCTTTCCGTTTTGACATCAAAGCTAACCTATTGCTGTTCATTGATGCTCACTTGGGAGATTGTACTTGGATGATGGTGATCAGTGGAAGGTAGTCAAAAATCACTGAGGTCAACGAAACAAGAATACCATTCACGGACCTCAGGCTTGATATATGATCCCCAGGCCAAAGGCAGCGCTATCACTGATGATTTAAAACGTTTATTCAGGCCTAGAAATGACCCCCATGACCTAAACTTCTCAAGTGCCCAGGCTTTTGTGACATCCGCTTGATGAAGATGACCCTCAAATTCCCAGTTTTTACCCTAACGAAGTTCACAGCGCACTCCAGCAATAACAGGTCTTGCCCCAGAAGTCGATCCTGGTGGTCTAGTGGTAACCATACTTGCCTCCTAAACTCAAGATTGTGAGTTCGATTCCAGCCAGAACCGATGGGTTTTTTTTTTTCGAGCGTAAAAAGCCTAAGTGTGGCTTTCTTCGGAAGGGAAGTAAAGCCATGGGTCCCGTGTCGTACATTTACGGCACGATAAAGAACCTCAAGCCTGAAAGAAGAGGCCTCTGAGCAAAATTTATCGTCCCTTTCACGCCCTGAATTGAATGGGACGCTGACAACCTGAGATGTTCAAGAGCGTCCGTAAATAAACCAAATCAAAACAGAAAGAAAGAAAGAAAGAAAGAAAAAATAAATTGCCCCAGAAGGCTCCGTACTATCTCCCCCCAAATTATTCAACATAGGTATGGCAGACTTCCGGAGTCAATATAACTCAATATGCTGATGACGTCCTGCTACTCAAAACAATAATCACGTAGTCAGGGTGATCAGTCCCATTCAAAGACACCTACACCCAATCGGAGGGTGTGCAAGCGCTGGCGATTACCACAAACCCGTAAAAGAAAAAACAGGTATTTATATTCAGCAAGCGTCCAATATCCGCTAACTGTCCTACCAGGCACCAAAGTAAGAGTGGGAAAACTTCCATATTTGGGCGTTCAACTGGATAAAGGTCAAGCATTTGGGAAACACATCAACGGTATTGCACACAGGACACAGAGAGAAATCGCCCGACATTCACTACACCATCGATGCCTGTAGCCCTGAAGTTACACTTTTTCAAAGATCTGATCGTTCCAATTCTAGTCTGCGAAGTCTAGACAAGGGCCGCAGACAGTTGGTTGTGTCTTCTACATCAGGTACAGAATAAAAGATAGGAGTCAATTATTCTGTATATCGCTACTTTCCTACACGAAGCCTCTTCTCTTTCATATATGAAGAACGAAATTAGACGCCGTACATGCAAATTTTACGACACAGTACCTCATTATGAAAGTGCTATCATCCGCTGCTGTCACCATGAATAACAATAGTTTTTATTTTTTCCATGAAAAAAGCCATAAACTATAAGAAATGGTGGTCACCCGAAAACTATCAATCAACAAAAACCTCATGATAAAATTTTGGTGAGCTCCTGGATGGCTCATCAGCCTTGCCACTATGATCATGCCGAGTAACTCAATTAATCGAACATGACCATACTGCCTAAAACCCGGATAACAGGTGTATCCAATTCTTCCGAGAAGTTCCAACACTAACTCCCTTCTAAATCCCAAAATCATCCTACATAAATCAACCTATCCTGCGGTAAAGCCCAATATGCGGGTAACAACGCAGTATATGCACACAAGCTGGTTATTTATCCATTAAATGGGTTACAAATAGATTAAGAACTTAAATAAGAGAACTGATTTGGAAAATACTTTTATTTCTCATCATCGTTTTACGAGTTTCTGAAATTAAGCAACATAAAATTCTTTGGGCTGCTGTCGCAACCAGGCGAAGACTTCCCTTTTTTTTTTTTTTTTTTTATTTTTTTATTCTACAGCTTCAACGTCGGGAAAATGTTCTCCCGATAGGTAATGTTTAAAGCGTCGAACAAATGGAAGTCGTTTGGAGCAAGGTCGGGATTTAAGGAGGATGCTCGAGGACTTCCCACTTGAACATTTGCATCGTCTCAATTGACTTGTTGGCAGTATGAGGAAGCGCGTTGTCATGCAAGAGCACCCTTTCCTTGAATGACCTTACAAAGTTTCCTGAGCATGTTATAGTAGGAATATGTATTTACGATTTGTCCTTGAGGTTGGAATGCTATGAACAGTATGCCTTCATGATCCCGGAAAATTGTGAACATTACTTTTACTGTGAATAGTGTACTTTGACTTTTTTTTTTTTTTAAGCGACGCAGATGTTTCCACTGCTTTGTCTCAGACTGGTGATGTTGAACCTCCATGGCTTATCACTGTGTCAATTCGGGCTAGCATATCGCGTCCTTCGTCGTGTTAGTGATTGAGATGCTGTAAAACCAGACCCATTCTTTACATTTTATGTTATGGAGCCAGCCTACTAGACACCATTGCGCACATACTTTGTGAAAACCTAACCTGTCATGCTTTATAGTCCATGCCGTATGAAGAATCAATATCACTGACTATACTCCCTGTAATTATACTCGGATTAAGTCTTCAACTCATTCAAATTTGCCTCTGTGGCAATCTCCGTTGGCCGGCTGATGCGGTGTTTGTCTTCAATATGTGTCCGCCCTTCAGCGAATTTCTGGACGCAACTGCAAACAGCATGACGCAACAGGTACTTCTCGCTGTATAAGGGAAGCATTTTTCTTAAATATTTTTGGTTCCATAATTTAACCCACAAAAAATAGCACAAAGAAGCACTGCTCGAGGATTGTACACTCACTCAGGAGTTCCACCATATTGCAACTGATGTTTCACTATTGTTACCATCTTACCTCGTAACCAATGTCACCAATTGCCGGCGGACTAATGCTGACATCTAGTGGCAATAGTTTCAGCTGCCTCATTCAAACATGTAGTACCCCAACAAATTTGCAACTTATTTAATGATTTACCCTCATAAATTAAAAAGCTTCGAGTTTCAGTATGGTGCCAAGATATTTAGTACTGCCGAATATTTAAACTTTAAAACATAATGTGAGAGTATCCATTAAGAGTTTGTTTACTCTGATGCAGCATCTTTGAAGATATTTATGAAGCCTTCATCTGGACCATATCTTGTTTAAGTAGTCCCCATAATACAAAATTTGGAAACTTTTTGAAAAAATTATATAAGTAAATATTTGGCCGATTCTTCTACTTAAAAAATACGTTGTAAACAGTTAACAGCAAAAAATTAAATAAATAGGGAGGAAAATTGTTGGGAGAAAGCTCGGTGTCTATGGATGAGACCAATGATGCCGTACGACAATATATAGCAAACACATTGAAGTAAGAAGAGCTTGATAAACTCTACAATCCATATACTTTTTGACATGTCTATGAGTCTATAACTTAATCTGGCCGAATCATATGATGTTCTTCTGTTTGTGACCGATGTGCTAGCTGTATGCTGAAAAGTCACCTTGTGCTTTGCAAGTTTCAACTATCGGGTAGCCGAGGAGTTGCAAAATCAGTTCCGTGGGATGAGCCAGAAATTGGAAATGTAAAGAAAGTGTTCTTTCTGCCATCTGCTCTTGTTCTCACAAGATGGAAAATTTGGAATGAGGCCTGCAGCTACTATAGTGAGTAATTCAAAACAGGAGCGGCATCTATTAAAGCTATCAAGAAATTCAAAATAGAGGGTAAAATTAGGGCAATTTTCTATTTTCTTCCAGCTATAAATTACTTAACCATATGAAATGATGAAGAAAGTAGTTAATAGTTTAGAGAGTGTTTCCGAAAAAAAAACTGTATTAGTAAAATAAAATGAAGCACATATTAGAAAGAATGCAGGGTTTAAAAAAAGTGTTTAATAACAGATACTTTCTCTAGAGAAAAAATGTATCTTGAAGATCTGGAGGAAAATTCAAGTTCCTTATTATAAATGTGCTCCAGTTTCTTCTGTAGAAGTAGAGAGAAGCTTATCAATTTATAAATCTTTATAATCCTCAATAATTTGATAACTTAAATATGAAAATCAGTGTTTGTTGCAGCTCAGTACTGCAAAGAAATTAGCAAGTATAAAAAACAAAAGAATTAAATTGTACATAAATAGATTTTATTTATGACATTCCAAATGTTCTTATAAACTATATTTTATACTCTTATCTTTATATTAAGCAAAGCGCAATTTTTATAAGTTTTAGAGTTTTTTATACCATAAAGTACTGAAAAAATATGTATAAAAGTCATATCAAAAACCCAAGTAAGGTGATATTTATCCATCGTACAGCAATTCTATTAATATAAATTGCATTTTATAATTAAATATCCATTCTATAGATTAAAGGTGAGTTTATAATAGTTTTAGGTTATAAATATAACTATTTGAAGTATATTATTTCACATTCTTTGGATCATTAAATCTCCAACACTACTGACGAGTGTTGTAAAGAGATAGGCAAATTAGAAGAACGGAAGAATGCTCATGAAAGTCGAAATTAAAAGCTTAGCACATATTTTCCATTGAGAGTTAATGTTATTCCAATAGTTTTCAGCGCTTTTTTGTAATCTTTTTTTTTTTCTTGTCAACCTTTCGGTGCTTGCTCGCTATTTTGGTTCAACCCTGCACCAATTATAAATTAAAAGTTAACGTCCGTCTTGAGAGGGCTGAGTTCTCGAAGAGAGCTCTAGCGCTTAATGTTTTATTTTAATCACGAAGAGCTGAGCATATTTAATGAGGGTCGTTGGGATAACTTGGCTGAAACAATAGGCTGCCATGGCGAACTCAGTTTCTATCCGGGTATTTGTGGGACCTAAGTTGAGATTTTATTTATTTCTCGGAGTTCTTAGTTTCATTCCATAAACAATCTGTGTGTCCTTTTACATCAGTCAAATTAAGAATGTGGTTGGTGGCAACAGGTGCATTCATGCTTCTTCCACGCACCTTACTCACTAATCTTGAACTAATGGTGAAGAATTTGTCCAGTTTCGGAACATCAGGCCTGAAAACAGTGGGTGATTAACTGAACATACTGGATATGAAAAACCCGATCTTCAAAAGGGAAGAATCTCGTGAACCCGCTTAGTTATGGAAGAACCGCCAAAGAGTGTTGGTGATTCCTTCTGGACTCACCGGATCATGGAGGAGCGAAGGGGGCTTGTATGTTGAGATAATTGGGTTACTGAAGGATGTCACGCCAGAATAGCACCACATTGTAAAGTTCTTTCATGTCATCTATTTCCACACTTAGGGAGTTCCCAGAGATCATTTGTGACTTAAGGGTTGTCCCCATCTCACCTCAGGTATACAACGAATACCCAAAATACAATTGAAGTAGGAGTCTGTACTTGCGTATTCATATTTAATTGTGCAGCATCAGCAGCTACGGGGGCGATTCCTCTAGGAAGCTACTCCCAAAAACGCCAATTTCCCATAGGTATTACTTGATGTGCTTTTATCGTAAACAAATCGTAGGAAACTTCTATTTTGCGCCTTATGGTTATGTATGGAGACTTGGTTAGCAATCGCGGTGCATGCACTATCTGAAACGTCACCTATCATATGCGTTCCTAGGAAAATATATCTAGAGTTTTACATTGACTGATTGTTGTGTTACAAAATTAAATAAAATGTCTTAAAATACTATTAGATAATTATAATGAAGTATATTATTGACAACAGAGTCATATATATTAAATAAAATAGTTTTCAGTTATGTTAATATCTGTCAATATTACATTTGCTCTCTTGCAAACCCTCCCCAGCAGCGATAATCCGTCTTTTCATTAGTAGTACGCTGTTGTTGAATGGCAGGCTGGTAAAGTGTTGTGTGAATTTGTGAAATAGTTCCTTTGTTTGTTTTGTGTTAATTGAACGTAAATAAAATTAACATTACCTATATAATTGTTTTCTTTGCGAACTTTGGAAGAAAAAAAAATTAAATTAAAAAGCTGGGTAGACCAATTCCAAGTATTAATTTGAGTCAAACTGTGAGTTCCAAACATAGGAGGTACACAATGCTTGACAAATGTCATCCTGAAAGTTCCTGACTCAGTCAAAGGGTCATGAAACCAGGAGAATGGATGTTTCAATAGCTGCATTACTTTAATATTTTTATTAAATTCTTTCTCTCCTTTGTTGTATATATTCAGCAATGCAAATATGAGAGTAAACTCTACTTATTAAGATTCTAGAACCTTAAGATCTACAGTGAGGTTCTTTAGCCCCCTATTGCAGTAGTAAAGTTGTGCACCTCGGTTTTATGATTCCGTGAGCCGCCGCTACTGCCGGTGCGCTTGCCGAAAGTGCTAAAAGTGTTTGACGGTTGCATAATCAATTAATCAACCTGTACACCTTGTGAAGGAAAAAAAAGGTAACGTTTAAATTTACACTGCCAGAGAACAATTCCACCGTAAACGGTAATACATTTTGCTTTTCTGCGTAATACAACAGAAAGCTGTATGCAATGATGGAATCCTTTTGACATTGCGGCTTGAAATTTCTGTTGATTTTGAGCAATATTTTCTGTTTCCAAAGGTTAAAGCGAGTAAATACCCTCGGGTTGCGGGATCAAAGCGAATAGTCCACGAGTTTGTAGATTAGCTTTTGTTACACACAGTGTTAGGGAGAGACACACCATTGGCGTGATTGATTACACAAACAGGCCAACGTGACTGGCTCCCGAATCTCCCTCACATCGAGGCCAGTTCAGGCCAATCAATACACCGAAATCTTTTTGTCCTCTCCATCCTCTCCTAGTTTTTCTTCTCGTTCTTTTTTCTTCGGGATTAACTCTCCAGTTTTCACGGCACTTGTCCTTTTTCTTTCTCCGACATACTTTTTTTTCCTTTTTTCCACTTTCGCTCTTCCCCATCGGCCCACATTCCCTCGCGGAAGTCAAGTCAAAGTTACCTGTGCTTTTAGCTCTGTTTCGAGTCGGGCATCGCCCCAGCCGAGCATTTTCAACGCCATCAAAAGAATGAACTCTTTCACGAGCCGTGACCTCAGTTTTAGAGCGGGATTCTTGGTTTACGGAGAGTACTGCAAACGACATGGTGACCTTTTACTGCGTCAATCGGGTCTTTGTGGAACAAAACCGGAAACACCTGTTCCAACGATTTGCTGCACAGTGTGCTCGATTTTAACTTTAAAAAAAATACTAATATATATATATATATATAAAAGAAAAATAAAGATAAAGTTACACTTGAAATAAAGATAAAGTGAGACTTTATCTTAGTATTTTATCCTTTAAAAGCTTTTCGTTTTTAATTACTGTTAATTTACTTATATATATTGTTTTACATCATTTTATTTGTAAAAACTGATACAATGTCTGTACTGTAACGATAAAATATTTGGTTATTCAGAGACCTTATAAAATGATTATTTGTTAAAAATTTAAATTCCCTAAAAATAAATTAAAGTATTTCCCCTTTTTCTTATGCATTTTCACCCTTATAAATTGGCACCAGATATTTCTATTGATCTATAAACTGTCATCTATCTTCCTTCATTTGATTATATATTGGAGAATGTGATTCGTGCAGCACACTTTTTTAATCTTAATGAGGGAAACTATTCAAATTTTTTCTTCGTCCATCTGTATCTGACATTCTACTGACTAATATGAACGTACCATTGCAACGCCATTGTTTCTAGCCTCTCAACTACAGTACCCAATAGGTGCATACATTGTCTTATTTCATTTATTCTGACCCTATCCAGTACACGGCAAATTCTTATAAGGCCATCCATCTCTACTGCACAAAGGGTCTGTTTTTGAGGCTCTGTCAATGACCAGCTTTTAATCTATACAACATACTATCAATAATAATTAAGTATCTTCTCTTTTTTGTTTTATGTTCTACACTCTGTGTCCTGCTCCATTTTAGGATTCTAAGTACTATTAATATCTTTTTTACAAATTTCGAATTAATCAATGATTGATTTCAGATATTTAAAGTGTTGTGCCTACCGATTTTATTAATCCAGTTATTACTATATCTATACCACACTCCTAACCAACTATTCTGTTTTGTTGAATTTAATTTTCAACCCATCATGTGCTTGGCAATTACTTTGTAAGCTATGGAGCAATACATTTTTCAGGAAAATATTTGTATTGTAATATCTAACTTCTCTACATTGTAACAACTACCTTTTTTGTTTTAACTGGTTGCTTACTGTCACGTTAAGTGCATTTATTTTATGGCATATGTAATACTATATGATCAAGTGCAATTTTATTATTCATTTCACATTTTACCTAGATGGCCCTAATTTCCCTGTTAGTTCATTTAATGTTTATACGTTTTCTATTTATAAATATATTATTTCAGGATTCTAATTAAGAAATAATCCATTGGGAGTTAAATCGCAAAATTCAATATCGGTCTTCCTCTTGGCCCCACCAATGTTCTTATATGCGTCACTGCAAGTGTTTTTCGAAATACTTAAAACACATAAAAAGTAATTAATAACATCTGAAGGAGGACGTTAAAAAGTCCACACGATTTGCCATCCGTGCACTATGTTCTATCTTATCTGTTCCATGGTAAAGAAAGCACATTTGGCATATGTCCTTGGCATTAAGAGAGGTGCAACAAACATGAAAATGCAGCATGAATGACACAAATGTATTGTAAATTTTCTCACAAAATAACTTGAAAATTGCACAATAAGCTCGTCACACAAGGAAAACATTTCATTAATTTACAATTACCAACTGGTAATTGTACACCAACTGAGAAAATTCAAAGTACTAAGCAGCATTTCCTTAATAAAATTACGCACAGCCTGAAACGAACGCTTTACTCAATGAAGAAAAATTGAATTTTTATTATATCGTATGTTCATTCAAGGTAGAGCTGCAAAATCTCAACTTGGAGGGGGAAATTGATACAGTCATGGCCCTAAGGAAAATTTATGAACAGAAAAATGTCCAATATGTAACACAACATTATAAAACAGCATGTACTACAGTCTATACACAGACAGCCACGGGCGGCCGAGTTTGTTAAGGTGCGGACTCGTGAGCGGGAGGTCAGGGGTTCGAATCGCACCAGGACCGTCCTCCCTGATAGGGTTTTTTTTTTTTTCCACGTTTTCCTTAGTCCTCATAACTGGCAAATGCCGTGGAGTTATCCTAAACTTAGGCCTGGAACGCTTCCTTCCTTCAAAAATATCCTTTCCCAATATATTATTTCATTTCACGTATCATCAGTGTCCACCGCCTGTGGTGCTTCAGTTGTAAAAACGGGCGTTAAACACTACTTAAAAGTTTATACAGAGCATTTAACGTTTCTTTTCTTCTACACTTTAAATATCTATTTAATGCTAGATCTTAATAGAAAAAAGAGGGAACTTTTTTATTCCTTCATACAATGGAAGTTCCAGAAGTACCCGACCTGATAGCGGTTGCTGTTTAAAAAAATACCAATGATAGAAAGTACCAACCTTATAAAGTTTAAATTTGAAGTTTGACGACGCTACGTTGTTAAGTATTTGTTTGGCAGCCATCAATAATGAACGCTCTCAGTGAATTTGTAAACATGAAAAATATCACTCATCACTATGTGACACCAATACTTTC
Source organism: Metallyticus violacea (assembly GCA_030762175.1). Taxonomy (NCBI): domain Eukaryota; kingdom Metazoa; phylum Arthropoda; class Insecta; order Mantodea; family Metallyticidae; genus Metallyticus; species Metallyticus violacea. The sequence continues at coordinate 63,469,506 of CM060840.1, forward strand.
ATTTGAAAGGTTTCAGTTCAAACAATATCAAAGTCACTCTGTGGGAATTTGCTCCTTCGATTACAACAGCAAAATATTGGGTGACAGAGTTGAAACGAGGCCGTATGAGCTGTCAAAACAAACATCGCAGTGGTCGACCAAATGAGGTGACCAGGCCAGAAATGGTGAAGAAAATTCACAAAACGATATTGGATAACCATCGACTTAAAGTGCGCGAGCTAGCAGACATAGAAGGCATTTCAAAAAAGTGGTGTAGATATTACAATCAAGTGTTTGGCGATGTTTCACAGCAATAAATCCGAGTTTTGCTTCGATTCATATTCATGGGTGAAACTGGGTTCATCACTTCACGCATGAGACGAAGAAACAGTCAAAACAATGGACTGAAAGGGAGAATCGGCTCCAAAGAAAGCGAAGATAATTCCATCTGCAGGCAAAGTTATGGCATAACTTTTTGGGGATGCACGTGGGATGATTTTCATTGATTATCTTCAAAAAGTAAAAACAATCAACGTTGGTTATTATACGATTTTGCTGTAGCGTTTGAGTGATAAAATCAAGAAAAAAAAAAAAAAAAACGGTCGCATTTGGCGAAAAAAGAAAGTTTTTTGTTTCATCAAGACAATGCACCAGCTCAACATCCGTTATTGCGATGGCCAAAATCAATGAGTTAAAGTTCCAACTGCTTTTTCACACGCCGTATTCGTTAGATTTAGCCCCCTTGGATTATTTTCTGTTTTCAAACTTGAAGAATTGACTCGGTGGTGAAAGATTTGCTAACAATGAAGAGATGGAGTCTGTGGTTGATGGCTATTTTGAGGAGCTAGACGATTCTCACTATAAACAGAGTATTACAGCTATTGAACATCGCTAGGAAAAGTGTATCGAGCTAAAAGGAGATTATATAGAGAAATAAAAACAATTTTTCCCAATTTTGTGTGTTTTCTTTGTTAATTCGGGTATTTCTGGTACTATCCTGAAATCTACACGTTCACACATCCTTCACACAGACACACGCGCGCGCGCAAACAATTACTGCTTAGCATTACAAGTATTTGTTATTAGAATTGATTTGATTGAGAAATGTTGCTTTAGAAAGCTATTAATTATGCAAAGCTCAGTTATTGTGAAAGTAAAATAGAATGGAGGTTTTATTTCTAAAAAAGAGGATAATAAGAGGACTTGGTCAAAAAAGAATCCGGATAAAACTGAGTCTAAAAGAGGACACGTCGGGCAAAAGAGAACATCTGGCAGCCGTAACTCAAGAGGTATGCTGGCAGCCGTAACTCAAGAGATATGCTGGCAATAATTTAACAAAGAGCTCGCGGGAAAGAGAAAGGAGATGTGGCGGCCACGAGAGATACAGAGCAGGGGAAGGAGAAACCAGTTATTTCACAATAATAATATTTTACCAACAATAACTATATTAACTTAAACTATTTGTAGATCTTAGTCAACAAGTCTTTGAACTTACTTGATTTTGCTTCAAACCCACATCTTGCTACGCTGTCTCATCAATCAAGTGGATTTCCCTAAACTTTTCGAGTTTAATTCAGAATCACCTATGAAATTTCACCACAATCTTCACTGCCTTTACGTATGATTTTTCTTTTAAAAAAACACATTACTATACTTTATCCCTTTACGTTAGAAATGCCATCTTTCACTTTATCTACTGGCTAACATCGCTTCACCCCCCCCCAAAACTGTATTCTAATTACGATAACAAAAACATTAATATAAGCATTAATAACGATAATAGAACACTACAACAATCGGGCAATTTTCTATTTTCTATTTTCTATTTAATTTATTTTGAGCTAGTCTGAATTATTCATAACAAACACGAAAATAAAAATGCATGTTTAATTTAGATCGTCATTTTATGTTGTTACCTATAAAGTTGGTGTTTGGCAATTAGATGTTTGTTGATAATATCTGCCTACGTTAATTTCTTTATAATAATCGATGAACAGGCTAAAACCATTCTCATTGCTGGCTTTCGTTTTCTGCTTTATCTGGCTATTTCCCTTATTACAAGTCAACTGTCTACACGCGACTGTTTATGGGATAGAAATCTGGCGATGGGAAGAAAATGCGTACCTAAATTCAAGAAGGACGTGCTTTCTGAAATAAATTTTGGAACTGGGAAGGAGGGTAGGAAGACCATGGAGTGTGAAATCAGTGTAGTGAAGTATTGACTGCGAATTATTCGTGGAAACCAAACTTTAATTAGAACACTGTGATATGATGAATAGCTGAGGATGGTAGGGAGTATGGACATGCATCTATAATTAAGAAAGGGAGTGGAAACAATAGGGCTGGACTCCATTTGGATTGCAGCGGATCAGGAGAATAGAAAGAGCGCAGAGGAAGATTAAGAACCGCTTGATGATATGGAAAGTCAGCAGGCATTTGCGCAATGCTGAGAGACGCTTTCTCTGGAAGTACAACTGGGGATAGAATCTGAATGTGGGATAAATCAGTATATTAAAACAAGGACAAAACTCACTAGAAAGGGGCTCATGTAGTTCAGACTATGGACATGGTAGATGAATAAGATCACCGAAGACTATGAGCGGAGAATTTGTCCCGTTTGTAAGGAGGGGGAATCATGGACACATATACTGGCCGAATCTAAAGGTACAGAAGAATTTATATTTCTTTTTTCTATGTGTATTTTTTAATATTTTTATGTTTCTCTTTTTGTTTATTTTATTTAATCCAATTTTCCAAAATTAAGAATCCATACCATAGATAAAGAAATGGGAATCAAGGAAAAGGTCGAGGTGAACTATCAAGCTTAATGGATGAACACACAAGTACAGAAGGAGAAGGTGAAGAAGAGGAAGAGGACAAGGAAAAAATAGAAGTAGAAATTGAACAACTCTCTGGCAATAACAGCTGCGCAGTAGATTCTTAAAATCGCTATGGGAACGAAGAAAAAATTCCAGATTAAACACAAAAACAAAATTGGTCAGTTCAATGAACAACAAGGATACTGATGCAACTTCATGCCAAAAAGTGATAGAAATGGAGGCGCTAGAAGAGGAAAAGGATGTAGAGGAAATCAACAGTAAGCACCAGATAATATTCAACTCGACTCTAGCTACGGATGCACAAGAAAACACAACTTCGAATAATGGTGACGGCAAAAGAACTCAAGACATTAACCAGATGTATGCGGATTTTGACGTCACGCTACAGCTGAGTAGACTCGAGGAAAGATGCACCTTGACTGCCGCTTTGCGACACGTTACGCGTAAGTTGCATGAAAATGGTGAATCAAAATTTCCTGTGCCAGATGCCATTGACCATATGGAATTACAAACAAAACATCACAACGGACCCCAATGAATTTTTAAAACTACTAAACACAACCTATAAAAGAAAGAACGATTACTTGGATCTCAATGAAACATACAAACACTTTGTACTTTGTTATGGCAGGATAGTTTTCGACATAAAGCAAAGCTGGCCTAATTGTTATGCTCAAATTACTCCAAAAGTTACTCCGGAAGTACTGTAAAGACTGAAGCTAAAATACCTAGTTCTCCAACAATGCCCAGATATCCTGCTAATACTGACACGGGTGGCCGAGGTCGTTAAGGCGCGGACTCGTGAGCGGGAAGTCTGAGGTTCGAATTCCGCCAGGACCGTCCTCCTTGGCTGAGGCTTTTTCAAGGTTTTCCTCAGTCCTCATAAATGGCAAATGCCGGGGAGGTACCCTAAACTTGGCCTGACACGTTTTCTTCCTAAAATAAAAATATCCTTTCCCAATTGATCATTTCATCTCATATCTTAGCAGTAAAATGGGCGTTAAACACTATTAAAAATCCTGATAATACTCCTTTCAAAAACAAACACCCTATCAAAAAACAAAACACACACAAAACAAACATGAACAAAACAAAGAAAACAACTTTAGCGCTGTTATAAAACAACAGCAAGAAGTAATAATAAACCTAGTTCTAAAGGCAAGAAAGTAACCGATCAAGCACTTAGGACACACTCCGTTGCTAATTCAGGATAAGTGTTATCTAAAAGACATGGCAGATTACGACAAGCGTATAATAATCAAAATTGGCCAAATAAACGCCCAGAAAAGTAAACAAGTGATGTTGGAATTAAATAAAATTGCAGAAGAAATGAGGTTAGACTTATTATGGTTTCAGGAAACTTATTCCTTTAAAGGCAAAGTAGCGCATACCCCAGCAAGAGCACGGATTATTAGTCACGGAGAAAAGCCTATGGCATTAATTATAATATATAATCCAAATTTACAAATAGTCAATATAACACAATTAGGAGACACACATACAAACTGTATGGAAGTAACACATGACTGCGGAAAATTTATTCTAACAAATAAATATTTTCAATATAGTCATCCAATCGAGTAATAAAAATAAAAGAGGTCAGTAACACTTTTAAAAATTATGAGCAAATTTTCACAAGCGATGCCAATGCCAAATCTGACTGGTGATGTATTAACATCAAAGACGAAAGAGGAGAAAAACTGGAAGAAACTATTTCTGAACTAAATCGAATTGTCAATAATAAACCCAACAATCCCCCTACTTTCGAAATGGAGCTGGTGCTACTGCCAACATTGACATAACGTTGTGAAGTTAAGCTCAAATAATCAAATAATAAATTGGAAAGTAGGTCAAGATATGACCACTAATGATCACAGATTAATACATTTCGATTACTGTACACGAAAACCAAAATTTAAAGAAGAAAGAGGAGAGAAAATTTACAATTACAAACAAACAGACTGGAATCTTCTGAGACAGGAATTTGAGAACTTAAAGTTACAATACGAAGGATAGTGCATTGATAAGGATTCCAATAATCTTGTCCAAACAATACAAAAGGCCATAGACAAATCTGTTCCCACAACCATACCCAAGAAATGTTATGACATTATTTGGACGAATGCACTGCAAAAAGCAAGAAGCAAAGTAAGGAAAATAGAGAAGAATTTATCAAAGATCGATAATTGCGGAAGAAAGGGAGAGAAACCTAAATAAATATAGTGAAGCTAAAAAGAAATATAAAACCAACTTAGAAGAATCAAGGATAAACTCATGGAAAACTTTCGTAGGAAAGGAATTAAACACCAATATATGGGTAATGCCCTATAAAAGTATTATGAAAAAATTAAGAAACCGGAAATTCTGAATACAATAAAAAAAAAAAATACAACGGTAAAATGACTGCAGATTGGAAAAGCTCTTTAAAAGCTCTTTTGGACAAGTTACTTCCCCAGGATGATAAGAGCATGGATAATAGCACATTCAAAAAGAGTAGATATGAGCACCATATATAGAAACAATAGACTAATCCACCCCTTTGATAGTTAGCTATAAATAAGCTAAAAAGGAAAAAAGCAGCAAGCCCGGAGGGAGTAATGAATGAAGTTCTGATAAATTTGGAAGAGAAGATTACACCGTTTCTGTATCAACATTTTAATGACTGTATGGCAAGGGCGCTTTCCGTATTGCTGGAAAGCAGCAAAAGTTGTTATCTTAAAGAAAAATGCCGACAAGGATCCTAAGGAGCCGAAATCTTATAGAGCTATATGTCTCCTAAATACTCTTGGAAAATTTTTTAGACGTACTCGTTTGTAAAAGATTAAAAGAATTTAGTATCATGACAGGTATGAACAACAATCAATTCGACTTTAGAAAAGGAAAATCGACCCAAGACGCAACAAATGGAAATGGCCAATAACTCAAATTCAAATTACTTAATTGGAATTTTGATTGATATTTCCGGCGCTTTCGATAATTTATGGTGGCCGGCACTATTTGAGAGGTTACGGGTAATAAATGTGCCTAATGCCTATACGCAATATTAATGGATTACTGCAAAGACAAGGGGGGGTGCATGTAAAAGGTACTGAAGGAACGATTTACAGAGATATAACTAAGGGATGTCCACAAGGCTCGATCCTAGGACCAATCTTTTGGGATATGGTTTTGGAGACTCTTTTAGACGAACTAAACAACGACGAAAATGTGGCAAAAACCATCGCGTTTGCCGACGATGTTTTATTTCTAATAGAAGGAAACAATAGAGCAGGTATAGAAAGAAGAGCGAATAAATTAACTAATAAATTAAGCAATTTGAGTAGTAAAACTAAACTCCAGGTCGCTCCAACTAAATCGGGCTACATGCTTTTGAAAGTAATCTCAAAAGAGATCCATGTATAAAATAAAACAACCAAAATATAAGACGCCAAAAAGAAGCAAAATATTTGGTAATTTACTTAGACGAAAAACTAAATTTTGGGGAACATACTGAATACGTACGAAAAAAACCGAAAACGTTATGATGAAATTAGCAAAATTAGTTCAGTTAAATTTTAAAATTCCATTAAACGTCATTAAAACATACCACGTGAGTATTTTTGCTTCAATTATGACTTATGGAGCAGGGATCTGGGCTCAGAGGATGAAGGATAAATGATGTCCAAATAAAAACTCTACTAAGAAGATCACAAAGGAAGGTGTTTGCTAAGATTTACAGGGGCATTAAGCACCTTACACACTATGACACTTTTAGTAGTACAGGAATATGTCCAATTGACTTGTTGATTAAATTAAGACCTGGTAACCTGGAGAAAGTAAATTTTATAATCCGCAATCAATGCAACAATTTAAAGGAAATAAAATATAAACTAAAAGTACAATGACAGCACGAATGGGAAAATGGTGAGGCAGGCAGGAGAACTTTCCAACTTATTTAACAACATTTTTGAGAGATTAAAAATTTATACAACCTACCTAAGGCATGGTACATTACCTTACAGGACACAAACCTTACAAAATTTACTGGAAAAAAATTAACAGAACACAGGACGATATAGTAAAACATAGGATAGCCCAGAGCAGGTATTATTTGAATGTACGAGCTATTTAGAACAGGTGAGAGAAAAAAGAGACATTTTAAGTGGCCATCATGTGGCACACTTACTTAGAATTAAGGGTCTATATAAATACCTTGAGCAGGCTGCATTCAAAATAATAATAATCCAACACTGGAAGAGGTAATACCGCAAGAGCAGATAATAAAACGTAATGAAGAAGAAGAGGAAGAAATAAGAAGATCAGAACGCATACGTATGCAAAGACAACCCCAAAACACAAATAACTTAACAAGAATTGAAAATATACAAGATAACTGTGATTAAACCAACAGGAAGAGAATGTTAGAGGAGAAGATAAAAGGCAAGGAAGAAGAGAGTGATGAAGGAGATGAAGATACTTAAATGCATAACAGAAGAGAGAGTTTTGAAGTAGAGAATGGGGAGGAAGGTGAAGGCTTTTACCTATAAGAATTATGGGACCGGAAGAAGAGGGAAGAAGGAAGATTGCAGAAGAAGATTAAAGGGAATGAGCCACGGGAATGAGCGGCGGGAGAAGATGGACGATGGAGAAGTAGTGTCCGGAATGGAGGAGCAAAGCGCGAGAAATGGTGCAACCAGGGGATCCAGGAAGATCAAGAGAGATGGAAGATGGGACAGTAGGGAAGAGATGGTGAATGATATGGAGGTGATAGTGTTTAATGAGTTAAAGTGTTGGGACAAATAAATGAAATGAGTAGTAAAGATTAATAGTGATAAATGAACTTTAAGTGAAGTATGCTGTTAAAGAGAGGGTGATTATTATGATTGAAATAAGTTGAAACAATTAAGTGTAATGTTTAATTTAAGAGAAATCCTGCCAAAGTACTGGATACGAGTACATATGGCTGGTAACCAGTGGTTTATAGTAGTATTGTAATGGAATAAATTCATAGGATCGAATACCTGGCTACCAGCTATAATTCTTACTGGTTCCCAGTAATTTTGTTAGTTTGGTAGATTTTGGAAGGTTGAATTGGGAAGTAGTTTAGTAAATTTATATTTTGGTTTACTGATTTATTTTCAGTTTTTTACTATTTTACTACATTATTTTAATCTAGATATTAGGAAAATCTGTAAAATAATGTAATAAGAGATTATTGTATTGTATAGCTTATAATAATAAATAAAAAATTTGATATACACGCCCTGGTTTAGGAAACCAGGTACGGGTGGCGCATACATATTTTAATATTTAATTTCTTATTGTTGAAAATATGTTCGTTTTATAATTTATTGTGAAAGGTCTAATGTAATAATTTTGCATTAAATAAAATAAACATATATTATAAAAGCACGTAAAGTCCATTAGATCCATGTGTCTTTTGAAGTTGTATTGATGCTACTGGAATAAATAATAAACAGTAAATTAATGAATATTTTCTACGTGTATTTTTAATTTTTACATTTTCTCTTTTTATATTTCCTTTCTTTTTTATTTGTTTCTTTTCTTTTATTATAGTGTTAATTTTATTATTGAATATGTGTGAAATATCTAATATAATATGCTTGTATTAAAGCAAACACAACTAGTGTATTATAAAAGCAAGCACAGTCCTTTGGATCTGTGTGCCTATTGAAGTTGAATTGGTCCCAGTGAATTTATTAATTAATTAACCACAACCACAGTGTTAAGTATATTTAGGAATGCTTTTATTTGAACGCAGATACTTTTAGTGGCAAGTAACTAAAGTGTCCCAGAATTTCAAAGGTACGAGTAAATATTATAAATTAAAAGGCAGTGCATGCGAATTGTTGCTTTCTGCCTCCCGCAAAAACCACTTTGCAGTTAAATACAATACTATTACTATTTCAGAAATACAAGAAGTTGTCAACATGATGGTGTCTTAACAATAAAAACTGTTGTTATAAAAGCGAAAGCTGCAACCTCCGAAATGAAAAGCGATATCTTCTTAAGAGGTGCAGCTTTTCTTTCACGACTACCTGAATATTTCTTGGTGATAAAATAACTTCTCACATTCTAAACGGAGTGCATGGGTTGTCTCTCTCGCAATGTTCCAAGTTTCTCCACGGTTTTTGCATTGGAACAACTGCCCCCCCCCCCGTACTATATCTATTTACTTGCCAGGTCCTATCCGCAACCTCCTCTCCCTAGATTTTGCTTCATTACGCGAGTTCTGGCGCTCCTGGTATTGATTCCTGTTCCGCCCGTGACGTCGCTTCCTGCCCTTCATGTCAACAAAAACATTAACAAAAACTGCACTCAAATACAGGAATTTGCGATTCAACTCTACCCAATTATTTATGTGTTTTGTTTTTCTTCCAATTCTCCTCTGAGCAAAGAGGGTGTCACAGTAACAATCGATACTTTTTCTATTGTTGATAAATCGTGCACGTAAGCAGTTTTTTCAACAAAAAAGTAAGTTTTCTTTTGCAATTGAGTTATAGGTACCATTCGATTGAGGATAAACAGAGCTTTGTTTAAAGGTACGAAATATGGAACGCATCAAGTAGGTCAAGAATTGTTTAGTGTAATAGAAAGGTTAAGAGGAGCGGGAAAACCAGAATATAAAATTCCCATCGATGGCCATTCGATAGCCGTAATAACACCCATATTTATGGTCAACAGTCATTACTGGTCATTCATATATTATTCTATTTTAACGTTGACAATAGTAATTTAGTGTTGTGAGCTGCATTGCAAGTGTTGTCCGATGTCAGATTGTTCAGTAGAGGACTTAAAGCACAATGAAGAGCCAAAGGAAAAAATGTCTGATATTGATACGAAAATTGAAGCAGTTTAGTGTATGGCAGTCCCCCGTTGGGCGCAATTTATGAAGCGATTTAGTTCGCTATATTTTGTAGCGGCATATCGTTAATTGACTATTGATCGCTTTCGCGTTGTTACCCACGCTTCATAATAACAATGCCTCAGAGTTTTGTTCCGATATTTTGTGACTCGTGCTCAACAGGACTGGGAGAGGATGTGGACTGTGTTATTAATAATCACGAAATGACTAGATCTGAATATGTGTGATACTTTATTATTATGAAGATCTTTCGTGTCTTCTGGTGTTCTACGTACGATAGAATTTAGTTACGTCGAATATAAATTTAGCTTCCGGGATTTCCAAGGAGACGAACTGAATCTGAGGAGATTTTTGTAGGAGGCAACGCAACATTAAATCTATTTTCACTCTTCATTTTAATTATCATTTATTATAGCCACAATAGTGCCAATTCACTTACTATCTGAACTTCACTGATTAAAGTCAACTGATTCTCTCTGAACTGAACTTCTGCACTGAACTGATGATATAAACTGATTCTCTTTGAATTGAACTTCTGCACTGCTCTGATCTGTTGTGTAGGAACTGATGCTATGAACTGAACTTCTGCACTGATGCGAACTGAGAACTGATTTGGTCTGATTATCTGCTAAATTTCGATGACTATCTGATTCTCTGAAATGATATCAACTACGTATTTCGATGATGCCCCAGGGGAGCAAACGTCTCCATATATACTCCATTCAAATTAACTTGGCTTCATCAAGCCTAAAGGGGGTCACACAAACGCGCAACTCTCGCACCTTGATTTAAAAATTCAAAATATTCATCTACTATTGGCTGGTCAAAATTCATCTGCCAACACATGCCACCCGGTGCTATTTGAAAGTTTAAAACCATTTATTTACATTCATTGAATTTAATATAACTGTACAAACGGCTGGCGAGTTCATTACCCTAATGTGTTCCAAAACCTGGACCTTATTAACCCTTGCCAAAGGTAGGTCTTTTAAATAGTGGCAGGGCACTTATCCCTTTGCTTTTTATAGCGGTTTATGGTATCCTTGGCTCAGCCCTGTTTCTGGCTGAGCTGCCGTAGACAGTTACACTGGAGAAAGTTTTCTTTTGACGACATGCAATTAATATATTAACGTTACACCTATATATGCATAATATCTACATTACTAATTAAAATGTACAATATATAATGATTAGGCTTACAATATAAACATTATATTTATATTTAAGTGGGGGTGGGCCGTAGAAGCTGTTTCAAATTGAAGTTCAAAAGTCACGAAATGGATTCCTCTCGCAACTGGAAGCGATCTAACTACTTTGTTACGAGTAGCAATTGAAGAAAAAGATGTGAAATATCGCGAAGCTTCAATGACTTCGAATCACATAATGAGCAAAACCTCTACTTGGCAGGTTTCATTTTGGTAGTCCCTGTATGGATGAAGAAGTAGCGAAACCTTGTGATGCAATCTTTGCATATAGAGTTCGGGTAGATAATGGGATGAAAGTAAAATAAACATATCTGTTTGTGCCAAGGTATTATTCATTATTCTTGCTATTACTAAAAACAAACTTGAATACTTTGAAGACCTTAAAATTAACTTTCAATGCATCGCTTAATAAAAATGAAAGTTTGATGATAGGATCTGTAATATATGGCTATATAAAAACATTAGTGGTCCCCAATGTGTCTTATGACTAGGGCCCGGAATCTTAGTTTTTAAACTATTTTTTTTTCCTTGGTAGTCAACTAAGATATTTTAACATAACTATAAATTTCTTTATCATGGGAGTCACATAGTTGAATATTATGAAACCTAAAAATGGCTAAATAGGATATTGAAACCTTAAAATAGCTTAAACTATAGTTAAAAAGTATATTTAAATTTAAAATTCATTTTAAATTATTACAATTAAATTTAATAATGTTTATAACAAAATTATTTTCAAAACCCTAGCCAACAATGCTCATCTTGATGAAGTTTAAAGATAAATAATTGCATTTAATTTTGTAATACCATTATTGTCATGTTGTGTTAAAAGAATTGTCAAAATTAACTTATTTTTTGAGCAAACTGAATTCATTTTCGTAATACCACTGTCGTCATTCATGTTCAATGCTGTTTTTCTCAAATGACTTTCGAACGGACTTCTTTTGTTTCTTTATTGTCACGATCTGTTAAGGAAAATTGTTAGATGTAACTTTTATTTAGAAGCAAGCTGAAAGCTTTAATAAGAAGTTTACACTTCGAATTCATTAATAGCTACAGCATGATGCCAAAAAGAAAGGATTTTTAAAAGTTGGTTGATTAGACAGAGCATCTGAATCATCCTAATTTTACCGAAAATGCACAATTGTATAAAAAAACTTCAAAAATTTTACTGTTCAATTAGTTTAGTGTTTCAGAACAATGGACAATACAAGTAAAGTTAAATTAAAATAAATGTAAGAGGGTAGGCCATAAGTTCCCGGCCTAATCATTTCTAGATATGCTAAAGACAAAAACTATATTTCACTTTTCAATATAGTTACCCTTTATTGAAATACACTTCTTATATCTTAGAATTAAAATTTCAATCCACCCCCCCCCCCAAAAATAGTCGAAGCCTTGTGTGCAAAATGGGCATAAATACCATCCCTCACTTCTTCATAACACTTAAATTTCCTTCCTCGAAGGTCCTTCTTGAGTTTTGAGAAAAGGAAATGATCACTGGGAGCTAGGCTGTAGGGTGGATGATCTATCTCTTTGAAGCCACATTTATTCACAGCTTTCTTTGTAACAAGAGCTGTGTGCACAGGCGCGTTGTCTTGAAGAAGGCGTACACCATCACTCAGTTTTTCTCGTCTTTTCTCTTTGATGGAAGCACGTAGTCTGTGCAGCAGGGGAGCCCTATGCTGTGGTGTTCCTCTTCTTAAAGTTAATGAAGAGTATTGCTTCACAGTTCCAAAAGATTGTGGCAACGAACTTCTTGGTTGACTGAGTGACCTTGTCCTTTAGGGGCAGTACCTCGCCAGGTTTACGCCACTCCATTAATTCTCTTTTGAACCAGTGATCATAGTAGAGGACCATAGTTTCATCTCCTGTAACAATGGTTTGCAGAACTTCTCTCTCATTGCCACGGCAGAGCTCCAAAAATGCCTTACAAAGATGACTCGTGGCTGCTTTTGGACTGAGGGTTGTCGGTCCTGGTGGTGTAGTGGTAACCATACTTGCCTTCTAAACACAAGGTCGCGGGTTCAAACCCAGCCAGGATCGATGGATTTTTTCGGGCGTAAAAATCCTAAGTACGGCTTCCTTCGGAAGGGAGGTAAAACCGTGGGTCCCATATTTACGGCACAAATAAAAACCTCAAGCCTGAAAAAGAGGCCTCTGAGCAAAATATGTCGGCCGTTTCACGCCCGGAATTGAATGGGACGCTGATACGTTAAAGAGCGCCCTTAAATAAAACGAATCAAAAAAAAATTGGACTGAGGAATGAAGTCTAGGCACCCATCTTGTACTAACTTCATTCATGTTTAAATGATCATGAATAATTCGAAGGACTGCTGTTTCGAAAGGCGCAACCTTGCTGCTGTTTCTGTAACTTTGAGCCGCCGGTCTTCCATAATTTCTCTTTCCACAAGAGCGATGTGTTCAGGAGTGAGCACATCCCAGGGCCGATCAGCAGGCTCTTCGTCTTCAATGCTTTCTCGGCCCATTCGAAAAAGTTTGGCCCATTCTTTTACGATGGAATATTAGGCGGATACTTCCCCCATATATACCGTCCAATCTCTGTTTAATTTCATTTGGAGTAATTCCTTCTTTTGCGAAGAACTTAATAACTGCTCGAAACTCAATTTTGAACATATCACAATCTTCTACACATAGTCTTCTTAATGAACTCTATCTGAATAGTGAACATAGCGGAGCGGAAATTACAACTGCAATTATTTACTTAACAGATACGGTATGACACCAGATAAGGGTTTTGTGAAGGCGATAATGCTTATCGGCGAAGCCGGAACTTATGGATATACCCTCGTACATATAATGAATTTATATCGAAGATAAAATGATTCATAACAATGATAAAAATCTAGGTATAAAGTTCTATTAGTGATTGTTCTATTTCTTTTCTCTTTTAGTGATTTGCCTGATTTTTTCCCCAAGAATACTGCTAATCTCAATTGTCCTTCCTTTTCATTCATGCTGGAGATATTCTGAACTCCAGATCAAGCTTTACTCCATGCATTATATTTTAAACTTTAATTACCCCAAACCCATCGCTTTTTACACTTTTATATATTTATCAGTTATCGTTTTGAAACGGAAATTCTGGTTTCCCGGTTTTAAAAGAAAGTTTACTTAACCGATTCTTTCTTCTGACCCTCAAATAATAATAATAATAATAATAATAATAATAATAATAATAATAATAATAATAATAATAAACTTCGTGAATTTGGACCATTTGATTCATTTCAGCTTCAGTTTTTAATTGTTCTTTCACTATTTTCTGGGTCCGCCAACTATTTTAATCCTTTTGATTTGTATTTTCACGCTTGCTGTGGTGGTGTGCTATTCCTGATGTTTTTAGATTAGGGTTTTCAAACGAGTCAAGAACTAGTCAAACTTGCTCATCATTCACCTGTATTTGTTACTCTTTTCGTATTACATCATTTTATTTCCTTACAAACATGAATTTGTGCAGTTCAATTGCAATATGTTACTTTCCGATATCAGCAAGTAATAAGTCCAAACCGGGTAATAGATCGACTGACCCTGCTTAACATGTACCTATACGTATTTAATGATTATCAGCTACCCGCGTCATTTGGTTATCTTCGAGGAGATCACTTGCGGATTCCCCCTATCTCCGCTAAACCACTCGTTTCTATGTTCACAGACGTGACATTGAGATGCCTGTTTTAGATGTCCAAGTTAATTAAATCTGCATCTGTCATTTTGTTCATAGCTTTAACATTCAGATTTTCTCTTATATCTTCGCCTCTTATTCTGTCTTTTCTAGTAACTCTTACCATTGATTTTAAAAAAAAAAATCTTATAGAATTTAAAGTAATTTTTACTAGTTTTATTGTAGTTTTATGATTGTTCTATAGCTTCTTTGCCTATCACAATTTTATTCTAGTTATATGTTTTCGTTTAAAAGCCATTCATTATGTTTTCTTAGTTGCTATTGTAAAATGTAAGTTTTAGTTATTTTTATCTAAATACAATGTTGCAATCTATTCAGTGACTTCGTGCTTAACTAAAATCATTTGCAAATAGCAGAGTTTTTAATATTTTCTGTAAAACTTCCTATTCTCCCACTCTGTCGTCAATATTAAAATTAAATAAAATAGGTGATAGGCTACATCGTTGTCTTAATTGTACATTTACTTCAATTTCTTCTATTTTCCTGGTTTGTTATCAATTAAAATACTTGAGTATTATAACCAAAATTAAATGTTTTTTTTGGATTGATTTATTTATGGACGCTCTTTAACAGCTCAGGTCATCAGCGTCCCATTCAACTCAGGGCGTGAAACGGCCGACAAATTTTGATCAGAGGCCTCTCTTTCAGGCTTGAGGTTCTTTTTCGTGCCGTAAATGTACGACACGGGACCCACGGCTTTACTTCCCTTCCGAAGGAAGCCATACTTAGGATTTTTACGCCCGTAAAATCCATCGGTCCTGGCCGGGTTCGAACCCGCGATCTTGGGTGTAGGAGGCAAGTATGGTAACCACTACACCACTAGGACCGACTAAATTAAATGTAAGGTATCTCTCTCAGTTGCAGTATTTCCCTTACTTTGCTTTTATTATCCTTCTAAATAAATAATTCAAACAAATAAGATGCTATACACTATGAAATCAAAACATACATAAACAATTGCGAAGCGGAGCGTTGCGTGATACTATCTCGCTCCATTTGTTTATTCTAAATCACAAACACTCGCCAAAAGTGAACATTTTCTTTAGTTCTGCACCTACACAAACTTTGTGGTGTCATGTTCGCATTTGTATCATTTTTTCATTATTGCATTGATGCAGACTTTGATGAAAAATATTTCTATTTACACAACCCATAAGAAATGTTTTCATCTTCATAATTACCTGTAAAATTCTTTTCTTCATCTTTAGATTTTCTTTTCTTTTTCTAACTTTCTTTCTCAACTTTCAGTCTGCGTTTTCCCAAGACCTGTTCGTAATTTGCGACCCAGGTCAGATGTTTCCATGTTCCCTTCTTCCAGATTTTTGACATATTTTTGACTGGTATGGTATTTTGACAGAGAAGGGAAACATTTTCCAAGCTTTTTTGCTCATTTTTGAGATGTTGGATGAATGCACAGTAAATCTTGGATGTAGTTGGTGATGCTGTGGACACTGTGTCAATATCAGGACTGCTCGGCGAACTCCCGGTAGCATTCTATAGAGTATCACAATATTTATTCGTTAAATATTTGGGTTCGGATATAGACCTGAAAGGAACAAGTACTTGTCCCTTTACAGCATTAGAAACGTTGGTGATTTCTTCCATCCTCCTGCATATCGTGCCAAGGTTAAAGTTTTAAGAGTTAGAATTGTTCTAGACGAAATTTATAGATCCTTGCTGGTAGAAAATATTAGGAGGCTACAGAATGTGAGCGGTGTGAGACCGCAGACCCAACACTTTATTTCCAATCCATGTGCAATACTGCAGACATACCATGGCGGAACGGTTCAAACACCATTTTCTTGGCGCTCGATGTTTTTAAAGTTACAGCCACTCCAGAAAAGTTTTCCTAGTTGTTGTAGTCATAATCAGTCACACTGCCTCAGATACCTTTGATAAATCCCTTTTGTAGGTTTATCTAAATCTCGCTGCTTTGAAACTGGCAAATGGCGGAACAAAATCTATTTGTAAGCGTAATATTTCTACGTTCTCTAGCTCTTTGCTAGTTAGGGTAATTCCAGTTGGGTATCTCTAAAAATATTTACTTTGTACCAACTTCTTCAATACAAGAGGGGAAAAAACTACGGCTTCTTTTTTCATTCTTTCTGCTCTTGTTTTAGACAAGTTCTCTGGTTTTCCCAAAGAATGTGTTCAGCGTTTTCAAAAGTAGCCCATAACATGTTTTACAAATAGATGGAACATTTTAGAAGATACCACAAATCTTATTTCTTAAAAGGATTTATTTATAAATGCGAAAGCTTTCCGTGTTCATTTTATGCAGAAGCGATGTTACTACGACACCAATTTTTTTGTCATGTATTTTTTAGTATTGGAGTTTGGAAAGCAGTTTAATTAAAAAAAATGAAGAATCTTAATAAAAACAAATGAAAGTGCAGAAGGCTCTATAATAAAAATATAAAAAACATTGCAGGTTCTGATTTCAAAATGTCTTCGCTGACGTATTAGATCATGCAACAATGCCTATGGTAAGGTTTTGCATCTATAAAATAAATACTTTAAGATACAAGATTTGGCATATATTTGATTTATTTTTCAAAAATATTCCATTAACCTGTAAAACATGTTGTTGTGTGTTACTTTTAAAAATGCCTTTCAGCCAGATCTCTCTCCTCATTCAAAATATGACAAAGACAGTTGACTGAATTTTAGTCTTCTTTCACATTTTTCTATTTATCTGGTTTGCGTAATTTTTAAATGTGCAATAAGTTCTTTGAAAATACTAATGTCTCCCTTTCGCACGTTTGTGATGACATGGCTCATATCTTCAATTTCCCATTTTCTCATCGGGAGAGATTATTTTATGAGTTCGTTTCATCTGAAATACATAAATAGTATTTTATTTATCTAAATTATGATAGTTATTTATGTAACCAGTGTATATTCTTGGTAATTGTGACAGAAACGTGCTAATTTTCACGAATGTTCAGATTATACACGGTTGATTACAAAACTTTATACATTTTTATCATTGAAATATTTTTAAAAAGATTTGCAAAAAGTGATGTTATTACTGGTAAACATGACATCTTATATTACATGGTTTCTTAGTACTCGTTTCTATGACGACGTTATTTTGTTTTTATTTTGAAGAATTCAAATGGAAATGAATGTTAATTCCGTGAAGTTTGATGTTGAAAATATGGATATCATTCTAGAAGAAATTATACGGGAATCTGAGGGTATGTTAAGTACTCAAAAATCTGAAAGGGTATATGAAAAGAAATATGACAAGTTCTGTACATGGAGAAAAGAGAAATGTGTTAGTTTACTAATGAAAAAATCTTATTTCCATATTTTTCAGAGCTGGTAAATATATGTATAATATAAAGATTATTATTATTATTATGTTAAGTAATTTAAAATTAAGATTCTTATATATGTTTATTACTTTCAGTCAAAGACTTGTATTCCACGCTCTGGTGTGTAAATCAATGTAGTAAGGTTAAGAAGTTTTCTGTTAGTATTATAGAGATTACTAATGGTTCAAGATTAACGTTTTGAAATGAAGGAAATGGTAATGTGATTGATTAATTAAATAATTGCATTTTAAAAGTTTTCAAGAAAATGAAAGTAAATAGCTTAGGTTGTTGAGGTTTCAAAGCATTTGTTTAATGAAATTATTCTTGTGTTTGAATATTAGTATGGCTAGGGCGACGGTTTAATCTTTTTCTTACAGGTACATGCCGGTCCTTGTGGTGCAGTGGTAACCATACTTGCCTTCTAAATACAATATCGAGGGTTCAAACCCGGCCAGGACCGTTGGATTTTTCGGGGGTAAAAATCCTAAGTATGGCTTCCTTCAGAATGGAAGTAAAGCCGTGGGTCCCATGTCGTACATTTACTGCACGATAAAGAACCTCAAGCCTGAAAGAAGAGGCCTATGAACAAAATTTGTCTGCCATTTCACGCTCTGAATTGAATGGGACGCTGATGACCTGAGATGTTAAAGAGCGCCCGTAAATAAAACAAATCAACAATACACGTACATTGTTTGAAATTGTGTTGTGAAGGCGGTGAATACTCGGAATACTAGTTGCTAGGTACATTTTCTGGCAGCAGTATTAGAATTAGGCTTTGTGCACATTTATAAGGTCATAAGAAGTGTGTTTTACTTCTGTGGTTGCATAAACGTTATTTATGCACAGTACATAACTGGCCGAGACAATTTTAACGCAATTGCCTCATTTGCAATGCCTTTATATCGCACATATTTAACATTGAGCGATAAACCAATCATTCACAACCCTTTGTAAGTTTCAACCAAACCTCTCCTATATCATCTAAATATGACCTTCATTTTGAATTACGATTCCCTTAAGTTTGAAAAAGCATTCTTTTTCGACATTTTAGGCATATATCTGCTGAGTTTTCTATTGCGATTTCTTATTAGTATGGTTTTTATCATTAATAGTTTTCGATAATGGTGTTAAATGCTCCCTCTAACATGTACTTAACTAAGTTCAGGCACATAGTTACCTGACAATTCAGTAATGATTAGATCATTTCCAAATTCATGTAAATTATTGCAACTCCCCTGCATTCCTATTGTCAGACAACAGTACAACACAGCAGAAACCTACAGGTGAATGCGTATGTGTTATAAACAATCGCTAGACCATGAGCATTTATATAACTGCAGCAAAATGATTGCTATTTGAGATTATGTTAATGGGACCGAACAATTTTGCTTCAGACTCAGCGGAGCTTACATGTTGAAATATTTTTATTATTCGCAACGAAATATTTTAAATTCAAAAAATTAGTACAAATTTAAATACAGAGCCATATAAAAAGTAATTTAGTTAACAAGAAGATAACGGGTTAGAAAAACCATTATAGAACTAACTTCCCAAAAGGTATACAGGAAACTTTCTTAAATCTTTTGCTTGGGTTAAATTAAGCATTTGAGTTATAAATACTATGGCTAGAAACAACCAAATGTAATACGTTTTAATTTTTTGAACTGCATGATATCCTTGTTTGATATGGGCTAGTAATTGTTTTAATAAAAATGAACTTTTTTATAAACTAAGAAGTTATTCTGCAATAAGAACGGTCATTTCTCATAAATATCTCTGATATTCCTAGCTCAAATGATAGGCAGCATCGATTGTCTTCTGAAATACCTGCCTAATGCAGGAAAAGTTTGTTCAAATTAGACGTAATTAGGGTACCTCGTACAAACGAAAGCGTCCTATTAAAAGAAGCTTATAACGTGCAGAATTGGTAGCGACAGGAGAGAGCGACTTTTGCAAAGCAGGGATTACTTGTGAAAAGGAAAGTGTTGCCAGATCATGACATTGTCATTCGATAGCTTAACTTTAATGAGAGCACATCTAGGAACAACAATATGAACATTTCTCTTTAGAAGACACAGCAATTATGAAGGAAGTAATACTTCCAAAAGCATACTAAGCACTGCCTACTGACGAAGACAAAACCCAGAGTGCAATATAATCACAACAGCCCATACAAATTACTATACTTGAACAATCGAAATCTCAAGATGAAATAAGACTTAATTTCCGAAGAAGATGAAAATAAATCCAATAGGTTGTACATTTTGTGTCAGCAGACAAACGTAAAAAATCGTGGTCCAAGTAGTCATGGGTTCCACCTCTCAAGGCAAAGTGAAACCCAACATAAAAATATACATTCAAACTGAAACTTTCTTTTAGTTTTTCAATATTACTTTTAGTATTTCTTTCAGATACATTAATCATTTGTTTGCAAATTTGGACTGTTTAGCTAACTCCTTTTTTCTATTTTTTACATATTAGAAGCAATATTTATATACCAATATACATTGTTGAGCATTATACATTATAATACTGCATAAAGTCATACGATAATCGACCAAAACGGAAGATATCGCCGTGAACTCAATGTCTCAGAAATGGTTATAAATAATTGTGTGATAACAGACAAAAACGGAGAAAAACTTTACTTATCCAAATATGGGCCCTGTAACTTAAGAAGAACCTGATGCATTAAAATTAGTGAAGCTCCAAAAATAAACAAGATCGAGTACGTATTATATCGAATTTTGAAATAGTAACTAAAGAATTATATGCTACATCTATGAAATATATTAATGTTCTACTTGTACACCAACAAATAGCACAAAAATGAAATAATGTTGGTCCTGGTGGTCTAGTGGTAACCACTAACCTCGTAGATCCAAGGTATGGCTTCCTTTGGAAGGAAGGAAAGTCTTTGGTCCCGTTTAAGGCACTAAGAGAACCTCAAGTGTGAAAGAAGAAGCCTTTGATCAAAATGTTCGGTCGTTTTAAGCTAATGGTCAGGTGATGAACCACGTCCTTATTTATACATCAAATTAAAAAAAAAAAAAAAAGAAACAATGAAAAAAAAAGTTTAACGGTTCCAATATTTATAAAGGAAAACAAATTAATGTAAAAACTATGGCGAAATAAGACTAAATTAAACACCCTATATAAAAAATGGGTAAAATGATAGCAAAACATATACATGTAATTATGAGCATCAGTGTGGTTTCAAAGCCCCCGTTCAGATTGTATTTTTACGTTAAACAATAAAAGAATACAATTTACACATTCCCATTATTTTGCCGATTACAGAAAGCTTTCGACACAGTACTAAGAAACAAATGATGGATTTCCGGAACATTTAGTCAGGCTAATAGAAGTTTTATATAATAATACTGAAATAAGTATTCACACTAGCAGTATAAGTGATAATACGTTTTTAAATATAAATCAAAGTAAATATTAAGGCTGCACATTACGCCGACATTGTTTAATAGTGACAGAATGATTTTAAACTTAATGTAGTTACTGTATCTCTATTATTAGCCGACGGTTTAGTAGTATGTTTATTTTCTCTCTCTTTTTGAATGGTGTTTAACGTCCGTTTTTACTACTGAGTGACCACAGGCGCTGATGATACTAAGACGAAATAATAAATTGGGAAAGGATATTTTTAAGAAAGAAAACGTTCCAGGTCTAAGTTTATGGTACCTCCCCGGAATTTGTCATTTATGAGGACTGAGGAAAACCTGAAAAAAACAAGCAAACAGGGAGGACGGTCCTGATGGGAATCGAACCCCAGACCTCGCGCTTACGAGTCCACGCCTTAACGACCTCAGCCACCTGTGGGATGTAATATCAGCTGCATCAAAAGACAAATTTCAAAAAGTAATAAATGAACTGACAAATTTAATGACTGACTTTAACTTGAAAATATCTGCACTGATGCTAAAGTAATGAATTTCAGGGAAAAACAACATAATGATTGATAGTGGTAAAATAATAGCACAGGTTTCAGGTTTTAAATATTTGGGCTGCATAATGAAATGAAATAATGTTCTATGGGTATATGTGTACTACACAACTAATTAAGAAAAAATGAAACAAAAATGAAATGTTGTAATATACTGGCAATGGTAATTTTGACATAACATGGAGTAAGCTGGAATGTTAACATAAAAGACAATGAAAGCTTCAGTTTGCAGAAATAAGATTTTTGCGTCCACTACTGGATATTTCTTAAAGACCAGTTGAAAAAAGATGCCAAACATAAATTTAAAACTTTTAAAAACGACTATCTTATACACTTTAATAATAATAATTATTATTACTCTTTACCTCGATTGATATCCAAATTGCCCGTTTCGTCGTCATAATTTTGGTCGTTGTTTCCTCCACGTGTTTTGGGGTGGTATTGCTTTATCTTAGCTGTTATTTTTCCTCATTGTTTTTGTCATTATTCACCTCCAATTTTTTCTGTATTTTTCCACTTAAATGATAAATGTTTAAATACTTTATAATAGGTTCATTACTTAAATGTTATATTTTTGAAATTCCCTTAGTTAGATATCTCATCTCGTGGACTTTTTTTTTATTTTTATCCATTTTATTTGTGATTCACAATTCCCTTTCATATGCTATAACTCGTACAGCCAACTTCTAAAAAAAAATTATTTGGGTATATTTTTGTATCTAATTTTGCAGAATTCTATAGAGTGGCCCATAATCCAGCGGTATGCTCTGGAATGATACCGTAAAAAATCACTTCTATGTCTTTCCTCTCTCTGTTCGAACATACTACAAGTTTAAAAATTGCTATAATGCAAGAAATTAAACCTTGTGGCCCTGCATCCGGGAGTAGATTTTCTGAATGAATTTTGAATAGTGTACACGACGGGGAAATTTATGCCAATCTATTTTTCTTTACGGACGAATCTCGGTTCCCTCTAAGTGCATATATTAACCCACAAAACAACCGATACCGAAGTTCAGTAAAACCCAACCTACTTCATGAGGAATGCCTGCATTATCAACAGATAGGCCATTAGCGGCGAGCGAATAATAGGCCCTGTCTTTTTTAAAGAAAACATTAATAGTAATAGGTATGTGCAGAATATTTTGCAACCGTTTTTTCCATTAATTAACTTCACGACTTTCCAAACAGGACCTTGCAACGGCAAATATAGCCCATGTATCATTGCATGCAATTCATGAAATAATCGACGACAGTCATCACTAATAGGAGATGACCCTCTCGATCCCCTGATTTAATGTCCTGCGATTTTTATTCCTGGGAGGCATTAAAGGAGAAAGTGATCAAGATAAATCCACACACGTTAGATGAACTCAAAAATAGTATCCGTGAAGAAATAACCTCCATTTTTCAGAGGAAATTACAGAGGGTATTGGTGAATTTCATAAGCCGAAGACAGAAATGTATGAAAAAAGAAATGAGGCAGTTCCAGCATCTTCTTGCTAAATACTATGAGTAAATGTACCTTTTAAGTGTTTGCGTTAGTAATAATTTATGCGATAGTCATAGCTGCGGACTTTTGACTCCCGTTCACCGTGATACCAGGCTTGAACCGACTCACCGGCCGTTAAGTAGTAATTTGTAATTATTATGTATTGTTACAGAGAGTTTAGGCACCTTGTGACGATTTCGTCCAACTGAACACGCTGTACTTTTAAAACCGCAATGGTCGCGTGAATATTCGTTTGTACGTGTATGTGTGTAGTTCCTTTTATTTAACTGATGGAGATTAATTACAGCACACATCTGTATCCGCCCGCTAAAACTGGAACAAATGGTCTGTCAGATGAAAACAAGAATTCACTTTCATAGAAATTCCCACAACTGTGACACAACGTAACATAAGCCTATAATTCTAGAGATCCTAGGATAACACCAACACCCATATACAGTATGGAGATGGCATTGTATTTATCGATTTTGTGTCCGAATAGGCGTTTAAACTATCAATCATTATCTATCAAAATGTTCTACCGACCACGTTTATAATTCCATGCATCCCAGTCAGCAAGCTTAGTCCATGATATTGGATCGGCCCTTGTTAATACTAATCCAGTTTCAAAACTAGTTTGAAAAAATTGCCTGAGTAGCATTTTTTTGTACATTTCACTCATAATGAGAAATAAATGCCAAGAACTACTTTCGACACTTTATACACTCATTAATTCCGCTATCGTTGGATTATTTGAGGCCAATTAGTATGAAAAGTTAAAACTTTGTAAGATATATGCTTTATCCTTGGAAAATGGCAGTAGACATACCGCTGTTTTTATCGTTTGCATAATACAGAATGATCAATTTGGTATGCAACCGCCGCATGGCATATAGCCTTCCGGTGGGAATGCCAGCAGTCGCCACCAATGTAAGTCTCTCATTCGAGGAATGTCGACCGTTTCCTGACATTGTGTACACAGAACAGCAAATGGTGAAGGTGTTCACCTCATTTCCTCATCAATTTGTTCCTCTCTCTTTCACACCTAATGAAATTAAACATTAGCCCCTACAGTATTCGACAATAGCATATTATCTAGCAAGAAACGAGCATTCTCAATTTCTCGAGGGTGTAAAGGTTTTAGTATATACATGTACACCAACTCCAGTGTTTACCTCTTACGTAGAAGCTCAACGATATATGACTTATGAATACATTTTAGGACACGAAAATTGTAAAAGATTAAAAAATACTCACAGAAGCGAAGAGCACTCGTGAGGTTTTGGAGTCATTAACTTCTGAATGGAAAATTACGCTGAACCTTTTCCCTGGTTTCTCGGTTGTTTTTGTGACCCTCTAATTCTCTTTCAGCAAAGGCCACAGTAGAATTCGTAGCGCGCTGCGAATAAGAAGTGC
Source organism: Metallyticus violacea (assembly GCA_030762175.1). Lineage (NCBI taxonomy): Eukaryota > Metazoa > Arthropoda > Insecta > Mantodea > Metallyticidae > Metallyticus > Metallyticus violacea. The sequence continues at coordinate 63,494,290 of CM060840.1, forward strand.
TTAACCCTTTCTAATTGCATTAATGCGTTGTGAACAAAATGAGATGGCTCGCTTTAAGTACTCCATTTCACAAAGTGTTTTCATTTACGATTCGTACTGTATGTTAACGAAGTTGACATGTGAAATTCAGAGAGAGCTTAAATTAAGAGTTCTGTAACGTTAGTACGGTCAGTGAAAACAATTCAGGAAACAGCAAGTGTAAACTTCAATATAACAAGCAAAAAATTACTCACTAATGAGAGTTTGGTATCGATTGCAAAATTTCTCGTGGTGTTTCTCACAACTAACTGCTAGAGGCTAAAACCTTACCATACCTAAAACTTTAAAAAAAATAGCAATAATAATAGAACTAGTATGTTCCCACAAAACTGCAAATGATTACTGGCCGCGAAAGATTTGCATTTTATGGCGCTTAATTTTGTCAGCATATGTTAAAAAATTAATTAAAAATGTCTAAAACTTCAGTAATTATTTGTTTCTTTTTGGTAAGTACGAGTATATACCTGCACGGAATAGTTTAACATAGCGCTAATGAAGGCCTTTGTCGCCGGACACCAGTGGCGCGTCCGGCGGTTGCACATTTAATTGATCACTATGTGCAGTCTCTTAAAAAAAACACGTTGGTTTGCTCATTATCATTTACTCTTTGTGCTTCACTTCCAGAATTTTTTTTATTATTAATTCTATTATCATGCATGCATTGTGATAACTTTCAAACAGAACTTTTAAATTATAACAAATAGCGGCTTTACCATGGTTTCTAATCATATGCCCTATTAAAAAAGACCATATTGTGCAAGTAAAAAGCAAGAAAGCAATTAAAGGACCTAAAATCCTTAGAAGGCTTCCACCATGACTATATCGTGCACAAAGATCAAAGAATTTGGACGGTAACCTGAGTTCAAAGAACGCACAGAAGGGATTCAAAATGAACCGCCCAGGGCAATTTACAACAGCAGGGAATAATGTAAATATTACGCAAGCTGTTGGGCTAATATGCTACTACAGAAGAGAAATTGGTTTCAAAACACAGTCTGTGATGCCAAGAACATCATAAAATCGCTTGAGATTCAAGAAATTATTCTGCAAATTGCCTCCACATAAAGGAAAGACTAATGCGAGTACAGATTCTATGCCATTCCACACGACTTGTCACATATAAATAACTAAATAAATATATCTGTAGAATACAATAAGGGCAAAGAACTCTTCTGTCAGAGGGAGACCTCAGTTGCCCTTGGTACTTAAGTCATACACTACTTTTTATGAACTGTACTAAGATAAATAATTCACACACCTTTACAAAGTGACCCAATGAACTATGGACCAACCTTGCGTTGTTTTGCCTTTAGGCGAGAGCAGCGCTCTTTGCCGTCTGCGCATATCGTACAGTGACGCTGATACAACCACACAACCATTTCTCAACTGTTTTAAAGGTTTTATTTACAAACTTTATGAAAGGGGTTGCTGAACTTGGCCATCACTTTCCATCACTCGCTGTAGTTCGCATTGAGTAATATTCAAAACGAAAGTGAGTGATGAATAGTTTATTAAAGAGGTGCCAAAATATATAGTTCACGATAGTGGCATATTTTACAATCTTCTATCATATAGTTCGTAAGTACAACATTTTAAAATAGCTAAAGTAATCGCTGCATGGTTGTGTCAGCGCTACTTTACATTAGGGAATTTGTGCTATTCCATTCAAAGCTCCACTTCTGTTCTCAGTTTGGCTTGGGTACCAGTGGTAGAAAGCTCTTCCAGTGAAGTATGGATTTTTCAACTTTGGTAATAAGTAAAAGTTTGGTGGACTCATAGCTAGACTGTAGGTCAGATGAGGTAACAATTTATATACATATTCTAGCAGCTTATTGGTCACTACTCGGTGTTTGTAATTTTTTATGCATAGAATTTGCATGAAGTCATGATAATACACTACTGTGGCACTGGTTAAACACGAGATTCTAATCTGTCATAATGATTCCTTGGTGAACAAAACCAAATATCTTCAGTTAAATTGCGGTCGTCAAAATTCTTTTAGTTGAGGGGAAGGTAAACCTCTCCACTCGTTGAACTGTAATTTCAACTCCTATGCAAAGTCTCCAACTAATGTGTCATCAATTGCGAAAATTAAACACAAGAATGCTTGACCTTCAACGTCGAATATTTGTTTAAACAAGTTTGCAGAGTCTTTTGAGTTTCTGCTTCGGCTCAGCATTCAAGAAGCAAAGCAATCTTTGCGTAAAAATTGTCTCTTCTGTAAATTATTTGTCAAATTACGAAATACTGACTGGTGAAATCTCCTTGGCTTCTGAAAGTTCCTCACATATCACATGTCGATCTTCCTGAAGAACATCCGCCACAAGTTTCACACTTCGTTCATCATGTTGACGTTTTCAGCTTTCCTGGTCTTGGGTCAACATTTATGCTGACACGGCCAACACAAAAATGATTAGCCCAACGAGAAATTATTGTACGGTCCACTGTGAACTAACCTCAAACGTCACTCAAAGCTTTGTGGATATCTGTGGCGTTTTTAAAGTTTCGATCTTAAAGTACGACCTTTGATATTCAATAGTCACAGTACCCGACATGTTGCAAGCCACATTTCTAGCTATTGTTATCTACACACAGAGTAGGCTATGGATAAAATGAATAGACATGATTCATTCTTAAGCCTTCAACTGCTGCTGACGTGATTTTCATTAGTGTTGCGTCATTCAGTTTGTACCCACCCACCCTCGCAAACACAAACGCAGTAACCTTTACAGCTCTGAGCTGTTGGAGTCTTTTAATGTCTTCACTGGACTTCTTTCATTCTTTGCCCGATGTTTCGACCAAAAAGTTGACGGCAGAATATTGGAACGATCCGCGCTCCTCTTTCCTGTCCTGCATGCCGCATTGTCATTGCATATGCCCATCTGGCTACTACTAGTCTTGCCACATAACCTCCCCAATGACTTCTCTTGTACTGATCAGCTTTCTAACATCGACGTTGCTTATTCTGTATTTTACGAAAATCTCAAGAATTCTTCGCTCCTTTTTCGAAACATTATCCTGTGTTTGGAGATGAGGTATATATTTTGCATCTGTAGAGTAGTGCTAAAATCACACAACTTTAAAAAAACTTTCTTTTTGTTGGTAAAGTTAAAAGTTTGTCCGGTATCATGAATTTTAGACTCCAAAATTCTGCCTTTCTATTTACTTCTTTCCCTGAAGTCTTGTTAAAATAGACAATTTGACCCATATATTCTCTCTCAACGTTTATTTGATCTATTTTGCTACTAATCTTACTAATATACAGGATCGTACTCATTAATTTTATCCCCGATTCCCCGAATAAGGCTATATCGTAAGTACGTATACCATCTTCTTCCATTGATTTTTGCTCCTTACTTGATTCCCAAATTTAGCTCACTGAACTGTTTTTTCATGAGACAGATAAAGGGCTTGGTCGATACAGGAAGCCCTTGCTTTATACTGCACACTCTAACTTAAATCCTCACGCAAAACCAACCAACTGCATCATTTTTTCAAACATTACCAAGGCTATGTTTCCGGTCAGCTCGCAACCTCAGAAGCATTTTTCGCAAAAATATTTATTATCCTCAGCCCTCCTTCTCGACATTTGGCTCATATCCGTGCAACCGCCCTAAATGTAAAACCTGTGCCTTGATATCCCCATGCTCATCTTATGTTAGTCCAAATCTGAAATCAGAATTTAAAATTCACTCTTTTTTCAACTGTACCTCCACAAATGTGGTGTATTTACTTAAATGCCAATTTTGTCCCGCTTTTTACATTGGACTAACGTCCACTAAGGTATCTATTAGAATGAACAATTACAGGCATTCAGTTAAAACTTGTTCCCCATTACCGGTATCACAACATGCCAATTTTCACCAGGCCACGTTCGACAACTGTTTCTCTCTTATTCTCATAGATGCCGCTCCTCCATCTAAACACATCTTACTTAGAGACGTAGAGATGGCAGCAATAGTTTTACATAAAGCCCGTATTCCTCCAGGCCTCAACATCTCCCTGTAATACTGCCAGGTTTGCCAAACTACTTTGTTCAGCTAGAGTTGGCAGTTTTGGTGCCACGTCACATCTCTATGCCTCACAACGACAGACGCTGCCTGCCAGAGCTCAGTTCATTTTCATCACGTGACCAAGAGCCAAGCTCGAAATATAGTGTGATTTTAGTGTTCAATTTTACGGTTTTTAGTGTGAAATTTTATGTGAACCTTTTTATATTGCACTCTGAGTGTTTTTTATGAGTTTATATATATATATATAGACTGCGGGTTTTATCTGAAGATGTTCTATGATTCTGCAGCCCGAATCGAATGCGCCTGCTCAAGTAGTTGCTTTTGATCTTGCATCATGGTTTTTCGTAATGAGTTTAAAAAACAACTTATAGATATTTTTTCACTTTAGTAGTGACTTATCGCCTTGCATTTGAACCTCTGTTAGGGCATTTAAAAGATAAAAAACTTAAGAAATGAATGATTAATAATGGCAGTCCTATGGTGTTATTATCAGGCTGAAGATTGAGCAATGAAAGACCTAAATGTTGTAGAAAAACAATTTTAAGAAAGAGAATAAATAAATGAATGAATGGTATTTTGTTTAACGCCTGTTTTTGCTACAGAGGCACCATAGGCGATGGACACAGATGATACATGAGATAAAATGACATATAGGGAAAGAATTTATTTTTAAGGAAAGAATCATTTTCCAGGCCTGAGTTTAGGGTACCTCCCCGGCATTTGCCATTTATGAAAACCTGGAAAACCTGGAAAAAACTTCAGTCAGGGAGCACGGTCCTGGCGAGATTCGAACCCCAGACCTCCCGCTCACGAGTCTGCACCTTAACGACCTCGGCCACCCGTGGCGGTATTAAGAAAGAAAATGGACAGCAATAAATAATATAAATATATCATAGCTTCGTGTAAATGTAAGTAAAATCCCGATCCGTTCTAAACTAATTTTGTTAGAGCGATAACAAAAATACCTGACAATGACGCCGAAGATTACACTGATCATCATTATAATATAAAATAAAATAAAATAAAACGTAACTTTACTGTGACTTAAAATATATATATCCTATTAATCAAAACAGTCCACTCCCCCTTTACCCGCTACAAGCTATTGTGGTTAGCGGAAAACGTAGCTGTGTGTGTGACAAGTGCACATCTGCTGACATGACAGCAAGCTGTTGACATTCAGATAGAGAGCAATCCAGTATAATTAATCCTGCTAAGATACTATCCCTAAGGGCACTGGCTTAACATGGACAGCATGTCACCTGTAGGGCTATCCAGATTTACACGAACAACTGCTCTCCTTATCTCGATAGAGATCGTGTTTCAAACGAACTTCTCATGAGCTTACAGCATTAAAGGGAATAAACGCTTCGAACAGAGTAGGTGTGTTTTCAAACATTATTCAGAAGCATTTCATAGTTAACAGTCCCTAACAAAAGCTAAGGCCACCAGTCTGCAACCATTTTTGTCTGTATTCTTATCGTCATATAGTAAACAGAATAAACTTTCAGTAACGCAGTAAAAATTAGAGAGCTTATGTATGAGTTAAAAGTTAGCAGACCTTTAGGGCCACGGTTAACCGGTTGGAGACACATCGAACTTGCCATAACCTTGAGACATTGATGACGAATAACATTAGCAAAGTGTAATTGGAGCAAGATGCGGATCTAACACTTCAATAGCGTGCATATTTCTAAGTAAGTTTATTCCAAGTACCTCTCAACACGCAGGTATGAAATAACAATGTAGATATAAAAACACACACGCAGACAGAAAGAAGGTGAACTAGATCAAACTGATGAAAATCTAAAGTAAAAATTGGCGCAACAAATGCATTAAAGTATTAAAACTACTCAAACGATTTGCATAAATGGTCATCGATATCAAAAGTATGTATTTGTGAATATTTTATAGAATTTCTGAAAAGTATCCATACAATTTCGTCATGAAAGATAATTCTACTATATTTTACGGGAGATGGAAATCAAGTATCTTACAAAACCCTTTTCAATTTTCAAAAATATGTACTAAATCTTGAACATTTTTTAAAAATTAATCGTGACCTACATAGGGCGTTCTAAAAGTTATCACCCCGACCAAGAAAACACCAGATTTAAGAGAAATGCATTTTTTTTCTTTTATTTTACAACATAGTCTCCATAGTTCAACGACTTTCCAACTTTTAAATACCCTTAATAAAATTAGATTTGTCCTACTGTGAAAAATAAGCGTCTGTCTCAGCTTAAACTTTGTCATTTGATGTGAATCTTCAGGCTTGGGAATAAATCCGGCGTAGTGGAAGCACCTGAAAGCGAAGGTCATACAGCAACGATCCCAGAAGTGTATGAAGGGGCTTAATCGTGATGAAACAGAAACTGCTTTTTCGCAAGATGTGGACGTTTAATCTGAATAGCATCCTTCAGCTGGCTCAGTGGTGAAGAGTAATAATCCCGATCTGCCCTTCTGGAGGTAGTCTATAAGCACCACACCAAGAGAATCCCAGGAAACCACAACTATGACTTTTCCTCCAGTTGGAATCGTTTTTGCTTTCTTTGATGCACTTTCACCTGTTGGCACCCACTGTTTGGACCGCTCCATCATCTCTGGCTTGTAGTGATGAGCCGTTTCATCTTCAGTTATGAAATGTCGCAGAAACTTACTGGAGTTTCGTTTAAACAAGTGTAAACACTTGCGAAATGTTCATTTAAATGCATTTTTGCTCCATTGTTAATAAACGTAATTCCCATCGTGCGAAAAGTTTTCTCATGCCCAAAACCTCGTGTAAAATGTAGTGGAAATGACGTATCCAGGCATTTGCAAGTATCAGTCAATCGGCGATCACTGAGTACGGCACAATCTCGTCGGTCGTAGCAGTTTTGGGACGCCTGAGGGCTAATAATTGAATGAACGTACGATTACGCTTAAGTTCAGCAGCCCATTTTTTAACTTTTGAAAAGGAAGAGTTAGAATATTATAATGAGAAATCCAACTCCTTTTGTATTTGTGTTGGTTAAATCCTTCAAAACGAAGTTTTATTTTTATTACTCGTATTTATTTCAGATTTATCCATTTTGTAGAAAATGTTAACGCTAATTTGTTTATGTTCATCTCAAACAAGTGACTACACTTACGAGTTTGAAACTTTGCAGCGCGCTGTCTGAAGGAGAATACTGAACAACTGTCATAATAATTTGACCATCTTCACGACAGCTCAACCTCAAGGCAGCAATGTATAAACGGAACTTTAAAAATTTTCCCATAACACCTTTCTAATTTAACACATTAAAACGCAGAGAATAAAATTAAATAATTTTACCCAACAACACAAATTAAAAGCACACAATAAATTTATTTAAAAAAGGCAAAATATATCCAAAATACTTGATACAGCATTATAATTATAAGATACTCAAAGTATACGCAAGAAATGTTACATAATTTCACCTAGAATTAAAAGAGAAATTCCTTATTTATTTTCTCCAAAACAACACCCAAAATGATGAAATCTTAAAGAATTACGTATTTCTTACCCATAATAAAAATAATTCCTTGTCTGCTTTAATTATAGAAATTTCACAATAAGAAAAATATTGTTAAAAGAAAATTAATAAAAAACACCTAGATATTCGACAGAATTGTCGAAAGAAAAGAATGACGCTGACAGAAATTTTCAGAGAGAACAACAAGAAGACGATGTCTCAATGCAACGAATTCATATAGCAAAACCAAGGGACGGTGGCTCGCCCGGTTCACTAACCAGAAAACTGAAAGACATTTATTGCAAGACAACTCACATTCAACTCGTCAATGGTAACATTGCTAGCAGGGAAATTACTCAGATCGGGAAAATGACGTTACCTTTTCGACCAATGAACAATAATCATCACTACATGCTCTAACCGACAAGCGGTAGGAAGTGTTTACAATAAAGGGGGGAAAATGTCATAGCTAAGGAAAGGAAAAGACAAGACGTTCTACATGAAGTACATATCACGGTACAATCCCCAACATTTCTAATCTTAATAAATGGATAAGGTAGAGTAGAAAGTTTCGACCATTGATTATTTAAATAGCAATATGTCATATAAAAGATAAAAATATCAGCCATTCACTTAAAAATTAACCTTTAACAGAAATTGAAATAAAAAGTTTAAATATATGAGCATAAGAATTGGCCTCTAAAGAGGTCTGATAAAACAAAATGGAAAGCAGTGAAACTAAATTATATGGTCCATCAGAAAAATAAATACACAAGAGCAAAACCCGTTAGGTACATGATATACCATCTAAAATCGGAACAGACTAGTAGTTTAAATCAGTAGACGAAGAAGAGGGCAGCGTTTATTCCTTTCATATGAGTTCGTGGTGTTACTTAAAAGAATGAATAAAATTATGACGGTATTTAGAGAACGTGAAACACTACACCATTCGAACTTATGTTTGACGAGGTATATTTAGTGCAACATTTTATATGGGGCCAGTAAATTCATATCAGAAATTTTGCATAGTTCTGAAAGTGTTATTTTTAGAACATTCGCACCAACAGGAACATGGGGACTAACTCTAGTCCATCACTCGCTCGTACACGTTCTACTAAGCGTATTCTCACCTGTTGCGACAACACCAATGCTTACCACTAAGCACGGGTGAACAGCAGAAGAATGGCATAATCTTCAAACTATTGTAAACTACGAATAGGGAGTTACTAAAGCAAACTGAAAAGATTCTCAATATATAGTATACAAATAGCATGTGATGTGCTGATAATATAATCATACAACACTATGAACTCCTATTCAAGTATCCTATATTTAAATTGGTAAAATTGCAATAATATAATTAATAAATACACATGTAAAATATTCAATCCATTTAAAATTAATTAATGCATTTATTAAAATATAAATATTTAATTTAGCTCTTTTTTTTAAATATATCCATACAAAATATTGACAACTTTATCTATTCACCCAGATCCAATAAGAATTTCAGGTGTTTTGCTGTATTCTGTTGGTTAAAAACAATCAGTTACTGCAGCTTGTTAATTTATTTTTCCAGAAATATCCCCTAAGAATAATTGTTATATTAATACTGCATGTTGCAGATGCTGTATACAATTTGAAAATAAAATATTTCAAACAATGTAATAAGAGGCGTGTCCGGAAAATAAGTGCCATTTCGTTCTACCGCCACTCCAACGCTAGTGTCGCAATTCCACGCATGCGCATTTGTCTCTCTGGTTCATTGCCTGTCCACTGACGCCATTACAGTCGCATTGTGTCGTGTGATCGTTCGAAATGTTTAAGACAATTTTTGGTCCGCCGACTAAAAGTGCGTTCCGTAATACGGCTTTTGAACGCAAGGAATGTTAAGCCAGCTGAAATTCATCGTCAACTTGTAGAGATTTACGGTGAAAATGTAGTGACAGATGGAATGGTGAGAAAATGGGTTAGGCAATTCAAAGATGGACCATCCAATGTTCATGACGAAGCACGGAGACAGCGGCCTTCTGTTGTCACTTATGGTTTGGTTAAACAAGTGGATGGGGCAATTTGTGAAAACAGACAGTTCACAATAAGAATGCTTTGTAATGTGTTTCCACAAATATAAAAAAATTGTTGTGCACGAGATTGTCACAAAGCGCTTAAATGATCGCAAACTGTGTTCCCATTGCGTTCCGAAGATGCTTACGGATGTCCAAAAGAGACCTCTGAGCAAAATTTGTCGGCCGTTTCACGCCCTGAATTGAATGGCACGCTGATGACCTGTGATGTTAAAGAGCGTGCGTAAATAAATCAACTAAAACATTACGGGTGTCCACAAAACGAAGCGACTTGACAGTGTTTTGACATTTCTTACCGGATACAGTGATGAGGAGATAAATTCTTAAGTAGAATAGTGACCGGTTTGGATTTGTCATGTCACTCCAGAATCAAAACAACGGTCCTTGGAGTGGAGACACACAGGATCCCCCAGACGACAAAAATCAAAATAACTTTGTCAGCACGAAAAATCATGTGCACTGTGTTCTGGGACAGACCGGGCAATCTGCTTGTTGAGTTCCTCCTCCGAGATGCAGCCGTCAATGCGGTATGTTACTGTGAAATGTTGAGAAATCTTCAAAACAATAGGCGTGGAGTGCTCAGTCAAGACATTGTGTTGCTTCATGACAACGCACGTCCACGTTCGGCTGGCGTCACACAAAACAATATTTAACAATTCGGTTGGGAACAGTTCAATCACCCGCCATACAGCCCCGATCTCGCGTCTTCTGACTACCACTTGTTCTTGAACATGAAGCGTGAGCTCGGAAGAAGGCGCTTTGACAGACGCAAAAAACGATGTTCAATACTGGCTTCTTCACTGGCATCTTTCTTTGAAAAGAACATACAAAAGTTGATTTCCCGCTATGACAAATGCCTGAATAATGGTGACAACTATGTCGAAAAATAGGGTAAGGAATGCTCTTTCGTGTACAAATAAATGTTGTTGTGAAACCAAATAAGTTATATCTTTTTTTTCCAAACCGGTACTTACTTTCTGGACATGCTCGTAATTAAATGTATACCTACGAGCTACGGTTTATATCTGCAACTAAAATACTTTAAAAAGCATATAGGTAACAATATATTTATACTATGACTGCATGACGCACAATTGTTCAACCCTTGTTCACTTTAATTTCCTTGGCACGGAAAAGGTAAATTCTCTTTATGGGTAGTACACTTTGCGAAGTCGCTCGTGTGCGTGGGAGTATTTGCCGCTACTGTTTTGCGAACTAATGGTTAGGTGCAAGAGGACCCATCTCTGCACACAACTGCTGATTGATGCCGCAAGCTCGGAACTTTCTAACAGAATTACTACTGATAAGGTATGGACCTCACGATCTGGCAATCTAACGCTATGTGAGTAGCTTCAAAGACAAAGTGTATGCACCAAAATGAGTGCTGTTAGCATCGTGTTGTCGTTTACTGAGATGCTATTCGACGTGAATCTAAATCATAAGTGCGGTATTTACACAAAGACAACGAAAGAAATTGCTTACATTTAAACTCTAGTTGAAAGAAAACAAAAAGTCTGTTGTTTTCTATCGTGCACATTCTATACTGTGTATTATGTTTTGTGCCTCCTTGCATATCGTTGTATGCTGAACGACCTTAGGGAACAAACATTAAAAATAGCATCTGCTATAGCTTTAGCCGCATCCTGAATTTCTCTACCTCACGCAGCATAGCTGGTACATATACAAACGATCATTTATTAAGACCCATATACGAAGTCGCCTCTGGCAATCTTTGTGACCCTTCGTGTCATATCAACTCTTTATCCAGCACGTCTGGTCCATTTCTGAAGCAGGTCACGTCTTTATGGAAATGGGATGGGGCTTAATCCTGCTGAAAAAGTATATCATCAAAAATGTCATGCGTTTGAGGCTGTAACGTTTCCAGGTGGGAATGTCGATAACACAGACCTAGACAAAGAAAAAAGGTTCGTAACGCAGTAGCTGTCTAAACTAAGCGAATTGCTCACCAAGTTAAATAACTTTAGATATTGAATATAAAATCCAAATTCGGGCTTATTAATTACTGAAATTAAATAAGTTGTGGCATTACTGGGTAGCATTAGGGAAATAAAATTAGAAGTCTTGCATTTATAAGCATTACAAAAGAGCAACAACATTTTAATAATAATAATAATAATAATAATAATAATAATAATAATAATAATAATGAATTGCACACTATTCATTAATGAAATATATTACAACTGACAGACAAAGCTATACTGTATGGATTGCTTTAAACATTCTTAAATGCTACCATGTTTATGAACTGAGCTCTTTCATTCACTAAAATAGAGAAAAATAATAGAAAGTTTGAATTATCTTGAGGATTTTAATGTGCTTCAATAAAACAACATCATGCTACTGTTTAAAAAGATTACAATGTACTAATCAAATATACACAATCAACAATAAACAATCGAAAATTCCATTGATTTTCAGTGGCTCTGAAATTTAATTTAAATTTTATTGTTGTAAAAGCATGTAAGGCAAAGGTTTACTGAATGTTATTACAGAGCGCTCTTACATACAAATATAATTTTGGCACATATATTATATTAATACTTTATATTTGCTAGTTTTAGCACAATTTTTTTTTCAAATATAAAAACGATATATCGTTATAAATACAGCTTATATGCTGAGTTATTTGTCCCTTTATTTTAAAACAACAGAGAGAAAATTAAAAGCTATAGCACTTTTTAAATTTTGGATTTCAGGGAAACTTCTACTCCTAGTGGTCCGAGTTTTATAATTTTTAGAGACTATTTTTCTTATTCTATTTCAATGGCATATACCGAGTTGCCTTTAATTTTTTTTATTGCTGCCGCTATATCGAAATTCGCTTTATCCCACGATCTTTAAATTTCGGTTTTCAGATATATCCACTTACAATCGCCCGATTTCCCTGGTTTACAGAAACTACTTTTATTAATTTATTTTATTGGCATTTACCGAGTTTCGTTGAGAAAATACAAAAAATTGCGACTGCTAGAGTGATTTTTAAATTTTCGCTTTAGATTAACCCCCACCCCCAATTGTTCAATTTTGCTCGTTAATGAACCCAACGAATCGTTTGTAAATTAATAGCTTAGGCCAAGTTTCGTTGAGAAAACACAAAAAGTGTGACTGTTAGAGCGTTAACATCACACCCACACACTTTTTGTCATATTCGGTGCTAATAGGTAGGGTGATGTAGATTTGAAGAAATTTTTCAAAAATGTTTTCAATGGGCACAACTGCAGTAGTTACCTGAGTAGCTCTAAGCTGTTCAGTTTGGTAGACAACTTAAATCATATGCGCAACGTACCGTTTATGCATCCCATAATGAATTACTAAAACCTCCAGAACTATCGAGAGTTAGCTTCGAGAATTTCGAGAGAGCGCTGAGTATAAGTCTCAACTCTAGAAAATTTCCGGAGATTCCAATAGATGGCATACTGCAAACAATGTGCACAATTGAAATTATCTGGGAAGCACTCATGTTACAACAATCGTCTCTCTCTTTATGTAAAGAAAAAGCTTCTATTGGAAGTCATTGAAGTTAAACCTAATTTTCCAAAGTTTTAACCGCTTTAGAGGTTAGGAATCTAAAGATTCAAATGAGGCAAAATATCATGAAGACTTGCAGAATTCAAGAAGCTGAAAACCTCACTCCTTGTAAATATTAAACACTTTTTCAATTTCTTGAAATTCCTTGCTTCTCGTGTTCTCCCTTTGATACATGTGGATTCCTTGCAATTATTTCTCTGATTCACTCCATATTATTTTCGTTGAAGTTAGGGGGTGTCTCTCGGTGCCCATCTATCATAGGCACAGATGTTTCAACGAACATATGTACCATGCTCGATTTTAAGCCAGAGCTGTTCATTAAAGATTGAACATACTTTATACAGGTTTAATTTCTCGCGCTATTTTTAGCTTAATGCGTAATGTACACGTGTTACTAGTTTCACTTCCGGTGCCCGCCTTGAGAGCTATGTAATGTTACAAGAGACCTATGAATGGTTTTTCTCTATAGTACAGCTGTCATGGTAGAAGAGGATCGCCGAACAACACTAAAAGAATGCCAATCACACATTAATAACTGAAAAGTTCCACATGAGATGTGTTTGTAAACGGTGGGTTTCCCTCCCGCTCACGAATCCGTGCCTTAACGACCTCGGGCATCCGTGGTGGTTTAGTAGCAAATAGTGATATAATATCCCATTAACTTTTTATTAGTGTGAATATTAAAACTAAACTTGTTTAGGCAAAGTAGGGCATGTTTTCAATGAAAAATAGTTGTAGCAAAAGGTGATAATATCCCATAAATTTTTCATTTGTCCGGTAAAGTTAATATTAATGTACACCACAGGTGATAAAGAAATAAACATAAGAGGGAATGGAGTTTAACTCCCGTTTTTGCTACAGAGGCACCACAGGCGATGGACACTGATGATACATGAGATGAAATGATATATTGGGAAAGTATTTTTTTAAGGAAGGAATCGTTCCAGTTTAGGGTACTTTCCCGGCATTTGCCATTTATGAGGACTGAGAAAAACCTGGAAAAAAAATTCAGTCAGGGGGGACGGTCCTGTCGGTATTCGAAACCAGACCTCCCGCTCACGAATTCGCGACTTAACGACCTCGGCCAGCAGTGACGGTCTCTAAGACTCTTGCAACTGATTCTTGGCTTAGATTATTTTTAAACACAGCCACAATTTTTCATTGCTCACTCTGAAAGTTTTTAGCAGAAGCCACAAATATTTTTCAATTGAGTTGTTACTTTAACAACTTTTCAAAGAATTTTCCATTATAACAAACATACTTTTGCATCAATACAAATCACTCTGAAATCACCTAACTAAGATTCTTTTGGGAGTTCGCTACAGCCTTCATGTTTAGCTTCAATGACCTTTTCATGTGATGAGAAACAGCGACCAAGGAGCGTTTCTTTTGTTTTAGGTAAAAGGAAAAAGTCATGTGGAGCCAAATCTGGAGAATAAGGAACGTTAGGAGGGTCTGGTGTTTTGATTAGCCAAGAAATCGAGTGTTCTAACCGCTGTAGGTGCGGAAGCACCAGGTGAGCGGTCTTCGATCTTGGATGATATGTTTTCCAGGCTGCAATGACTGATGGCAAACAGTTATTCACATACCACACTACTCAGTCTTGGTGGTGTAGTGGTCCATAATTGCCTCCTAAACCCAAGATCGCAGGTTCAAACCCGGCCAGGATCGATGGATTTTTTCGGGTGTAAAGATCTTAAGTTTAGTTAGCTTCCTTCGGGGGGAGGGGGGGGGGTAAAGCCGTGGGTTCCGTGTCGTATATTTACGGCATTATAAAGAAATTCAAGCTGGAAGGAACAGGCCTCTGAGCAAAATTTGTCGACCGTTTCACGCCCTGAATTGAAGGGGACGCTTATGACCCAAGATGTAAATAAAACAAATCAATTTACATACCATTCTGCAGCAACCGCTTTTTGTGTATCCCGGGTGACAGAATATAAAAAATGATCGATTTTTTCTTTCCGCACTTCTGTATCTTTGCACTTTTCCTGTGGGTCAGCACCATATTGCCGATTTCAGTTTTGTTTCAGGATTGAAGCAGTGTTTATGAGATGCCGCCCCCAATTAAAATATTATAAAATGTTAGTATAATCAATTACATATATTATAAATAGTATTACAATTAATATGTACAATTTAGGTGTATTCCTATTCGCAGTTAAGTTATTTGTGTATTTCATGGGTAATGAGAAGGAAAAAAAAAAACTGGCGGACAGAAACTTTAGAAATAAGCCAGAAAATGAAGATTGTGAATGTGTTTTGTGCTGGACAAAAAAAAAAAAAAAAAAAACAGATGACCATGTGCCTCCTTTTGTATTTCTTGTTGCAAGAGCAAGGGTCGCACTTTAAGGTTTCTGGAAAAGCTTGGCTTTGTTATAATCTGAAGGCAAAGCATAATATGGAACAGACTAAGAACAAACATGTCATGAGAGTGAAATAAACCAGAGATCCCGACATAAGGGAGCCAAAGGGGGAAGAATAACTTAATTTAAGTTATAAGGAACGTCCAATCAGGGATCTTAGGAAAAGTATATGCACGCCCCTCGATCAATAGATAGAAAATTTTAAGAATAATGGTGGGAAATGGTAGGAGATGGTCTAACGATCGGACGAAGGAATAATTGATAAGACTGGGATTTCGAGGTGCGGGGATGGCAAGTGTGAGTTTATCTATCAGGACAGAGGAAATTAAGCTAGCGGACAGAGCGAGTTCAGCTATATGGGGGGTGTGAGTTGAGCCATTGAGAGAAAAGTGAGTTGAGCTATAGAAAGTAAGAGTAGAGCTATAAAGGGGAGTGTGTTTTAGCTATCCGGAGAGTGGTAGACAATTAGTTCGATTATACTGCAAGTGTGATCTAAAACCGCTCAACACAACTTAAAAAGGCGACCCTTAACATTGAACAAGTGACTCAAACAAATAAATAGTATCATCTGCAGTCTTAAGATTTTTTTTTCCAGTTACTCAGTTCCCGATTCTTTACCCCGTTGACCTTAAAAGGTCACGGAATTCCAGCGCTCTACCGAATCTAGCTGTGGCATAGCGACACATCGAGAGTGCGACGGGAGAGAAGAAGAACTTCATTGATTCTACGAATACTATGAACATTCTGATTAATTAATACTCATCTTTCAGATAACCATCCTTTTTTTCCTTCTCCCATTTAAGACCATCATAGTGGCACATCCATGATTCATCTCCTGTGACAATGTTTTAGGTATCCTTGCTTCTCTCATTGTTGATTTTTTTCAGCATAAAACGGAAATAAAGGGAAAAATCTTCACGTTCATACACAACGCATTATTTTGTTAATTATGGTTTAAATGGTTAATTATAATACCGGTACTGATTGTTATTACATTTTGCTAGGTATCTAACCATTGAGAAGGTTCTGCGTTTCCTATAACTCATGAAATTAGTTCTTACGTCCTTACCGTCGACAAGATACTGCTACAAACTATGTTATAAGAGGATGGTTTGATAAGTAACTTGCTTCCCTATTAAAGAGAACAGTTTCAGTCCTGAAATGTACTTTATTTTTCCACATAGTTCCTTCGAAGTTCAACATTTCACCAGGTTCGTGACTCCTCGTGGAAGTAGGTTTCATCAAGGACCTCGAATTGCTCATATACGACCTCTTTATTTGATTTAAATTTGTATCCAGCCCGGAAAGTTTTGAGTTTCGGGAACAGATGACGAAATCACGTGAATAATGTGGATGCGGAAGCTTTTCAAATTGCAGTTGGGTCAATTTATTCTAAGTGACGCGGATTGAATGCATCGGCGCAATGTCATGGTGAAACGGCACCTTCTTTTAGGCAATTTCCGGGCGTTTATCCGCGATCGCTGTCTTCAGCCTCTCAAAAAGAGAGGCGTAGTATTCTCCAGCAATGATTTTCCTTTTCTCCTTTAGTTAATCAAAAGAACTCCTTTTGCGTTCCTATAAAAACTGCAACCCAATTCCCAACAGATAGAACGCATTTCGCCTTTTTCGTAGCCGAGAATATCATTGAAAATAACTTTTCAGCATTTAGATGTAAGGCAGATAGAAGCATTAATTGCCCATTGTCAAATAAACTTGTTTTAGACAATTTTATTGCAAAACAGTTTTAAGAGATTCTATAGAAAACTATGCCTATTTTAAACACACTATTTACATGAAAAACCGTGGGAGATAATCTCTTCAAGTATCTCAATTAATTTTTTAAAGAAAAAATATTTCCAATTTTAAGTAATCGTCATTTTATTATTTTTTCCTCCAGATAATGTTGCAACCCACGAAGAGGCTGAATACTGGGGAATAGTTTTTAAATCTAATCTAACTCTATAAGTGAGAGGGCAGGGAAACATAACAAAAGCAACGAACTGATATTTCCACTCCTGCTAATGCAACCTTATATTGAAATCTAATTATATAGAGATGCAAATTACGAAAGAAGGATTTTCCAACCAAAAGCCGTCGCGATGGCTTGAGAGTGATGCGTCTTTCCTGTTTCACTACTCCGGGGCGAATCGGCTATGCGTAAAGTTTTGCTCAATTTATCACTGCGCAAGCGCACTTTCCCTCCCGTTCACATCGCCTCTAAACATTTTCAAAACCCACTCACGATTGTTTAGTACGCGACTGTAATAACTCCGTTGATATGGTTTATATTTTATTTTTTTCGTTCTTGAACGCTCTTTAGCACCTCAGGTCTTCAGCGTCCCATTCAATTCAGAGCGTGAAACGGCCGACAAAGTTTGCCCTTGATCTGTGACCATTCATCTATGTGTCTATTATAATTCAACTATTATACCCCATTATTAATTATTTACCCCCTTTTACGTCACATTATGTACTATTGTATCTTTACAAACAGGCTTATTCAGTAAGAATTCGTCGTTTTAGCTCACCTTTATTTATAATTTGTTTTATTTTACGATAGCTACAGATAACTCATTCAAGAAAAATGTGTTAATTCAGTCATTTCTTCTGCAAAAGTTCTCGTTTTAATTTAGTTTTGGCACTAGGCTAGATCCTGAAGAAGATTTCATTGATTTCCAATTCCACCGAGATCCTTCGACTTATTCTCAATACTCTTGTCAATCTTAACTCTATATTTTATTCGTTTCTTTCTCTTCAATAAGAGCTCTATCTTATCGAAAAAGAGTCTTCAGAACTCTGCATCATCCTTCAGGACCTTAACGCTTATAAGTGTTAAAGTGTATTTTAAGCACACTTTGTTCAGGAAATGATCACGTCCTTTGACAACATTGTTGGTGGACAGTTCCAAAACCTTTGGGATTAATGATGGGATTATCAATAGTCACACAGGGACGTACAACTGACTTAGTTTTTCAAGGTCTGGTTTTTCAACCAGCCATCGTCAATTTTGTGCTTGGACTAAGGCAGAACACTTCCGTACACATTCTTCCTCGTCGCCATTCCTAGTTTTGCATTCCCAAATGCCTAACTTCTACCTGGCAAGAAAAAACAATCAACTCTTCCGCTCAACGTGAAATTCCACATTCCCACGCTCCCAGCTGCTAGCAGTTCGTTGTTAATCTGCTGAAACTTAGTGCCACATTCCAAGTGAGCATCCTGCGGAGGAAATTTTTATTTTGGAGGAGTGAAGGATAAATATGCATCTCCAAGGGACAGTGTGCATTCTACTGGGTGAAATGATATGAGTGTTTGTAACTAGCTGCGTTAATAACATACGTAATATCAATATTAAGGCGGGTTTAGTTTGTTAAAAAAGGGGAAAACGGTTCATAATGAACTCCGGATGATGATGATAACGAATATTATTAAGAATTATGATGAGGAATCTAGAAAGAAATAATTGACAGCTCCTCTTGACCCAGCAACAGAGCGGGCAGCGTTTCTTTCCTGCTCGTCTATACAATAGCAATCCAATTTTTATAATGTCTCAGGTAGAGCCCAGCAGCATATTTCTTTCATAATTTTTTCGTGATTGAAAGACAGTAACCAGTTGGGTTGCGCCAAGGAGTATAAACAAAGATGGTGTCGGTGTACCATTGAGCAGATATTATTATCTAACAGCAGATTGTATTCATGAATATCCGGTGACATTTTATTCACTGTAAAAACGAAATTTCGAGACCGCTTGGCATTGAACCGTCATGGAAAGTGACAAAAAGAGAATTGCAATGGACAGAGTGAAAGACCGTCACCGAAGTGACTGATCGACAAAATGGAGGGAAATGTGTCAAGCTATTGCGGTATCGATGCAAAACTCTTCCCTAAAACCCACTAGAAAAGTGTCTACAGAGCCTGGCATTGCTCGTTCGACCATGATCAAGTGCATGATATGAGGGCTAGAAAGAAAGTAATGGCAACACATTCATCAGTAGTAAATAATTTATTCTATAACTTGGAGACTTTTACATTCCTTCACTGTAATGCCCTGCCCTTTATCATCTAATGAAGACACTGGACATCCTTAACTAAGCGCTTTTGTTGATGTTTGTGAAGGAGCGCCCTTCGCAATACTATAATATGACTTATTCTGATTAACTATTCCGCTCCCTCACTGTTCATCAACGACCTCCAGCAGTATTGAATCAAATGCATGTAATGCGCTTCAAGGACAAGACGACCTAAAACATGGTACATCTTCCACTCTTTTGCGTCCTTGTCGAAAGTCTGGCTCCCCACGGATAACCGTTTGACATTCTTTGCCACAAGCTCCTCGCATTCCTAACACATCTCAGTTTTAATCCATGCACACTCGTCACTTTTAGGGTGGCCAAAATTTATACCATTAGACGGCAGCTTTGTATTCGTCCATCTACAGATAATGCACTATTGACGCTGAGTGTGTTGAACAGATATACCATTTCCATAGACAACAACGTTTTCATGTTCATTTACAGCGTAGCGACAGTGTTGCCATTGTTTTCTTTCCAACCCTCGTATAAAGCTCAGGTCTTACCAATCATTACACGTCGATGAACTGAGTGATGTCGACCCCATTCTGAGAGGTTTCTGCCAACGTTATGCGTTCAACGTGCCTATGATGCGCTCTAGAAAAATCTAGACGAGTGTGCTTTTTGTTGGATGCATTCGCGAAAAGTCGTCCTTCAAGAAGAGCTGAGAGAAACCTACCACACATCGTGATGTAGTCTACAATGAATGGATCACACATATTTGGCAATTTCTTCTTCCAAGACTCCGTTATTGGCTTGCATTAATGGAACGTGCTTACTGAATTGTTGGTGCTACAAATGGAAAAAACTGACCTCTGTCCTGCAACAATGAAACACTAGAACACTACGGTTGTACCTGCCACTTTTCCTGGATAAAGTCTTTCGCAAATGGCAGAGTTCTGAACATTGGTCTCCAAGAAATCTCGACCTTACAGCACCTGATAATTCCCTGTGGGGGCTCAACAAATAGAAAGAAATCGCCAATATCGCACAAGACGAAAGCTAAAAGAACCTGCTGAAGATACTTCAGGCAAATGAACCTGCTTACCTCCTGGTAACATCTGAATTCAGTTCCGCTATGAAAACGACGGTCTTTATACTCATCTGAACTCTAAACCATTATGTATGTGTCCATACCAAGTATTTAAATATAGCCACTGCGTTACCAAAAAACACAAGGGGTGCTCTCAGTTTGTTACCTCGTTGTAGATCTTTCTCTAGTCAATTCATTTGTTATGAAAACATGTTATAAAATCAAAATAAAATAATTCATTTAAAAGGAAAAAAGAGAACTGAAATTCTGATGCTGATAGTTAACGGAGGTTGAAAACGTATCTAACAGACTATAGGCAACACCATTTCAACAGCAGTGGAAAATGTATAAGATGAGTTTCCACTGCACTTTAGTTATTGCTAAGTTATATATGGGAAACATTTTCAACTCTGTTTAACTATAAATTAAATAATAACAGAGAGACATTAATTTATTTATTATAAGTCTGAAATATTTGTGTATAGCCTAAGGGGGGCGTTCAATAATTTATCTACCTGAGTATGAAAATAAAACCTGACGTGAAACTGACCTCAATATGTTTTAATATAGTTTCACTTGATTGCCACACAACTACTGGTCCACTTCGCCTTCCATAATACAACCCCTTGGTCTTCCAGCCAACCCATTACTGCATCATCTTTGGAACATCTAGGTCCAAGAAGAGGGTTCTACAGGATCCGAAATAGAAAATAATCACTGGGTGGATGGTTAGGTTCCAAGTACCGACTAAAGTTCTTTCTTTTTGGGATTTGTGGTAAGATGCGCTTTGGTGAAGCAGAAACATGGTACCTGTCCACTTTCCCCGCCGTTTCGCTTCGATGCCCTCTAGAAGCGAAGGTTTCTCCAGTGATCAAATTTGTAACATGAATTCCAATGCAGAACTTCCCTTATATAGCAAAAAAAAAAAAAAAAAAAAAATGGTTTCCATTATATTCCCTTCTGACTGAAGCACACGGAATTACTAGGGGTGTTAAGCCCTTATTGCATAAATTCTGGTTTGGTTTCTGGGTCATAGTAATTAACCCATTTTTCATCATCATCTTTGAGAAAAAATCATCATTATTTTCTTGGAGAAGATCCAAGTTCTCCTAACTGAATTCCTGATGATATGCTTTCTGCTCTGGTGTCAACATTTGGAGTACCTATGAAGATCTGACCTTTGGCATTAACACGTAAATATGAATAATTGTAAAATCATGCAGTTGAAAGGTCCATTATATTTTCATTGATAGGCCATCTTGCATAATCATAGCTTCATTTTCTGACATAGGTGTTATGAAGATGCTCCCATAGGATGCTTTGTGTTGAGATCATCTTCAATTAACACCCAGCTCTCTTTCAATTACTTGGCCAAAAAGTTTACTCTTAGCTTGAAGATGCACCATTAACACGCAGAACAGTCATTCTCTCTTGGGTTTCTTTGAGCTTCTTCCCCTTTTTAGTAAGGAATTAATCACGGAATGAAGCTCCAAATCACTTTTACTGTAGAACTACACGTCAATTCTCATACACTTGTCATCCTCTCAGTTCCATCGCTGACTGCAAACTGATATGTGACTATGTCTGTTTCAAGTCAACATTCACGTGCGCATGTTCAGCTCTCCAGCAATGATATAACATACAGGGATAGATAACTTATGAACACCCTTGTAGTAAGAAGTACTAAAATGCCATATAAATGTGGTATATGATGTACTTGTGCAAAGCTTAAACCAGTTAGGAGAGAATTCTTCCTTGGACAAACATTTAAAAAGTTCTCTATTCTTCTGCTATGAAAAAATGTAAATATTACTGATAGTACAACTTTCAAAATTGTTCTGTTTTCCTTTTTTTTAAAAAAATGTTGTGTTCGAAAATGTTCTCAAAAATCTCATTAATTTTGTTATAAATAATGCTTTTATTTTAAAAAAAATGTGCATATACTTTTTACACAAATTTAGAGCACAGTCTCTCCTTTTAAAAGCTGTGTTTCCCAGCTGGAGACCAATCCTATTCGCCAAGCAATGCTGTCACGTAGTGGTTGCAATATTGCTGGGTCAATGCGGGTTCTGTAAATTGGAACGTTAAAACATTTGGTTTGAAAAATTGTAACAATGGTGTTGCCAAGCAAAGTAGAAAGAATACGTTGAATATATTTGTACTTCTAAAATTAACTGCATTATTCATGCATCATTTGATTATTACCGACATAACAGACAAGAACCGACTATTTAACTGCTCTTTCGCATTATTTCTTTAACATAATTAGGTATCCTGTATAGGAAATAACGGAATCCAATCTAGATGCTAAGCAATCTGTTGTATGAACAGAGATAGGCCACTGTTGCACTCTACGACCAGATTAGTTCGCTTTAGACTTTGGGACAGATTTCGGGATTACTGCAGCGTCGCTGAATGACGGACTGAATACTAAAGCGTTGACGATTGCCTGCGCGCATAGAATGCGCAGTCTCGTCTAGACGCCCACAAGCTTCCATTGGAAGGGATTTCTGGTATTGCACTTGAATAAATATTTGGTTAACCCTCCAAGTTGGCTTCGGTATTATTGGCATAGTCATCGGGAACCCTGGAGCAACAGAATTGAGGAGATGGGTAAAACTATGGAAAGTTTATACAAGTTTATACTACGCTGCAGTTTGGTACCCGCCACTCTGCAAATTATCATTGCAATTGCTACATCTATTAGCAGAGAGAAAATATATTCAACTTTCTACATTGAAATTTCTCCCTATGCCAATTGCATTTTCATAAGCTGCCTATAGTATATAAATAGTGATTCTGAGTGAAGTGTAAATTTTTAACTGGAAAACGAGAATGCTCTAAAGATCTGTAAAGACAACTTAAAGCGATATCAGCTTAAAGACTGGAGGCTGCTGAGAGCTGGAGAGATGGCTTGTCAGAGGAATGTGTTAATAACTTCAATTGTTCACTATTAATATTCTGCGTTTGTTAAGGTAAAGAGATGGATCGTCTTGTAAGTATTTGAATAGATACAAGATCAGTGCGTAAAGGTTCACTTGGCAGATAATGCCCTCTCCTCGCTTAGGTCGCTAGCCATCTCTCCAGCTCCCAGTAGAAATACGTCATTCTACTGTTTATTATTATTATTATTATTATTATTATTATTATTATTATTATTATTATTATCATCATCATTATTATTATTATTATTGTTGTTGTTGTTGTTAATGTTGCTGCTACAGCCAAATTACTTCATAAAGCACTCCATGGTTGCAGTAAATGACTATTCACATATTACATAGTGATGAAATGAGAAAATAACATTGCTTAATATTGAAATGTTATTTGCACCATTTTGGTATTGCGTGTAGCTACTGAAAGGCTGATAGTATAACGAGGTAGGAAAAAAGATTTTATTTGTGGATCCATCTAAGATTAAAGATATAATATATAAACATTTTATTGATTCTTGAGCTTCATCTATAGAGCTGATGTGTATCAAATTTGAAAATGTCAAATAAACTGGTAAATAGTGTTGAGGACTACTAGGATAACTGAAACGCCTTGATGGCGCTAAAGACTTACGCATATTTTAGATTATTCACAACATTTATAAGTGGTAGTAGTTATTTTTATAATAACACCCCTTCCTCGCCTTTGGCCTAGCTATTTTATAAAATGTCAAAAAAGAGTCATATTTAAAAAGGCAGGAAATTAAAAATGTTTTTGCTTATTCCATCTTATGTTACATTTTCAGACCTAGAAACACTTCATTAATAATGAATTAATATTTATCAACTTCAACAGATACTCAATTTTGGTTAAATATTGTTCACTCTGTCTACTGTTAGTTATTAAATAGAATTTTTACTTCCTTGTATTAGGAAGGAGATGGCGTTAACTGGTTAAACCTAACCTAATATGCCATTATGCAAGCTTTTCCTGCTTGAGTTGTATTTGGTATCTTGTATAAAATATCTACTGTTATTTATACTCTTGTCTGAAGAAGAAGTAATATTTTTATATATATTTCACCATCATGTTTCTCTTTGTACTTGCTTTTTCAGATTATTTGGGAAGCTTCCTTTAAATTTACACTCTAAATTAGTGGACTCTGTAGAACAAAAAGAGAAAAGTGTTTAACTAAAGAAAGATTCATAAAAAAAAAAAGGACTCGTAATAGCTGATGACCAACTACTATTGACAGAGTCAGAGGATTATCTACAAATGTCCGTTACTATTCTGCACAGTATAGCAAAAAACTGGCTGAAAATGGCAACAGGAAAAAAGTAAATCAAGGCAAGGAAGAACAAAAATAGTAGTGGACCATAAAATACAATATTATCTCCCATAAATTGCATATCTGGAATGTAAGATAAGCAATGAACATATGCATGCTGCTTTGGAAATTAATTATTCAAAATACAATAAATGAAACGACACCATTAAGAGACGTTTTGGAAAAAAATAAAAGTGGAAATAAAACAAAGATTATATAACCGACCGCCCATCCTGACTTTGGGTTATTTCGTGGTTTCCCCGTCGTTTAGGCAAATGCTGGAATGAATCTTTCCCTTCCAAGAGCTTTTCGCTTTCTCATTTCATGTCATTTCATTCCGTTGATTCTGTTACAAGGTCCAAAGTGCAAGAACTGGTGATATGTGCGGTATAATAGTGACTTGCACTTTGATGGTTTCTACGCTGGGCCTGGTATGGATATGACCCTTCTGAGGCGGAGTTCTGCCAAGTCAGGAAACATTATTAGGGACCGCCCCTGAGCCTTCCTCACCTCAGCCCTTCCTCCAGAAGATGCCATAACTCTAGGAGTTGGCACAAACGACCAGCCTGAAGTACTGAAATGTCCTCCTCCATTCGTACTAATCCAATCCAACGGAAAGGTCTTAAAATGTGAGTATACTGTAAATTTCTTCGTAAACTTTCGGATTTTGAAACAATTTAGAACTACAGGCGCTAGACAGGTGTAACATGAAAAACTAAATCAACTTAAAGCATAAAGATAATACTTGTGGAGATATTGCTGTCTTGCACGCAAATGAAGCACAAGGAGATTTGCTATCACATTTTCGGAATAACCTGGAAAGGCTTTTGATCGATAGGAACAGTATTAGCGCTCCTTATTGACAGCGTTAAGCCCGCTTATCGTTCGGATCGAGGATAAACCTCAGTAAGAGAACGCTGATAGATATGGTTGCTACAGCAATTTAAGTTCTGCAACAGAAAACCATAGGCAGTTCTGATGCAATCAGGGAGACTTCCAAGTGTTGCAAATCAATACAGTAACTACTTCAAAGAAACGTTTTTGAATCTTCTAAATATAGAGCATTAACAGAAAACTTAATTGTAGTATTTCTTTCATTAAATGAGATTAATACTTCCTATTATTGTTTCAGTATTACTTGCATTTGCATATGACGAAGAGTTTGGAACTCATAGTTTTATTGTCGGTCCTGGTGGTGTAGTGATAACCATACTTGCCTTCTAAACCCAAGATCGTGGGTTCAAACCCGGCCAGGATCGATGGATTTTTTTTCGGGCGTAAAAATCCTTCGGAAAGGAAGTAAAGCCATGGGCCCCGTGTGGTACATTTACGGCACGAAAAAGAACCTCAAGCCTGAAAGACGAGGCCTCTGAGCAAAATTTGTAGGCCGTTTCACGCCCGGAATTGAATGGGACGCTGATGACGTGAGATGTTAAAGAGAGCGCCCTTAATAAAAACATAGTTTTATTAATTCAGCGTACTTTAAATTTTATATTTTGCTAATCACTATTTGAAAAATAAAATAAAATTAAGAGATGTTCTTAGGACTTTTTACTAGTAATAAAGGCAATGGTCTCTTAACTTTTGTCATAAAATTAGGATCAAGTGCAACAATTTATTTATAGCAGAAAATGGCATAACCAAATTGTAAGTATAACCTTATAAAAGTCGAGATCATGTATGATCGTTTTGAATTATGCATTTTGTTTACTGTGTTTAGAGATATCGTAGCATACTGGTGAGATACGATACATTTTAAATTGTATCTTAAGGATTTGATGAAGTGTAAAATTAACAGCTGTCAACTTTCACGTCGCCGTTCTGTAATCAATCATCCGGCCAACTTACACGTTTCTGCTTCGAGTTTACTTCTGCGATATTATGTCGCTCAAGAGAGAGACAAAAGCGCTGTGTAGAAGGTAATGGTAGTATATGTTTTGTACTACACATGTATTTATTTATAATTCATACATGTTAACCCAGTGTCAGTTCAAAGACGTTTTGAAGAAAGATTCCCGGATGTAAAAGTTCCAGGTCGTTCAACCATCCATAATGTTTTTAATAGCCTTCAGGCCACGGGTAATATGCAGTCTCAGTAACTTAATATACAGGATTCCCACATTGGTCATCGAAGAATTCTCCCACACAAATTCAGTTCTCAAGTAAAAGAAGAGCACTTACAGTCGCAATAAGCATGAATGTGCAGTACATTTATAGTTTAGACCCCAAGCGATTAAATAGGCAATCAACTCAAAGATTTATACGATTAGGGCTCGAAATTTTATACCCATCTAGGGTTACCTAAATTCTGGGGAAAATGCAAATAAACGTTTACTTTTTTTACCTAATAATCGCAGAAAACAGGTGCAGTCCATCAATAATGGTCAGAAGGGCCCGCCTTCTCCCTCCAAATGCCGTAGTTATTTGCCGCTTTCTTTAGTTTTTAACTGTATCTTGCGCAATAAAGTGCATTTATTATCTACTGTAGTTCCTTTTAGAGAGGGAAGCCCGGAAATTTTTACGCTTTTAAACTTATACCTTAATGATTCAGCAAAGATTTACAACGAATTATATTTGTCTTCCTGCATTAGCCGTTCTCCTGCTCATTTCTGCGTTCTATTGGGACAGTAGGAATATGGCTGATGACCAGCACTCGATATTCTCTTTTCTTAAGAACCACGCATAAAGGTTTTCTTCTCACTTTGTTTGGAGTAGGGTAGCTTCCTTATTGTCAGTACCTCAGTGGAACGTTTACTTTCACTGTGTTAACTGTTAATTTACAAAAAAGTGCATTTATTTTAAGACAATGAACAAAGTTGATGTTTTATTGATGACTCCATTTTGGCGTCTAACTGTTAAGTTGGAAGTGAAACGATTTGGACCTCATCAACCGAAAGCTATATGAGCTGTCTCAGCAAGAAGGCACAAAATTAAGAAGCTTTTTTATGGTTTGAAAAAACATCTTGACTGCCAGGATATGAAGAAGCGAAAAGCGTATCTCATCTATAAGAATGAGATTAGAAAAGAAATAGAAAGGAAAATTTTCCTTTCTGTACGAAAAGACAGATGCCATATAGATGTCACAATTTGTTGTGATATTACGATACGTCAATGGGGGTAAACCTGTTGAAAGATTCATAAAATTCATTCTCTTTCCGAATTGACTGCAGAAGGTTTAAGGCATATTTTAACAGCTGAGTAGAAGAGTTAAATATAAACCAGAAGTTTCTAGCACAAACGAACGATGGTGCTGCAGTTTATCGGGGATTAGTATAATTAGTATAAGTCTTATAAACGAGATCTTCCTCCACGCTCTTGTCCACCCTTCTACAGAAGCCACAAGCCGCCACTGGTAGTTTTTTTTTTGCCTAATAATTATGGAAATTTTCTCAAAAAGATCTGAAAATCTGAACCCTATATGTGACGATATTTCATGAACTACTGGACCTAGAATGGTGCAATAAACGCAATTTACATTCTAATCTCATCAACTTTTATTTTATTGAAATCCTTAGACATATTCCAATTTGAAAAAAAAAAATGTAATTTTGTGCTGGAAATACACTATATAGTAATTGATGATACCTTGCCTGAACTTCATAAAACTGCACATGAGTAGCACTTTTTGTTTCACAGACACCTGTGTACATCTGATGATTACCAGTGAAATTAAGTTGTCATGTGATTTACATATGCATATTTTATTCTACTCTGATAATAATTTCAATGCGCGAAAACATTTTTGTTGGTAATGCCTTCACACATCATTACGCGTCGAAATGCAAGCCGACCGTCACTGGAATTGTTTTGCACACTGACACTTTTGCTTCGATTGAGAGTACAGTGTACAGGTTTGCTTATCGAGGCTTTTATCATGCAACCTGCCGTTAAAGTGTAAAGCTAACTTCGATAATTATTTTCCCTCAAAGACTACCTACCTGTTTGCATTAGCTGTGGCCTCAGAAATTGGCGATACCGTTCAGTGCTTCAACAGCTCTCTAAATTCTAACGGTTGGAGGTCTCGTAGGGAATGAATACGACCTTAAGGGAACAGGAAAGGGTCAGGTGGGCCTCAACAGGCGCGTTTGTGATTGAAAAGGAAAGTAAAAACACTACTTTGATTAAATATTACACAGATTGGAGTATTTAAAATCACGTTGGAAATATTTATAATAATATTTTGTCGTTTTAATGTGGGTATTTGAAGAAAATAGTTAATATTTAAAAAATAAAGATATGTATTATTACTTCCAATACAAAGGTATTCCCAATACCCAGCTCACTTTTGTGGATATTAAATGTGTCTATATCCAATTCCCTTCCAGAAGAAAAGATCAGTGGTAATGATCACCCTTCTAAGAGAAAGGATACCATCACCGCTCCCACATAAACTATAGTCTTTTTCACTTTGAAATAAAACTGAAAATGAACTAATTAAAACATTCTTAAATCTTACTTATTTAGTCGGTAATGCTAATTTCAAAGAGCAAAGTCGGTGCTGGTGGTGTAGTGGTAACCATACTTGCCTTCTAAACCCACGAAAAAGAACCTCAAGCCTGGAAGAAGAGGCGTCTGAGCAAAATTTGTCGGCCGTTTCACGCCCGGAATTGAATGGGACGCTGATGACCTGAGATGTTAAAGAGCGTGCTTAAACAAAAGGAATCAATCAAAGAGCAAACCGTCGGTAGTGGTTACCATACTTGCCTCCTAAACCCAAGAACGCGAGTTCGAACCCGGCCAGGACCGATGGATTTTTTTGGGCGTAAAAATCCTAAGTATGGCTTCCTTCGGAAGGGAAGTAAAGCCGCGTCGTACATTTACGGCACGAAAAAGAACCTCAAGTCTGAAAGAGAGGCCTCTGAGCAAAATTTGTCGGCCGTTTCACCCCATGAGTTGAATGGGACACTGATGACCTGAGATGTTAAAGAGAGTCCATAAATAAAAACAATCAAAAAAAAAAAAACGAGCAAACAAAGTTTAGTCATTCAGGAACGTTTATTCTATTTTAATTATAGCAAAGATTTAGATTTATATATCAAATCCTCTGTTCCAAAATATGGCATAGAAAAATGTTGAGTGGAACTGTGTGCATACAAGGACAAGAATTGCTCTGCGGTAATACGTATGTACAGCATTGGCCAAGGCATCGACTATTCACATGCGACAGTAATTATATTAGTGCAATGCGTGTGCATCAAACGGAAATCTTTAACAGAGCTCATTATAGACAGAAAGCATGTGGTCACCTGCAAGTGATGCCATTACCCCAGTCGAGTGGGATTAGAAAGCAAAACGCGCAACATCCAACAGCCGAGTGTTGTAATGTAATTATGTAAATATAAGTGCAGAGCATGAAATATAGAGGGAAGTTTTATGGCTGCTACATTTGACTTTCAGGTAAGAACTGTTATTATTTCTCGGATTTGGCAATGTGTAAATATGCAGTACAATAAAAGAAAGCAAATTGTAGACACAAATGTAAGTTTTATACAATGGAACTGAGGGAAAAAATTCATTTCCTAACAATTAGAATGCTTGTGCTCTATTGGGGTGCCGTTAACTTTATTTCATTTTGTGAAATACCTAATGATTTTGTAGCTTAAATGAAACTTATATCACAATTTGGATTTGTATTTCTCTATCTTATTTTGAAACAACTCAAATTACAGATATATATATATATATATATATATATATATATATATATATATATTCGAACGGAGCGAGTATGATTTTCTTTAATTTTCCTTTTTCTTCTTTTTTAATCAAACTTTTAAGCGTAACTAATACATTGGAAATGAAATTTATGTGAATTTTTTCAAATAAAAGACACTAGGAAAATTTTTCTCCCGGATTCATTTTTGGCTTCCAGTAGGGGAAGGCTGGCAAGTTGGGACTTAATTGTAAATAGACAAAACTGGCTAAACCTGGGCATTTTATTAAATGAAATACAAGACACTTGTATAAACATTGTACACAAATAATAAGAAAATGTAAATGAATACCAGAATTATTGTATGTTTCATGTATTTGTGAGATCGGAGTTTTAAAAAAAAATTAATTTATTTAGGATAATCAATATTATGGGAATTCTTGTATAAGGGTTAATTTGTATCTTTAGAATTGAAGAATTGGGCGTTCTTATTAATGTTTTTGTTGGTTTCTTTTGTTGTCATTAATTTCACAAATCAACAGCATGAACGGTCTTGCGACCCATGCGACTGTGAGATGCAATATATGTATACCTAGTTTAACTGGAATAATAAATACTACTACTACTACTACTACTACTGCTTATACTACTACTGCTACAACTGCTACTACTACAACTACAACTGCTACTACTACTGCTGCTGCTGCTACTACTACTACTACTACTACTACTGTTACGGATACTACTACTACTACTACTACTACTACTGTTACGGATACTACTACTACTACTACTACTACTACTACTACTACTACTGCTACTACTACTACTACAACTGCTACTGCTACTACTACTACTACTACTACTACTACTACTACTACTACTACTACTACTACTACTACTTATACTACTACTGCTACAACTGCTACTACTACAACTACAACTGCTACT
Source organism: Metallyticus violacea (assembly GCA_030762175.1). Lineage (NCBI taxonomy): Eukaryota > Metazoa > Arthropoda > Insecta > Mantodea > Metallyticidae > Metallyticus > Metallyticus violacea. The sequence continues at coordinate 63,525,785 of CM060840.1, forward strand.
GCTACTACTGCTACTACTACTACTGCTACTGCTACTACTACTACTACTACTACTACCACTACTGTTACTACTGCTACTACTACCACTACTATTACTACTGCTACTACTACCACTACTATTACTACTGCTACTACTACTACTACTACTACTACTACTGTTACTGTTACTGATACTACTACTACTACTATTACTACAACTACTGTTACTGTTACTGATACTACTACTACTACAACTGCTACTACTGCTACTACAACTGCTACTACTGCTACTGCTACTACTACTACTACTACTACTACTACTACTACCACCACCACCACCACCACTACTACTACTACGACCACGACCACCACGACTATTACCACCACTACCACCACGACTACCACCACGACTATTACCACTAACACTACCACTACCACTACCACTACTTATGTTAATTTTTTTCAAATATGTAATAATAACCTATTTAAATTTAATTGCTTTACTTTAAACTTTCGTTTTTGACCTAGATGTAAATAATGTAAACGGTGAAAAACAGGCTGCGGTGGCTTAATATTTGTAAATGTCATATGTCATATAAATAATTCTTCATATTTTAAAACTTACCTGAATAATCAGAGGACCTATCTGCGGTACGATTTCCAATAGTTCATAATTTTTAAGAAGCCTACTTTAGGCAACTGTGTACCATATCTTCCTATAACCTTAAAAGGAATAGTACGTCAAATTATATTTTATTCTCTTCAGAAGTTTCATCATTTGATAAAGATAAAACAGACACATTACGCACGTTTCCTGTATCAATGGATAGTGGGATACCGGCTATTGATGTCTTTTGTTAGATATAGATGAAATACTATAAATACACAACAACTAAAGTAATCATTGTGACCGCTTACCTTTTTCATTTCCCGTTGAAAAAATTGTCTGATAAGCTATTCTACTTTAGAAATTTCAACCGCGCTATTTGTTTAGACTTGGAATGGCATATACCTAAATTGCTTGCAATTCTGTGTATTTATAGCCTTTATCAAATTAAATGAAACGTTACTGATTAATATTACTGATAAAATAAAAGAAAAATACTTTAGGAAGGTGAGACAAAATGGTTATGAAAGGTGGGTAATACAAATTTCAATAACAATGTTGATAATGTCACTGTTTAGAAGTGACTATACTTCCCCATTACATACTCAACCTGGTGTTAATTGTAATGGGGTACGGAAAAAATGTAACTCCATAAATTGAGGATTTTAAAGTGGAAAAGTGAAATGTTGTTAATAGTAATAAGTTTACATACATTTAGTAATCCAAACTAACGTGTAGAACATATGTAAATATTATTTGTGAAACAGTTATCATTAATTCATTCATTGTTAAGGATAAAAATGCAAATCAATAATAACGAAGAAAGCTAAGGAGCAAGAAGAGGAAATTCGGGAAAATTTGAAAATGGTATTTTCTTGCAATAAATTATTTAAACGATCAGTGAAGATATTTGATTTCTGGCCGGTAGAGCCATAAATGGCAAATGCCGGGGAGGTACCCTAAACTTAGGCCTGGAACGATTCCTTCCATAAAATCCTTTCCCAATATATCATTTCATTTCATTCATCACCAGTGTCCACCGCCTGTGGTACCTTTGTAGTAAAAACGGGCGTTAAACACCATTCATTCATTGGCCGGTAGAGCGCAGCTGCGTACTGGGAGAAGCGGTCAGATAGCTCGTAGCTCAAATAACCTCACTATATATCAAACAATGCACACATGTTAAGTATTTACCAATGCTGACCAATAAGCGTTATGTTCATTTTAAAGGTCGTATCATATATAACGTGTATAATACAGTAACATCTCTCGTATCCGGCATCATGGGACAGAGTAAGTGCCGGATAACTGGAAAATATTTTTATAGTTGATATAGTTGATACGGTCATTTATAGTGCAGAAATTGAGCTTTTTACATGAATTTTTAAAAATGAAATTTTGAAATACACGCATTGTTCTCAATACTTAATACTGCACATTCATTTATTAATTTATATTTGAAAAAGCATACTAAAATATCGTACCCGACGACAAAGTTAATTAGTGGCCAGGTGATGTCGAGAACATCGTAGCCAACATTGCAACCGATTGTAACTTGAAGAATGTGAAGTAGCGCGCGATAAATCTTCCATTAATTTTTTGTCCTACTAAACCCTTTTCCATTTAATCCAACAGCTCTAACTTCTGTTTAAGCGTAAGAACATCCATCTTGCAGAACATCCATCGTGCAGAACATCCATCGTGCAGTAGTGGGTTTAGTGCTGCGGTGTGCACCTGCCACATTATCAGGCTCGCTACTATACGTGAAGCCACGCTGTGTTTGCGTTACCATGTTTGCTACTGTGGTATCTATGACAGTATTATAAAACAGAGAAACTATCACAAAATTACCGCATGTCCAAAACTACAACATATATTTTCTTTCTTTTCTTGATTGAAAAGTGCCGTTGTTTTAGTATTGCGGGTTTTTTGGGTGCCAGATATGAAGGACTTTACTGTATATAACTTCGAATATAATAACAATATTGAAACTGTAGAACTGGTTCAGAAAACACTAGATATTTCTGGACAGCTCTGTGTCCTTCATAAGCAAACATTAGTTGTGTTTTGTTTTTAAACCGATTTCATAAAAAAGTATAAAATATAATTATGTATTTACATGGTGATTCAGTATTGTGGATAAACGTCTGTTACGATTTCCGTTCAAGCGAGTACTGAGCGTAAACTGTTTTCTAAAAATGTACTAAATACGACCACTAACTTGTTCTTTTATTGAACAGCAACCTTACTAACAACGAGCTTGCCCATGGAGAGAGTGGCGCGTGAGCGGCCAGCTTTTACTTTAATCTTCCTGTATTTCTTCAATTTCGGAAATTTTTCCAATATTTTTAAACAAACTTGTAAAATAAAGCATTATTAGCTATAGTTTCCCTTGAGGAATGAATGCTATCTAGCGAAAAGGTTCATTTTTAATTTATCATAGGATAAACGCGGACCGTTTATATAGATTATGTTGCTCATTTTTTCCCCCTTACAGTTTTATGATGCGTTAGAATAAAATTCTGGATACTGAAAGATAAAAACATAGCTGTAAACAATTGCACAGAGCACTCACGAAGAGATGTGACTTTTCGATTGGAAACTTCTGCTAAATTTTTCTTCATATTTATTAGTTAGCTTAATTTGATGTACTTTTCACTTCTAAACGGCAATAAAATGGACAAGGCCAAAGCAGATTTTTTATTTGTTTATTTAAGGGTGCTCTTTAACATTTCAGGTCATCAGCGCCATTCAATTCCGGGCGTGAAACGGCCGACAAATTTTGCTCAGAGGCCTCTTCTTTCAGGCTTGAGGTTGTTTTTCGTGCCGCAAATGTACGACACGGGACCCACGGCTTTACTTCCCTTCCGAAGGAAGCCATACTCAGGATTTTTACGCCCGAAAAAATTCATCGATCCTGGCAGGGTTTGAACCCGTGACCTTGGGTTTTCAAGTAATCGGCACATGAATTTCAGAGTCATTAAAATGAAGTTGCCTTACAGCCATGTAACTTCATGTCGCTTCGTATTTCACGAGTTAGAGAGTACATTACCAGAGCCGAAAAGTGTAAACGCGAGATAAGAGAGAATGCATTTCTCAGAATGAAATGCAGTTGTTACAAGTTAGCAGATGTCTAAAATAGAGGTAAATATCGACTATTTCCTCATTTATTTAATTGGGCTAAGAGCGTATATAATAATCTTTTATATAATTCATTGAAATTCCCTTAGGAGAATTCATTGCTAGTAACTCCTAGCGAATCGCCATAGATTCTAAATAAATTTTAATTTAGAAAGATTGACGACTCGTGAGCTTTCTGGTACATTCTTGGAATGAAAATTCCGAGACACTGGTCTGAGTTTTGGCAAGCTTCGCTGTCTACAATAGGCATCTGATTAGCAAGAGGCTAAAGAAAAAAGCTGCGAGGTACGGAGAGATGATGAGGATTACGTGCAATGCTGTTTTAACGCCAGCGGCGGCATCACGCGCCCCAAATTCCTCCTGGCTATTGATCGGCGCTTGGTGACAGTGATAACGCTGTGGTACGTGTGTTCTGCCACTCTACGGCCCTGCTTCTGTGTCAACAACAAAGGTCAACCCTAAGGTATATCTACTGAGTGTTAATGACGACGAGAAAGAATAAAGCATTCAATTCTGAGATAAAAAGACATGTATTATTATTATTATTATTATTATTATTATTATTATTATTATCATTATTCGCATTAGTAAATATTTCATTTCTCACACTTAGAATTTTCTATTTCTGTTGGTACAGTACGATATCTTCTTGGTACCAACTTTTCTAAACATAAGTGGCAATGATTTGTATTTCTCTTCCTTCTCTTTAAATTCATGTTTGACTTTTTTGAAATAACGTCGCTAGAATGAATTTATTTGCTTTTTAAATTAGTGTAATATGTAGTAATGCTTTTGTCCAAGATGTAAAAAGACAATTTTTAAAATACTTCGAACAAAACCGGTTAAATTGTGTATATAACAAAACTACAGTCCTTTGCTTTGGTATGTGGGTCGTTCAAAAGTAAATTCAAACTTCAAACAGTTATAGATATTGGAAAGAAAAAAAAAACATTGTATTGGGCAAAAATGTTTACGCTTGTTTTTCATTCATTTCTGCATTCTATAATTACCATTTTTTGTTCATTTTATTTGTTATTCTGCAGGAAAATTTAGGTCACAAGCGATGATTCCACCATAAGATATTATGATACGATGGTACAATGCTATTATGAGAGTACATTTCAAGATAATTTAGAACACTTCATAATTTGAAATACCGCATGTTCAATTTGTAACTGTGGGTCATGGTTAATTTAAATCTCTAATGGAACAAAACTATATCTTTCGCATTCCACGTCTACATGTAGGAATCAAATCGATTTGAATACACTTTCCGGATTGAATTCAATTTCAATACGACCCGTTTGCTTGGCCTCAATCCGGATTGAATCCATTCCATTCCCAGCTTTTAGTAGGATCGAACTGACTTTTGAAGCCCCTTTTACATGCATATTTTTAATCCGAAAAGTGAGGGTTTGTTTCTCTTTCTCAATTATTATAAGTTTATAAGGCTTTTAAAATTGTTTTTTGAAAGATCTGGTTTGTTCCTCAAGGTTCCATTTTCAGTTCACTTTTTTCTCATATATATATTAATTATATTTCCTTGAAAATAAACAGTACTCTTTGCTGATGATACCAGTATTGTCATTAAAGAACCTCAAATTAATCGTTTATCAGACTTGTCCAGTAACATTTTTGGTTTTAATAATTGGGTAATAGTAACCAAATCAGTAACACATTTTGAAACAAAATAGAGAGTTTTAGAACAAAACAAATAGATATATTATGGGCCATAGCAATAATAAATGTTTGTTATTGACATAATATAAACTCAAATGAAAATTAAATGTTAATTGCATTTTACTAAAATTGAGTTTAAATATTTTGCAATTAGATCATTTACTCATTTTACACATAGAAACATCCTATTAGGCCTACTTTTCCTCATTAATGACTTATGGCATTATATTCTGGGGAAATTGTTAATACACTATATATATATATATATATATATATATATATATATATATATATATATTGCAGAATAAAGAATACAGAATAAATTATGAATAATGCCAGCAGTGAAAAGCACAATTAAACAAATTTCCAAAAAAAATTAAATTTTACCATAGCATGAGAGTATATTGCTCTATAATTGCATCTGTAATTTCATAGAAACGTTTCAGATACCCATAGCAAAGAAAATTGACCAGGCACGGCTTAGGCAGACCAAGAAGTAATCTATAATAAAATTCAGAAAACGTGTTACTTACAATAATATTCTATTGTTTAATTCGCTTCCGTTTATTAAAGAATCATTAATATATATAGCGGCCGTGGCACGGGGTCTGGTTCTTCGGACGACAGGTCGAGCATCAGTCGATAATGTGCTCAGTACCTCAGAAGCACAAATGGATTATAACTTTTACCTCAGAGTAGATGCAAAGCGTTCTCCTTCCTCTCGCATCGCGAAAATTTGCCTCTGCTCTAAGCTCATCAAATACATTTTACTTATTTCATGTTCAGTATTAGCCTAGAGTTTATTTAAATATATGGAGATTCAAGCGAAGCATATTGTCTTTTAGATAAACATCACAACGGGTTAATTCCTGGAAATATCGAGAGCCTCCAATCAACACTAATTATACTATTACCAAACACCTTACTTATTATATTTCATTTTAAGTCGTTTATGCCTTTGTAGAATCCTGTTGGAGCCAACCTTTCCCTCTTCTGCCACCATGAAGAAACGGCATTAAATTGGGTTTGACGTTCCTTTGGAGAGCCCGAGAACCCTTTTCCAAGCGGGGGAGGGGGAGGGAGAAAAAAAAGCAACTTGAATTTTATTTGTATGTTCAGCTCTTCCCTATCCCCACATTTCGCTTCTACACAGCAGAATAGACTTAATCACAGCATTGTACATCCTCTCTAGTGTATTGTCGGTCCTGGTGGTGTAGTGGTAACCATACTTGCCTTCTAAACCCAAGATCGCGGGTTCAATTCCGGCCATTTTCCGGGCGTAAAAATCCTAGGTATGGCTTCCTTCGGAAGAGAAGTAAAGCCGTGGGTCCCGTGTCGTACATTTACGGACGAAATAGAACCTCAAGCCTGAAAGAAGAGGCCTCTGAGCAAAACTTGTCGGCCGTTTCACGCCTTGAATAGAGTGGGATGTTGATGACTTGTGATGTTAAAGAGCGTCCATAAATAAAATAAATAAAAAATCTCTAGTATATCTACCGGTATATACGAACGCGAGTCAGAACACGTAACAACTCATGTAGTTGACCTCGTATTTCATAATTGCAGTTTGAAATTCGATATTGTAAATATCACATGTATGCTTACAGAGATGAAAGAGGACAGCAATTTTTTGATATCAAGCGCATAGACCACCAAGTTTAGCTCTAACTTCTGTTAAAATTCCTTTTAATACTTTAGTTGTTATTTTTTACATATATTAACATAGTGTCCTAACTTATTTTTCTTCCACCCCCCCCCCTCCGCCTTCGGTATGTTTCAACTATTTTCATGCATTCAACATTCACTTCGCGATTCAACAGTTACTCCATTTTCTTTTGCCTTTGAAGAACACATTGCTCTATTTGTGTGACTGTTTCAGTATTTCTTTTTTTCCCCGCTTCTTCTAGATATTTTATAACAAAAATACTGAGACAAACTTTGCAGGCGTGTTTTTGCAATTAAAATAACAAAGTCATAAAGATTTGTCCAGATTTAATAGTGTTTAACGCCCGTTTTTACTACTGAGGCACCACAGGCGGTGGACACTAAAAATACATGAAATGAAATGATAAATTGGGAAAGGATTTTTTTTTTATAAATGAAGGAAGCATTCCAGGCCTAAATTTAGGGTACCTCCCTGGCATTGGCCATTTATGAGGGCTGAGGAAAACCTGGAAAAAACTTCAATCAGGGAGGACGTACTTGTGGGATTCGAACCTCGGACCTTCCGCTCACGAGTCCGCGCCTTAATGACCTCGGCCACTCTGGAGGTGATTTGTCCGGAAATGTCTGATTTGTGAATTATAATTGAAAGATAGCATTCGACGCGTTTGGATATGTGATCTAACAACTTAAGTTTGTTAAAAGAATAACAATCAACTGTTTCAGACAACTGAGTGACACCGATGACGTATTTGCATGTAGGCAGCTTCTAACGTTTGAATTGTGCAGCAGTTCGGTTACATATGAGCAGCAGGACATTCATGTTGTGAGCAGGCAGATATAATTTTTATGTACGGTCGGGCGAATAGTAATGGGCGCGATGCTGCACGGGTATATGAGATGGCTATCCTACACCGAAGGCAGTCAAAACACAAAAGAAGAAATAGCATACAAAGCAGAGTTTTTATATATTCCTTTTTATTTTCAAATGTCATATTGCCAGCTGGCCATATATACATAATTAATGTAATGTGATTATCATTGCCTCTAGTGGCCGAGGTCGTTAAGGTGCGGACTCGTGAGCGGGAGGTCTGGGGTTCGAATCCCACTAGGACTGTCCTCCCTGACTAAGGTTTTTACCAGGTTTTCCTCAGTCCTCATAAATGGCAAATGCCGGGGAGGTACCTTAAACTTAGGCCTGGAACGTTTCTTTCTGTAAAAATCCTTTCGCAATAATCATTTCATTTCATGTGTCGTCACTGTCCATCGCCTAAGGTGCCACGGTAGTAAAAAAGGGCGTTAAACACTATTAAAAAAAATTATTGTGATTATATTAATAATAATTTGATATATTATTTATACGTTAAAATTCAAGCTGGAACCTAAAGGGCAGGTGACTATACATAAAAGTCGATTGGATTGCCATTAAGGTAGGAATTAGGAATAACAGGTGCAAAGGTAGCTCACCAAAATGTCTGGTATTTCTGTATATATTGTGTTTAGGAGCCTTAGCAAGAATATAAAGGGAATGACAAGTGTTTGGTAGAAGAAAGAGCTAGTAAAGTCATTAGCAGGATGAATGTACGAGTGTAAAAGAATGAGATACAAAAGACAGCAAAACAAACTTGTTTTTGTAAATATTGTACCTGTTTGTAACGCAGCAGGTCAACAGTGCCGTTACGACGTTTTAGAGCATCTGGAAATACCTTTTTCAAACAACAGATCTTGTCTTTCCAACGGCATTTAAACAGCAACAACCAAAATTCGATTCTGCATAATTTTTGTATTATTGCCTTAACACTTTCAGAGGTTAATGATAAATGATAAATTAATGAAATAAATAATGAGAAATTTTAAAGACTATAGAAATGTTGGCAACATTTTATCACATTATTTCAAAGCATTTCAATGACTGCTAAAAGTCGCTTAGGCTACAGTTTTCAAAATAAAATTCTATCTGTTTTAACAAGTGGTATTAAAAAAATAAGAAAATTTAAGGAAAGCAAAATGTTTTCCTATAATCCTCGACAGCACGTTAGATTTTGATCACAATAAAAATGTCATTTTTATAAATAAACTTCTGATGCTGCAATGCGTTAATTATTTATTGGATTTTATCCTATTTCAGATACTTCAGAGAAAGGTTTGTGCAATTATCTCTTAAGTGAAATCTTATCAGATTATGAGCTAGATATTCAAAATATGCGTGGATAAGGGTATAATAATGGGGAAATATGAGTGGCAAGCTCAGTGACCTGCAGAACAAAATTAAGAACATAATCTCAGAGCATTTCTGTGCCCTTTGCATCTCAATTTTTTAACATTATCTAAGAAATGTATACGTTTTTCTCGGCATCTCCTTATAGGTGTGATATACCGAAAAGCATTAAAACCTGTAAGTAATACTAAATGGTAGAGTAGAATAAAAGCAGTGCGAACTCTCAGACTGCAATTAAGTAAAGTCTTGAAAAGTTTGTATGACATAATCATTTATTATTCTAGAGGAAAGAAAACAAAGCATACATCTGGGTGTTTGTTAGTTCGGATTGCATCTTTCAACCTCATTTACTCAATTGTTAAATGGAACGACATTCTGTCAAGAATTGATGTCGAAAGCAAAATGTTGCTGTGCTCTCATTCCACATAAAATAATATCTTAAAAATTTATTAAATTTGTAAGTGAAGCCATGTGTAATGAAGCATTTAGTGCAAATAGTAGTTATGTAGAGGTTCTAGCCAAAGAAGTTTACGTAGAAAAAATCGAAAAGAATTGTTTAGAATTCATTTTATATAATAATTATTCATGTTGCATTAAATTGAATTAAAATGATTTGAAAATCTGAATGATTGTAACAATATATTTACATTTATTTTTGAATTCATAGAAATGACAAGAAAAATCAAAATAAAAAATGTCCTTCAAATTAATAAAGGAAGCACAACTTTAAAAACGTTTGATGATTCTGAGATCTTCAATGAGCTGATAACACTCAGAACTTTGAGCAATGGTAATGGGGTTTCAGAAATTGATCCATTAAAAAAACTTGACCTACATTGCACATAATAACAACTTCATAAATTCCCAATTTGTTTATAGCTATGAGAATTTTTCAGTCAGTGTAGCATCAGGTGAAAGGAGTTTGTCAAAACTCAAACTTATAAAAAAGTATTTAAGAATCAAAATGACTTAAAAAAGCACTAAAGCAATGGTTAGCATTTAAGTAGGTTTGATACACTGTATACATTATAAACTTGAAATACTGTAGTCTGTACTATATGTAAACTATATTTTAATGCTTTTCCTTTGTCAATTATATGATCCTGCCATAAAAGCATGCTAATAGTCGTCCATGGGATGGGTTAAGCTGTAAATGTACTCATGATCTGCATTATTTAGGAGGGCCGATTATACGATATCTAGCACGCAGGCGTCAAACAACCCAGAACCCGCCTTGCACGCAGGGATTCCCGTGGTAGCAAAAGCCCCAACTTATTAGCCAATAATGACGGTATAAAAGTATACAAATGTTAGATTGGAATGGGACATTTGAATTGGCAAATCAATAAACAAATAACTAGTAAACATTTTGATAGGGGGAAACTAGAGCTACGACAGAATCGCGGTTTTTGAAATCATTAGAATATACAGATGTTTTGAAATTACGAGGGAGGCGATAAGAAACGTCCCTTTTCCTGCATTTCTTGTGTGATCAGATGTTTACATTATAGAGTTTTTCGCCATAGTGCTTAGGGGACGAAAATGTTCAGCAGTGCAACTACATAACAGAATACTATATATTCGTGTTCTAAAACCTCGTGATCGACGGTTGCTTCGATTGCTTACCACCAGAAGTTAAATAAAACGCCTTTTCTAACTGAGTCAGATAGAAATGAACATGTTTCCGTACATTTGTGGATCGGTCCTGTTGGCCTCCTAAACCCAAGATCGCGGGTTCGAACCCCGCCAGGACCGATGGATTTTTTCGGGCATAAAAATCCTAAGTATGGCTTCCTTCGGAAGGGAAGTAAAGTCGTGGGTCCCGTGTCGTACATTTACGGCACGAAAAAGTACCTCAAGCCTGAAAGAGAGGCCTCTGAGCAAAATTTGTCGGCCGTTTCACGCCCTGAGTTGAATGGGACGCTGATGACCTGAACTGTTAAAGAGCGTCGGTAAATAAATCAATCAAAAAAAAAAGTACATTTGTGGTCGGTAGGATTAGTTTTTAAATTAGCCTTTTTGTGCTTGTTTTGGCTTTTGTTGCCTTTTTAAGGTTTAAAACCTTTTTTGCCTCTTTTGGATCAATATGGATCATTAAAAAAAAAAACAAAGAATTTCAATATATCGAAGTGGAAAAGCCTTATAAAAATTAAATGGTACGTTCACTTCAAAAAACGTCTATTGAGAAACTTGTTATATATTTATTTATTTTCAAGCAGTCAAAAACTTTCACCTCAACCCATTCACTTAAGCCTTTTAATTAGTGAAAGGAACGCACCGTTACCTCGGGTTTACGAATACCAGGGAATAGAGAAGAAGGGAAGTACTATAGTTTTGAATAGTCATGGTGAATGACCTTGATCGATATGCGCGAGACAATTCTAGGAAATTTATGGTGGGGGTATATAATATATAGATGAAATTCTTAAGAGAGATAAATGGGGAAATATCTTCAGGAATGCTATTTAATAGGAATAATGCAATAAATATGCCACTCTATGCTGATAATATTATAATAATTAAAGAAACAGAAAAAGACTTGCAGAAAAAAAATTTGAACTGGGAAATATGTTAGGAAAATATGGACTCAAAATCTCAACCATTAAAACGAAAATAATAGATTTTCAAGAAAAATACCCTCGTAGATGCAAAATAGTAATATATAACGTAGGGCTGGAACAAGTACAAAAATTTAACTATTTAGGATGTAATATGACACCAACACAACCAAGATTTAATAATAAAGTAAGTAGCTTCCAGAGTAATTGAGGAATATTAGCAAGAACATTCAAAGAAAAACTAGAAAAGATGAAATCCTAAAGTTTTACAAAATAGTAGCGAATCCAATGTGAAATATGAACGATAAAGAAAAATGAATGGGATAAAATAAATAAGGCTAAAATGATATAACTTAGAGCTATAAGTATGTACAATAATGGACAAAATAAAAAAATAATAAAAGAGAAACTAGTGACAATGGCAATTAATGACAAAATAATCTATATACAGAAAGATAGGTAAATCATTTGCTGACGATGGATAAAAACCACTACCCTAAAATGACATATGATTATCAGTTATACGGGAAAAGAGAAATTGGAAGACCGAAGAGAAGATGGAGAGAGACACGAGGCTGGAACAGTGGAAATCCCCTAATCTATAAAGAGATAACGGTAATGGTTATTGTAGAGATTTTCCAGTACTTCGAAATGAACACTCCTATCCAAATGCCTTTAATTCATCAACTACAACTGAGACATATTCACAAAATTCTCTAATAAAAGTATAATTAACAATAATATCATGTAGTTGTTCCTAAACACATAATTTGCTTATCAACATTTAAAAACTGTGTTAATGTTTACATCAGTTTAGCAATTCTAGGCACCTTGTTGTAGCAAGCGAGACAGCACCTGTTAAAAGGTATATGAAAAACACTCATAATTCGTTCAATGATATTGTTTAATATTTCTTACATATGCTTGTTGGCCTTCATTTTCGACTAACTGTACCGCAAAGCATTCGTTAACGATGTATGTTGCAGCAACTGTAGAGGCCGGCGACTACGGTAAACAGAATTTACAAACTTCCTCTATTTTCGAACTTGGATGCCTTTACAACCCGGAATCTTCCGCATCGCAAACTCTGTAAAGCCTTTAATTTTTCCTGGGGCTTAGTTCTCTCTCTTTATCTCTCTTATAGAACACGTACCTAGAGCTCTTTAAACTTGTCCTGTTTGTGGATAACAAAGGCTAGCAAATATTATATCATGAGTCGAATGTAGGCATTGCAACATGTTCTCTCAGAATCCCCTCTTTTTTAATTAAAGTTCATATTAACACTAGCATAAGTTACAACACTTTCAATTGTTCTGTGCTGGTCTCTATGGAAGGTTATGCAGTGAATTTTTACGTTTGTAAATAACAGGTTCATTACCAATATAGATTCTTGCTGCGTTTCAGTTAACTTTAAAAGGTAAGCATGAGCTCCGTTTGTCACTGGGTTGTTTTTATTATTATCGTTGTGTGCCAGCCTTAATTAAAAGTGCAATATGAGCTGGCAAATTTTCTGCCTTTTCAGCTATTATGTAGAGAGCAAGCAGTGCCGTTCGATATTTTACAAATGTGTTGTGTAAACAGGACGCCAGCATATGAGCAAACTCTTTGCTTTTACTTCATCAAACAATGAACAATGATGCATCACGCTCCAAAACTTGCATGTCTGGGGTAGCATTTGCTAAGGTTAACTAGTAAAATGTAATGATCTTATACTTATTAGTACGAATGAAACAAAACACAATTTACACAAAAAATAAACAAACAAAACAAAAACACAACGTTTCCAAACGATCTTGGATCTCGTTGCATGTCACCAACTTCAATGTGTTTTGGGGGAAATATAACCTAAAGCTTAAGTATTTTATAGATTCACACATTTTGCATCTTCCAACAAGTTTAATATTATACACAATATAACAATAAGGTACGGCCAAACTTTCAGAACATATTCCTCACAAGTAGAAGAAAAAAATGTGTTATATGGACATGGGGCTGGAAACGCTTTATTTCCATGTTAGAACTCATTTTCTACAGCTCTTCAAAGTGCATTAATCATGGAAGACACACCAGGAACAAAACGTACCAGCATACCACATGAAACTATTTCTTATACGAAATGATCAAAATGCCCTCCGCTAGCACCGATACATGCACCAACCCGCCTTTGAATTGAACCTGGAGCATTGTGAATTGTTTCGCAGCCTTCCACAATGCGGGCATGAATACTCTCTGCATCTTGTACCTGGATTCGATACACAACAACTTTCAAATGCCCCCACAAATAAAAGTGTAGTGGGTTTAGGTTAGGAGAGTGCGGAGGCCAGGGAATTGATCCACCTCTACCTATCCATCAGTCACGGAATTTGTAATTTAGAAGACGACGTACGACGTAACACTGAAATGAGGAAGAGATCCATCGTGCATTAAGTACATGTTTCATCGTATTGGTAAAGACACATCTTCTAGCACAACAGGTAGAGTATTTCCAAAGAAAGCATGGTTATTCTGTCCATCGAGTCTGAGTGGAAGACAATGAGCGCGCAAACATTAACAGTAAATCTTTGTTAATGATGTGAATGAACAATTGCGCGAGGATTCACGTCAACCCAAAGTGCTGATTGTGGAAATTATAATCTGATCACGTTAAAACGATGCCTCATCCGTTGCACTAAAATCAGGGTTGATACCTTAATTCGTAGAAGTAAACCCGTGCAGGAAAATAGCTGATGACGGTGCCTGCACATGCTGTAAGTGACATGGGTACAGCAGGTTTTCATGTAACACTCTGTCATATGGTCAACATTACTTGTTGACTAATTGTGTTACTGTAAACTAGGGTTGTCGTCAACTACATGAAGAATTTCTTCCTCCAGTTGAGGTTTCCTTGTTCTTATAGGCTTCCTCCGATCGCAAGAAGCAAGCTTCAACATCCCATGGATAGATTGCTTAAAACGTCTTTCTGTCAAACACCGCTCTGGAAATCTCTATACAAACGTTAAACAGCTCGGCCATTACGGTATGCTAATCCATACATCAAATGAGCTTCTGCTAACTCCGTACTTGTGTACACTTCCGTTGCACTGTACTGGAAACTAAGTCCATGATGAACACGTAAACAGTCACGTAACTTGCCAGATCCTTAATGAACACTAGACAGTTGATGCTACGTGTGGCAGAAAGGCAATGAAGGGAGTCGTATGTTAACATCTTCGTTCAAACGGAGCACAAAACACTGGCGGTGAACTTAAGAATTACAGAGAAACCAGACGTAACCAAGAGGGTATTTTGAACATTTCATGCAAGTAAGAGTTTCACATAGTTATGTTCTATTCCTGTATGTTTCTCATGAATGTACTATGCAGAGTTATAGACAATGAGTTCTAACAAGGAAATAAAGCGTTTCCGGATCCATGTCTATATAACACGTTTTCTTCTTTTACATGTAAGAAATGTGTCCTGAAGTTTGGTGGTAAAATATTGATACACCCGGTATAATTTTTTAACGATCATTTTACTTATAATATCTCGGGTTTTAAGATAAATAAAAACAAAACGAAACGAAAGTAATGTGGCATTTAAGAAGCAAAATAAGCTCTGAAATATGAAAAATGTAAGGTAAGGAAATGGAAGCGGTAAGAAAATGTTATTATTTAGAAGTGAAATTTAGTATGGTAGTGGTAAATGGTGTGAGAAAAAAAGAAATGTGTTAACTAAAGGGAACAAACCATGAAAAAGGCAATTAGAGCTATTTTAGAAAAAATACCTGAAATGAAAACATATGATAGAGATAGTTTACAATGGAGATTTTTTTATTTGGGGTCTTCACGAAGGATGGGTTAATATGAATGTAATAAACAGACCATTCAGTAAACAGATTTTGAGGTTACCTAACTCGTCACCTAACTGAATAGCATTGACAGAATTGGGGAGGATAACAAAAAGTGATTAAATAGGTATTGGAATAGGATAAGAAAACTAAACAAGGGAGATATTATGAAGAAGTGTTTAGTTCCCAAACAAAAAAAGAGAGCGTTTTGAATTTAAAGAATTTGAGAAAATATGATTTACGAGAGTAGGTCCATAAGTTTCCGTCCTCGCGGATAAGGATTATCGCCTTCACAAAACACTTATCAGGTCATACCTTATCTGTAAGCAAATCATTGTAATTGTAACTTACACTCCGCTGTGTTCAATTATTCAGACATAGTTGCATGTGTAGAAGATTGTGACAAGTTCAAAATGGAGTAGCGAGCTGTTATAAAGTTCTTCACAAATGAACGACTTACTACAAATGAAATTAAATAGCGATTGGACGGTGTATATGGTAAAACATCCCCCTCATATTCTACCGTAAAAGAATGGGTCAAACGTTTTCAAATGGATTGAGAAAGCATTTAAGACGAAGAGCGGGCAAGTCGGCCCTTGGAGGAGCTCACTGCTGAAAACATCGCTCTTGTAGAAGGAGGAATTATGGAAGACCGGCGGCTCAAAGTTGCAGAAATATAAATTGGCGAATCTTCGGTTAAGGCTACAACTTCAGTTGAGAACATCAAAACTTGCGAAGTATTCAAAACATTTGTGGGATGCCATCTTTCTGCAGATATTGTACTCTCCAAAAATGAATGACTTGAATTTAAGGATTTCCTCCCGAAGTGTACCCAGATGTAAGATATTTAAATTTAATCTTCTTGGTTCAACAGTTTTCTCAATAGTAAGAACACGGAAACTATTTGAACAAATGTATTTTTCTGTGTGTCGTGGTCCAACCTATTTCCTATTTTATATGATTGGTGAATACAAGTGACTTAAGGAGACGGAATTCAGCCTTTCTCAATTCCTCTTTTCATATTGGGTGGAGATCGGCTGATAACTTATTGGTCCTTGGCTGCTAAGGAGAAAACCATACGTTTGGACAAAAGTAAAGCATTTTTCTTTCGTTTGTCCGGTAAGATGTTTTTTTTTTTTTTTAATTTGCTACCATTTAAATTTTAAATTTATTCCAGACCGAATTCCAAGGGTTTTCACATGCATGACGACAAAGGGGAACTTTAATTGTTTGGTTTTTGAGAAAATGTGTAACATGTATTTGTATTCAGTTAGATACAGGCAGAATATACATTTTAATAAATTATTTATTTAGTTGGAGAATAACATTTTTGCTTTAATGGTGAAATTTAAATTTGCTAAGCAGCTTAAATGTTATTTATGGCTAAATAGGGTATTTATGTCTCCAAACTCATGCACGAAGGAAAACGCCTTGAAGTTTTTGAAATAGGGCATGATTAAACACGAATAATTCTGTATATCTTATCCGGTAAAATTTGCATTGTTTAATAATTTTCTTGAATTAAATTGTAATTTTTGAGTTTATACTCCGAAATTACCATGTATGCCAATTCTTAATTCATTCTTGCATTACTATTATAAGATAACCATTGCATTCTTTAATTTAAACTACCGTCCTATTCTTATTAATAAAATTTCCTAACTTAGTTTTTAATTATTTTTAATGGTTCACCCGGGCTGCAGCGCCAAATAAGAAGAATAAGTATATAAGTATAGTATATTAATAAACGTGTAAATTGACGTTATTTGGTTAGCATCATATCATATGCTGTTTTTCTGTTTACACAAAGGCAACAACCATTGCCTTAACACCAGTCTCTGTAGTGGTTACCATACTTGCCTCCTACACTCAAAACGCGGGTTCGAACCCGGCCAGGATCGATGGATTTTTTCGGGCGTAAAAATCCAAAGTATGGCTTCCTTCGGAAGGGAAGTAAAGCCGTGGGTCCCGTGTCGTACATTTACGGCACGAAAAAGAACCTCAAGCCTGAAAGAGAGGCCTCTGAGCAAAATTTGTCGGCCGTTTCACGCCCTGAGTTGAATGGGACGCTGATGACCTGAGCTGTTAAAGAGCGTCGGTAAATAAACCAATCAAAAAAAAAAAAAACACCAGTCTCCTTGCCAACTCTTTTTCTTTCCTGGTACTGTCAATAGGAGGATTGATTTTTTTTTATTGATATATTTATGGACGCTCTTTAACATCTCAGGTCATCAGCGTCCCATTCAACTCAGGGCGTGAAACGGCCGACAAATTTTGCTCAGAGGCCTCTTCTTTCAGGCTTGAGGTTCTTTTTCGTGCCGTAAATGTACGACACGGGACCCACGGCTTTACTTCCCTTCCGAAGGAAGCCATACTTAGGATTTTTACGCCCGAAAAAATCCATCGGTCCTGGCCGGGTTCGAACCCGCGTTCTTGGGTGTAGGAGGCAAGTATGGCAATGGGAGGACACCAAATAGAAGTTCAAAATAAATACATCTGAAAAAAGGCTACAACGTAAAACGATGATCTGAAATGTAAAATGCTGAAACATTCACATACAGTCTGAGCTATCAGAAGTTCGCTGATGACAATGAGATAAACTGGAGCATTGGTTAAACGCTACATAAAAATCTTTCTTCGTCAAAGCATTCGCAAGATTATTAAAAATGACCGGATGTATCACAAAGGGGGCCTACTGTGGCGAAAATAAGCCACATAAGATTATTAATATAAGTCCTGTTATTTAAGGATTTTACTTCGTATTTACTTGTTCAAGCTGATCATAAGCTAAACTGAATAAATAGTGTATAAGACAAGAACATTTGACATAAGAATATAAGCGATAGTTAAAAATGAATTCTGAAGAAGCAAAGAATTTAATAATGCCGAAGATATATTACAAGTTAAAAAGCAAATAAAAAACAAAAATTTTAAAGTTAATGTTTCAGTGTAATTTCAGAAGAAAACGACATTCGAGTGTTTCGGAGTGTTTTCCTCCTTGGAATGAAAACGCGGAAACAGACAAGCAAACTATTACTCACAGAAATTGATTTCTAGAGGAGGGTTATTATGAAGTCTGAAAGGAAAAGAGTGAGAAACACTACCCTAAAGAAAGGATGGAGGTTAAAAGTAATATCGCCCGAGTGTTGGACTCATGTAGTTTGACTTTACGAAAAGAATGGAAAATAGCAGCGCGATGCTGCGAAGCGCTAAGGGGAAAATAAGAAAGAAGGAGCCTAAGGAAGGGGATATGCATGAAGTACGTAAGACGACGAACGAATTGACGCAGGAGGCCGTAGAAGACAAAAAAATAGTAGTAATCACGCTTTTGAACTAAAAGATGACTATGGAATAATGCTGAATGTACACGTAATTGAGATGTTTAATAAAAACGCACCTCTTATTGTACTGTACTTGTTATTGAAGATTTTACACGAGTTCATTGTTGTTATATTAATACATAATTTATTAAATATGTCATTCAAAAGTAGTGAAAGTGATTCAGCATTTTAATAGGCATAAACCTAAAAGAGAAATTTCCAAATGAAAGTAGAATATTAATGTAGTGATGTTTTAGTGCTGTAAATGTAAGACTTTTGATTGGTATCAAAACAAACAGAAATGAGGCATTAGAAGAATAAAAGTAAATAAGCACTCCAAATGTCATTTATTGACCTAAAAAGGTTAGTAAATAATAAAAAAAGGTTTGCAATATTACGAAAGTGCCTCCGTTGTGGAATACGATTAATCATATATTTCTCCCAAATATGTACATCGCTGTGGGAAACATTGTTACTAGTATTATTGTATATGGATATTATACAGTATGCTTCATAAAAATCAACCTCCGCATCGTAAAAAAAAAGAAAAAATACCGCACGCGCACACACCTGTTGCGCCAATTTTCAGGTCGGCTTAGAAGGGCTTCTGAGCATCCCTGCTTAAATATCCGGAACTACAATAGACATAAGAACGATTTTTATTTCTTTTTCCGCTTTCGTAACTGATCCCGTTGTACCCCACTTCTTCGCAAAATCTTGTATACTACTTTTAGCAGGAACACCAGCACGAGGAAATCTGGCTGCCAAAATGTTTTCTAAATTGAACGGGTACGCACATGCTCTCCAAAATTGCAATTATTATGTATTGCAGAGAATGCAGCTTCGCCTGGCACGGCTGTAAATACTTCCCCACGGTATAAGTTGCTTCCGCGTCTGACATAGGTGTTGAAATAGCACAATCTATTGGTTACGATAACACAACACCTTCGTTTTCGCTTAGCCTTTGGCCAATATACATTATCTGGCTTGTCATGGCCTTGGCTGTATGAATGCTCCAGGCTGGTTCATCATGACAGGCCGGTGTTTTGTGGGTCACTAAATATTTGTTTGTTTAGGTGTCACAGGGCGTCACAGTAGCTTGCTAAAGGTCGGTTTCACTTTCCTTTTCTATATGTGAGTGTGCTGCTTGAGTCACGGCTTGGAAATTTAGCAAATAATGAGAGAGAGGGGGGAGAGAGAGAATCAAGTGATAGAGATTAGCAGAGTTGCAACGTGAAATCAAATTTTGTTTAGAAGCTACAACACTTATAGCAACTTCCTATGCTTTTTCAACAAATACCTTTAACTTAGGCATTTTAGGCACGTTCACAATTTTAAAACTGTAGTCCTTTTCATTTATCCCCGGCATTCAACAATCCTGCGATTTATATGAATGCATACATCTATTCTGTTTCGCCGATGGCCTATAGATACCTACCTTGAACTGGTCGGTATTGTGTTAACCGAGTTGTCGATAACCAAATCACTCGACTCCTCAAAAGGATCCAGCACTTTATGTACCAAAAGGAAGTTCGTTCCTTGCATTTTACTCTCTTTAGAGACCATTTTGCAAAAGAACTCATTAGCCAAGGCATTTAGTAATCTTTTGACTAAAATTATTACCACCGATCATACATCAGTCCCTATGGATTTTTTATCATATAAGTGGATGTCGGATTTCAATGAGTAAAACGTTATAAATGTGCACGTATACGTTTGTTAAACAAAAACAAAAATAGGCACAGAAATGTATGCACTCTACAAATTAAAAAATAAATGTCAATAAAATGAGACCAGTACAAAATGATTTTTCTGGGGGGGGGGGGGTTGCGTTCACAACTGAGCGCAAATTGCGTGGGTCAAAGTTACTTGTCAGTCGTCGACCGGCCTCCGGCTCCGTAAAGTCTACAGAAATAACCTCCCATGCTGTAGAGTAACTTAAGGAAAGTGTAACCCATTTCAAACGCCTGCTGCTTGCGTCACTTACTGCTCTACTATAGGGGGTTGTTTGTGTAGCCCCTTCCTGTGGAAGTCAAGTGATTCCAGCGGCACTTGACTCTCGATAGCAATTCCAGCTCTGTTACAGACATCTGCAGCCTGGCCTTCAGGATGGTTGCTTTAATTGCGTGCTCAATGGGAGTTTCCTTCTGGTTTTGTTTGGATGTGATGGCACCTGTTTGGCTGTTCAAAATTCTAACTCTTGTGTCGGTAAAACTGAATTTTTCTTCAAAATTCTTTCAGCTTTGGGTGGGGGGACACGTTTTACTTTGGTGCATTTATAGTGCAAAGTTCGCCCTTTATGAAGATATTATTTTATTCTTCTTTTATTTATGTAATTTTTGGAGTTTGTTGTAAACTTTGAAAGCCATCGTCAGTTTTTGAAGAGATTAACTATTGTTTGCGAGGTAAGCTTTAATGTTTGCAGAATTTTAATAAATCTGATTACTTTATGGTGTACTTTCGTAAAGGCCCATTTTACATTTATTTTATTAGACCTAGGGTTAAAGTGAGAATAAAATATTCTTGGCCATATTCGTATTGGTTGGCATCAAATTTCCCTGGATGACGAGCATTATCTAGTTGGAAATGTTAGAAGTATTTTTCATTGCCACATAACTCTATATTAAATATAACTCAAAGTCTTGTGGACATATTTTAGACTTGATATATATATATTTCTTCTGGAGAAAATTCTGTACAAATATTTCGTTCTCTTTTAAACATATTTTGCTTCTTGTAAACTACCTATTTATGCATACAATTTTGACATCCAAAAATCGTAATGTCTGCGTGAAAATAAACAGCGAAAGTCATACAAAGTAAGCATTGTGATAAAAAATTAACATTACGGAGATATAATTTTGCTTACTGACAGAGCAAAGCTATCCGAATTACTTCATAAAAAAGCCATAATTTCGCCAAACACTAAAAATAAATGTCTAAACTGTGAATGTTATTGGTAAAAAGTCATTCATTAAATGTTAGATTCCTCACCTTCTCGGTGCAGTGTACAAAACAAATTACTTAACGACCTCGGTTCAATTTTCTATCATTCTTAGAGAATAGAAACACTTTCACCTAGAAAAAAGAGAGATCCTGACATTAAAAAATGTTTGTGCTTCCGTTTTTAAAGTAGCATTTGCTCAAGGTCAGACTGTAAAACATAGAAACTGAGCAGTAGGAAGTGGTGTAACCGGGTAAAAGGGGGCATCTGTGTATGACCTACACTCAGATAGCTGAATGACACGAGTACACTGGTTGTCTTGAAATATGTATACGTCGTAAGCAGGGTCAACCGATCTATGCTCCGGTCTGGACTTATTACCGATGACAGAAAGTACCATATTTGCAGTTGAATAATCAGAACAAACTGCACAATGCGCATGTGTAGTGAAATCAAATGTAGCGGTTAGTGACGTAACACAGAAATACATAAAGCCACGTTTTCCTCCGCCACTCCAGTAGTACTTAGGAGGACCAAACACTAGAGCAAGCCATGACTCGTATGAGGACCTGGAGTGTCATAAACGAAAATACTTTTTGATCGTATTAGCACTATGCTGAGCCCAAAGAACAGAACAGAGGAACAAAATGCGTCGTTACACTCTTAAAATAACTACCAGTTAAAAGGCAACATCTGCGAGTCTGAATCAACATTCATAAAAAATTCAGAGAACTTGCCGGAAAGCGTGCAAGGAGGGGCTTTGTTATTTTAAGGCTTTTAAGTCCCATTACTGCATTAACTCCAAAAACGCATTCAATATGTACGTTTCCTTTTCCAGTAAAACTCTACACCTTTTGCATCTTGATGCTCCACAAGCATTCAAGGCGCTTTCCTTGCCTTGATTCTTAGCGAAAATTCGATCATATTTTACTGAATTCGGGTGGCTGTTCTGCATATCTACCTGTGTCTTTATTTGTTTTTTTATCATTTTTGTAAACCACTGCCATACACAAAGATTTAATTAACTCTTTCCATTAAACCTGAGAACAGTTTATCGGTATAACAACTAAGGAGAAGTGCATATCTGTCTGCGTCTTAATTATTTTATTTCATATATTTATTTTTTATTTTTGGTCATTTTGGTAAACCAATGACATACACAAAGTTTAAACTTTTTGCATTAAAAACCGAGAAAAGTTTTTCCGTATAACTACTAATGTGGACCCATTTTGTCCCAAATAACTATAAAAGACTGTGACCAACATACATCAAAACTACGCCTTTTATTTCGTATAGTTTTGTTCTCAATGTACCTGGATAAATTCAATCTAAAAGGAACAGAAACGGTATTTTGTAGCATCAGCAAACTCGTGTTTTACCTAGCTTTGAACCCCTAGTGCTTTAATTTACAGAGCTCATAAAACTATAACTATTTCTATTTTAATCACTTCTTATGAGCATCAAAAACACCATTAATGTCAACACAAGTGATAGAGGTCGTTAAGGCATGGATTAGTGAACGGGATGCCTGCTATTAGAATCCCGCCACTAGTAACTTCCCTGACAGTCTTTTCTAGATTTTCCACAGTTTTCATCAAATGTAACATTCATTATAGCGCACTTTTTACTGCTCAGGCATCACAGGTGGTGATACACGAGATGAAATTAACTTTTTTCCTTTTCTTTTTTCTTTTCTTTTCTTTCTTTTTTTTCTTTTTCTTTTTTTCTTTTTTTTTTTTTTTTCTTTTTAAAGAATGGAAGCGTTCCAGATCTAAGTTTAGGTACCTCCAGGCATTTTGAACTTATGAGAACTGAGAAAAAATTCTCAGTTAGGGAGGACTGTCCTACCGTGAATCGAAATCCAGACCTCGCGCTCACGAGTTCGTTCCTTGACGAGCTCAACCACTCGATTGTTTTTTTTTTTTTTTTTAAGGACGCTCTTTAGCATCTCAGGTCATCAGCGTCCCATTCTATTCAGGGCATGAAACGGCCAACAAATTTTGCTCAGAGCCCTCTTCTTTCAGGCTTGAAGTTCTTTTTCGTGCCGTAAATGTACGACACGGGATCCACGACTTTACTTCCCTTCCGAAGGAAGCCATACTTAGGATTTTTACGCCCGAAAAAATCCATCGTTCCTGGCCGGGTTTGAACCCCCGCGATCTTGGGTTTAAAAGGCAAGTATGGTTACCACTACACCACCAGGACCGACGCTCAACCACTCGTGGAGGTGAAAATGCCCATGACTTATATCTGAAAAAAAAATTTCCAAAGAAGTCTTTTCCCAGTTTACTATTTCATCTCATATACATTGAAGTTATTTGAGTTCGGGCCACTGGGGAAGTGTACCCGCCCTAGCCGGAAATGGTGAAAATGAGTCGTTGCGAGATCAGTTAGTATTTTTATTTTTACAGAAAGCACAAAATGATACTGCCTTTAATACGCACTAACCTGAGTTAAGATATGTTGAAAATGATGCCTCTCAAAGGCAATACATTGCCGGCAATTGCATAAGAAATTCCTTTATTTCATCTAACTAAATTGGCGTAAGAACGCGACGATTCGGAACACGATTTCTTTACAAGAATCCATTTTCACGCCTGTATTGACATAAACCTGTTCTTACAGACCATATTTATGTTGCGGCATAGTAACGAAAAATAAGTATACAAATTACACACAGTGAAAGCACCGTGTAATACTCAAACGCACAAACACTTACTGACAAAGATTACCTCAAACTAAATACAAATTGCTACCTGCTCATGCATTATATGGCCTTGACCACTGGCTCTTGCAATACGCACCGCGTTCAAATAACCTACCTGCAACATCAATGTCCACAGCACGTAATACCGCTTTGGTTAAACATTTTACTTTTCTCTTTCTAAAGAGCAAAAATACAGAAATATCTTTTCTGTCTGCTGTTGAACGGTTATAATGAACTTTTTTTTCCTTTAGTATCACGTTTGTTATTATCCTCATTCTTTCGGCTGTGTCCTATTTATGCTCAGAAAGCATCACAAGGTTTAAAGCTTTGAAGTCAGTTCCTGAACATTTTTTTTATCTTGAGAAGCGGGGTAACAAAAAACAATAAACAGTAGAATTCACAATAAAACTACTGAAAAATAAAAAGCAACCATATATTTTTTTTTCAATTTGGGATGTGTAGCTCATATTGATTAATTAGTTAAAAAGTTTTGAAACAAATCAGTAAACCAAAGGAAAAAGCCGGCTCCCTTAATTTTATAAGAACATTTTTTTTAAATTTCGCAAATAATGGACGGAAAGTAGAAAATTAATTAAAAAGACCTGCTAGAAAGAGAGCGATGTTACCTACACAGGTTCAAAAGAAAAGAAAACGAGGGCTTATAAGCTGGGAAATTACGTCAGTGGAGAAAAACAAAGCCGCTGAATGTGGCATTGTTTTTTCGTGTACAGGGGATTATCCTGTCATTGCCAAAGAGGGCTTTCGTTTTGAGAATATTATGGGAGGCGAAGCGTGGGGAGCTAATGGAAACGTCAGGGCTATAAAAAGAATGAAGGAAAAAAATTAAGGTGTGTCATATTTCCGGTGAGCAAAACTTTAAAATAATACTAACTTTGGGTTGTCAACATAAGAGTGCAAAATTCTAAATGTCGTAGTTTCTAATTCAAGTTATTAATTTGGAGCTATTTTTATGTGAGTTTAAAGGTGTCGCGGTGTCATTTAGCTCCTTGTGGCTAAAATTTCACAAAAAAAAAAAAACAGCGAAGTTAGTTTTAATTTTATTATTTTTATTATTTTTTTTTTCAGAAGTTTGGAAATATATCTAACAAGAGAACTGTTTCAATGAAACTTTGTCATTGCCGTTGTATTGATATTGATTTTTAACACTGTACACTTTTCTTTCACAACTATCTACAAACTAACACTATATGACCTTTCACCCTCACTGTGTATGCGTCACAATATCCCAATATATCCAACCCAGGATGGCCTAGAATGACGCAAGTGCACCGTTTGTCATAAAATATGTATATATCGCAAGCAGGGTCAGTCGATCTATGCTACAATCTGAAATTATTACGCTCAATTACGATATCCTAACTTTGCTAAATTGTTTTGCGTGATTATTCAACTGCAATATAATCTTTTCTGACATCAGTAAAACCATATCCATTAAGAAAAAATGTGGGAAAACTATTAATGCATATATAATATAAAGAATATTTCAATATATTAGAGACAAAAATTAGACATAAAATTTCAAACAACAAAAAAGCAGGTGCTGATGACGAAACACTCTTGAAAATATAATGGAAAAAAAATACCACATCGTCTTGGTTGAAAACATGCAGCAGAATTAGATTTCACTGATGGAAACGATTGTACAATTTTTGGAGAACTATAGCAATACTATACAGCTGAAAGTTATATCGACAGAAATAAAATGTATGGGAGTTAACAACAGTCAAGCATCATCTTCAAAGAACCGCACTAAAAGACTGCATAGCGATATTGTGAAACTTACGAATATGGGACTTAAGGGGGAAAAGAACTGAAATTATATAAAAAAATCAGAGTTATAATAAGTCATTCTCGTTTATAATGAAAGTTAAAGTGTTAACTGCTTCTGCTGCTTACGTAGTAAAAGCCCAAGACCATCATTATACAAAGGTCTTGTACATAAAATATTTTCCATTATTAGAAACCCGCTTTTCTTTGGCCGAGAAAGTACGTTTATTTTAAATTTTAATTGTTTATATGACATTCTAAAACTATTTGCATTCCTTCTTTTTATGTTGAATGATAGTTGACTTTTGTCTGGGTTCTATCTTATATTTTAGAGTAAGAAATTGTTTTTAATTCTGGGATTAAAGCTAACCTCACTGTGGGTACTTTGATCCACATCATTTATTACTGTTTAATACTAGGCTTTTACGTATTTGTCAATGCTTATGGTGTGAATGGTACTTAAAAGGGCTAATGCTGCTGTTTAATTCAGCTTTCGTCTCAACAAATCTTCGCTGAGACCTAATATGTTGTAGGATGCGTATGGAGAGTTGCTCTTCCCTATAGCACATCTCGAAGGTGTTTTAAAGCGTTTAAAGTGGGGAGGCAATCAATTTCAAAGGAAGGTGGACTGTTTGTGCCCTAACAGAAGAAAACATTAACACAGGTGCTCACATTGTAAGAGTGAGTGTTCGAACATTAAGAATACTTTCAGAAGTTCTGAAAATTTCACTGGGTTGAGCTGACACCCCCATATTTAATTACAGTAATTATAACAAGTAATTTTATGCAACTTCTTTATAACCATGAGTGTAATGCTATTTTATTTCCTGTACAAGTGTTGAGCTATTGTGTGTGTAAAAAGTTATTTTCTCGCCGATAATCTTTTCAAGGGAAGAAGCCAACCGCTCGAGTTAATTCTACATGGAAAAAGTCATGTGGGTCATGTTTATTTATACTTATAATTTTGCGACCTGCAGTTAGTTTTGCTAGAGTGTTCAGTGGGGCAAAATCAGTGGAAGGGCTTTCTCAGTTCAGTCCAGTTAGTGGAAAGCGGTAGTTAGTATTGGAAGAGTATTAAGTGGATGAGCTTTATTAATTGAGTGCAGTACATCTTATGTGCAATAATGTATGAACAATAAAGTGTTTCATCTTCCATTAAAAAACTTAATTAATTAAAACGCCCATTATTAAATACCGCTGCTGGGTGCATCCACGTGTTGGTAACTGAAAAGTTGCACATGAGACGTGTTTGTGAACAGTGGATTCCTGAACAAAAGGATATCAATTACATGCAGTTGAGGATTACATAGCAAGAATTTGAGTAGTTTCTTCCACTGTAATCACTGCTGATGAAACTTGGCTGCATTAATTCCATCCTAAGAGCAAAAGCAAAGCTCTGTGTGGAAATCTCCATGCTCACCAACACCACAAAAAGCAAAAGTGGTTGCTTCTGCTGGGAAAGTTACGATCATCTGATGTTACGCTATTCAAGAAATAGTTTGTACATCGAGTCTGCATACACGATATGTAATAGGGCAGTGCTATAGACCTGTCCTGAAAACTCTGTAACGCCATTGTCACATGCAAAAGGCCACATTTCCGTGCAAAAAGCTGGATGCCGCGCATCGCAAATATTTTTGCTCAATATATCACAAAAATAAATGTGAAAAGTGTCCCTCACTCGCCCTAAGGTTCATATTTAGGCCCATGTGGCATTTTCCTTTTACAAAATTGAAGAAACACTTTCACGGGAGACATTTTACATCATCAGATGATGGCTGCAGAAGTGGTTCTGAAGGATGAGTCAAGAAGTGGTTACAACACGTGTTTGAAGACTGGTAGAAACGCTGAGATAGGTACATTGCATCCAAAAGAAACTACTTTGAGAAAAATCAAAAAAATTAATCAGAGTTAATGTATATTGTCAAAGATACATAATTATTTATTGCACAGCTGTGTAAAATGCTGAGAATAAAAATAGTAGCTACTTAGTTATTTATTAAACTATCACTATCACTAGTACTAGAAACTATGCTGTACTATACTTAATACTCTTGAATACTTAATAGCTGCATAGTAGCTGACTGGTGGTAACATGATTCAAAACACAAATGTTTTAAGATCAGGGAAGGTTCCGCATGTATTAAAGGGGCGAGGATCCTACTTTAGAATTGTTTCCCCAAAGTAATTAATTTTTGTTTGTGCTTTAAATTCGTTTAATTTAAATAATAGAGACCGCGAAAGAAAAATCTTAAGCTAGTCATTTCAGAAATAACTTATTTGCTGAAGCATAAAAAGAAAAAGGAAAAAATCGTCGTCAGTGGCAGCAGTAGCAAAGGAAAATAGCCGAGCATTTTAGAACTGATAAGTCAACTTTGGGACAGAATTTTGTGCATTAGGAAGATTTTAACTAGAATACAGGTAATTTACCGCCACGGGTGGCCGAGGTCGTTAAGGCACGGACTCGTGAGTGGGAGGTCTGCGGTTCGAATCCCGCCAGGACCGTCCTCCCTGATAGGGTTTTTTTTCCAGGTTTTCCTCAGTCTTCATAACTGGCAAATGCCGGTAAACTTAGGCCTGGAACGCTTCCTTCCTTAAAAAAAAATATGTCCTTTCCCAATTTATCATTTCATCTCATGTATCATCAGTGTCCACCGCCTGTGGTGCCTCAGTAGTAAAAACGGGCGTTAAACACTACTTAAAAAAAACAATACAGGGAATTTAAATAGCACTACAAAACAAGTTACTAAGGAACATTTACTTTGGAACATTTTGAATTAAACTGTACCCAGTGAGTACGAATTGGAAAGTTATACATACCTTCCCGTGTTTTACACACAATCCCGTAAACACTGGCCCCTACATCGTATTGACTTCGGCCGAATTAGCTGCTGTGTGCCTTTCCGCGTATTCTGACCCGTTTTGCATTGCGCGGTCGCTGGGCTTTAGCGGTGAAGGTACGAGTGTTCAAATACTGGTCAATGAAAGCATACCATTTTGTTTTGTTTTCTGACACGGAAGAAAGAAATAATGCTTATTCTGTGATATTGATTAATGTAAAAATCCTATTATATAAATTTCAATTAAATAACAAATTACTATAAGAACCTACTTTATTGAACATCATAATAAGTAAATGCAAATAACTTTACATTAAAGTGAAATGACAAATATAAAGCATTGAATGATATTTTACTCCTTGTAGATATTCTCACATACAAAAGAAAGACTAAAATAGGAGCAGTTCTGGAGCAATATGTACACAGTAGATAAATTTACCCCTCTTATTAAACGGTTTGGTAATGTGGCGGGTCACTTGAGAGCACTTACATTTCCCATCGAATGTAAAAATGCAGGTTTGCCTAGTTACCAATCCACAGGATGAAAAGACACTACCGGTATCGTAAGTCACTCATTTTAAGAAATAAATCCAAATGCTAGGAATAAACTGAAATAATAACTTTAAAAACAAACGTTATCGAATAAAAAGCAAAAGCACTTACTTTTAATACTAATTGAGGCAAATGCAACAGAAATGTTAATTTCCTTCTACTCATATCTAAAATGCCGATAAAAGTGATATTACAACAGTACCCCACTGAAAAAAACACCAAAAGTTATATCAAATGGAAACGATTGTAGGTAAAGCCTTTCTGAGGGGAGGCCAAAGAGTAACTGCAGTTTTCCCTTCTCTCCTGAAGGAAGCAATACTTGGAATTTTTACACCCTAAAAATCCATCGACCCTGGTCGGCTCTGAACCTGCGACATTGTGTCTACGAGGTAAGATCACCAGATGTGGACAATAATATAACAAACACATAACACTAGAGAGCATACTATATAGGAAAACTTTGATTTCAAAACTTGCCTGTCTGAATAACTGCCCAGTTTACATACATGTATAATTTAAACAAAAAAAAAAACATATTTAGATACTGTGCAGGAAATTTAAAACTAATGATGATTATATTTTAGATTTAAAACCCTCGCCCCGTCTTCCCCGACATTAAAATGTGAAGTGACCCTTTTACTTCATAACGCACAAATTTAAAGATAATTCTATTTTATCACATATTTTGTTTTCTCTTGCTAGCTGGCAATCTGGATAGTTATTGTTTGAATACGGACAGAATAAAACTACTATAAAATATTGAATATTTAATGCAATAATTGTACTTTGGCAATAAATTGTCTCACAAAAAAAAAAGTGGGTTAGTCAGAAATTTTGAAATACGGTGAATTACAGGATTTTACATTAAACATTTAATTTGGTAAAATCGTAATACTATACAAAAAAAATCGTGCCTTATTATTACACCCAAATTCGAACAGCAAACAACAATCCAGATTGCTAGGCAACGACAGAAAACAAAAAATTCATAACAATTGAAATTCTTTCAAATATTTTAATGATAAAGTAAAATTCCATTTGAAATTTGAAAGTGGTTGGCTGAGGTTGAGGAGGTGAAACCGTAATCGACTTTGGCCTTAAAATATCGGCAAGTTACTCAACTGTAGCCGTTATTCATTTTTCAATTGGCAATTAATTGGTGGATTGTTTTATGTTAAGTCTTTTAGTTACAAAGCAAACTACTGTTGCATGAAACAATTGAGAATATCTTGCAACATTACACACACACACACACAAAAAAAAAAGAATCGCGACATTAACAAACAAGTGAATGCCCGTTAGCACGAGAATGCATTGGCGTGGAGGCATGCGTTTAGCCTAAAAATTTTCAGATTATTTTAACGCTAAATTGTGAATACTATTCGTTGGTTTTTTAAAATCAGTTTATTTCGATTATTACGGAGGTTTTAACCCATTCTAATACATTTAATACCATTATATGAATTTTTGAGCACCAAATTGCAATTTAAGGGTTTATAACAAAAACGGCCGTTATGCATTTTCAAAAATGTTTCGGGGTATGAAAAAGGTACAGTAACATACAAAGTACATTAAATTAAATTTTCTGAGTTAAAATCTTCACTAGACTATTAAAGGAACTTGCTAACACATGAACAAGGTTGAAGCAGTATTTAACGATTCCTCCGTGATAATGTTAATGTAATATAAATTGAAAATATATTATTACAGATTATATCCTTTAGTGTTAATATTACGTATACATTCTAATGTATCATTCTAAGTTAATATGTTCTCATATGATAATTCTGTTGTATAACTCAGTTCTAAAAAGAAAGATCTTCAAGATTATGATAGAAAAATTTAACTAAAGGTGAACACGAAAGGTAAGCTTTATGTATTTTTAGTGATCATGCTGCAAGCGGAGGGTAGTTATGATTTGAACTTTGATCGCCTCATGACGCGGAGTTTTCGCGTCTTATGACCTTATTTAGTTTTGAGTGAGTCAATTCTTTCTGTATATTTTTAATTTTAAAGTGAGTGAACCCCGTCGGTGTCAGAAAACCACACTGAGGTGATTTTTAATGAGAGTACTTAATTAGGCAGTTCGCCTTATTTTAGATTCCTTTTTTTCGATGCAATCTATCTATTGCCCATGGATATTAAAAGATGAGTTGGTGATCGTTTAGATAAATCAATACTTCATAGTGTCTTGTGCCGAGTGAGTTGCGGAAAGTTATCGCAACGTAATTAGAGGGGCGATGACCTAAACGCGAGGACAGATGCAGGCAGTCCTAAAATCAAAGTCAGCCCAATTACCATCTCCATCGCAAGGTAATTTTATGGGAACCGAGTGTAGGTCAAGGTCATCGAACCGAACCCACGGTTATTTTCAGAAACACCTGCCAATGAAAATAGGTTACGATCAATAAAGTGTGTAGTGTAAATGATACGCCATGTAATCTTTTAATGAAAAGCATGTTCTTT
Organism: Metallyticus violacea; assembly: GCA_030762175.1. NCBI lineage: Eukaryota > Metazoa > Arthropoda > Insecta > Mantodea > Metallyticidae > Metallyticus > Metallyticus violacea. The sequence goes on from CM060840.1 coordinate 63,558,072, forward strand.
CAGTCTTGTTGAGCGGGACTCAACAAAATGCAGAGAAAGATACCCACGAGATTCTTTTGTCGATTAGCGTAGGCAACAGGCCGAGGCAAGCAACAAAACCGCTTCAAGCCATTCATAAAGGATACAAAAGCTTAAACTAAACGTGTTCTGTAAGAAAGTGGAAGGACATTTACTCTTTTTGAAGGAAATGATACAATATACTTTGTAACAGCAGAACAATAACAATATTTTATGTACTTGTTTAATTCGCTGTAGGAGGGCAAATTCGCTAAATGGTAGATAGAGAAGTTTGCATATAAGTGTTACATTAAATTCTCAAATTAAATATTGCAGAGCTGGTGGTAATGCAATATTTTTATTTAAGCTATCAAACAAAAGTTTGGTGTAGTAAACTGCGATTATTTGGCTAGTCTCCAGGAAAAGGAAACTATGTCCTATGTGCCTTCTGCCAATATATCTTTAATTAATTACTTATGGCGCCTATCCAATGTGTTAACTTACTCCAGTATAATATCGTTAGCATTGTCTCGTTACTCCATAATGATTTCATCGCGCTGTTCAAGTATTCCGCAATAACAATTGTGACGAATACATCTAGGAAAAATTGCATATTATTTAATAATGATAATCAAAAGTTATATAGAAATCTTAAAAGTAAAAAGAATTAAATATTTCCCATAAATATATTGAATATTTCTAACAATACTGAAATACATAACCAATTACCTACATTCAAACAACAGTTTTCTGTTCCACTGATTTCCAAGCATTGTTAAAGTGTTTTTCTCTTATTTTCGCATCTCTATTAATATATACTTTCTTGATTACTTATTAACATTCTGCGAATTGTTTTTAGTTTCATTCTAAATTTTAAATAGGAATCTAACAAGCTGTTCAGCACTAAACAAAATTCTGGTTTTTTATCCGAATTCCCAACCTTTCTGTAAAAAAAAAAAAAAAAAAAAAAAAAAGCCAGTCACATGTGTTTTATAGCAAAAAAAAAAAAAAAGAATGTAATAAGAGCTCTTTTTGTAGAATGTGTAAATTTTTAAGCGTCAATAATTTTTAGTGGGCATGTTTTGCTGAAACTAATACCACCAGCATGTAGTCCGCCATTTACTCCATAAATGGTATAATATTACCATTTTTTAAAATTTGGACAAAGGAGATTTTTGTAATAAACCCTTCAATAGATAATTTCAAAAATTTACCTCTTTAATCCTATCTTCCCCATCTCAAAAGCCTGCCTAAGACACCTCTACATACCGTTAAAGTATTTTTTGTTGTATATAGAGGGTTAATAAACTCCACCCCAATCGTTCCAGGGATTGTAAACGGTCTTAGACAGGAATTTGGGAGAGGGAGTCTATGGTTCATGGAGAAAAGTAAATAAGCTGAAATTAGGTGCTGCAAGTCGGTGATAATTCAAAAGAGGGTAAGCATTTACCGTATAATGTTTTCAAACTTTCTTTGCAAGCGAGGAAATCGATTTTAATAGCTTATCATCAGCGCATTAAAGGTTTAGTGTTATAAATATTTCTATAATCTCGGACTGATCATACAACAGGACGGCATGATTTGTGTGTTATGTAGCTTAATCTAGAGCAGGAGTGTGCGCGCCGAGCGGAATCCAAGTTATACTATGCCCGCACAGCACAGCAGCGAAGAATCCCAGTGTATTATTGATCGATGGCGTTATGTTATGACGATCTGCATTGCTGCCCGCCACACAAATGAAGTGATGCGGGTAGCAAACCTCTAGCTCCCCTGGTCTAGAGGGAACTAACGTTTTGACTAAATGATGAGGTAATAGAGTGTGGTTTCTAAGATCATATTGTCGAATGCTGCAGAGTAGGCTATTTATTTTTTAATTTCATAATGAAATTAGACGTAAAATAATAATAATAATAATAATAATAATAATAATAATAATAATAAATGAAAGCAACCAAAGAGCTTTATACGGAATAACAACGATCCGCTTTTACTTGACGTCAGTATAATGACTACCACACAATTTACATTATAGTTTGGTATAATTTCGAATGGAAGCTTCATTGGTCAGTGACGTACTGGTCCATCAGAAATTTAATGCCATAACTTTGAAATTTGAAAAGACAGATTATTGATACCCTATTTCAAATTGCTTGTCTGAGACTCCCTCTACACACTAAAATGATTGCGGGGTATTTCATTAACATCTGCATTTATGTCGCTAAATAATTAAAACTAATACTGCCAACTGTAAGTCGTCATTTCTGATTAATTTATTTAGATTTAGATAAGCTATCAAAATCAAGACAGTATTTTCATTTGGTTCTGTTTTTGTTTAAATCAACTTTATCGGAAACATAGCATGCTAATAAAATGAGGGAGGATTTAATCTGCGAATCTCGTTTGATTTTTACAAGATTATGTTTACAAAAGCATCCCAACCGCATTAATTTTAAGCAATTTTAAAATATTGTCAAATATATTTTATGAAGTATAAAGAGACCTATTCGGAAGAAATTATAACTATCGAGAAAACTCTCAGTAGTCAATGAGTAGCAGAGATATCAATAGGGAAGCAAATTCGGGTGGCAGCACCACGCGCTCAGAGTATAATTATTGTATTCACTTAAATCACCAAGGAAGCACACATTCCAAGGTCCAAAACCTTAGCAATGGTGAGCGAATTAACTGCTAAAAACCGGATTCAAAAGAACGAAGTAATGTCAGAAATGTAACTGTACCAGCTTTTTCAAGTATGGTTCAAATCACTGTGAGGGGGAACTTTTCGATGACCCGTTATTGTCATATAAAACCAATGCATTTCAAATATAGCATATTTTAAATACAAAGAAATAGGGTATTGTGCTCAAATTGTTTCCCGTTCTTTATATGGCAGTTAATTAGTAGCTATCTTTCCCCTTTGTTTACACGTGGGTCATTTCAAAAGCTCTGTATGCTGTGCATGCGCAACATGTAGGATGTTGCAGTCGTTTTCATTTCGTATCAGAGTGAAAAAGACTTCAATTGAGAACGAGGCGTATAAAATTCAGAAAGCATGTTGTGTCCTCGTCCTACAAAAACAGGACTTTAAAATAAAATAAAGTTGACTCAGGTTGGATCTTAAGGAATGACCATGGTTTACATTCAGACAGGAAACATTGCAAAGAAAATTTCACATGAAATTTGTAACGCTTTACACAAAATCTGCGTCTTGGATTTCTACAGAAATAGAAATCGAGTTCTCTATGCAATATAACCTCAGATGATAGTGATTTATACATCTGAATGTCTATATAACAGGTCAATTTTAAGCGAAAAACTACATCTAAAATAAATCGTATATAATGTTTGAGGTAATATAGTACTCGTGCATCTAAAAATAATAGTGCACGTGGTTAAACTTGACAGTTTTCCTATTGTGCTTGACCAGCAGTGGGTATCTGGAAAACGTTTCATGAATGTTCTTTCTAATGTTTACAGAGCTGTTAATTGCACTTTTGAAGCAGAGGATTCATATTAACCATGAAACTGTGCGTTTCAGCGAAAGTTGAAGACAGAAAAAGGGCCTTTACTCATTCAGCATGAAAAGGCAGTAGTTCGTAGTTTAAATGCCACGTGTTCAACTAGGTTAATTAGTAATGCTTCGCTTACTTTTAAGTCAAAATAAGCAATAAAAGGTTTAAGTGTTGTTTATTCAAGAAAACTACTGCTAAACATTCTTTCTCATAATATCATTAGATTAGATAATAGTGATAGCATAAACGTCAGCTTCCCTAATTCTGATATATAATCATGGTTCCGAAAAAAAGAAGCAAAAGAATAACTGCCAACACACGTAAAAACGTTCTCTCGGAGTTCAATTGAAAAGTGACTTGGAAAACTGCGGAAAGATATTTAATTTTTTCCAAGAGAAAGACGGAGTGGTTGATGAAATTAAAGACAGGCTGATAATTAAGTTACAAGAACCAGAAAAAGAAATTGAAGACCAAGATTCCTTTTAACTTTCCCATGCGAATCGGGTAATGAGCAACTTCTTCAAGAAGAGCTGCTATCCTTTTTAAACTTAAGCCACATTGTGTCAGTTGTTCTTGTTTAATCCTTTTCCCGTTCAAATATAAATCTGACCATCAAAACATCATAAACTACACATAATTTATACTCTGTTACTGATACATTTGGTTAAATCTCTGTTAATATAAGTATACTATTATACATTAGTTCAAAATTACAAACTAAGGCAAAAAATGTAGACATTGTTGAATGATTAGATTTATCGGAATCTAATTTTTAATTTGTAAATGTTTAACTTTTCAAATATTTGCAACCACTGAAATGTAAAATATTTATATTTGTAGTTTATATAGGTTTTTGACGCCTATTGCATTTTTGTATAGTTCAAGTTTGAACCAAGGAATTATTAAGCAAATAAAAGTAAATTAATGTTTTAATTGAAAGCGTCATATATAAGAAGTTGGCGGCTTTGAAATGAATGCAGCAGATGATGCAGCAAACGTAAAAGCCGTAGTTTGTATGTATGAAACCTTGTATTAGATATGCAGTATAATTGTTTCTAGAGGGTTACCTTGCGCCAAAATAAAAACAGTAGCAATAGCCACATATAGAATATACCATAGAAAAACTAAAGATTCTGTTTTAATTTATCACTCGTTCCCTAAGGACAATATTGTTTGTTGCCTATGGATTAGACCTGCACAAGGAAAGACGAAAATGATACGGTAATTGTAACATTTTGGCCAAGAATATTATATTGTATTGTATTATATTGTATTGTTTATTAACAGCATTGGAGCTCAAAAGGGTTTTAGGAAATATTATAAAATATAATAATTGTTTATTTTATGACTCCGTAACTAACATAAAATAATGATTAATCATATATTTTACTTTTATTCTTTCACTATATTATCTAATGCTTAGGCAAGGCTTACCAAATTCAAAGCCTTACCAAGACAAATGGAGAGGGAGAGAACAAAAGATGTACTATATTTATCAAAACGTATGCACTTGTTAGTGAATATTATGCCCAGAAAATTAACTGAACAAAGTTTCACAAGTCAGTGCTCATATCAACTGTGCGGCTTCATTTTGTTTCATTTTTTTTTTATAATTTTTATTAAATTGTAAAAATCGCTTATTATATTTATTGAACTTCTTTACACATAATACGGTGTGCATTTATCCATGCTGACTGGATAATAACAGCTTTACTTTCGAGTGATTTAAATTGTATGCTTTCAATCAACATTACTAATATTCGTGGATGGATAGTGACTTGACGATTTCATTTGCTGTTGAGACTGTCTCTAGCGCTTCTATGTGCCCTGGTGATTATTATTGCGTAGTTATGAATGTTTCACGGTAAAATCGATGAAGAGATAGCAATGAAAGATAACACAACAACCGGAAAAATTAATCTAAACGGTAAAAGAATAGGAAAAAAAGCTATATACTCGCGATAAAAGTCTTACATTCATTTCTTGCATTTTCTCATGACACGCCGTTCCAGTAACTGCGAAATTCGATAAATGTGAGACAAGAGAATCCACAAATCCCTGACAAAGCAGCTCAAGAGAACGCGATAGAAATACAAAGGAATGCGCTATAGAATATTGCTCGTAAGGACTACGATAAAAGCAATACAGAAAATGGAAATACATATTAAGTTGGCAAATAATATGTATGCACATAGTTAACTCCAAAGAAAGCAACTAGGCTGAATGGCTTAGCTAAGAAACTAAAAGAAGGTAAGGAGATAAAAGAATATACACGTAGACATAGTATTAGTCACAACATAATGAAAACGAAACGAGTTGGGCAATTATAATTAACTAGATATTTTACAGAAAGTAACTACATCACACACACACACACACACACACACACACTAGACCACAAATTCAGAGATTATACAGAGGTCATAGACAAGTAATTTCAGACAGGGTGGTCTACCTGTTCAAATTTCATTGTTATGATATTAAGTATTTAAAGGATTAATATGCCATTGACTAATGAAATTTCCATTCAAAAGGATACCACAATATAGCAAAAGAAAAGGAATAAGGACTTGGAAAATGCCGATCAAGGTCGTGATTCGAGACACGGATCTTCGTCTTTCCGTGCCAACACTAACCAACTAAGTTGCCGTGTCCTCCCCTCTAACACGGATCCACTAACCTCTCTCATGTCCCGAAGATCACACTAAGGTTTTCTCTACTGCGAGAGATTTAATCCTTAAGAGATAACTCGAACGCTTTGACTCAGAATTTTGGCTTATCTGTAAACTATTTTTCTCCGAGTAGTTGGATACCTATCCCATTGATTCTGCCGGACCTCAAACACACGCTGGGAACCATTTTTGACAGGCCCTTCAGAGTCGCCTCCGCAGCCGTTACCACTTTTTCTGAGCACGTATAGTCGAATCTTCAATTTGGGAAAATGGAAAAATCACATGGTGCTAAATCTGAACTATAGAGAGGGTGAAAGACACATTTCACATTGCTTTTTGTCATAAATATTCAGCTAAAACATGTTCGATGTGTTAGCGCATTATCATGATGCAACATCCATTTAGTTGCACGGAAATGTGGCCTTTTACGCGTATTATGGCGTTGTAGAGTTTGCAATTGTTGTGTGCAGGTCGACATACTGGTAAATCGTGTTGTTTGCTCTCAGGATCGAAATGATATAGCTAAGTTTCTTCAGCAGTGACTACCTTTGAAATAACTCCACCTCTCCTTGTAACATCATCTTCAACTGCATGCAAATCTGCACGGAACATTCTTTTGTTTTGAAAAATTTGCAGCCCCGGAACTGACCGTGCACAAACACGTCTCGTGTGCAACTTACCAACGTTTTAGGGCACCTAGTGAAATTTCCAGAAGTTTTAAAGTGTTCTTAATGGTATTTATCAATCCTCTCTCCCAATGGCAGCAGCGATGTTAATGTTATCTTCCGCTAGAGCAACAAACTAGATCGGGTCCACCTTCCTTTGAAATTGATTATTTCCCCTCTTTAAAAAGTTTAAACCATCTTCGAGTTGTGATATATGGAAGAGCAAACGCTCTATAGGCCTTATGTATCAGCATAGGTCTCAGCTGAAGAACTGTTGAAACGAAAGCAGACTTTAAGAACAGCATATTGTTAGTCGATTGTCATCCATTTTACTGTGGATGGAAGTGACATGTCTCAACTAGCACACCTCTCATAGGCGGGAACCGGAAATGACAACAATGGAACTAATACCACGTGTACATTACAAAATACTGTAAAGGTAAATTTTAGCGCCAGATAGTATGCTTGTGGGTTATTAAACTAGAAGTTTAATTAAAATAGGTACGCTTTATTCCTTAAGGAATCTCTTATGTAGAGAAAATTTTACAGGCCTCTGAAATATACAGAATCAGATGAGAAAGGTTGGTGGTTCTGTGTTTGGAGGTTGACCTCGGTCGACTAGAGCGTCATGGTTCGAAATGCGACCGTGACTCGAAATTGTCGAGACTGATATTTCTTTTTCAACTAACGATCCATGGCTGGTATGAAAGAACAATTTCCATGTATAAAATAACGAAAGGAAGTTGTGGAGCATGTTTCTTTAGTGCAGTGTGTATGGTACTGGCACCAAGTAAAATCAAACCATTGTCATAGTCTTCGAATCTCGTTTGATTATTATTTATTTATTTGTTTTTACTGTTGTGTCTTATATATGAGCATACTCATCATAAAAAATAATCTTTTCCGTAGGATTCAAACCTACGATCTTTAAAACTGCACTCTGTCGCGTTATCCATTAGGCCACAAAATCGGATGTGTAACAGTATAAATGAGTTAACCGTTGATACTGCCATATGATTAATCCGAGTTAGAGATTTTTAATGAAAATGGAAATTACAAGTTTTAATTTATTCTAAGGCAAATGTTCACCGCATTTCATTTTAACATTGATTTATCAGCATCTTATTCAAACTTTGTTCTCCGTTATTTTTCTCCCTATTTCAAATAGCTTATAAAGCTAAAATACAATCTCTCAAATCATTAATACCTATATTAGAACAGTAGGCTCAATGTAAGAAAAGAACAAGCTACTGAAGATAGCTGCAATAAGGAGCTGTAGGGGCAAGGAAAATTTATTTTATGAACTTTCACGTTAGCAAAATGAATAAATGGTCTTTATTATTTTTATCAAGTGAAAATGTTACTAAAAAGGTCAGTGAAAGCATTGCACTCGAGTCAGATCTGTTTCTGCGGCTTGTGTATCGACAATGCCAAGTCCAAGAACAGAACAGCTGGCAGAAGTGGCATTTGCATCGCTGCATTTTCTTAGGTTTGTTGATTTTTCAAGATAATACATTGCGAGACTCTTGTGTGGTGCCAATGGGAGACAAAACAAGAGTAATATTGCACTTCATGTCCTCTATATTTCCTTGAAACCCATGTAAGTATCACATAAAATCGCCTCACACTTTCAGTTGGAGGACACAATTTTTTGCCCGCAGGCAGAGTGTTCATAAAGTAGAGAAGCTACTAAGTGGGGGAGCAAAAGAAAAAGAAACAGTTGCAACAAAAGAAAACTATCAGGAAATTAATCGCGGTCAATGTTTTTATTTATTTATATATCATCTGCATACCCCATTACATAGTAATATTACATGCATTACACATAACTTCATATTTAACAAATCTTTGTCTCTAATACCTAATTTTGACATTTGCCTTATTTTATAATTAATTTTCACACCTATTCAATTTAATATACTTATTTTAGGAATGTCATCACCAAAACCCTCCTAGCATACGTAATTCCTACAATTGTTACACATATCCGCAATAACAGCTATGTACAACATTATTTGTTAGTGTGGGTTACAATTTCTTTCTAGTGTATTCATAAACGACAGTTTCTATAATCTCGTTGTACTATATGCCTATGATATTTTACTTAGTCTAAACAACGTTAAACTATTTATATCATCTTTATATTTGGTTTTTCTTACAAGCTAAGTGAGTGAGTAAATTTACAAAAGGTTTCTAGGCGTTGGTGTGTTAAATGCTGATTGGTGCTCCGTTGTTGTATACATTTTTGATTTTGCTGTTCTGTCCTCACATTCGTAGATAAAATTATTTACAGTTTGTCTGGGATTATTGCATGTACTTTTGAGTCGTCTATGATATGAAATCTGTGTAAATAGGTTTTGCTTTTTCCATGGCTAGAAAACAACCGCAGTAAATATCGTTGTTAAGGGATTTTTAGTGTGTCTGTAATTGATGGGAGTGGCCCTTTGTTTGTCATTCCCCACCTTTTCACTTGGATAGCATGTTTCTTTTATCTCACAGATTTCATTTATATTTTGGAATTTTCTTAAAGATGCTCACAGGAAAGTTGAATAAGACTGGGAAGTGATGAAGTGAAATTCCTTTCTAGACTTCATTAATGGCGGGAAGATAATTTTTGTACGAAAACATGAAGTCATAGGAAAGACGGGGAACAAATGAATATCCAGATTTGTTGAGAATCATGAACTTCAATTGTAACTCCTCTTAAAACATTGCCAAAACTCAGCCAATCATTTAAGGAAATGCCTTTTAGCTCTCTAAACTCTGAAGTTAATATATATAGTAATTATAATAGTAGAAAAGAATAAAACACTAAGAAAAAGTCACACTTGAGATTCTTTTTCTTAGTGTTTTATCCTTTTCTATTATTATAATTACTGTTAATTTGTTACCTTGTTAATAGTGTTATTTTATTTTTCTTTTATAGTATATATAATGTATAATATATATATATATATATATATTATATTTGTTACCTTGTTAATAGTGTTATTTTATTTTTCTTTTATATCATATATAACGTATATAATATAATATATATATAATATAAAAAAATAAAATAACCTATTAACAAGGTAACAAATTAACAGTAATTATAATAGTAGAAAAGCATAAAACACTAAGAAAAAGAATCTCAAGTGTGACTTTTTCTTAGTGTTTTATTCTTTTCTACTATTATAATTACTGTTAATTTATGTTAATTTATATATATATATATATATGCGTATTGCCTGTAGAGATGTTTAATACACTTGGATTTTCCTTTATAGGCACACGTTACACATAATTTATAATGAATAACACATCATGCAAAATCATTATGAATAAACAAAAAGTTGAGCCTACGAAAAGCATTCAAAGCCGAACTTGCCCATCCACAAAGATGATTTATTTAGGAACTTTAATTTCTAGATTTATTTTACTATCATGTATAGCTGAAAATATTTTTTACTAATACTGAATTTGCCATATAATGTACATTTTCATTTTTGCATCCTAAATGTTCATTTCCGTAATATTTTAATGTCGATTTACCTCTTTTAGATGCGTAAATAATAAATAGATTGTGAACATGCCAAATGTGTAAACCTGTCATTGAAAATGTGTATTAAAATCTTTTCAACAATATGTTTCCATGAATAGAACAGTAATTTTCAACAACAAAGACTCATATCTACCCAATGATATTTAGTTTACGAAAACGTAAAAACAAACAATAACAAACGCTATTATTTTAACATGTGCAGTTTCAATATTAAAATTAAAATATGTAATTGGAAAATGCAGATTTATCGCGTTCTTGTTCTATTGTTTTATTCAGGAAAGGGGAATATACAGCAAACTTCCAACAACCTATTACGCATTACACGGCCTATAGTATTGCCACTGGTGGCCGAGGTCGTTAAGGTGCGGACTCGTGAGCGGGAGATCTGCGGTTCCCGCCAGGACCGTCTTCCCTGACTGAGGATTTTTCCAGGTTTACCTCAGTCTTCATGAATGGAAAATGCCGGGGAGGTACCCTAAAACATAGGCCTGGAACGTTTCCTTATAAAATGCCTTTCCCAATATATCCTTTCATCTCATATATTATCAGTGTCCACCGCCTATGGTGCCTCAGTAAAAACGGGCGTTAAACGCTATTGGAAAAAAAGGGCCTACAGCATAAGCAAAAGTGTAGATATAAATGAAAAACCAATTTAAACTGTAATATGAGAATATCCAAATCTTTTCAAAAGAGCTAAGTAATTTGTAACGGTTTTACATGTTAACGTTTTGAAACGAAGAAATCATAAACCTTTCATCATGCCTGTTCCATTTAGTTCCTGCTTTTAGCTACCTTCATTTTAAGATTTATGAATTAGTAACTGAATAGCTTAAATATTAGTTATGTTTATCTCTGCTCTACACTTAATGAAACAAAATAATTTCTATTTTTATGTAAACTCTCATCCTGCTTGTATGTTATTAGCGCATATTGTGATATATAAGGGGATGACAATGAGGAGCAAAGCATTGTAAGATTAAGTTCGTTAAGAAGCAGAAATGACAGTTGGAAAATATTACACGAATGTGAGGAAAATTAAGAGTATGCGCATGAACAACTTGCGTCTACACCCTGCCGAACTTCAACTAACCGAACCGAATGTTGTACTGTATAACTTCAACAAACAGAGACGTCATAACGCACGAAAACAAGCAATTAAATGAAAAAAAAAATTTTTTAAGAAGCGTGTTAATAGTTATTCAAATTCAATATACAGCGAAATCCATGTAGCGAATGTAAAACGTAAACGAAATAACTTATATGGGAAAAGATATAAGCCTTTAACAGAATAAGTTGTGGAATTATTATTGTTATTATTATTATTATTATTATTATTATTATTTTAATTTAAACTAATCTAACCTAACCAAAATTAACAACTTGAAAATCTTGAAGCTCTGCTGCCTTAAGTGTCAGCAATACACCATTCATTCTACAAAAAACTATATCATGTCATTAGGCAATCCAAATCCAAGAGAAAAACAATAGATTTGGATCAGCAAATGAACAAGTTTGCGGTGCAAAAGGATTCTAAGTGATTACAGTTATCAAAATAATTTTTAAAAATGTGAAACTAAGGTTGAAGCATTTCATAAAATGTTCAATTAGATAACGTTTTTAAAAGTGTTTAAGGGTCCCGTTTTTACTGCTGAGGTAACACAGGCGGTTTTTTATTTTTCTTTTGAATGGTGTTTAACGCCCGTTTTCACTACTGAGGCACCACAGGCGGTGAACACTGGTGATACATGAAATGAAATGATATATTGGGAAAGGATTTTCTTTTTATTAAGGAAGGAAACGTTCCAGGCCTAAGTTTAGGGTACCTCCACGGCATTTGCCAGTTATGAGGACTGAGGAAAACCTGGAAAAAACCTCAGTCAGGGAGGGCGGTCCTGACGGGATTCGAACACCAGACCTCCCGCTCACGAGTCCGCGCCTTAACGACCTAGGCCACCCAACACAGGGGGTGAACACTGACACATCAGATGAAATGATAAAGTGGGAAAGGATTTTTTTAAGGAAGTAAACGTTCTAGGCCTAAGCTTAGGATATATCCCTGGCAATTGTCGTTCATGAGAAGTGAGGAAAATCTGGAAAAAATCTGTACCCATACCTTTCGGAGTTCGTGCCTTAAGGGTCTCGGTCATCTCGGTAGTAGATAACTGGAATATTCATAGTTCTTATATACCGATAAATTAATAATAATGTTTTGTTTTGATAAATGAAAATAAATAAAACATTTATAGTGTGTTACTAAATTTAGTTATTTCACTAATTAGTAATGGTACAGGCAAACAGGTCTAGTGACTTTAAAACCTTCTGAAGTCTTTATGTTAATCTATTTTAATGATATTATTTCAAGGGCAGTCATTTTGGTAAGTATTTTGCTAAAGTAGCTTTATAATCTGCACAATACAACCTTGATTTTTCCAATGCTCTATAAACTCTATAACCAGTTTTCTAAATAAAAAATTAAAAAGGCACTTAGAGTACTTTACCTTTCAGTCCATTTTAAATACATAGAAAATTCATTTCAATAGCCGACCAATGTTTTTAAGGGAAGGTTGTAAACTGATTTGAGTAAAGTTTATCAAAATGTATTATCATCTTAAATGTATTCCTTAATGTCCTTTTTAAAATATCTGTAATCATTATTATTTTCATTGTCTAGAAAGATAATGGCGTATACAGCGTTTCAAATGAATTTTATTGTTGTTTAAATTTATTGTTTGTAGGAATAAAGTTTATTGCTGCTAAGGAAACTTCGTGTGAGAACAGCATTGACATTCAGGGTCAAATTGAGCATCTGTAACCACATGGAACCACCACGTGTTTCTGATAGCATTGTGTAATGTCGTGTTTCTCATGCCAGTGCTAAGAAAACAGCTAAGAAAGATTCCTGATATAGGGAATGAGAAATGATAAATTGTATTCTTTAAAAAAAAAGTTAGAAAGTAAGCGTATAACAATTGTGTGCTGCAAAATATATTTAGAAACATGTTAAAATGGTAAATCAGACATGGTAATATTGTTACTAACATATCAATACTCTTCAAAGTTGCAAAGGAACGAAAAGGGGTTGAAGAGGCTATGGCTCTTGAATAAATTAGGTCAACGTTAAATTATTTTTCATTTCTGAAATGTTCTTTTCATTATACAGCGGAATACTTTACTTATACATTTGCTTTATCAATATCTGTAACCAATGACATTATTTTATCAAAAAAAGTAGTCATAGTATTTTAAATGTTAATAAAATTAGAGAAAATCTATGTAAGAAGCAATAAGTGAAAATATATATGTATGTTTACGCATAAGCTCAAAAATGTACAGTCCACAATTTTTAAGAAAGACGAACCTAAGGCTGGTGAATTTTCATGGCCAAGGGTCGTAAACTGAAGCTGCATTTTGTGCTTAAAGAGCGTTGATGAGCTACACCGCAATAATTTCACTGATTATAGAAGGTCTTAATTTGAGACGAGGTATCTATAGGTCCTCGAGAATAAGTCAGTGTTAAAGCAAACTGGAGTAAAACTTTTGTTTTAGAATGTCTTCAAACCTGCTTCACCAGAGAGAAAATACAGCTTTTCAATTGTTCATTATCAGTTTTTTTCGATATTTTGTGCTACAAAATGTGAACGTTTTTAATTAATCATTTGACAGTGGGGCACTGAACAGCAGTTAACTGTATGGTTGTTATGTAGCATATTATCGACATATATGCAGACTTTACTAAGTGTCTATTTCACTGATGGATAAAGTCCTGAGCATTATTTTTTCCCTTCAGTAAGAACTAAATAAGTTGTGACGCCTATACTTTTTACCTATGACTATAACAATTATAGTTTTATGCTCCCTCCTAACACTATTTTACTATATACGAATAACATATCCTATCTTAATAATTCAAAATAATGAAAACTTTTGAATAACAAAAAACATAAAACCCTTCACATTCAAGTTTCATCGTACCGACGCATTAAGGAAAAATTCTTCACAACTTCCGAATATTTTTATGTGGTTTCATTTGGAAATTAGACATTAGTCATGGCGTACTGGCCCTTTAGAACCTTAATGCCATACATTTGAAATTTGAACAGGCTAACCATACATTTACTATTTTAAACTGCTTGTTAAAACTGCTCTGAAATCATTGTGAGGCAATACATTAACATCAGGTATAAGGATGTTAATGTGTCTGTCCTTTTTCTTTCTTGCTGAGCAGTTTTCTAATAGGCGAGACATCCGCATTGCATCCACTAACATCGACATTGTGTTTTACCCTTGTATCTTAAAGTAAGCGACCTTATTATTGATAAGTGTTTTCGTTGTTAACTCTTCACAACCGAGCGAGTAGGTCAGGCATAATTTTAAGTCATGTTGATTTGAGATAATTCGATTTTGAATAACATATTTCATTCATGCATTTCAAAGTGTACTATTTACAGCATTTTTATAGAGCTTTGTTTCTTTCAGCAGTCATTTATCAAGTTGTAATCGTTTTCTTTCTGATGACGCACGTTTAGTGTTATTCCTATCCCGTTTCTCAAAAACATGTTCTACTCTTTCCATCCTCGTCTCGCACGAACTACGCAACAATGATGTCTGTGTCTGGAACATACTATATAATAATGTTATTTTTAGAAAATGGGAATATTAAATTAGTTCCTGAATTAAATGTAATATACACATTATAATTACACACAGTTTATAGGCTTTCTTTCAATAGGCATAAGCGAGAATGACGTTATGAGTTCGCAGCTGGAATGCAAAGAAATTATGAGTTACAGAAAATCAGTTTCTCTTCAGTGGTGTGATAGGTGTCAATGAATATGTACATCAGATAATTAGGAAAACATGAGTTTAAATAAATCTAAATATTACCCCCTCCCCAAAAATTGTAATTTTCCTCTTACCCCCGTGTAAAATATACTCTACCTCAGTAAACCATACATAATTATCATCAAATAAAAATAAATAAGTAACCATACCAAATATGGTCAAGTTAAAATCTGGAGTTGCTTAAATTATTATAAGTAGGTTTATATATTAACAAAAGGGGATTAAACTTTAAAATAAAACCTTAGATAAATTAAATTATTATTATTACTATTTTGTTATTATTATTATTATTATTATTATTATTATTATTATTATTATTATTATTATAATGACTACGGTGGCACAAAAAAGATATTTTTTCTTACTTGGAAATACTGTGAATGCAATGTGGCCTACAATACATTGAAGGCAGTAATGTGTGTTAGGGAACATGAAAAAAGATCTCAAAAGTGAAAAGTAATTTATTAATGGAAACCAATGACATGCCATTTTTGCACATTTCATGTTATACGTTTTAGGCATATAAATGGCCCTTGTCGTCTTATGTCAGTCAAACATATTCTTCATGGCTTACTGTGTATGACGTATACACACTCTCATATTTGTTACAAAATCTTCTTCACATATATTGCAATGCCACGATTCATTTCTTGTATATTTAATTTTACCAGATGAGCCTTGCTTAATTGTTCCTGTTTTGGTAAGTTGTTTCCCTGTTGTTGAATTCTTTTATAATAATTCGGACTCACGAGAGTAAGTTTTGGTTGTCTAATGATAACCATATTTATCTCGTAGACGGTCACGGGAGTAAAAAAATCCTAAAAGGGAAGGACAGTTGTTGGTTCTGTGTCGTAGATTTACGGCAAGTAAATTAACTTCAAGTTTGGAAGAAAAGGCCTAGGAAAAATTTTATCGGCCGTTTTACACCCTAAATTGAATGGAAAGCTAATAAACACAGATGTTAAACAGCGTTCTTAAATAAACCACTTAAGAAAAAAAAAACTGTGCAGTTCTGTTCGCTTCTGTTTGCTTCTTCCTCTTCTTTCCGAAACAAAGATTTTTGGAACGATAACTTTACTGTTCACAGCAGATTTCCTGATCACAGAGTTAATCTTTTTTTACTTTAGGGTAGGAGCGGAGCAGAAAATGTAAATTTGTCTGTTGCTTGTTTTTCACCATCTGAGGGTCAAACTCCGTGCCTTGAATTTTATATAATTATAATTGCATAAATATATGCCTATACAATTTGATATTTATTAGGACTATTTCACGAATAAAATAAGAATTTAAATATAATGCCCGCAAACTTTACTTAACATATTGTAATAATTGTACATTTGTATTATGAACACACAACCATTTCAAGCAATCTTGCAACAGACGAATTTTAATTGGCAGTAATGCCAATAGAGAAAAGCCAAACAGGATTTAGAACTATGTCATGAATAGAATAAGAATAAAAGTAATATATTTAAAATTCGCGCACAGATTATTAACAATCGTATAAAAATTTATACTTACTATTCAGAGACCGTGAGACTGAAATAGACAAAAATGGACTATTACAATCGCTACTGTTCGATTTACTAATACCAACTGAAAAAAACAAAATAGAGATGTTTTACCGTTCTGAACGTATTTATTAGAATTTATGGTTGCTTAGGCAGATATGTTACATAATTTACAAAATTATTTCAGACTATTTAACTGAATAAGCAAAAACAATTGTTGAGTGAATATACTTTAAGTAAGTTAAATTACTGAAAACACTAAATTTCTCAGTGATGCGCGCTCAGAAATGATATAGTGGGGATATGTGTTGGCTGCACTGATCACAAGACAAATGTACTTAGAATGATAAAAGGATTTGATAAAACTTAACGATAATACTTGAATATTTGAAGGCTCAATAATCAGTGGGCGCTTTTCTGTGAACACCAATGAGCTCTAATGAGCACGTAGGGACACTTTGAAATTAGTATATAAGGGGAAATAACTTTGCAAAAGCACGCAGTCCCAGATACAGTAGAGTAATCTCCAGAAAGCCAAGTTAAATCTATTAGTTCATTACAACATAAAACATATACAGCAAAAATGTACCTACAGTTTTAACAGAGAAATCTTGAACGTACTCCAACAAATTCGCTTCCGTTATTGGCACAATAATTTGGAATGTTAAGGAAACCATTAGTAATGAACTCAGAAACATTGCGATGAACTTAATAGTGTCAATTAGAATGTTTTACTGATACATTACTTTCTTTGCGAGCAACTGTGTATCTGTATTGCGATATCAGCTGTGATTGGTCAAAATTCAAAATTTTGTTTCATTTCAATGGTGGATTTTATGATGACGTCGCATAAGTGAAATAGAATAATTATATATTAAATTACTTTTTTAACGCTAAGCTGTTTGCTGTCTTGTACTTCATACGGTGTAAGTAGACCATATTAATTCCACACTCCGAATATTTTTAATAATCGACCACAAGTTGTTTGACGATAATTTCAGTGTAATAATATTAATATAGATTAAATACGCTATTCATTTGTAGATAATACACATATTTTTTTATTTATTACCTAAAAACTTATCTTCATAAAATAATAATCTGCTGAATACCAGAGTAACGTGCCAAGCAATTGGTAATCACCTACACCACACGACAACTGCTGAAAACGATCCAGAAGTCAAAGGAGCTTATCTGTTCGAATGGTTTCTCCATATTCTGAATTTAGAGGTAACTTTATAAAATTTAATGGCAATAAGATTATGTTGATTCCTAGGCTATATTTAGCACACTTACCTTACTTTGCATCTTAAATAATGTATGTAAGCAAGATTACGAAAAAGTAATGCCCAACAGAATAGTATTTACCTCCATGTTAATTCATTTTTCCAACCCTGTCTCTATGGAAACGGCAAACTGCGGATCTTTCCTGTACATCACTAATAACAAATATTGTTTCCATGGCAGCCTATAGTAAATTATTCCGTAACTTTAGCAAACCATTAAAATGCCCGTTTTTACATGTTTAGATAACTGGTCATGAAAGCGAAGCCATGACACCCCGATAATGCGCCTCTGTTGCTGTGCTCTCACGTTGTCGAGAGCAGTTTGAAAGAGTATTAGTCATGCTCACTCCAAAAGCCAACTTTAGCGGGGCAGCGTGATAATTGGAGTTAACGAATGCCGGCAAAGTTATAGTCGCAGATTAGGGAAGTTTCCTGCACTCTATTCAAATTACCGTGCTACAGCTGGTAAAACGGCTCCCAAACAGCACTTTTGGAAGTCTCGGCACGTAGTGAAACATCACTGAAAGGACCATTTCTTTTCCTGTCACCTCTCCCGTAAAGTCTTTTGTTTCGTTAACCATTATAATTCAGTTTTCCTAGTCTACTCTTGAGACATTTACGATTCCATATTTTTCAGCATAAAATTATAGCAGTGGTCACTAACTCTTAAAGGTACTTCAAGAAAATCAGTAAATAACAAAAATTATTACTATGTAAAGCTTCGCTAATTCGTTAAAAATAACTTGTTTGTTCATTTTTCTCACAAATGAACAATAGAACCTTTACATATAACTGCATGGCAAAAAATTGAGCGCCGATAAACGATTGAGATATGAAAATAGCAGGGATATATGCTTGCATAAACCATTTAGGATAAAACGATTGTACAAGTAACAAAACTTTTTGGCAGGCATACATTAAATATATTTATTCTCTCGCTGGAGGAGTCGGTCCTGGTGATGTAGTGGTAACCATCCTTCTCTTCCAAACCCAAGGTCGGGGCTCAAACCCGGCTAGGACGATGAATTTTTTCGGGCGTAAAATTCCTAAGGATGTCTTCCTTTGGAAGGGAAGTAAAGCCGTGGATCTCGTGTCGTACATTTACGGCACGATAAAGAACCTCAAGCCTGAAAAAAGAGACCTCTGAGCAAAATTTGTCGGTCGTTTCACGCCCTGAATGAAATGGGACGCTGATGACCTGAGATGTTAAAGAGCGTCCATAAATGATTTATAAATTCATATACGCACACCTTCAACGATGTAAAACAGCATGTAAACACCCGTGATATAACGGAATTGTCTAGTGATAATTGTTCCGCATCACCGCATTTATGACTTGGATAACACATGATTAACAAGGACTATCTCATAATGTGCGTATCTCATTAGTAAATGTTGGCAAACAGGTTCATTTAAACTTAAAGGATACTAGATGAGTGTGGACTGGAATTTGATATAAGATGTGTATCATCAAATAAATTTAAGCATTGTGGACTCCAGGATCATCTGTAAAATCATTTCATCAAAAACATTCATTTATTCATCATCTCTTTAGATCTTCGTTGTTATGAGGAACGTTAAACCGTAAAACACACACACAAAGTTGCAAAGAATTTTCTAAGACGCTAAACTCTCATATTTCACGTGTCAAGGAGCAGCAATAAAAGAAAACTATCACATGTCACGTGCTCAAGTACTGAATATGACGGACCACGAAAAACATGTTTTTCCAATTAGATAATTGAAGAGATAAGTGTACAAAAATGCATCCCGCACAATCGAACAATTCAAAGAAGCTACGAGTATTGCCAAAAATACGCTGTTGACGTCGCCACTTTGGGAGAAACGTTCCAGAATTGGGAGAAAAGCACACAACTGCGCTTGAATGTTGCAGGAGAATTACATCACAGATTATGAGCAAGTCCTGTTTTTGCATCATTGGAGGGTGCGTGCGTGCGTGCGTGCGTGTGTAAATTTGTTGCAAGAAATTTATCTAAATACATATACTTTATTGACAATAGTTTAGAGCTCTAGCGACAGAATATATGCCGCAATAATAATGGTACATTTTGACGATGTTTACATTTTATTATAATAAAAACAAAACCAGTATCACATAAAAAGAATAATTAATTTTGAAAAGATTCTGACATAATATTCTATTTTTTCTATTGTTTTATGAAAATAATATTGCATTTCAGGAAATTAAACATTAATGAAAAAGCGTACTATGCAATGTCATACAGTTAAAAAAATATCCAATATTACAACCAAAAATAATAGAGCGTGAAAAAGATCTGACCTTACAATATTAAAAACAGACGTCCAATGTAAACGTTAAACAATTTTACATGAAAACAGCAAGAACACAACAAAAATATTCTGATCTTACACATAATCACTAGAGTTTAAATATTGTTTATGAAACGTTTCTGCATCGTTAATTTCATTTAAAATGTTCTGAATTTATATTTTTGATCGCCAAAAAAAATATTTAATTTTATGTGACATTTATGTATCACTTTAAGAGAAAAAGTAGTTATTGCAATAAGGTAAACGTAAACTCTTGGTGTTTTAACATAAGTGCGCATGCACTTAACAATTACTTGACCGCAATGAGTTTCTTCAAGTTTTTATACTCATCTAAGAGCGGTTGTCAAACATTTTGTTTTGGGGCAATGCGAAGCCTTTCCTTGGGCTCTAAAAAGCATTAAAGTACTACTAATAGCATTTAAACACAAGTAATGAATTACGAGAAATCGAAAGATTTTAATAGTTTACGATTATTGAGGTCAAATGAAGGCGATTATTTGTATTGGAGGGAGTTTCAAATAAATAAGCCGAAAGCTCCCTGGCAACAGCTCACATCTTTCGGAAATGAGATGTGTAGGCTGGGGCTCGTCTGCTTTAGCCCCCGAGTATTCCAGAACTATTAAAGAAGGACACAAAAATATATATTCCATTCCAAACAACTGTCAAAATCATTCTCTGCATTCATTTACCTGAACAAAACAATTATAGACATGTTTGGAATACATAGAACAAGAAATCAAAATACAAATTTGTTTTATTAATTCCGATATATCACAGGTTGTAAGTGAAATGCAGCCTCATCTCTCTCGTTTAGGAATTAAAGCGAGTAATGTTGTGATATCACTATTTATAGTATTTTAATGTTTTATGAGTTTTGTATAGTTAAAATGTACTATTATTACCATGATTATTACCATTGTGTAAATATAAAATAGTTCTAAAATTAACATTTATTTATTTGTTCGATTGTACCATTAAAATTTGTAAATCAGAGATAAAATAATTTTAAAAATATACAATGTGTAACAAAAAGGTATGCCAAAACTTTGGGGAAATATCCCTAGCATATTCTAGAGGGTGCCAATATGTTATATGAACATGGGTCCGGAAATGCTTTATTTGCTTGTTATAGCCATTTGTCTGCAACTTCCCTTACACGGTGTGATATGCAAGTTAAATCCCAGCATAGCTGTCCTGTGGCAATAATCCAATAGAACAGTTTACTTACGTACCGTAAGTAAACATTCGCTTTTACGTCTGGTTAAATGGTATGAGAATGATGTAAATACTCTTAGTTCCTAGGTCCACTGTGTTTATAGTCATTCTGTACCACTTAGGCTTATTATGCTACTCACTTCATTGCTTGACATAGTGCCGAGCAAGTAATGTCAGTTCTGTGTGTTTACGGACCTCATATCAGGTACAGTAAAATGAAGTATTCAAATACGATGTTGGCATATGTTCATGTGATCTCTGGAGTAGCCGAAGGTGGAGAGTATTCTGCAAGGCTGCCAGACAATACGAGATACGACAGGTATACATCACGGAGTTCATACTTTTAGCTTTATAAAATATTTAATTCCTGTTTATGTGCATTTCTGGCCGTTTAAATGGCAACGCCCATAAGAGACGCGTTAAATTGGATGTATCTGAGCTAACGGAGGACAATTTTAACATTTCGTGTTTTCTGTGTCCTGCAGTCCTATTTTGAATATTCTAATATATGTACAGTTGTAGAAAAAGGGCTCTACAAGGAAACAAAGCAATTCCGGACCTATGTTCATGTTATATTTTTATCTTGTATAAGTGAGGAATGTTTCCCCAAAGTTTTGACATATCTTTTTGTTACATTGTAGGAATTTCCGACAACGAGAGATCACCATAGGGGGTCCGTGGTGCAGGAAAGTCTGAGAATCTGCCTGTGATGCCTCAGCAGTAAAAAAGCGTTAAACAATATTAAAAAAAAAGTTTGAGAACATTTGCTCTAGGGGGACGTCATCATTTGCTTACATGCTGTAAATTGAAATCTTACATACATCTGTTTCAATCTGCTGCCAAGTTGATATTAGCCATCTCCTCTTTCATGACAACTGCTGAAATATTTCATGCATTTCCAAAGACTCCATCAACCTCAGAATTCGTACTCGTGCAGTATTAACTTCAGGGACTTGTAGATATTTGTTACAAAGTTTCTTCATTTTCTTGGCTTATTTTTCCCAAACACTTCAGTATTTTCACATAGTTCACATATAACGTTTTCACCACAGCCTTCTTCCACATAAAAATCTCCATAAATATAAACGCTCTTCACTTGATTTTGTTTTTTTAAGTGCTTCACTGCTTGCTTTCGTACAAAAAATAGATTGACTTTTGTGGTTGAGACAGACCATGACTTTATTTGGAAGGCTGTACGTCGGCAGATGTTAAAAGCTTTTCTTCTGAACTATTAATGTCATCGAGGAACCACATCTATAATGCATTCTAGATATTCTTCAGCGTTAATTCCCTATAGGATTACCTTCAAAATTGGTGAAATTCCTAGTAAAACTTCCATTTTAATTCTAAGAAGAGTATCGTTTGATAACCTCTTTATGCCTGCATGACGAATCATATTTGGCTCCAGTGAGAAGACTTTTGATCTTGCATTTGCGCTACCTTAACTTGAACTTTTTGTGATTTGCCATGTATGATTTTATTCTTTTAAATTGTACATAATAGTGATAGGAGATACTCTTTCGCTATTAAACTGAAGAAAATTCACTGCCTCGAAAAGAGAGTGAAGACATGAATAAAATCAATAGCTATTTTACCAGCTCTATAGGTCTTGGAACGTCACAAAACAATAAATTTTGTAAAGGGATTTTTTTTAAAATTATTACAAAAATAAATAATACAATATTTTTTAAAAAATCGTGAGTCTTATATGACTCTATTTAAATAAGCTAAAATTTCCAATAAAAATATAATTGATGACCGTAATATATTAAGCACAGATAGTACTTAGTAAACATGTTCAAGTATTTACGTTTTTGATAAACAATGTAAATCACAACGGTTTGAAATAGCACTTTTAAAAGGGTAAAGTTATCCTAGAAAAAAAGACAAAAGAATTGCAAATGCAGAGTGTTTACAAATAAAATATAAACAATTGAAAGGTATCTCACAACTAGACGTTGTTCGCAAAGGTGGACAGTTGCCAATGTTTGCTGCAAAGAAAATGCCTCAAGGGCAAGCAGTACAGCTGAATTATACAGCCGAGCAGCTCTTTATGTAACTGGCACAGTTAATCGTCGTCTTCTTTAGGGATTAGGCATATCTGTCTATTTCGAGCTCAGAATTCTTACATATTTTGTTGCCGCCTCTTTACTTGGGCATCCCGAATTCCATTTTCTTTTAATTTTATAAAATATGTAATTCCTATTTTTATATGCACTTCTGTCTGTCCAGGTGCTGTAGTGGTTACCATACTTGCCTCCTAAACCCAAGATCGCGGGTTCGATCCCGGCCAGGACCGATGGATTTTTCGGGCGTAAAAAATCCTAAGTATGGCTTCTTTTAGAAGGGAAGTAAAGCCGTGGGTCGTACATTTACGGCACGAAAAATAACCTCAAGCCTGAAAGAGAGGCCTCTGAGCAAAATTTGTCGGCCGTTTCACGCCCTGAATAGAATGAGACGCTGATGACCTGAGATGTTGAAGAGCGTCCGTAAATAAACGAAATAAATAAAAATAATCACTTCTGGCCGTTAAACTTGCAACGCCCATAAGAAACGCTAAACTGGCCTCACATTTTCTTAGAAGGAACAAGTATGACTGATCAAAAATACACCAGCAGTACCAGCAGATGTCTGGTTTGATCACCATGAAATTATAACTTACAAGGAGTGCTTGAAATCATTTCGATAAATTGGATGAAATGCGTCCACGGCGAAACGAGAATAAAGTCAGTGGATCGAGTTGGACGAACTCACAGACATTGAGGATCCTAATGGCTCCGTCAAACAACTGAACGATAAGACTAAGATCATTTTCGCCTACTAAGATCATTTTGACCTCACTGTTGTGATCTCAGACAATGTGTGTTAATGGCCAACATTTTATTATTATTTCAGTGGTTCTCTATTGATTTAATGGGGGTTTTCCCCCGACTTAGATTAAATATATCTAATTTCATATCTTCATTCTTTTATTTAATCTCACAGCCCCCTTTGATAATTATTGTTTGTTAATGTTCAGGCATTTCCATCACTTTATAAAACGCCAAATGTGTTCCTTTACGAGTCTTCCTTTAAGCATTCTCATTGTGCCAAGCTTGTTTTCAAACACTGAATAACTTTACCTAGATGAGAATTAAAAATATTACATCCTATATTATTAAAAACATTAGCGTATTCTATTTATTTACCATTCCGTACTAATTCTCTTTTTGCAGGAAGTTTCTCCCCAAATAAATTAACAATTTAATTTTCTGTAATGTAATATGAATACAATAGCACTGCTTAAATTATAAAACACTTTTTGTAAAATATCGATATAACATTTTGTAAATTTGTATTTTAATTTAAAGTCTGTACAATTTTTTGCGTTTCATATTCTGATTGCATTATCAACACAAATATAAATTAAACAAGGAATAGCCTTGACGGATTCCCTAAATTTGTCAAAATAATGTTTTTGCTTATCTGACCTTATCTTATTTTTAGCTTTAATATAATATCCATTATATAAAAGTTATCATTTTTATCAAATGTAATGGTATTGCTCTTCTTTTCAGTATATGAAGCAATACTAATAGCCAACTGTTGTAACGCTTTCAAACATCTTATCTCGACAATGTTCCACTTTGACATTTTGAATCTTTGATCACAATGCTATGTATGAGACAGTCAGCGATTTAGCGAAGTATTACATCATAATGTGCATTTTTAAGTTGAAATTTTATGTTAATATAAGAATTTATTATTCCAGTAGATTACATGAGACCATCTTCATGATCTAATCGTCAGTACTGCCGACTGCTGGCCGAGAGACCCGGGTTTAAGATTTTTTTCTAAGTTAGAGGTCTGGAAAGGGGTCCACCCAGCTTGTGAGGGTAATCCGGAAGCTACCTGAAGGAGAGATGGCCTTCTTCGACCTATGGATTCGCACGATAATCGAACTGTGCTCCCCGTGCAATACTGTTATCTTGAGGTAGAGGAAGCAGAGGTCGCTGCGGCAGGCCATGGTTCACCAAGGATGTAGCGTCAATGAGAAAAAGAAATAGCGATTTCTACACACCTTTCGAAGAAAGTTTGCTGTTTTATTAATTCCTGTTTTTTTTTTTTTTTTTCAGAAAGAATAAAATTTTACAAAAAACAGGATTCTTTGTTTAGTGGTTTAAAAAAAGAATAATTATTGTTGATGAAAAGCGTTTAAAATATATCTTATTTTTTGTGCATTTGAAAGCGTCTGGTGGAACTTCCTCTGTAGAATAACGCCTGTTCGATAAATATGTAAAAATAAATAAACTGTTGAAATACGTCATTATCCAATTTATTTAAGGTGAAAATTACATTATTATTCTTTAGTGGTTAAATGATGTAAAATTATTAAATTAGAAAGATTCAAAATATATGGCAGTATAGTAAAATTTGCGCAAGTTAACAAATTTCAATGGTATATTTCCATAAAATGAACAGTATTTCACAATAAGAAAGATAAATGTTTACTAGGTTCAATAGATTTATCGAAGTTAAAAGTTTAATGACTCTAATTTTGTGCGAAAGGACAAAATTACATGCAGCTAAGTTAACCGAAGAAGATGCCACACACGCCACTGAAAGGAGGTGCTACGTACTGCTATAAATCTCAAGCCCCTGTGTGTTAGAAATGGTACAGATTGCTAACCTCTGAAAGCGATATCCTGGATACTGGGAAATGAAAGTTCCGATCGCAGCTTATTCACTTTCCAAGCAAACCTCGACCTTGCTGGCTATGAAAACTTTCCGATTGAATTGGCGTGTCATGTCGATACTCCTGAGCGCCAGTATTCGATTGTGTTCGGGTTCTTTGTGCACATGGCAGGAAGTAAAAAGATACAGCGCAGTAAAACACTTTGGATGTTGATTTGTTTCTCTTGCCGTTGCAGTGCCGCCATTTCGTGACGCGATATTGAAAGGCGAATTGAGGATTTCCTTCTTTTATGCTCTTTGTTGCTTGGACTGTACTGCTCTTATTGCGGCATCTATTCGCTGCTGGTTGCGCGAAACTGCAGCGCTTTCTGCCGTGCATGCGTTTTTAGTTGCGTAGCCGCTTTACCGCCCATCTACTTCTTTTTGATTATTTTTTTTATTTATTTATTGAAAGGAATATTCATCCCTGCATTTTTCTTCTCTAAGAAAAGGAAACAAAAAAGTTCTAGCCAGGTTGACCGGATAAGGGTCATTCCATATGAAATCAGACACTAAGGTTCCTTTCGAATTAGTATTGCCTTGAAACTACATGTAAATCGGGTTAAGAGATAAACGATTAAGTGAAAGTCATTAGTTTTCATGTATGAGACAGTATTTATTAGCTGCTATCCCCAAATTGAATTAAAGTGATTATAGTAAGTAATTTTATGCAACTTCTTTATTTTAATCTTAAGTGTGGTTTCATTTCTATTTCATGCACAGACGTTGCATCATTGTTTGTAATTCTATTTTTGCTACAGTACAGAAAGCAACCCCATCATAAAAATCTCGGAATTTCGGTTGCCTATTATATCAATATTTGTATAGAATACCCAAGAAAACGGCAAACCGATATTTTCTGGAGAAATTTTTAAACAGGGTCCATGGAAAAGATGTTTCTTTGTCTATTGTCTGAAAGCTTTGTTGTTATTATATTATGCAAGAGTAGTAAACGTACAGGGGTGAAAAGACAGGCTGATAACCTCTTGAAGGAAAATCCTAACAGCTCTATGTAATATATGAGAGATGTGTGTTACAGGCAAGAAGTCACGTAAGTCATCTGACCAATAGCAGAAAAGAATCGGAGGGAAACAGATTACCCAATAGAGATGGGAGAAAATATTCTAGATTTTTCTAAAAACATATTTCATAGATGAAGGATGGTTTCGTGGCACCGGAAGACTATCATGTTTAATTAGTCTTGCAATTTTGCGGCCCAGGGGCGATCCAGATTCTCTCAGTTTAGTTGGAAGCGCAGTGAGTGGAGAGAGTATTCATTTGGGAGAATGGTTAGTTGTAAGCGCAGTCAAGTTGGGGCATTATCAGTGTGGAAGATAGGCACTTCTCCGGTCAACTCTTAGTTTATTTCAAATTTCATCTGTGCCAAGAGACTTCAGTTCAATTTTCAATTTAATTCAGTTCAGTCGAAGAGTATCGTTAATGGAAAAATATCAGTGAGGATTAGGCAGCTGCGTCTCAGAATTAGCTGAGTTTTTAGTGGATCACAGTTTTAAGAGTTATTAAAGTGTGTTAACGTCAGAGTGATCGCCATAGTTGGTGCGAAAGTGGCGCATATTCTCCAGGAAATAACGACGGTATATTTTTAGATGCAATAGACTATGATCAATAAATTGCGTTTCACCTCCTATAACGAGAAATCTTATTAATCTCAAGACTCCTTCCCCTATGATCACAGGACCATAAAAGTATCCAGCAGCAGAGTCTCAACAGCTGTGGCAAAATATAAGTCAGCGGAAACCAATCGTCGGGGAGAGAGAAAAAAAAACTCCTGGAATCTATCATTAATCCAATCCTTAATCCAAAACAATCAAATTAAATCCTTCCAAAAGCTTTCCCTCCAGATATTTAACTTAATTAATTAATCCCCTTCTAATAAAAACCACTGCATGTTTTCATGTGACTATTTCACTTATGTGACGTCATCATAAAATGGTCAAATGAAAAGAAAGAAATTGTTTAATTTTTACCAATTACAGCCCGATATCGCAGTGAAATTATCAAAAAGTTTTATCCAATTCGTTTTATCACGCGACGTGCAGTGGTCTTGTGGTCAGTGTAGCCAATCTATACCTCCACTATATAATTCCTGAGCGAGCATCACTGACCACTTTTCTGTGTTATCAGTCATTGTAAATTTAACAAAATTAATGTGTCAGGCAATTTTTTTGCGTATTCAGCCAGTCTGAAATCATTTTGTAAATTATGCGACAATGTCTGCCTAAGCAACCACAAATCTTATTAACACTTGTTCAGAATAGTAAAATGTTTTGCTCTGTTTTGTTTTTCCAACCATCAGTTGGCATTAGTAAATCAACGGTAACGATTGTAACGGTCGACATTCATTTATTTCATTCTCACGGTTTGTGAATGGTGGGTATTCATAAGTACGTAGAGCGTTTTATACACTTATTAATAATCTATGCGCGAGTTTTAAATATACATTACTTTTATTCTTAATCTATTCATGAAATAGTCCTAAACCCGCATTTGGCTCTTCTCTATTGGCATTACTGACAATCGACATTATTCTATTGCAGGATAGCTTGAAATGGTTAAGTATTCATAATGCAAATATGCTACTGTTACAATATTGTAAGCCAAGTTTACGGGAGTTATATTTAAATTTTTATTTTACTTGTGAAATAGTCCTAATATCACTCGAGAGTCCAGCTTTCTCACTAGTTTGTGAATCTATCGGCCATCTCAGACCCTCTTTTGACATTACTTGCGATAACTTTATCGTACGTTTATGAAAATCAACAATTTTGAATGAAAAAGACCTTTCCAAACTAAGTAATATTATAGCTGATAGCATACATTCCATATGTATATACGGCATATTCAATATAACATTTCAACAGGAACATGAATAAAGTAATTAATATTTGACCAACTTCTCAACTGAAAATTGTAAAAACAAAAATATGGAACAATGGCTCCTCTCTCTCTCTCTCTCTCTCTCTCTCTCTCTCTCTCTCTCTCTCTCTGACAACTTTTTTTTCCAATATTACTCTTTATGTTCCATTATGCATACCCATAAAATAATTTCGTTACATTATATTTGGAACTGATACGTCTTGCTAGTTGTGTCCGTGTATGGTCGTGCTGCAACTGAAGTGAGCTGCACATACTGTTTTCACTTAAAAGTGCTGGCTGTGCGTTAACTATATGGACATATAAGACAGAAAGCAGATAAGTGCTTTTTTCTATACTTGTACACAATCACAATCACAATCACAATCACAAATATGAGAACTATAATTATTTCGATTACTAGTCTTCAATTTTGCATTGTTTTATTTTTATTGCCTCTGTGGGAAAATGGTCTAAATATTTAGAAAACTACAGTTTCTTCCAAACTAGTAAATAAATGATCATGTTTTAGAAATCATTATATTCAATATCATATTGCTTTAAAATTAACTTTATTCAGATTTCTATTTTAACTTTAATAAATATGATTTTGAAAGGGTATTTTTTTTTCTCCAAGTTAGACTATGTTTTTATACCTAGGCCGCTGAAACATTGCACATGACAGCTACCTTTTCAGTTGTCTGCGGTATACATTAACAAATGAGGAATGCTATCCGCTATCCGTTACACCTTCTGGATCCGTTATAAAGTAACATTATCAGTCAGTCAGTGGTGACGTAGCAACTGCTTTATTGCCGGCTTTTCTTATCATATGTGCAGCTGTTTGCAGTTTAGTTACCGTGATTAATTGAACTGATTAATTTATATTAGAAAATGTACTAAAGAGGTATTCTGCAGAGTGATGCACTGAGTGATACCTAATCCGTTGTGTCGAGGTGTTACACGGACTCTAGGCGAAATTGCTAATTCAACAATACCAGCCGTAAAGCAGTGGTGGATGTTGCAACGTCGGAACCGCAGCAGAGCCAACATTACAGAACTGATGCTGTCAAGTTTCTGCAGTCAGGGTACAGTTAAAATTATAATGATTCAATGTAATCCGGTAACTTTGACGAATTTTGCCATGAAATTTTATATACCTAGGGAGGTCTAATTTTACAAAGAGATCCATCTAGAAATGTATAAGAGTTTAAAACAATTATCAACATTAATAAAAATTAGGCCAGCTGTTTAATTTGCCGTCCTATTTCCAATAGAATCGACCATAGGGGAATCGAACAAGGAACGACCTTTAGTCCTGGCGTCATTCTTGAACAACTCAATAATAATAAAAACATATTTACATTGCTAAAATAACAAAAATAAAAAAAGTGTAAATGCTTCCCATGTTGTTTCTTAGCTTATAATATGTGCTAGTATATACAGGAAGCTTACAAATAGGTATAGACAGTAATACACTTCCATTTGTATACACAAAACAGAACTCCGCTGAGTTTATAGCCGATAAACATTTTAATATCACATTTGACCTGGATGAGAGATTATTGTGCTTGCACGTGGCTGCATAACTCCCGAAGTTTTAGGGAACAAAGATAACATGACATATAATCTGATCTGAGGTTAAAACTATATATATGACATAAATTAACCAATTTTAAACCAAATGGGTGGCTCAGATGATAACGGCTGATCCTATATGGGATGTTCCGAGTTCAAATCCCTCAGTGCCGTACTTGGTTTCCCTGATCGCTTATTATCCCCTCAGGGGCCCAATTTATTGGGTACAGGGCGTAGCGACCCCGAGGCACCCGAGCTGCTCCCTCAGATCCGCGCTCAGCGCGTTTGACTCATT
Organism: Metallyticus violacea; assembly: GCA_030762175.1. Classification (NCBI taxonomy): domain Eukaryota; kingdom Metazoa; phylum Arthropoda; class Insecta; order Mantodea; family Metallyticidae; genus Metallyticus; species Metallyticus violacea. The sequence goes on from CM060840.1 coordinate 63,589,089, forward strand.
TTTAGTTTGTCTCCATTTTACTTTTTACTTTTAAACCTCCCTGCTTTTAGTCTGATGGATGCCCCCGTGTTTGACACGGTTCAAAGGTGACTGGGTAAGGGCGTGACTCCCAGCACTGGGTCATCATGTAGGGCAAGAGCGTATCCCCTGGTAAAGGCCAGGCCCGGGGAGGGGCCATTACACGTGCTGTAAGCTTCCTGTAGGCGATTGGGTCCCTTTGTCTGTACCCAGGAAGGTGTGACCCTGAGGTTACTTGTTCCAGGCCAGGGCAACTAACCTAAGCCGGGGTGGCGCCCAGGAAGCAGCCTGCCATCGGAGACAGGTGTAATGGTGGAGGATGAAACCGCAATGGTACAACCAAATCCTCATTTTAATACTAAACGTAAGAGATTGGACGCAAGAGAGGTGACTGAGGTGTCTTTCCCTCGTTTCCTAGTAATCAGCAGAACTGAGGAGGGTCAGTCTTTTACGCATGTGAACCCTTTTGTTATACAAAAAGGTCTGGATGGTATTTCTGGCCCCGTTAAATCGTGCACGCGGCTGCGCAACGGAACCTTATTAGTTGAGACAGTGAGTGCATCACAAACTAGCGCGCTACTCAAGGCCATCTTACTCCACGGATACCCGATCCGTGTCGAGTCACATCGCACCCTGAACTCCTCCCGGGGAGTAGTAACCACATCTGTACTGGACGGCATGACCGATACGGAAATTCAGGGTTATTTGGCCGAACAGAATGTCATCTCTGTGTATCGTGTGCAGACAAAGAAGGATGGCGAGGTACAGCCTACTCGTACATTGTTCCTCACCTTTAGTAGGGTTGAGTTACCGTCCAAGATAAGAGCAGGGTATGAGGTCATCACGGTCCGCCCGTACGTCCCTAGCCCTTTACGATGCTTCCAATGTCAGCGTTTCGGACATACCCGATTATCTTGCAAGAGCCCTAAATCGATTTGTGCCACATGTGCCTTAGAAAGTCATGAGGGAGCATGTTCATCCGCTCCTGTATGCGTGAATTGCCGTGGTTCTCATCCGGCCACATACCGTGACTGCCCTCGATTTAGGGAGGAGCGCTCTATACAGGAAATCCGCGTTAAAGAGAAACTTTCGTTCTCTGAGGCCCGGAAACGTTATCAAGCCTGTCTACCTCCTGTACCAAAGCTTGGTACGTATAGCTCTGTAGCCGCAACCGCGATTTCGCGACGTGACAGTAGCACTCAAACGTGCGACCTGGTTTTTTCTACAACACCTCCGCCTGCCAGTGCCAAGCGCCCAACAACGGTAGCTAAGCCAGTTGTTTTTGCCGCTGATCCCATTAAATTTAAGACGGCCTATACAAGGACTGATTTTTTAAAGTCGTCCGCAAGTGAGGGAAAGACAAAGAAAAAAGACCACAGTCCGTCACCTCCTCGGAGGTCGAGCTCCCACGATGGCTCTGGGAGCAGGCCTATAAGGCGGTCACCATCACCGCCTCTCTCCACCTCCAACCGTTTCCAGGTACTGGAATCGGTTGATCCTTCTCAGCAGGAGAAGCCTCCCTCTGAGGATTCAATGGAGCAGGATGCTCCTGCTCCTGATAAACCACCGAGTCCCACGCGTTTAAAAAAAGGACGATTGATTCGCCCTGGACCGTCCAAAAAGTAAGGTGGTAACTTTTTAGCTTATTTTCTCTAATTTTAACAATGGCTATTCTTTCGTGGAATGTGCGTGGTCTCCGTAGCAGAAGACCTGACCTGGAGTTAATTTTACGTTCTACTGACCCACTGCTTGTGTGTCTCCAAGAGACCAAGCTTCGCCCAGGTGATTCTTTTAATTTACGCGGTTACTCTTCGGTGAGGTTTGATCTCCCTCCCGCAAATGGCACTCCCGCTCACGGCGGAGTTCTAATTTTAATTAAAGATGACGTGTACAGTACTTTACTACAGCTCCAGACTCCTTTGCAAGCTGCTGCAGCAACAGTTCACTTTTCCGGACTTACTTTTTCTATCTGCACTGTTTATTTACCTCCGTCCGGCACCATCACTACAGTTGACCTGGACGATCTTCTGTCTCAGGTACCACCCCCTGTCCTACTGTTGGGAGATTTTAATGCACACCATCCCCTGTGGGGTTCCAACACGGAGTGTGCCAGGGGCAGCAATTGGCAGAATTTCTCGGCCGTCACAATCTTGTTCTGCTCAACACTGGTCAAACTACTTTTCTTTCTGACAGCACTCACAGCTTTTCACACTTGGACTTATCCATTTGTTCTGCCTCACTTGCTGTGCATTTCACCTGGAACGTCATCTCCGATTTATATTCCAGTGACCACTTTCCGTGTCAGATCCATGTACTCTCTTCAAACGCACATTCACAGCGCGCGCCAAAATGGCTCATTGATAAGGCGAATTGGCCTCTCTATCGATCTTTGGCCGAATTTTCAGGGTGTGAATTTCCATCTATCGACATCGCGATCGAGCACCTCCGTACGGTCATCATAACAGCCGCAGATAAGGCTATTCCCCGGTCGTCTTGTCACCCCAGACGGTTACCGGTTCCTTGGTGGACCGATGAATGCCGGGATGCATTGCGTGCACGCCGAGGTGCTCTGCGAGTTTTTCGTCGCCACCCTACTTCAGCGAATATGATTTGCTATAAACAACTTCGCGCCAAATGCCGCCGAGTCATCAAGGATAGCAAAAAGGCTTCTTGGATTTCTTTTACCTCTTCTTTTAAAGGTACAACGCCTTCATCCGTAGTTTGGGAACGGCTACGCCGCGTTGCTGGCAAACCAAGGTTTACACCTATACCCGGTCTTAGGATTTTAAATCGAGTGCTCACTACTCCGACTAACGTCGCCAATGTTTTAGGGCGAACCTTCGCTGATGTTTCCAGCTCCGCCAATTACCCGGCTTCATTTCGCGCAGTAAGGGAGCAGGTTGAGAGGAAAGGTTTCTCATTTGCCTCCGACCACCAGGAGAGCTACAACGTTCCTTTTACCGCCAGGGAAATGGAGCATGCCCTTTCCACCTCTCGACACTGCGCACCGGGGCCAGATAACATTCATGTTGCTATGTTGCAGCATTTATCAGCAGAAGGCAAAGCTTTTTTATTACGAACTTTTAATTTTATTTGGTGTCATGGCACATTTCCCAACGCTTGGCGATTGACCACCGTCATTCCCATACCTAAGCCTGGAAAGGACCCACATCTTCCTTCCAGTTACCGTCCGATTTCCCTCACCAGCTGCGTCTGCAAAGTGTTGGAACGCATGATTAACGGACGGCTTATGTGGTTTTTGGAGTCGAGACATCTATTGACGAACGCTCAGTGCGGTTTCCGTCGTCACCGCTCCTCTGTCGACCATCTCGTATCTCTTTCGACCCACATAATGGACGGTTTTATTCGGAAGTGCCAAACGGTTGCTGTATTTTTTGATTTGGAGAAAGCGTACGATACCTGCTGGAGAGGCGGTATCCTCCGAACGCTTCACGATTGGAACATACGTGGGCGTATGTCTGTTTTTATTCAGGAATTTATGAAAGACCGGGTTTTTAATGTTCGCGTGGGATCGGTTTTATCATCTAGTTTTATTCAAGAGAACGGTGTACCTCAGGGCTCGGTACTTAGTTGCACACTGTTTGCCATTGCGATTAACTCTATCACCGAGTGTTTACCGCCAGGAATACAATCGTCGTTATTTGTGGACGATTTTGCCATCTATCTTTCCTCTCGGAGAACCTGTCTCTTGGAACGCCGCCTCCAATGCTGTCTCGACCGCCTTCACGCTTGGAGTGTTTCTCACGGGTTCCGTTTCTCCGCAGAGAAGACCGTCTGCATGAACTTCTGGCGCCACAAGGAGTATCCTCCACCTTCGCTCCATCTTGGCCCAGTCGCACTCTCTTTCGCGGACGAAGTTAGGTTCCTTGACTTGGTGTTCGATAGGAAATTATGCTGGTCATCGCATATAGCGCAACTCAGAGGCAAGTGTGAACGTTCTCTTTGTATTTTACGTGTTTTAAGTGGCACATCTTGGGGAGCTGACCGGACTATACTTTTACGTTTTTACCGCTCTCTTATCAGGTCCAAATTGGATTATGGCAGTATCGTTTATGGCTCTGCGCGGCCTTCTGTTCTGCGCCGCCTGAACCCGATTCATCACCGGGGTATCCGTGTTGCCATTGGGGCATTCCCCACCAGTCCTGTGTTGAGTTTATGTGCGGAGTCTGGAGAACCTCCGTTGTTTTATCGTAGGGATGTTTTACTAGCTGCGTACGGTTGTCGCTTAGCTGCGCAACCTCGTCATCCCACGAATGGGCCCTTTTTTAATGTGTCTTATGATCGTTTTTATGCTGCTCGGTCTTTTACTCCTAAGCCTGCTGGTTTTCGCTTTCGGGAGATTTTACGAACGTTGGACATTGAGTTACCTGCTTTTTTCTTAGCCGGGGATACTTCTTCTCCCCCCTGGATTTTAGCAGAAGCCCCCGTTCATCTTGGGCTTACGTCATGTCCGAAATCTTCGACCGCAGCACATATTATTCGTTGTTCTTTTAGCGAGATCAAATCCTCTTTTAATTGCTGGAATTTTATCTATACGGACGGCTCTAAATGTGACACAAGTGTAGGATGTGCTTTTGTTTTAAATGGGGCAAGTTTTACGTATGGTCTTAACGTTGCAACATCTATTTTTATGGCGGAACTTTATGCTATCTATCTGGCGGTTTTATTTATTTCTGAACAGGGGTTAGGGAACAGTGTTATATGTTCCGACTCTTTGAGTGCCATTTTAAGTTTTCGAAATATGTACAACCTCCACCCTCTGGTACAGATGGTCCAGAATGTAATTTTAACCCTTTTCGACGCTGGCGTCAGGGTAACACTGCTATGGGTGCCTGGGCACGTCGGAATCCCAGGAAATGAGGCCGCAGATGTTGCAGCAAAATCCGCTCTTTTAGACCCTGCTGAGTACGAGCAGCGTTTTTATTTCGGGGATTTTATACATTCTTTACGTAGAGCCATTTTTTCGCGCTGGCGTGAGGAGTGGGAATTACTCCCAAATAATAAGCTCCGTGAATGTAAATCCGCCCCTTTTAACTGGTCGACTTCTTCTCGCGCTTTTCGTCGCGAAGAAGTAATTTTAGCTCGTCTTAGAATTGGGCATTGCCGTTTTAGTCATTCTCACCTTTTTAATGGTCAACCCGCTCCAGCTTGCCCCCACTGTGACCACCCCTTTACAGTGCGTCACATTTTAATTGAATGCCATCATCTGGCAGCTTTTAGACATAGAGTAGGTTTGCCCTCCTCTATTGAGGAATTACTTGCAGATGATGTGGTTGCTGTTGAGCGAGTGCTCCGTTTTATCCGTGTTTGTGGTTTTTGGAGCAAGGTGTGAGGTGTTCTCTTTTATCCATGACGGCATTTTTAGATGCTTTTAAGACTGTTGTTGTTTCAGCATTTGATGCATCGTTTTTAGTACCAGTCTTTTATTGAGTTGTTATATATAACCCTTGTTATTGTTTTGGGGTTTTATTGTTACCAGTTTAGACTTTTACAATACTGGTTTATTTTCAGCTTTTGCTGATGTGTTTTACTACCAGTTTTTATATGTCCTAGTGTTGATGGTTATAGGGTTTTATTGACCCTTTTTAGACCATTATAGGACTGTTGTTTTTCGCTATTGCGGTTTTTTTAATACCAGTCCTTTGTTGACCATTACACCTACTTGTTATTTGTTATGGGTTTTTATTTTGTTGCACAACGTGGTACTGTTATTTACCCTAAGACATAATTTGTGTCAACTACTTATTTTTAGTTCTGGCGCAGTTTTTAGTGTGTTTGGGCGCTAATGACCTTAGATGTTGTGCGCCCCTTAAACAATAATCATCATTCTGATCGCTTATACGAATACAATCCCATTTAATTCCATTGGTTCTGTAGCGGGCTGGTGCCGTGTGCGTGAGGCGGTGTATTGCACACTGGAAACTGTTCTTACCAATCAATTCATTCGTTTTTTTAAAATTTCTTACACAATTAGGAAAATATTTTCCAGATTAAAATAGAGTTTATCTATTAATTGTGCTTTGCTCAATTTTTTTCTTTGAATTGAATTTATAGATTTTTTCCTGCAGCCTACTCAACTAATTATATCCATATGTCTATCGCAGAGATTTTCTTCACGACAGAAAGTCGGAGCTGACAGACATTTATGCAATGCATTAAAATACCACGTCAGCTTTTTTCCCTATTATTACAGCATCTCCTTAAGTAATCCACAGGGTTTTAGCCTCCTTAGTCCGGGAAAAAAAATTTAATTTCAAATTTTATTTTAAAATTTAATATATTTAAAGTAAATGACTCCATATATTGATGGAAAATGTGGGGGAGGGGAATTGTATAGGAATTAGCTGAAACTCAGTGTATTCTATTAGGGGCATTGAGACTCAATGAGTTAAAAGTTTCATAAAAGTTTAATTGAATTCATTTCTTAATTATATCACCAAAATAACATACACTTCTGTATTAATGAGAGATGATGTAGTAACACAGATACATGAAAACTACATTTTTATTTGTTTAAATAATGTCAGAATAAATTGCAAAATTAATAAATAATGCAGAACTGAGTGCGAATTCTTATTTTATCTGATAAATAACCAAATAAAAATATCAAAACACTTCAGTCTTACATCCCATGATATAACTTGAAACATTCTTTCCTTTCCACTAAACGCAATCACACTTTACAAGCTTATTCTTGTGGCATTTGCATTGCAGTATGGTTTCTTGGCTAGTGTTGGGATTTCCGGTAAATATGATCCTCAGGAGAAACACTTCCTCTGAATTTCTTCTGGAGTAGTTCTGGTTCCCATTCTCAAGTACTGTGTCTCTCCTCAGCATGCAAGAGATTACTCCTATCTCAATCCAGTTGATCCAGAATTTCTTTCCTTGGAATATAGAGTGCAATCTGCTCCCTATGGTACCCAATCCAGTTTGCAGTAATTGAAAAGTCTTATCATATGCATAATGGCACTGATTGTCCGATAATAGCTGATCACTCTGTCTAGAAAGTACAATCTACTCATACTGGAATTGTAATTCTTTACAATATTTAATACTGGCTTTATACTCTAGTTTTGGACGTTCTTACGTAGTCTTAGATATCTCAAATATGACAGGGGAATTGCCAAAAAAAAAAAAAAAAAAAATAGTTTCAATTTCGGTTAGTTCTGGAAGTTACTCATAATCCTTGTGGTACTTCCAAGTTTGTTTAGATGGCGAGATCTGATAAAATATTTCCTAAATTAATCATATGGTGCAAATAATATCCCTAAATCATGGACTCCAGATGGAGCTACAGGTGATGGCTAAAATCCATTCTTTTGGGGCGTTTCCAGTAAGTCTTTCTTGAAGTGTCATCTATTGCCATAGCAGTAGTGGTAATCTCACTTTCTTCCTCTTTAGATGATGCCACTGACTGGACATTCGGAGAATAAAAAGAGAATTTTCATTACTTTCATCATCAGATGAAATATCAAGTTCAGAAACGTTCTCATTCCATTAACCTTTAATCATTTATAAACTCTGGAGAATCTAATAATAATAATAATAATAATAATAATAATAATAATAATAATAATAATAATAATAACCACAATAACAACAAACTTCACAATTCTGATGTAATCGGGCCACTTACCTCTAGGAAATCAACAATTGAACATAAGCAGAGTGTAGTAGTGCAATGATTAGCTGGTGGCCCATTGTATCCAGCAGGAGAGACAATATGGCATTGTTAACATCTACAGAGCGTTCCTTATATTGCCGGGTCGCGGATCGCGAGAATGCGTGCTCCGCGTACTGTCTATTACAGTGGGGGGGGGGGGAAATTAGGATTCTATTTGCTCCAATATTTATTGTTCCGTGAGGCAATATGATCATTTAAATGAACCCAGGCCTCATCTGAGAAAATTATTAAATTTGGGTCAACAGTGCTGTCATATACATTTTATAAGATTTAATTACAGAAATAACTCGACTTTTGTCGTCACGAAGTTTAATTCATGAACTATAGTCATTCTGTAGGTTTCAATTTTAATAGTTTAGCAGCTCTATGAACAGAGGTTTTTGAAACACCCACTTGCTGTGCAATGCGTCTTAGACTTCTTTGCATAGTATTCGAATAATGCATCAATTTCGTCAATTTTTTTCTCCGTTCTAACATTTCTTTTTCGCTTCTTAGGTTTAGCATTTAGCGATCCCGTTGTCTTAAATTTACTAATCAAACATGTAACATTTTCTCTACCTGGAACTGGAATACCAGGAAATTTCTTCTGAAATTGTTTACACACATGATTCGATTTTTACCTATGTATCGTTCATAAAAACGCTTTGTTCAAGCGTGAATTTTTCGCTAGGTATTTTAGTGTACTAATAAGAATAATCTAATGTAATTCACACACAACACAGGCGTCTTGAATATACTTTCACTTTTTTTATTAGTGTTTAACGCCCGTTTTTACTACTGTGGCACCACGAATGATACATGAGATGAAATGATAAATTGGGAAAGGATATTTTTTTAAGGAAGGGAGCGTTCCAGGCCTTAGTTTAGGATACTCCCCGGCATTTGCCAGTTATGAGGACTGAGGAAAACCTGAAAAAAAAACCAGTCAGGGAGGACGGTTCTGGATGGGATTCGAACCCCAAACCTCCCGCTCACGTGTCCGCGCCTTAACGACCTCGGAAACCCGTGGCGGTAACTTTCACTTTTGAGATACACAATGAACAAATTACTCTTTACAGCTCGAACAGAGGGCAGCAACCGACACAGTATAACACAGCTGACGTAGCCTTGAGCGGGTCATCTTTCGTTTTATAAGGAAATGATCTATAGTAGTAAATTTGCTCAAATACCTACACAAAATTCATCTATATGCTAATTGTTCAAGCATATAACAAGCATAAAATTGGTTACTGTTCGTTGCCACTAGATATTGCTCTCAGATAAATAGCCTTATCGTAGTACGGACTGCCATTTGCTATCCGATAACAGCGAACATTAGTCCTGGTTAAAGTTATTAAAAAGTATCAGGTAGAAACATCTAATGCCGTAACAGAAGATATGCATTACAGTGATTTCAGTTTTTTACGTAAAATATTCTAATATTTGTCGATTAATTTATTCCAATGTCTTCACCACACCCAGGCATGCCAATGTGTCCGAAAGAGAGGCTACTGGAATAAGTAACAGTCGAGGCGCTGATTCTCTACTAACAAAAATAATAGAAGCAATTTTGTCAGCAAGAAAAGCTTACGGTTCCAATTCCCTGGTATGCTAAATTAACCACTCACAGGGAACCAAACAATAACGAGAGATTAATATGAAAAGTTTCAACTAAAGCAAATACTTTCGTTAAAAAAAAAAAGGAAAAGGAAAACAGATTTCTAAAATTGAAAAAAAAAACTATTTTCTATCAGGATATTACAAGTCCATATCGGAAATGGCTAATTGAAAGTTCGTAATTATGACCCATCCATTCTACTTGTCTCAAAACTGCCAAAAAAGAAAAAAGAAATTATTGAAAAATAACTTGACGAGAGAATATTCTGTTTCTCAAATGAAAAAATGGTAGCAATTGCATTGTTTTAATAATCTTGAAAGATAGGGAGTTCAGGAATAGTACAAGACAAACATGTTAAGTGAAAGTACCGCTGAAAAATATTACAGAAGTTCAAAGAAAGTTGAAAATATTACAGTGCAATATGTTATTGCTAAACTACTAACTTTTAAAAAAAAACAATAGTGCTAAAATAGAGTGATGATGTACTCACTAGATGTCCCGGAATTCGCGTTCCTTGCGATTGCAAACTGGAGTAGTTTTGGGGCGGATTTGACAGCTCCACAAGAAATCTCCAGGCGCGTACCTGTAAAACAAGAAAGACGCTCTTTATTTTGAATGAAAATATAGGAAAGTATTATAAAAACAGGTGCCAGGTGAAGATACAAGAGCATAAAATGTGTGTGCTTGTGTGTGTGTGAAATGGCTGGCAGAGTCAACCACGTTTGCAGAAGCAGATTTTAATGCTGGTTCGAACACTTGGTCAGTTGTAACTTATATTCTTATTTTTCGAAAACAAATCTTCTGTATTGAAAAATATAAATAAATAAACAAATAAAAACTTGTACAGCTATGTATAACTTGAGTTAAAAACAAATGGTGAAATTAAAAACGCTAGAATACTTCAAATTCTATGCCTGAAAGTTTTATATTTTTTTTTTTTTTTTTTTTTTTGTGGAAAATGGTTACAGCCTGTAAGCTGCACTTACTCAATCCAGAAAATAGTTAACAGACGTTTGCGAGATATAGATAGACAAAATAATTTGTCTCCATGCGCAGAAAAAGTATCGTTGAACCTGCAGGCTCAAATACATCCGGAGGGGGGATTATCTAGATATCTGTGGCAGGGAAGAAAGAAGTGGTCTCGCATGGTTCAGATTAGGGGCTTGGAAAGGAAACAAAACAGTTAATGCTTTCGGGGAAAGAATTTGTCCATTTGTCCATTGTGCTGAGAAAGCGATACATGGAGGCATATTTTGGTAGACTGCAGGGAAACGCGGAATTCAAGAACAAAGCATTTACCACCGTAATTTCTGAATTCCAATAGAAATTGAACATTTACAGTGTTGGTGCATGCGAGATGCTCACACAATTTGGGAATATTTCTAGAGAAGACCCGATAAAGGAAGTTAATGGCCATGAAGAGCGGCGAGATGGAGAGGGAGTGTGAGTAAAGGGAAGGGGGCTCAAGAGTAAGGGTTTCAGTAATGTTTATGTATTTGTATTTAAATTATTAATAGAAAACTTAAATATATCGAAGTATTTGTATATTTGTATGTATGCAAGTAGATTTGTGTGCATATAGATATGTGTGTATGTATACATATATACGTATGTATGAGTATTGCCCTTTTGATTGCTATAAGGACGACATTAGCATGTCCGGCCTTAAGGCCCATGCGGCAGTTGAATTTATTTGAGTGTACAATCGTACAATAAAACATCCACCACCACCACTCAATCCATAGAATTTCCAAATAGCATCTCATTGCTCTTTTCAAATCATCTGAAAGACATCTTTTCTTTATTGTTATGTTTTACAGAAATAGGGGCTGGCTTAAATGTAGGTGGGAAGCTGAAAGGAATTGATAGTATTATTTTAATATATCAGGTAAAACATAATGAGGTTAAACGAACATGTTGAAAAGTAAAATTACAAAAGGCACTAGTGACATGTTCAAATTGTTGGCTGTTCTAATTGAGGCAATCTTGCAGTCTACCCTGAACACCGCTTCGCACGTACTATTTCATGCTGTTCAGAGAATCTTGCTTCCGAAAGAAAGCATTGTCCTTAATGACATTTCAGAATAAGCAACCCTGGTGACTTGAGGAGCCCGATTGATGGAACCTTATATTATTTATAGGATATCTCTTGGTAGTCAAGCATAAGTTTTGCGTAATGTGGTGGCGCGCCATACTTTGAATAAAAATGTACCACAATCTATATGGAATCACACAGCAAGGAACCTTACAAATGAGAAACGGCTTGATAAAAAAAATGCAAAGCGATCCAAAGAACTATAAACCAATACAACCATACAACAGTTTCCTTTAATAGTTTTGAAGGTTTTACTCACCCGTTTTGTGAAAGAAGGTACTAAAACTGACTACCAATACACTTTTGGCACCTCTTTAAAATCTATCCATAATTTGCTGTAGTTCGTAGTTATTCTGGCTATTCCTTGGAGGTTTTCGGTTTCAGTTCATCCAGGGTATGCGAGTTGGTCTTGTACACGGTACTTTATGTTTATGGTTAGAGCAAATTAAAAAATACCATATACAATACAAATCCACACCCTAGGGAAGAATCTTAACAAAATATCCGCCAGGCAAAACACCGCAAGTTGGTTCACAATTCTTGAGTCGTTCTGTATGTAAAAAAGGATTAAATATCATCATCATCATCATTATTATTATTATTATTATTATTATTATTATTATTATTATTATTATTATTTTAAGGCCATTTTAAGTCCATTAATGTTTTAAAATTTATTTTAATGTGTATATTTATATAGGCGGTATATTTATTAAAACCAACAATGTCGATGAACATAAATTTGGAAAGACTAATGCTAGAAAACTTTTAAAAATATTTTATATTATGACTGACAACATAGTTCTTTCTATAAATGGGTATAAGCCAAATTTAACAGAAAATTTCAACAGAGGCATATAACATTAATTCACATTAAATAATACAGTAAAAACAAAATTGAAATATCGACTGATTCCCCCCCCCCCTCTCTCTCTCTGATGAAAAATACGTCAATATTATTTTGATGTTACACAAGAAAAACTTCATAACATGTGCATGGAAAAAATATATTTGGAACGTGGGTCGTCTATGTACGAATATGATCTTTTGGAGGTGAACAGAAGCAAATTGTACTGCTTAGACTTGAAAATGCTGCCTGTGCATCATAACTTTATTAACGTGAAACACAAACATAAGAATTCTTGCCAGATTTCTTTTAAAATGTATTTAATAATTTGTCGCCGAACTAAGAGTGTGTTGAAAATTTACAAATTTGTAATGTTTTATTTTTCATTGTATTTGTAGGGAGTTCGCTCATATATGTATATAAAATTTTTTTTTTCTATTTTTGTAAATTAATGGCTACATTTTGCAAATCATTATCCTCGGCCAGATATGATCCTTTATATGAACAATTTTTTATATTTTTATTTTAAAAGGTTACGGGTTTGATAAGTAACTTGGTTCGTACAGTAATAGAGAGCAATAGGAACACCTGTATATATGGTCATAAAGTTTGCCTTCCATGAATAAAAATTTATGGTCACAAATCATTCTTATGTTAATTCATTATTTGGCAGTTGTTTCGAGTGACACTAACAAAGGGATATGTTTGGAATTTGTGGTATGATACAGTTCATTTTCCTGGAAGGCAAAACAGCAAAGGAAATTCATGAGAGGACTTGGCCTACATTGCGTGACGCATGTACTTCCTATAAAACCGTTCGACCTTGAATAAATAGTTCAAGTATGGAAGAAGAAACATTGAAGACGCGCCAGTTCCAGAGTTCTACAATCAGATATGAGGCCCGAAACCATAGATAAAAATGTATGATATTGTTTTGGCTGACAGACAAGTGAAAGTGCACGAGTTAGCAGAAGCTGCGAAAACTTAGAAATGCGTTCCATCCACTGGAAAGGAGATGGCTTCAGTTTAGGAACACAAAAGGAATTTTCTTGATTGACTGCTTAGAGAAGGGTTAAACCATTATTGGGTAACAATATGCATCACTTTTGTAGAGACTAAATACAGTGATTGCCAAAAATGTCTGGAAATGGTAAAAAAAATTAATAAATAACCAAAATAAATTAAAATAAAAATTAAAAAAAGTTGCCGTTTTTCCACCATGACAATGTGAATTCAAACAGCGTCACTCAGGACAAATTAATCGAATTACCATTTGAAATGTTACCATCTGTTGAAACTCAAAGCTTTCCTAGTTGGACACAAAATTAAGTCAAAGAAAGAGATCACAAAGGATTAAAGGAGTTGAGGCCCTCGATGAAGGAACCACGAAACTGAACAAACGTAGGAGCAAGTGCGTTGAACTTAATTCGAGGGTTAAGTCCCGGTCAGGATCGATGTGTATAAATCCAGAACATGGCTTCCTTCGGAAGAAAAGTAAAGCCTTGGTTTTTGCGTCGTAGATTTACGGCACGTAAAAGAACGTCATGTTTGAAAGAAGAGGATTCTGAGCAAAATTTTGTCAGTCGTTTTACGCCCTGGTTTGAATGGGGCGCTGATGGCCTGAGATGTCAAAGAATATTCGTAAATAAACCAAATCAACAAAATAATTGAGCTTCGAGGAGACTATAAAGCACTTTGTAAGACTGGGTTTGTTCTCTTTAATATAAAACGAAGTTACTTATGAAATTATTTATTAGTCTCTATCAAGTGGGCGATTTTAATAAAATATAGTAAACCACGGCGAATTTTGGTATGAAAACTACTAGACTTAAGACGTCATATTTAAAAAAACAACACTTTCGTTTTCATTTTTGCAATATATAAGAAGTATATTGCAATTTCAAAAATGCAAGATCAATTGATCTAAATTTCCATTCGATTCCACATGGAATGATTCATTTGGGTTTCATGTGACAGAAGTGAACAATTCTACACCATCTCCTTGTAAACAACGCCAGTGACGCTGCCATTCAAAAACAACAAACCAAAGACACCATTACATTACAGATCAATCCAAACTATATACACCCGGCTGGTTAAGTATTTAACTGTCCAATTGGAATAGTGTTGTGACCAGAAGACAAATTGTGACGATTTGCAGGTTCCAGACAACTTAACGGAATCTTCACCTGAGTATCCATCCAATGTGTTTTCTTTGCTCATTGAGCAACATATCACACAGTTCAAATCGATAGTCATAGTGAACTTCTCAACAGTGGATAGGTCTTGCGAAACATCCTCATATCAAGACAACAAAGAAATACCTGCAACAATCTTCTAGAAAGGCCGAACTCTTTTAGGATTTGTTTAGGATTTGTTCTCCTGGAAAGCTACAGCGACTCACTAAACCTAGAACCTGGCATTTCTGAGCGTTAGACTGAGAGTATGTTTTCTCGAATTAATCAATGAAATGGCTGTTGGATTTGTTCCGTTTTGTTTTATGAACGCGTGTGCCAAATGTTTCAGTATTCTTACATTTGCAACACTTCTTCACGATCCACTTCGCTAGCTCAAAAGTAAAGTGACCAGTCATTGCGAATTGACCAATTTGTGTTGTCGTTGATTAAAAATGGCTGCTTGTTTGGCTTAAATAATTGTGACTAATAAAAAAAACATGGAATTACCAACATATACATTAAATTATCTACCACTAATATAAATAGTACACAATCTTAACAATAAGCCTATATTAGTGCCTACTATAAATGTCTTCCTATGTTCTGATCCCTTTTTACATGTTATGCGATAGACAAAAAGTTTGTAGTTGCTAAAAATGCCTTGAGAATATGCAGCACACACCACACACACACAAAAGGTGTTCCAGAATCGTCGTTATGTTTTTGGAATATGTAACCCAAACTAAGATTTAAGGGTTGGGAAAAAGATCAGGTGATTACTGAGATTTTCTTAAGGATATTTTAAAATTGATCTATCTTTTTCACTATCATTGTTATTATTATATGAATTGTTGTAAATTCAGCAGGTCTGAATCACTAACAGCTGAAAGAAAACATTTAATGTTTATAGGTACACAAGTGGACGAGAACTGAACGTTAGATTTGCAGTTTATTACGTAAGTAGAATATTACAGAAAAAAAAATTAAAGGAAAAAAGTACGAATTTGCATTATGTCGAATTTTCTCCATCCCTTAAGCTCCTGAAAGATACAACAATATAGCACGTATGCCATTAATTTAAATGAGAGTTTAAATGAAAAACATGTACGGCGATTCTGGGACACGGTATACGGGTTGTTCAATTTACTACGCAGTTGGAAAATGATTTTGCCGACGGGTCCCTACGAAACCACTCGAGGGAAATCATAGAGCGCGATCGTTGTTTCTTTCGTTATTTATTTGTAGTAAATAGTAATTGGTGTAGTACTCATCTCGTAGTAGATGCTCGATGTGTCTGCCCTCCGCTGTGAGACATGCCTGAATCCTTTTGAGAAAAAAAAATGAGACACAATTTCTCCTTCCGGATATTATAAACTACTTCCTGGATATTTTGTTTCAGCGTCTCCATGGGTTTTATTTCAGTATTTTTATATGAAAATGCATCAGCTGAGTGACTTTAAACGCACTGCCGACATATATCAACTTGCTGCACTATCCTGTTAAAGATTTTTAGGAAAATTTTTATCAGATTGCCTATTACATCAAGTTTCTCGTATGTAAAAATTGTTTTCCCCCTTCCTATCAATGAAAACTCCTTGGTTTCGAACTTTGTACATAAATCTGAAAATTTAGCACGAAATTCTCTTCTGTAGTACATGTACATGCACATGTACACATAACATGATAAATATTCTTCGCTCTAGCGCACTCACTCTCTGCATACTCTACAATACAAAAACACACAGTAGAAAACCTAACACGCACTTCCTTCAGAAGTCCAACTGGAATAGTTGGCGTGATAAACGCGACTAAGGAAGAGCAATTGCTTTTGTCAGCGGAAGTACATAAAAAACGTTTACCTCTGCAACTTACCCCAATCGCAGTCACGCCCTGTGATGGCACTGAGTGAAATACGAGGTCTGTTCAAAAAGTACCGCGAATTTTATGATTTTTTCAAAAAGTATTTATTTATTCATGAATATCTATTTTGTCCCCTTCAAAGTAATGCCCACCAGATATTATACACTTGTGCCAACGTTTTTTCCAATCCTCGAAGCACTTCAAAAAATCGTTTTTTGTGGTCTTGTTCTGCTCCTCCTTCGACGCCGTTTTTATCTCCTCAATCGTGGCGTAGCGTCGTCCTTTCATTGGCCTCTTCAGTTTTGGGAACAAAAAAAAGTCACAAGGGGCCAGGTCTGGGGAGTACGGTGGCTGCGACATCATAAGTGTGTTGTTTTTGCCCAAAAATTTGCGCACAAGCAACGATGTGTGAGCAGGGTCGTTATCATGGTGCAAAAGCCAGTTTTTGTCCTTCCTCAAATCCGGGCGTTTCTGGCGGATTGCTTCGCGCAAATTGCGCATAACTTGCAGGTAATATTCCTTATTGACCGTTCTACCCTGTGGCAAGAACTCATGATGCACCACGCCCCTGCAATCGAAGAAAACTGTAAGCAAAACCTTCACATTCGACCGAACTTGGCGCGCTTTTTTCGGTCTTGGCTCGTGTGGCAGCATCCATTGGGATGATTGAGTTTTAGTTTCCACGTCATAACCATAAACTCATGATTCGTCACCAGTTATGACCCTCTGGAGCAAATTTGGGTCGTCGCGGGCAGAGTTCAACAGCTCCTTAGCAACGTTAATGCGATGGTGTTTTTGGTCGAAATTGAGCAACTTTGGTACGAATTTTGCGGCGACCCCTCTCATGCCCAATCATTGGTAAATATCGAATGGCACAGCCAATCGATATGTTTAGGTCCTCAGCAACGTCTCTAACGGTGACTCGACGATTGGCCAAAACTATTTTCTTCACTTCTTCATGTTTTCGTCTGTCGTTGACGAGCTCGGGCGTCCGAGACGCTCTTCGTCGTTCACATCTTCTCGACCCTCTGAGAACATCTTGTACCACCAATAAACGTTGCTTTGGTCCAAGGTAACTTCATCATATGCCACAGTCAACATTCGGAATGCATACGCGCACTTAATTTTGTTTTTCACACAAAATTTGATACAGATTCTTTGTTTCATTTTTTGGAATAGGCAAAAATCGAAGACGAGCCAAAACACGTCCAAGCAAAATAGCTGTCAACAATTAACTGAACATTCAAAATGGCCGAGCTTGTCAACATAAGTGAGGGACATGAGTACCAACATAACGCCACAAAACAATCAAAAATCGAATATAATTAGCCCGCGGAAATTCAAAATTCGCGATACATTTTTGAAGAGACCTCGTATACGCACGAGAGGGGAACTATATGCCTGGGTTTAGGGTAAAATACGAGTATGCTTTTAGTTATTGATATATTTCAGTATAAACAGGAATGTGAAACCATGTTGCACACTTCATTTTTCTTTCTTCGTCTTTTGCACTCTCTGTCTTTCTAACGGCAAATAGTAACCAACATCAAAGAAAGAGAATAAAAGAACCACTAACGTTTATCTTCTGTCTTTTGCACAGACGAAATAAATGTAAATAAAAGCTCTTAATAATTCTTAACATTTTGTATAAACGTCAATTCATTAAAAATCGCCTTTACAAGTCTCCTTGTTATAGAGAACAAAACGAAACCGGAGTCTATATATTTCGGAATTGAAATAAGCTTGAAAATAACAAAGTTTAAAAACAACAAAACATCAAAGTAAGCTCGTATCTTTTAGCCTATTGAATATGTAATCAGTTGCATACAAACGTTCATATTTCACATGACAGAGCTTTATAGGATATACTAATTAAATTGCTGCTTTTATATCCTTTTTATGACAAAAGTTTTTACAATGCACTGACGCCACGTCGAAGCTTCTTTATGCTACCCCCTCTCTCATTACCGTTCAACTCTACGTACTGAAGTGCACACGTGCAAACTAAAAACTCTTCTTAAATACAAGTACACATACAGACAACAGGAGAAAAACAAAGTCAATTAAACTTTTCCCGCAGTCTAGGAGTAAATGGAACTCTTTTCTTTACCTAACACTGCTAGTCGTGGTAAGCATACATGTTCGTTAACCTGGACTAAGAATTACGCGAAAATCGATGATTTTTATATAAACATTAAAAAAGCATGTGAATTGTTTCACACTTTATAGTTGCATATGCACAATAGGGAGGCTATCATCAGGTAATTTTATAAGCATCAGCAAAGCTTGTATGACGTGTAAAATTTTGTTTTTTCAATAGATAATATTTCAAAAAGAAATTCATTCGCTTTTTAAATATTGACATGGGAATTTTAACAATGGAATTTATAACTGTGCTTATTTATGACCTCGTGGCCTATAAAACCTTGTTATATAAATTGCTAGGTTTTGATAGTTAGTTTCTCTTTAAATATACGTCGGTCCTGGTGGTGTAGTAGTAACCACACTTGCCTCCTAAACCCAAGATTGCGGGTTCGATCCCGGTCAGGAGCGATGGGCTAATTGTTAGTGATAACTCTATCTTGAAACGCGTCATGAATTTCCTGTAATGAGAATACTCCTTATAGAATAGAATACTTGTATTGCCCCATTTCACTTGATACACTTTCACTCAATACACTGAATTGCATCGCCTAACAAACACGTGCTACTTGCGCAGGATTTCAACTAACACTGAAGCCTCGTGCAGCGGAGGGGAAATATACTCCCGGCTCCGCCGACATAGCGCTGCCGAGCCAGTCCCGTGGTTGCGTCAAACATTGCTCACCCAGTATAAGGGGAGGGGGTTGTTCTGAGTTCTACACGCCGCGAGACGTACGCAATTAAGCAGTTATAAGTTCGACGTTGCTGAGACAGGCAGTTTAAATTTTATACACAGCAAGGCATGCTGTTATAAGATATTGAGTTCGACGCAGAAATAGTTCGCAGTACTAATTCAGTATAAGTTCACTTTCAGTTTCACGCGCCGCGGCACTCATCTGTAAGTTTCATACGCGGCAACTAAGTTTATATTCAACGTAGCTAGTTTATCATACGCAAGACACCAGAGGACGCAAAAGAATGTCTACGACGTGAGGCCACTCGACGCTAACAACATATCTCTTCAAGATTGGCAACTTGGGGCACAGAGCTAGAGCCATACTAGGACCGTCTCAAAATTTGCCGCCCAAAGTAGCTGCCATACCAAACCGCTTCATATTTTGACTCACCAATGTGGGGCCAACAACGACATCCCACGACCAAACTACTTTATATGGTTTGAGCTGTGTAGAAGGTGTGAACTTCAAAATCATGCACATTTCAGATGACTAATAAGGGGGTGCTAACAGTGTGCTGGACTGGAAAACTCTCTGGATTGTATTTCTTAAAACTTTGGTGTAATTCATTCTGTTGTAAATTGTATTACATTACTCAATAAGTGTAGGAAAGTTGATAACTTAAAATACTAGTGCAATTTTAATATCATTTAAATAATTTAGAGAAACAGTTTACTATCAGCCAATAGTAGCGAAAATTGTGGTAATAATGAAAATAGGAGTGTATATAAAGAAAGAATAATTATCTAGTATTTGAGTAAAATGAACGTTTTAGGTATTGTGCAGTTAAAATAGGATTTATGACTGACATTAGTCTTTCTTGTTTTAAATATTAACACGTTTATTCCTCCATACATCATGGTTTATCAGTGTCAAATTTCCCTAAATTACGCCTGCTAGTTGTAAAGTTAAAGTCAAGAATTAAAAGAAAAAGGCAGATAAATAAAGAAATAAAAATAGTTTACACTTTATCGTCGCAATTGTTGATTGTTGATTTGTTTTATTTATGAACGCTCTTTAACATCTCAGGTCATCAGCGTCCCATTCTATTCAGGATGTGAAACGGCCGACAAATTTTGCTTAGAGGCCTCTTTTTTTAGAATTGAATGTTCAACATGGGACCCACGGCTTTGCTTCCCTTCCGAAGGAAGCCATACTCAGGATTTTTACGCTCGAAAAAATCCATCGATCCGGGCCGGGTTTGACCCGCGATCTTGGTGTCGTCGCAATGCTATAAAAAGTTGAATTTAAGTTTAAATTAGCTCATGTGAATGCTGAATGAAAGGAAAAGGATAATTAGCAGGGAATACAAATATTTAATGGTTTTCCTATACTGAATAAAAAGGGAACAAAACTGTTATAGCAGAGAAGCTCTACCATACTTATACCATATTATTTATTATTTGCTTTCCCTAATCAAATGGAATACTACAGATTGCACACAACGGAAGCACTTTGTATGTTATGAAACATTATACATAACTGTTATTACGCAAACATACCTACAGTCATTTTTCAATTCCCACTGCTTCTTTTGTACTCCAGTGTAAATACTGTTTAATGAATACACTTGCTGAATGGAAGGTGTGTTTTTACCAATGCAGCTAGCAGTTACATTGATTGTGTAGCCATGTGAACAGGTTGAAGGGCACTTTATGTTCAAGAGGCAGTGGACTAATCCATGCCACTCATAAGAGATCTGTGCTACTGACAGGTGCATGCGGCAAGTTTACTGCTTGCTCCATTTCATTATTCTCTCTATCTTCAGGGAACAGATTCAAACGAACATGTAAATCAGACGTGAAGCTAATGGAATTGTGCATCTGAAATTTGCAAATTCTAATGATTTACTCAGCTCTTGTAGAACTTTGCTGTAATATAAGTATGTCATCACTTAACTTTCCGGTTTAAAGTCTTAATATTGCTTTGTATTGCAGCGCTGTTAAAACGTTTATCATTTTATATGGCATTTTCTGATGTTAAAGAAATGTTTCAGAACTTATGCTTGAATAAATCATTTTAATCTAAATTCTTCCATATGCTAAATGTCTCTTTTGATTGGAGGACACGGTGACTCTATTAGAACGATAACAGTTGGATCTGGTAGGAGAATCTTTCCAGTTTATGGAGGGGAGTAGGAATGGGTACATATTCTGGCAGAATGTACCCACCTCAAACACCCGAGAAACAGGCTGTTTCCAGAAAACTTTTTTAAAGCAATTAAGAGGTCGATTGGCATGCTAGGATCTGTTTTGAGTACCACAATAATTGGTTGAATATAAGCATTTTCATAGCCAAACTACGCGAAGCTAGAAACCATTTATTTGCTGGTTAGAACACATAATTATAAATGTGTGTTAGAACTATATAATTATAAATAATATGTTTCAAACCAATATATCTGTAAATACCGTTCTTCATATTTTAAAAATTTAAAACCAAATTAATAATTTATTATTGTTATTATTATTATTATTATTATTAGTATTATTATTATTGATTTACCTTTTATTATTTGTTCCCCTTTCAAATTATGTATCATATTTAGGTATGTGTGTATGAAGAAACATAATAAAGATACCTCTTCTACTACTAATTAGAGCATCAGTACGGATGACTGAAGATCCTCCAATCAAATGAGAAAGGCTCGTGGTTCCGTGTTTGAAAGGCATGGTAGCTCTGTTAAGTAGAACATCAGCACGGAAGACTGAAGATCCGTGGTGCGAATCCCGGCCGTAAACCAAATTTTTTCCTTTCATTCTTTCTTTAAAACTGTCTTACACCGGCTGGCATGAAAAGCCTATTTCCATATATAAATAAAATAAAATTATCATTTATAATGTTTGTAAGTATAGAAAAATGTGATGGAAATGAAATTTAATTAACAAGTCCCATATTAATTTGTAGTAACCCTCATTAACACGTGTGGTTTGAAAAAGTTTTCTGAAAGACCTACAGATGGTAAGAAAATTCCAAACTTGGAATGGAATCATACGTTGGCATATTCCTAGGAATGTGTATAATAACACACCGTTCGGCTGTGGTGCTTATTGCTAAATGCTGCACGCAGAATTGAATGCAATAATTTAAGTATCTACTTGGTGAAAGCAACGGAAATTCATGCACATTTGAAATAAACTTTAAGGTATTCTGTTCTATCATTTTCGACTATTTCAAAGAAGCATCGAAGTTTAATGAGATATTGTCTGGCGATGAAAAGAAGGCAAGCGACAGGTATGTGCTATGTAAACATTTTTTACCCTCCTGACTATTTTCGCGTACGTTAGTGCCGATAACAATAAAGTGTTGTCAGATACTCGCCCATAGTAATAAGTCCAGTGGACATGCAAGATCTGAGTCTGAGAGGGCCTCATTCATGTGCAACATGAGGTATCTCTCATACACTCGAACGTGTGCAGATAAACAGTTCAAATCCCCTCACACTTTAGTGCCATTTTCCGATCGCCAGACTATACTGACAGCTTGGGAGATGACCTACATAGTGGACGGCCAAAATTTGCCGCCATCCTTGAAAAACATTGCATGAAACGGTGTCGGAAAATCGCCAGTTGCTGAAGCTATAAGCATAACAGATTACGTTAAGACGTTTATTGCGTTTACATGAATAAATTATTTGCAATATGAGCATGGTGATTGCTAATATTCGAACCAGAATGCGAATTTCATTTTGCAAGTTTTCAGAGCAATTCAATATGCGTCGGTGGAACGTCGTGATTCACCTGAGTTTTAGGATTGTGGTATGTTAAAGGGGCCCTTATGATTAAGGGTCTTCCTAATGGTAGATAATGGCGGAAAGATACCTTAATGATCGTTGGTGCCGCCTTAATAATAAAATACTTCAATAAAATCAGATTTGATCAAAGAAGAAAGTAAGCTTTCATTAAGATAATGCCTTCCTCACGAATGTCACTCCGATGGGGAAAAAATTGCCTTAAAATACGATTTGTTTACTTGATTTGAATCCACCAGGTACCACATCTTATCAAAGTCGAACACATTTCTGTTTAGCAAAAGGCAGGTGTTGAGGAGTTTCCTTCCCCCTTCAAGGAATTTTTATGATGACATAGCGGCTTTCGAACATTGCTGAAAGTGCATGAATGTTGCTGGAGTCTAAGCTGAAAAATAAGAACTACTTTTTATTTCATTGTTCACTTTTAGAGTTTATGAAAATATGTCCGTACATTCACAAATAATAACATGCATAGCTTTTATTATTATTATTATTATTATTATTATTATTATTATTATTATTATTATTATTTTAGTGGCAAGACATTATAGAAGGTATAATTCACTATTCACAGAAATCAGTAACTATGTGTATACTGTCTAACGGTTAAAAAACACTACCAAGATTGCCAACTTAAGACTGCCGTATTACTGAAAGAACAAACTAGATTTAAAAAAAAATAAGGCAGATAAATGGTGAAAAAATTGTATTGTATCTTATTTGTCTTAGTTGTACAGAGTTTGAATTAATATTTATATAAAATGTTAAAATATATAAATATTTTTTCTTAATTTCCATAAATTGCTGTTAATAACACCCGGCAAGTTATTTCAATTTTCTTCGATAATATAGTTTTTTTTTTTTTTGATTTGATTTATATTCGGACGGTCTTCAACATCTCAGGTCATCAGCGTCTCATTCTATTCAGGGTGTGAAACGGCCGATAAATTTTGCTCAGAGGCCTCTTCTTTCAGGCTTGAGGTTCTTTTGTTTGCCGTAAATGTACGACAAGGACTTTACTTCCCTTCCGAAGGAAGCCATACTAAGGATTTTTACGCCCGAAAAAATCCACCGATCCTGACTGGGTTTAAACTCGCGATCTTCGGTTTAGAAGGCATGATAATATGGATGATTTATTGTTCTCTATTAATGGGTTATTCTTTCAGATATGATGGAAAACATCTATTATTAATAGATTTACAGTAAAATTCTCTTTTATCGTTTTCAATATACAGTAGCAACTTTATTCGACTAATGTATGTTCGTTTACTTACACAATTCAATACTGCTATATTCATTTGAATGCGCAATGATGGGATTAAACACTTTTGAGAATAAATAACATATTTAAAAACGTAAAATCAATATTTTTTTATCGAGACCCATGGCTCGCGGGTTCAATAGATTTTTCAGCATATAAAAATGTAGAGCTAAGATCTCGGGGAGGGAATTTAAACCATTTGCCATGTTATAGAACTACGGTGCGTTAAAGAACGCCATACCTGAAAAATGAAGTTCTTCGACAAAATTATCGGCTGTTTCACATCCAAGTAACGCCTTAGTTCCCTATCAGATGCGATGGAAATATTACCGGTCACTCTACTCACTGCAGGAAAGTAAGTGTAATTATATTATCCTCGGTACAGTAACGTCTCTTAAACGAGACCAAGGCTCGAAATGGGCTGCTGCTGTAGTGTTAAAAACTGGATTTTTAATCACAAAAGGGGGAAAATACAATAGAAAAGTTTACTGCCTACCTGCCTGACTGCCTGCCTACCTGCCTACCTGCCTGCCTGCCTGCCTATCTAACCTACTTAACCCACCCACCCCATCTATCTGTTAGCACGAATGCATCCATCAACCCTGATGCGCTGATGTATCCTGGAGTATCTCATCTTGTCTTGTATCTGGGACGAAGTCGTAAACGCACAGAACTGACACTATGTGCTCCGTGCTACGTCAAGCAATGAAATGAATAGGCATAACAAGCGGACTACCTAGGAACTAAGAGCAGTTACAACACCCCCGCCCCATTTAATCAGAGATAAAACTAATGTTTACGTACTGTACGTATTAAACAACTGTTTTGTATTATTGCCACAGGACAGCTATACTACATATGAAACCCTGTAAGTTGAGTAATACGAAAAAGGATCTAACATGGAAATAAAGCATTTCCGGACCCATATTCATGCAACATATTTGACCCTCCATATACAAGGAATGTTTCTCCAAAGTTTTGACATAACTTTATGTTACATCCTGTATTACATCTTATCGACAATACTAATGAACGGAAGTGTACACTTATGAGACTAGAGGTGAAATAAAACTTTTTATTAACTTATTCCTTAAAAACCCTAATTCAGTTTCTAGATAAGGTTCCTTCTTCTTAAAAGTCCTCTGATATGTTGCTTTTCAAGAATTTCTCTTACACAAGTGTTGTTTATAAATCAAATAAAAATCTACACAAACTATACTGTCATCCATTTGAAGATAAAGAAAAAGCTACTTTTTACACAAAAGCAAATATTCCGCTATAGATCTCGAACATCGGACTTACTAGTAGAGGAGAGTGAAATAAAGAGAGCTTAATCCGTTAAATCTCTGAAGAATAGACGCAATTTTTCTCTTCTCTAGTACGGAGCAAGGAAAGTATACTTCAAGCACGAGAATCCCTCTGACAAGGAAGAGTGGACACACTCGTAACACCCACACGTGATGAGATTCTTGAACATTACTTTGCTGAGAAAATAAACAATCTGCGGCCATTGCCCTCCGAGCATTAGCTGGCGATGTAATGTACAATATTTCCTTGGATAAACTTTATTTTATACAGCCATAGGGCGTAAAATAAACTTTATGTTCTAAGCAGTACACTCAATATTTAATTCTTCTTTTAAATACAAACATATAAGCAATAACATACCACAACTTAATGCCCGTCACGCAGGAGCTGCATTAAACTAAACGAATTCCTCGGCAAGTTAAATTTGTGAAGGTTATTACAGATCGCTAAAGCAAAGAATGTGGTAAAAAAGTCATTAAAGTTAACTGAAGATATGCATGTGTACCTATTTAATAAAAAACATAACACAAAGAATATGCTTAATGTTTCAATTACACTTAACCGAATAACAACTAAAACAGAATTTGTTTAACATTTAAGCTATATATATTTTCTGTGTTCTGAAACCGTTGTGATCTCTCCGCTTGCATTTATTATCACTTTAAACTATCAAGATTGATAAAGTTATGCCCTACCGTTTAATATTTATACATCGCTCCATATAGCTCTAGCATTCTCTAGAATTCTGCTTTTCCCGCTGCCGTTCGGTACCGAAGCCCGACGGCCGCTCTCTTTAAGGGTAAATCCGATTATTTGTTCATGTACATATGCAGACTATTCCCCCATTCTGTTTCACGTGATACTAACGAGTTTATTGCTTGGCGAGAATACCCAGTTGTTTATAATAGCAATTCTCTGTATGCAACGTCTCCCTCCTGGCCACCCCAATCGACGCCCTCACCGATTACAGGTTTCAAGTATACCCACTTCTGTTCGACCTTTAAAATCTTAGTGAATTTTTAACCAGGAAAATTTGACCATTGGGAGTGAGGGTTAACCTAAAGGCGAAAATTTAAAATCGCTTTATTTTTGTTTTTCCTCAATGAATATGCCATGAAATAAAGTAAGGAAATAGTTTCCGAAAATCGGCGAAATCAGGCTATTATGCTGAACTCCGACATTTAAAAATAAAAAACCCGATATTTGCAACGAAATTCGGTATGTACTATTTAAATAAAATAACAAAAATATCATTCTGTCTATAAATGTTGCACAACTCACAAAACACAGGAGTCGCGAGAAACATCTATCAGCGGCGGCTAGAGGCAGCATAAACCCGAAGTGCACAAATTTGCTACTGCTACTCCTGAACATAGCTCGAATAACTAGAATTAAGATTCATACACGCATGCCTGAAATACACAACAGAAAGAGGGAGAATTTAGTAAAAATGTCTAGTAATGCACCTAATCAAATAACAAATACCTACTTCTAATGGTTCGATTTCCCTGATTGTCAAAAACTATTTTTCTTATTTTATTTAAATGGTATATATATATCGAGTTTCGTTGCAAAAAAACCATTTTTTTTAAATATTGGACTTCAGGTAAACCCCCCAATCATAAAAGTCTGATTTCGCTGATTTTCAGAAACTATTTTCTTACTTTATTTCATGGCATATGCTGAGGTTTATTGGGAAAAAAAACTAAAAATAAAGCGATTTTTAAAGTTTCGCTTTAAGTTAACCCCCACTCCCAATGGTCCCCAATTTTCCTGGATAACAAACTCACTAAGATTTTAAAGGTCGAATAGACCTAATAATTAAACTTTTTCGTTTAAAATTCATCTTAATCCAACAATAGGAGAAATCGTTTGGTAACTGATTGTCATATATCGATTTTTGTTAAGAAAAAGCAATAATTGCGGCCGCTAAAGCGTTAACAAAAACACACACTCGTTTTTTCCTCTCCATTGTCACTTTTGGTGCCTAGAAAGTAGGATCCTTGGAGATTTGAAGAGCCTTTTCTCAAAAATCTTTTCATGGGTATAACCGCAGTAGCCTAAATTCCTTCGGAATTCCTAAATAAAATCACGAATGGGATCCAAAGGACTTTCGCTGTCGGTTCCAATCGTTGAGCTATCCGATCACATCGTTGGAATTTTTCTATCTAAGTCTGTATACCCTAGAGACATCGAAGATTATTTCGTTAAAGATATGCTTTAATTAAACCAGAACATAACTTTGTCCGGATTTGATTACCAGAACAACTTGCGGAATGACGTACTAAATTATGCACCCTTGAACATATGGCAACGTTTTATTTAAGGCGTGTACGGAGAATCGGTTCTGACGTAACAGTGTCTAAGACTATGAGAAAAATCTCTGTTGTCAGTTAACAGTGTACGTCATAAAGCTGTATCACAACTATAGGTCCATAAATCCAAGGCTGAAACGTGCATGGCGCCAATAAATCATTACAATGCGTCTGCAAGGAGTTTCACATATTTCTTCTGATGTTGCTGCCCTCTACAATCTAGGCTTTAAGTTTACGTACACTAACAGACATTGTGATCTTATGATAAGATACTGAGGGAATATGAACTGCTACAGCATAAACGCTACAAGGAAATGATGTGGAAATACTGATGAAGCGATAGTGTAAATGAAAAAGACAATCTTAGTTTTACTGCGTTAAATTAACCAGCTCATTTATATTATGCCTGATTTTCCTATTAAAAGGTACAAAATTTATTATTATCAAGAAAAATAGTTCAACGGCTGAAAATGTTATTCTGTCTATGAACATAGCACAACTCACAAAACACAAGGGTCGCGAGAGACACATATACTTCCTTTTCCATTAGGGGCGGCTCGAGGTGGCATAAACCTACAGTGCACAGCTTTGCTGCTACTGCTACTGCTGAACATAGCTCGAATAACTAGATTTAAGATTCATATATGCATGCCTGAAATACACACAGAAAGAGAGAGAATTTAGTTAACAGATTTAGTAATGCACCTATTCAAATAATAAAATGCATTCTCCTTGTTTTCAAGGTAATATTTGTCCATTGTCCTTAGGAATCTGCAGGATAAAGTCTATGATATACGTCATATGTTGTGAAATAAGTTTGATAACAAACTAATACAGTTTTTACTTTAAATTTTCTTTTCCATGGTTGCAAATAAAAAGTTTAAGCGTTAATTTTCTTTATTTTCAATTAACACAAAACGAATTAACCAAATACTTCAAGAATTCACACGAAAATTCACTACCCTTCCATTCAGCAATAGCTTTACTATTAACGGAACGACTTATTATCGATGTTGAAGAGTGTCTGAATGAAAGAAAGCATTGTTACTTCAAATTAATATTGTTAGCTACTACATAATTATGTTTTCCCTTATATATATTTATTAATATTCTGTATCACTATAATTATCTAACAGCATTTTAAAATATTTTATTCAACTTTGTAAAAACGCAACAACATTCAGTCGTATAAAACTGGAGGCAAACCTGCCTGGGTACGTAGGTAACTAAAGATAACGACTGAGGTAGTGCATACACATAATGACTCTCATGGGTAAGAGGCTCCTCGTACTGCATTTTCCCCATTCCTTCCCCTATCAAAATACTTCGCAAGTATATCGAGGCATTGGTTTGCACAGAGAATTCCAACTAATTAAAAGCCCTCTACAGATATTCTTAAGCATTAGACAATCGTTACAGCAAAGTAAACATTGAGATTTTGAGTTAGCGCAAACTAGCAACTTCCTTAAGGACCGCCCCTGTTTACAAGCAAGTAAATTTGTTCTAGTAAAACATAATTGCCTAATCCTTACACTCTTTAATAAAATGCTAATCTCCTTTACAAAAATCTTTATCAAATTCACCTGAGTATAGCTATTATTAATGTGAAATTCGTACACTATCATTATTAGTATGATTGTAAATACCCTTCGTGACTAAGAACAGCATATATACCTATAGCATATCTGTTGGTATATACTCCATGGCGACAGTTGCAGATTTGAAGGCACTGGAGGTACAAAGACGACATATTTTAACCTTGCAACACAAACGCTCGTAAATTTTAGACGAGCAAGGGTTCATTATTGTACTGAGGCAGCAACTATATCACAATAGAATAATTACAGGTATTAATTTATTTGAGTGTATGATCGTCGTAATTTTTACGAATATTAGTGGCTGTTAGGAGGCAATTTTAAAATATTTAAAATTTTCATTTCATATATTTGCAAAAAGTTTTACATTTTGAAATTATTGTTGTAAGGATTATTATTGTTATTATTATTATTATTATTATTATTATTATCATCATCATCATCATCACCATCATTTTTTAATATGTCTCTCAATTTGAATGTAAATGATCCAACGTTTGCAGAAAAGCCACTAACTATTTTTCATAAATTGAAGAAAGAAAGCATTTCTAATGATAATTTCGTAATGCCGATGATTCATTGAATGAGGATGAACCAGACCATGTTGAAATTGATGACGTTGTGCTAACTAAAAGTGAAAATGACGAAATTGCATCTCTTCACGAAAATGTTGAATCAGACGATGATAGAAGATGCATTGCATTAGTAGACAGAAAGCGAACAAGACTATCATCATCATCCTCTGTATTCACTGATGAAACGCTGATGAACGCTTTGAACGATTGTTCAAAGAAAAAATTCTAAAAGTGAGACAATATAAAATGGCTTCAACTCCATTTTATATTATTATATACTAGTATAATTAATTACATGTATTATAAATTTTATTATAATAAATGTACTCAGTTTATATATCTCCATAATAATAGTTAAGTCATTTTGTGTATTTCCTGAGGTTAGAACAACTGGTTTACAAAGCTTTTAGACATAAATCAGGAAGCGTGGTGTTTTGGGAACGGGAGCCAGATGGTCCTGTACATATTTTGTAAGATTTGCTTAAGAAGGATCGTCTCTAAGAATTTGAAAAAAGAATGGGTCAGATCCCTAGGCATTGTATGAACGGACAGAAGGGTTAGTTTTTTTTTTTTGTTAACCAGGACAGGCCGAGCAATAAAGACCTATTGGTGCAACAGAACCTTACTGGCCTACTAAACCCAAGATCGCGGGTTCGAACCCGGCCAGGACCGATGGATTTTTTCGGGCGTAAAAATTCTAAGTATGGCTTCCTTCGGAAGGGAAGTAAAGCCGTGGGTCCCGTGTCGTACATTTACGGCACGAAAAAGAACCTCAAGCCTAAAAGAGAGGCCTCTGAGCAAAATTTGTCGGCCGTTTCACACCCTGAGTTGAATGGGACGCTGATGACCTGAGCTGTTAAAGAGCGTCCATAAATAAACCAATAACAAAAAAAAAGCAACAGAACCTTGTGGATGTAATAGCTTGTAACCAACATTACGTAACGAAACTCAGGGAGGAAAAAAAAAAAACTTAAAAAGAGCAGTCAATCTGAGAGTTTGTGGAGTAGAAAGACACAAACTGTTATCAGGGAGCCATATCGAAAATAGTGGTAGAAAGAGAAAAACAGTGGAACGGTGAAAGAATTAATACAGTTACCGTGCAGTGATAAACTAGAATCCATTGAATTATTTGCCAGCATCAATATTTTCAGAACTTAAAGGCGGCTCTTGAAAGATAAAATTACTTAAATATAAATAAATCGTGTTATAGTAAGCTCCTCGATTCATATTCGTCTTTTGCATAATTCCCATTCCTGTCCCATTGGCCTAAGAGGGTCATAAAATTCCAGCAATCCAGCGACGGCGAAATTCGATAGGCAGCAAGAGAAGAGGAAATCGACATCAATCCGTCAACAAGCAAATGAATCAACAAATTCCGCCCCCACTTATCGCATTAGACTATCGAATACGGTCGCAAAAATTAAAAAATGGACACCTTAGTCTTCGCCAACTCCTAAAATGAAGACTGCACACACTGTCAATATTACTTGCTTACATATTTGGGAATTTCCATTCACAACAATGCTGACTTTTCTGAAAAGGAAAAAAATTCATCATTGCACTCAGTGAACAGTATATGCTGCTGCCGTGGATGAAGAAAAGGCTTCTTTTTTCAATGATATCTACGGAGCTCCGCGGTTCCTTTCATTTGGGAAAGAAAAAAGTCATGAAGATGAAGCTGCAGGACCATCAACAACCGAAAGGAGGACAACCTAAACAGTTGTGCACAACTGCGCTGTGTGACTGAGGAAAGAAGGCTTGTTTTTTTAAATAACTCATTATTGTTGACTTCGGCGTCCATGATTATGGTGTTGAAAAAGTTTATAAATAAAAAAAAGGAGGAATGGTGGTGAGAGAGCACAGAAATTGAAGTTGTCAAGAAAATTGATTACCTGGGTGTTAGATTGCCTAGTAATGGGAAATGGAGCGACCACAAAAGAAAAGCATTAGTAGATGTAAAAATTGCCACGAGTGTAATCAGATCTTGTGTAAATAAAATAGCAAATATGCAAGTAAAATGGTTGGAGAGAATATAGGTTCAATAGTATGAGCAAACTGATGTGTGGAATAGAAATTTGGGGGCCAGGTGGAGGATGGAAAGCAATAAACGTGGTAAATAGGCTATTTTGTAGAATTGTACTAGGCTTACCTAGATCTTGACCTAATGGTGTTGCACTAATGGAACTAGGAAGACTCGGCTATAAAAGCAAGGTTATTAAAATAGAATAGGGAGACTAGAATAGGAGAATATTCTCAATCATTGTTTCGTAGCACAAGAAAAAATAAGCAGAAAGTAACATGGGACATCTAAAATTCAAAATATTCTACAATAAGTAAGCCTGGGATCAACATGGTATGGGGGAAAGAATAGGAAAAGGATTTTGGAAAGATATAAAAATAAGAATTGAAGATATGGAAAAACAGGAAATATAGGCTAGTCTTAATGTCACAAAATCTCTGAAATTATACAGCAAACTGAAAAATGTGTGGGAAAAGAAAGATATATTGAAATCTATGATAATGCATGGCATGGTTTAGAACAGGAGTAATATATTTAATTGGAATAAGAAATTGATATATTAAGGGGATATATCCTATGTATGAAGAACCACATAATACTTGGCATTGTATATTATAATGTAAGCAAACCAAGTTTTGCCACTTGGTTTTCCCTGTTACGAGAGTGGGAAAACTTACCAAATGAAACAAGAGGTAAAAGAATTTTCAATCTAAAATCAGACGAAAATTATGAAGAAACTTGAAAAATGCGTAGGCAACGTGATACAAAAATAGGTCGGGAAGTTGGGTTAATCAAATTGGAACAACAATGTTGATAATTGCACTATCTAGGAGTGAATAAATGTCCGCATTACATACTCAACATGGTATTAATTATAATGAGATACGGAAGAAATGCAACTCCATTAAGTCGGGTAATTATGTGAGAAATTTAAATGTTTCAATAATAGTAAGTTTATATATATTGAGAACAGGGACGTGTAAATCGTTTACTTTGATTTTAACAGGTTTACTTGTGAAATTTGCATGAAATTGTTTCTAATAAATAAAGTCATTAGAATATTTAAGTGCAGTATATAATGTAGTTTGTTGAGATATATTTGTAATAAATTTCAATTTCAATAGAGTAATAAACCCAAATCTTCCGGATATTCCAGCAGAAAACTGCTGATGAGCCGAAGACAAGGGTTCAGCAATCAGTTAAATAAGCAAAACTAAATAATAATTTATTGAAGATGTGTAATTTTAATTTATATAAATTATGAAGTTATGAAAATAGTTATAAAGGTAGATGAGGAATATGTAATTGAATTGTAATGTTATTTATTTGACTTTTGTGTATAGGTGCTAAACACAGTGGCATGTAAAATGTATAAATTTAAATGCATACTTCTATAAATGTACCAAATAATTAAATGTCGCAAAATTAAGAACTTTTGTGATACAGCTATATTAAATAAGGTTTAGGCTTTTGTTCAGGGGTTAAGTATCTCCTCATAAAGTCGCGGTTTGTCTGAGGCCATAAATCTCCATTGGGCCCAATAAGTTTACCTTGCAGTTGTGCATGTGAGATGGTGTTCCTTTCATTGGAAGAGAAATTTGCTGTCTCTCGCTCCCTTCAACAATGGAACACTTATCCAGTACTAAATATAAATAATCGTAATCGCTAAGGTGTTCTGTCGACCATATTCTTGCCATATAATTACCTGCGAATTCCATGATGATATATATTTTTCTGTAAAAACCTGCAGTTGTCTCTGATGACAAAACTCTGCACAATCTCGCCTGGCGTAGTAGTAGACGAACAAAGGGTAACTATATAGTCCTCATATGAGTAACTCTGGTGTTTTACAGAATAACTCTGGTGTTTTACAGAAAAAGATTATCACCATTGAATTCAGAAATGAAT
Organism: Metallyticus violacea; assembly: GCA_030762175.1. Classification (NCBI taxonomy): domain Eukaryota; kingdom Metazoa; phylum Arthropoda; class Insecta; order Mantodea; family Metallyticidae; genus Metallyticus; species Metallyticus violacea. The sequence continues at coordinate 63,622,997 of CM060840.1, forward strand.
AAATGACATAATTGAATTTTGGTTAAGTTCTGCATGTACAAACCAAGGCTTTTCCAAGTATATATATATATATATATGTTATTAATTTTCTCTCAATTTCTGCCATTCAGATATTGTACAGCGAGAAGATAAAACATAAAGAGAAGGCAATGCAAATGCAAAACAAAAATAAAGCCAACTTTAAATATAAAGCATTTATCTAGTGCGCTGTATCTTCTGCTTTAGTTCCTTGTTAGTCAGAATGAGTAGATGATCATGGTCATTTAAAGACTATTGCCCAAATTACGGACACGTAATAAAGATCCACAAGAATTGCTCTGAAAGGAAACAACTGACCCAAGTTTCCTTGGTATGCCCATTAAAGAACGTCGGAGTTAAAATTGAGTCGTAAAGCTTGCATAAATGGGAGATCTCCAAAGTGGAAAACGACGGCCTTCAAAATAGTTTCCAAATCCGAAGACTGATTGCGCAAGCTAATAGGAAAAGACTTTGTAGATAGTTTTACGACAATCTAGAAATGGCAATAGGGAAAAACATATCAAAAAGGTAAATCTGTATTATAGTAAAAAGATATATCTATAAAAATACGAGGGTAGGTCTATAAGTTTCCTGCCCGAACATTTTCTAGGTATGATAAAAACAAAAACATTATTTCACTTTTCAATAAAGTTATCCTTTATTGAAATACACTTTTCACATTTTTGAATAAACATTTAACCCCCCCCCCCCAAATAGTCAAATCTTGTCAGCTAAATGGGTATAAACAGCATCCATCATTACTTTCTCACACTTAAATTTTCTTCCTCGAAGGTCCTTATTGAGTTTTGCGAAGAGGAAATAGTCACTGGGTTGTAGGGTGGATGATCGATCTCCTGGAAGCCACATTTCTTCACAGCTTCCTTTGCAACAAGAGATGTGTGTATAGGTGCATTGTTGTGAAGAAGGCGCACACCACCACTCAGCTTTTCTCGCCTTTTATCTTTGATTGAAGCACGTAGTCTGTGCAGAAGTCCAGCATACTGCTCCCCATTTACTGTGGAGTTCCTCTCCTTGAAGTCAATGAAGAGTATTCCTTCACAGTTCCAAAAGAGTGTGCACATGAGCTTTTCGGTTGGCTGAGTGTCCTCCCCCTTTAGAGGCGGTGCTTCGCCACTCCATTGATTCTCTTTTGGACAAAGGATCATAGTAGAGGACCATAGTTTCATCTTCTGTAACAATGGTTTGCAGAACTTCTCTCTCACTCTCGTTGCCACGGCAGAGCTCCAAAAATGCCTGACAACAGGTCACTCGTTGCTGCTTTTGGACTGAGGAAAGAAGTCTATGCACTCATCTTTCACTAACCTTATTCATGTTTAAATGTTCATGAATAATTCGAAGCATTATTGTTTTAGAAAGGCCCAAACTTGATGCTATTTCTGTAACTTTGAGCCGCCGATCTTCCATAATTTCTCCTTCCACAAGAGCGATATTTTCAGAAGCAAGCACCTCCAAGGGCCGAAGTGCACTCTCTTCGACTTCATTGCTTTATCGATCCATTCTTTTGCGGTAGAATATGAGGGATATGCTTCTCCATATACACTGTCCAAACCGTGTTTAATTTCATTTGGAGTAAGTCCTTCTTTTGTGAAGAACTTAATAACAGCTCGATACTCCATTCTGAACATGTCACAATTTTCTGAACAAGTAAACACATCGGAGGAAAATTTACAAATGGATTTATTTACTTAACAGATAAGGTATGACATGTGATAAGGGTTTTGTGAAGGCGATAAGCCTTATCGGCGAGGCCGGAAACTTATGGACCTACCCTCGTATATCCTGCCATTACAATTTTTCATTTTGTGTTTAAAAATGACATTAAAATCATAGTGATGAGACTATTGTAATATTCTATTAAGTGTATTATGATATACTGAAACGTAACATGGGAATGGAGTAGACTGCACATGTAGATAATATTCAATCCATTTTTGCAAAAGCCTCTCCAAAAGTCAAACTGCAGAGTAATGAGAGATGTGAGTTAATATGAAGATACGGTTAATAGTAACACAAGCACGATGAAATACTGGCTTAGACTAATGCAGAGAGATCAGTCCACACTTCGCGCTAAATGCTATAGACACCAGATGCAAAATATATCACAACGTTATGAGCTGCAGAGGTGGAAAGAGGAGTCAGAGGAATTGGCCTGGGTTCAAAATGGCAACGAGGTAATGCAAATAATAAAATTGCATGGAAGAAGGTTAGAGCAAGGATAGAGGATATAAGCAGAACACCCAGGTAGAATGTAACATGAAAGTGTTTTTAAGCCTATCGAATGAAATGAAATTGTATTTTCTGTGCATATGCTCGTTTTAGAGAGAAAGGCAAGATCAGGAATGTCGTGTTTAAACTGGGAGATTTGAAGGCTAAAAGGTAGGGATAGTTCTAGCTGGAGAATCCGGCCATTTTGTGGAGGGGATGAGTAATGGGTACATATTCTGGCCCAACGTGCACACTGCGAATATCTGAGTAACACGCTGCAAAGGTCGATTGGCATGCTGGGACTTTTTTGCGGATCACACTTATTGGTTGATTATGGGTATTTTCTTAGCCAAAGTGCGAGAAGATAGAAGCATTTATTTTCTGGCTATAACCCTACAACTAGTACAACCGTAAATAATATATAAGTGTATATCTATTATTACCGCTGTTCCCATTTTAAAAAAAAATTATTTGTTTACCACTATTGTTTTATTATTATTATTATTATTATTATTATTATTTCCTCCTAATTGTGTATACTTTTGCATGTAAGGTTGATGAGTCACAGGCATCAAATATATTTGCAATATGTATATAGCATTTTATAATAAAGATACACCTATTATTACTGTATACAGAGTGTAATTTATAGAGGAATTTATAGAGTAGGTTTCTTGCCTGTATGCATTAAAATGGTTTATAACAACAAGAATTTCGAGCGATAAAGACCGCGCCTGGTGGGTTTGTGCTACCAACTGTTAGCCCTTCTTGTAAAGAGCTTCTTCTTGTATGGTAGAGGATGAGAATGAAATTATAGGCTATATCTAACCGGCAAGTCAGCCTGGGTGGCGTTGCAAGCGTATCTATTTGCACTTAACCGCTGATTAGAATGAAGAATGCTTGTAATGCTGATGAAAGTTAAGTAAGAGGTATTCTTTTGGAACCCACTCCTGATTAGGATGGTGCAAGACAAGCATTAACGACCCTATCCTTTCCCACCGGGTTTCCAGTATGTAATATTATTGCTTTGGTCTAAACAGTAACACACTGCCACGAATTTCTGGCAGTTATCCAGTGTTGTCACTGTTACTTTCGCATATCAACGATTGAGCAGAAACTATGAATATTTATTTTTTGTCATATTATTAAGAACATCTGAGGGTTACTTTCACTCTCACAACGATCTCTGTTAGCACTATAAACCTACTGAAAGAGGTTGCAGAGACGTGACAACGGTGTTATCCTGAGCAAGCTGTGATGCACCGCATTTCTCGCGCATATTTTACCAACTAACATAAAAAACTACTGACTAGCTGTAATCTTAGATCCAGGAAAAGAGGCCATCAAGGCTTGTCCCGTGCAATTGAATGTTCACCAATAGGATCGTTGTATCTGCAGCTGCTATTCTGTAACTTATACCTGAGTGGCAGTGAGATTGTACCCTTCCTTCGCATTCCTATTGCCTGACAAATAACCTATCATTTCGCACTCCGCTGGCACTGTCTGCCGGATCATGTATAGGAATTTGCATTTGTCTGTGTTTGCATTGCTTCTTTAAATAGTTCAATGCAATCTCGAATAATTATATTGGTGAAATGATCGCAGAAGAAGATAAATGTTGACAGTATAAATATGGTGACCTGTTGCTATACGGCGCTCTGCTAATGTTGGTTTTTCCATTTGATTAAGTTTGCAGCTCTAGTGCGTTCAACGTTTAATGATAGATCACTCAATTTGGACAATGTAGGATGTTTCGCAGTCACGTTCTATTTTACATACACTAGAGTTAAGAAAAGGCCTGACGCTGTCCTTTATTGGGCGAAGGAAAGAGCAGAGTTTTCTGACTGAGGTGTGGCGGGAGCCAGATATTGTATTTGCTCAGGACCTTTGAAATTCTGCCACTCCGTGAACGTACGGTAGCAGACCACGCCTGCCTTCTGTTTGTCTTACGTGGGTTTTTCTTTCATATTCTGGAAACTGGTATATGTTTGTTGGAATATCTATTGTTCCTCCTCCTATTTCTTCTTTTATATATTCTGGGTTGCAAATCTGCACGACCCGTTGAAATAAGACGCCAATCGTCGCTGTACAGTGGATAGTAGAAGCCTCCGCATTCATGATTTCAGAAATAAAGTCTGTCTAAAGCAATGAGCTTTTCACTTTGCCTTAAAGTGTAAGTTTAAAAGAAGAGCTTTTAAGAAAACTAAGCCATGTAGAAGATAATAACACGAGATTTAGGGCTAGAAATAAATACAAACAAAATATACTATCGTACATGAAAATAGAAGGTGATAAAGGAACCGGAAGGGTGACTTGTATAAGTCAAAAGGGGGAAAAATTTAAAAAGAGGGCTTTTTTCAGTACTTAGGCACCCTGAAACACAGGACAGCAAATTAAATAGATACAGGAAAGGAGAAAAAGAAAAAAATAATTGCTCCTAGGCATTATTTAAAAAATAAAATAACATCAGGAAAACAAATTATCGCTTGTTAATTTCAATACACCTGCTCATTTAAATTAAATCGGCATCTAAATATATTGAGAATCATTATTATACAGATGATTGCGTCTAATTACCAAATAAATAGCATGGAATTTAAGGACGTCGTTCTATATTTTGTTATTTCGATGTATTTGAGTAAGATAAACATGAACTATAGAATTCTGAAATTGTACGTTTCATTGGCTGGGTCAAACGTACATAGAGTAGTATCAGCCTATGCAACTTAGGCATCAATACTGTTCCCTGTATTAATGTCAACACAGTGTGGTCAACGTAATATTGGTAGTTAAAACTGACTATATTCAGTTCAGTTTGTTGGTAATACTTAGTGATTACATGAATGCTTCAGCTCTAAGGGTGGAAATTCACTTGAAAAGTGAAACGTGCTGCGGTTGTAGCATTGAGAGAAAAACAAATATTTGGCCTTTCTTCAGAATGCTAAAAAGTCCGCTACGCAGGAGTTCCGTAAACTAAGGGAATTCCTCAGAAAGTTAAATAACTTTAAAATGAATATAATATCCTAATTATGGACTTATTAATTAATGAAATAAAACACGTTATGGCATTACTGTGTGGTATTAGGGGAAGAAAATTAGAATTCTTGCAGTCTATAAATATTGAAAAAGAGAAACCACATTTTTAGAAGTATTGTTATTATTATTATTATTATTATTATTATTATTATTGAGATTAAACAAAAATTAATAGTATACTGTTAATTAAACGAAATATATGACTTCTAATAGAAAAAAATACACTGCGTGGATATTTTTAAACATCTTCAAATGTAACCATGTCTATGAACTCATCCCTTGACATCTTTTCAATCATAAAAAGCATCGAGTTACATTGTGTACTTAAGAAGATGGTCACATGTTTCAATAAAACAAAAATAAGATATTATTTAAAAACAATTACAATATACTAAGAAAATATACACAATAAACAATATACAATGGAAGTTCCATATATTTTCACTGGCTTGAAAATATAATTTAAATGTTATTGCAGTAAAAACATGTAACGAAAAGGATTTCTAAAGGTTATTTACAGAATGCTCTTACACGCAAATATAATTCCCAAACACATATTAGATTCATATTTTACATTTTCTATCTTCAGGACGATGCTTTTATTACATATAAAATACATGTAACGTTATAAACACAGTTTATATGCTGAATTAATTTGTCCTCCTATTTTAAAATAATAGAAAGAATATTAAACGCAAGAGTTCTTTTTAACTTTCCGTTTTCAAATATACCCCTACTTCTAAACGCCCGATTTCCCTTATTTACAAACTATTTTTCTTATTTTATATATCAAATTTTATTGTGAAAAAATATTGGTGTCACTAGAGCGATTTTTAACGTTTGGATTTTAGGTAAACCTCAACTTCTAATGACCCAAATTACCTTATTTTCAGAAAATATTATTTATATTTTATTTCAATGGCCTATACAGAGTTCAAATGAAAAAAACAAAAATTGTGGCCGCTAAACCGATTTTATTTCGCTATAATCCCCACTCTTTAAATTTCGGTTTACAGCTATACCTCTACTTATAATGGATTCATTTCCCTAATTTTCAGAAAATATTATTCTTACTTTGTTTAAATGGCATATACCAAAGTTTGCGTAAAAAAGCAAATACTGGTGTCGCTAGAGCGATTTTTAAATTTTGGGTTTCAGGTAAACCCCCCCCCTCCTAAAGGTCCAATTATCATGATTTTCAAAAAAAATATTTTTCTTATTTTATGTAAATGGTACATAGCCAGTTTCGTTGCGAAAAAGAAAATATTGGTGTCGCCAGAGCGATTTTTAAGTGATAGGTTTCAGGTAAACTCCCATTCCTAATAACCTGATTTTACTGATTTTTAAGAAACTATTTTTCTTCTTTTTTCAATGGCCTACCGAGGTTTATTTACAAAAACTTAATAATGTGGCCACTTGAGCGTTTTTTAAATTTCGTTCTAACCCCCACTCGGTTTTCACCCATACCCTACACCCAATAGCCCGATTGCCCTGATTTTCAGCAAATATGTTTATTAGTTTATTTTAATGAAATATACCAAGTTTCGTTGAGCAAAATAAAAATTGCGGCCGCTAGAGCTATTTTTATTGATTTATTTTTTAATTTTCGCTTTAGATTAACCTCCATCCCCATGGTCAAAATTTCCTGGTTAACGAATTCGACGAATTGTTTGTTAAACTTCGAGTTTCGTTGAGAAAAAACAAAGATTGCGACTGCTAAAGGGTTAATAGACACACACACACACACTCATTAATATACATAATCATTACCGATGCCTAGTATGCAGGATCGAAGGAGATTTGAAGAAACGTTTCAAAAATCTATCATGGGTACAACCGCAAGAGAATTTCTTCGGAATTCACCAAAAAGATGTCTAATATGGGAGCGTAATACTATCACGAATTATTAAAAGCTACTTGCGCATTACTCACATTATAATACTTTTAACACCATGAGAGAAAGCACAATTTAATAATTTTCTTTAATCAGATGTATCAGGAAGTCAACAGGAAAGTAATTAGGGACCAAATATTATGAACCAAGATATTTTAATAATTATGACAAATAGTTAATTAGCCAATACCTTTTTGTACATAATTGGTGGTATCCTGCACACTTGTGTTAGATGACTCTTCAAAGTGTTGACACGTTCAACTTCTTCCAAAGTTTCCCAGAGAAGACCAAAATTGTCGCTCATTCTACGAGCGTCATGCGCAATACCACAATCTCCCCCTCCCCCGCAGCTCAAACGTGCGTTGTAACTATGAGTTTAAGTCACTCCCAGCGTATTAACGTCTAAGTGCCACAATACGCCCTTGACCGCCAAAATTTTTTGGCAGCAGTCAAGATTACCATAACCAGGACAGTATCGCAAATTACAAAAACTGCTGGTAAATTTATTATAATTACAAATAAAAAGGAAAAGTTAAAACTGTACCTCAAACGTACGCAGAACTAGTGTAAAAGAATGAGAAGACAGTAAACAGGAGATTTGGCAGAAAGGAAACCATTGCCAAAGCCTAAAAACACAAAGAAGAGACCCAAATGAGCTGCACATTGATATTAATACCTGCTGATTAATCTAAACACTTTTTAAAGACGAATCCAAATTTGAGCGCTTTGGTACTAGGAGAAGAAATGTTCGATAGGGGTCTATGATGGTTTCGATACTTTTTTTTTTTTTTTTTTTTTTTGGAAATACAGTTGGGGATATTGTGAAAATTGAAGAAAGATGGATGAGAAACAATACCATAAAACACTACAGTGTTACGGAGTATCGTGAGGATTGCATCTAGCAGGGAATTGTGCCCTCTAGCAGCAAGGTAGAAATTCTAAGCTTTTATCTAGATGCTGAATGAGGTACATTGCATCTAAAGTAGAGGGTTGTGGTTTGGCTGCCCCAACACCCGGTTTGCAAGGTCTTAGATTATTATGGGACAAAGTTGATAGAAATATTCAGAGAGTGCATTTAAATATCTTAGACTATGTCTGAGAAATTACCCAAGTATGGAAAGGTGTATGTTGAAAACACCTCCAAGGGCTTACAAACCAACTCCCTACAGTTATTAAAGCCAATGTGGATATTAGTGGGCAGGTAAGACATGAGTAAAACGTGCGTAGAGACTTACCCAGCTCTCCCTACCATCCGCAACCACAGAGAGACGAACGGAATTGGCAAGAAATCTGCATTACTTCTTGGATCTTTTTACTATGATATAATCTAAAGTTTCAAGAACACTGCTAACCTTCTATAGATAAACTGTAAAATTAAGTTGCATTACCAACATCAAGCACACCTATCTTGTTCCTGTACTTGGATTAAAAGTTCTGTAGGATTGACAACTGCGTCACCGAGGGACATACTTCCGCGCCGTCAATCCTCGCTGTCTTACTCGTTGACAAATCGCTGTAGTCACAACACCACTCGCTGTTCCCACGTTAGTTCAAAGAATCGCATATGTGTACGCTGATCAGATGCGTTATTATTACATTGCCTGGTATTTGTTTCGTATAAAAAGCAGCAAGGGATTGTTTAGTTGTGCTATATAGAGATTAATATTTAATTGCAGGATATTCAGTAAATGTAGAATTGTACATTATTAGATCATGTGGCAATGAAATGAAGGAAGCAGGAAAAGAGGCCGGCCTAAAAGAATATACAAAGCATAGAATAGATTTTCGAATGCGAGGCCAATTTCGTGATTTTGTTTGCTCATTACGTATTTGGAAGAGAGGGGCAATGGAAGCTCTCTCACACCACTAATTAAAGTATTGGGGAGAACTCCTGTCGCTCTTAAAATTAATAAAAATTCAGTAATAAATATATAGAAAGAAAAGCAAAATAAAGGAGAACAAGGGGCTGGCTTGTCAAAACTGGAAACTCCGGGGAAGGGGGGAATAAATTGGCAAAATGCATCTCACAAACCTGGACCCTTTCCAGCAATATGCAATTCGCAGGCACATTTGTTCGTACTACAGCAGGAAAGAATCTCCACACCAGACTTCGAGAAGCGAAACTATTTTTAGAAAGCAAATCTTCCCTGTGAACGGTAGCAAAAGATCTGGATTTTGCTTGAAAAATTTAGTAACCGCAAAGTTTCAATGGAACGAGAGATATAGCCGCATTTCGGTGCAAATTTTGAAAGAAAATGTAGAAGACGTTGTTAGGTTGGGCGAAACATGGGTTAATGCTAGCAAAGGTAGGACGGATGATAAAACGCGGTTCAATGTCGGTACTGGTAAGGGAGACAGTTATTCTTTTGCATGCGGACAACATCAAAGAGCTGCATCCCAATGTCTCTGTGTATTTAGGTCAATAAAAGACAGGACTATCTTGAGGAAGTGAGTCATAAAAAAATTATTAATTGTTTAAAAATTCTCTTTTAACAAATTTACAAACTCTTTGGTCATCGTCATGGACAATGCATCGTTTCACTCCGTGATTAAAGCAGAATCACACAAATGCTGGAATGACTGAGACGATATAAAGATGGAACTTTTTTTAAATTTGTTTTATTTAAGGACGCTCTTTAACAACTCAGGTCACCAGCGTCCCATTCAATTCCGGGCGTGAAACGGCCGACAAATTTTGCTGAGAGGCCTCTTCTTTTAGGCTTTATCGTGCCGTAAATATACGACATGGGACCAACGACTTTACTTCTCTTCCTAAGGAAGCCATACTTAGGATTTTTATGCCCGAAAAAAAGTCATCTATCCTGTCCGGGTTTGAACCCGCGACCTTGGGTTTAGGAGGCAAGTATGGTTACCACTACACCACCAGGACCGACAAGATGGAACTGCTGCATCCGTATGTTCATAATCAGTTTCTTGAGACATTATAGACTTACTAGCCAAGGCTCAAATTACTAAAAGATGCCATGTAAATCATTGACACAATTTCAAAGAAAGAAATACCAGGGCCAGTGGGTGAACCTGTTCTTTGAAGCTCACCAAGATTCCGCAGCGGAACCCAGGGTTTACAATGATGAAAAATGTATCTGTTGTTCTTCAGGGGGAACAAATTTCACACGGTGACACACAACACTGGCTGTATTGAAATTCGCACCAACGAGAGAACATTTTCTTACTATAAGAAAGTTTTAAGGAACAATAAAAAAGCTTTCCTTTATGAAACCTAGCAATAAATTTAATAGTGCAGTGCAACAATAACCTAAAAAACTCAAAAATATTCAAATTGAGTTTGATTAATTGAAAAATACTCTAGTTAAGTTTAGTTCTTTACTTAAAAAAATTAAAAATTCAGTGCTTTAAAACTATTTAAAAATTCAATGCCCTGACATTATAAAGAGCTGGAAATTTTAGTGCTTTAAAACTTTAAAAAAATGCTGTGAGCTGGCATTATAACAAATTGGATATTTTAAGTGTTCGTATAGTTTTGTGTTTCAGAACAATGGCAAATACAAGTAAATTAAATTAAAAGTCACATTATCGTATATTTATTTGAATATGTATATTTTACTTTAGCTAAGATAAACTTGAAAAAACTACCCTAAAAGTGTTAAAAATTAAAATAAACTATTTTAGTATATTAAAAAACTAAAATAGATTATTTTAACATGTTCAAAAAACTAATTCAGGGTTTATAATACCCTAAATATCCGCGCACTATTTATCACAAAGCACTCTCAAGTAAAAGTAGTACAGTTGACTTCTCTCTCGATCCCATACAACCATACGTAAACGCAACTAGTAAGCCCCCAGTTCCAAATATAATTTAACGAAAATGTTTTTATAGCGCTTCTGCATTTTTAGAGCAAGAAACAGCAACAAGCTGATATTTTTGTTGTTATTATTTCCGTGGAGAATTTTGTCAAATACGTTAATGGATTTACGTCCCTGTTAAAATTGTATATTAAATTTGACACATGCATTTGTAGAAAATTTTTATTTGTTTATTTAAGGACGCTCTTTAACATCTCAGGTCATCAGCGTCCCATTCTATTCAGGGCGTGAAACGGCCGACAAATTTTGCTCAGAGGCCTCTTTTTTCAGGCTTGAGGTTCTTTATCGTGCCGTAAATGTACGACACGGGACCCACGGCTTTACTTCCCTTCCGAAGGAAGCCATACTTACGATTTTTACGCCCGAAAAAAATCCATCGTTCGAACCCGCGACCTTGGGTTTAGAAGGCAAGTATGGTTACCACTACACCACCAGGACCGACATTTGTAGAAAGAGTGCTATTAGCATTAATATCAACTTTCTTTTAAATGTGTCATTAGTCTTTTGGCTTATGTCCTTCCAAATGTTTTATTTTTATCACATATACGATACTTAAAGCAAGTAAAATGATGGATCTTAAGAAAAATTCCTTTTAAATAATCATATATCACTTAACCTTCTTTATATGTACATTTTTCAACGCAATTATAGTTCCCTGGTGCCCGACTTACTCGGAAGGCGCCGGAAATTGCAATCTCTAAAAAGAAAAAGTTTACGTGGAAGAACCGTACAAAGACTGGATGGTAGGATATCTGTCGGTCGTTTCCACAAGCTGGTGCAAAGAGTTCAAAGACATCATCCCCCAACATCTGTTATGGGTTGGGACAAAAGGGAGGTGCTTATGAGCGAATTCCACTTTTCCAGTTTTGTGAGAAAAGACAACCAGAACTTCACCCAGAATGTACCCGAATAGAACTTGTTCTACACCTAAATGCAGTCAGAATCACACCTAGCTAGAGAAATGAAGGTTAGCCCTGATCGCAGTTCTTTTGAAATGGAATCATGGTTAGTTTTAGCGGAATGACTTGTTCTACAACAACGTTCGGTATTGCATCTGTAAAAAAAAAAAGTCTTGTAGAGAATTTTCCAATATATCAGATGATTGCTACCTAGATGTAAGACAGCTCAGGTTAGAGCCTGAGAGAATGCAATAATTATGTATGTCACAGCTATATTTTAGTACCATAATTAATTTCGCCATAAATGTGTTAATTATCGCAGAAAGTGCTGAAATTAGAAGAGTTAAAGTCTGAATGAACATTCGAGTTGCACTAATTCTGATCAAAAACATTCCAGATCTATTGCTGTGGTGTATTAAGGAAAGGCGCATGTTGTTGAAAACAAGGGCATGATGATAGTAACAAATGAGTTGCAAAAACTTGTCAGATGCTCCAGTTCTAAATTGTTCATCTACTTGGTTTTGTTTGCCTCACAGAGCATGAATGAATGAATGAATGAATGAATGAATGGTGTTTAACACCCGTTTTTACTACTGAGACACCACAGGCGACGAACACTGGTGATACATGAGATGAAATGATATATTGGGAAAGGATTTTTTTTTAAAGGAAGGAAGCGTTGCAGGCCTAAGTTTAGGGTACCTCCCCGGCATTTGCCATTTATGAGGACTGAAGAAAACCTGGAAAAAACTTCAGTCAGGGAGGACGGTCCTGGCGGCATTCGAACCCCAGACCTCCCACTCCACAAGTCCGCGACTTAACGACCTCGGCCACTCGTGGCGGTCTCGCAGAGCAAACAAAGCAAAGTGCATTCTTTCGGATTTCGGCCAAATCATTCGGAAACGGTTAATAAACTATTGAAATGTTTTCACCGATGCCAAACGTTAATTTTAATACGTATATGTACGTATTTATTCAATCTGCATTAGGGTTTACACCCGGTGGCAATAGAAAACTAGTGAAATTATAATATATGCATCTTGTACTTACAATTATACCTATCAACACAAATTAAATTAATTTCTACCTAATTAAATACATAAAATACATTTCAACCGAATTAAATACATGTCAATCTAATTAAATACAATTCTATAATAAAAAAATGTATTTGGCTTGGAAGGGATTTACGTCTTCATCATTGAATTTCCTTTGCCTAGGCTTGAAAATTCTTTTAAACCAAGTGGTATTATTGAGTAATGAATTATGACATCTGAAAATTTTAATTTATGTTCGTATAGCAATAATTATATTTGTACTGTGAAATAAGCAGGCGTCTACCTATCCAATTAAATAGGTGTTAACATAATTTAATACATTTCAATTTAGTTTAATAAATTTCAATCTACTTTAATAAAAGTTAATATTTTAATATATTTCAACCTGATTAAATAAATTGCAGCAAATTAAATATCTGTCAACCTGCTTAAATACATTTTAATCTAATTAGATACATTTCAACCTAATTAAATACATGTCAACCTAATTATACACATGTCAACCTAATAAAATACTTGTCAATGTATATGTCAGCAAAAGCTAATATATCACTATAGCGTTTATCTAAGTTTCCCTTAAACTTTTTAACTGTTAGAAGACAGCCCTCAAAAACTGCTGCAGGTAAGCTATTCCAATAAAATTGGTTCTGTTTAAAAACAAAAATGTTCTTACATATACTTTTTTCTTCCTTCTTTGAATTTTCAATTCAATCTACTCTTGTGATTGATCTAATAAGGAAAGATGACAAAATATTTCTATATAATATTGTTTCCCTCCAATTTATTTCATTCAATAACTTATTGTCAATATTCGTCGAATAGAGATATTTTTGTGATGGTAACATTCTCTATTATGGTTATTGTTCATGTTGAATATTTTACACCAAACTCTCATCTATGTTGCAATTAATTATGAACGTTATTTTTAGACTGCTAAGCGAAGCGTGCGCTAGGCCATGGTCACATCAGTCGTTTGGCTTAAGAGATGATTCCCATGCTGACTGCTACGAGTACAGTGCACGGTCAGGCGCAGTTTGCTGTCACGAGAGCAAGTATTATTTGTATCCTTGTATTATTATAACTCAGTTTGCAGTTAACTCAATTATTTGAGTTCGTGTTATTACAGGCTAATAGTGTGCCAACTTTACTTAACTGTAGTATATTGTATTGAAACGTTAGCGCTAAACAGAGAAAATAACGTTTACAGGAATATTCCATGTATTTACAGAAACCTAAGAGAAAATATAAAGGTAGATATGTTAGGTATCATGGAAGCAGAATTGTTGTGCATGAATATTAATTTTGTTTATAGGTAATGTAACTGCAAGAGGACACTACGCTGAACTTCTATAACACAGATTAGTACTCATAATAAATTAAAACTATTTTGTACATGCTATTATTGACCAAAGGTGTACGAATAGAAATGCTAAGAAAACGTTTTCCATAGACATCCGCGTAACATTTCTAATAAATTCATAGTCCGTGCGTAATTCTTTTGCATACGTTAATCTACTTAAGTGATTATATAAAATATTTTTGCAATCTTTATTGCCGTATTAAATACTATAATTATTTTTTTGCAATAAATTGATATATTATAAGCATTATCGTGTCAGGACTGCAATTTCATATATTCGTAGTATATATAATAGAGTTCTTATTCCGCCAGGCGAACGGATATTGTTTTTGGCGACCGGAAGTTACTGCATTAAGGCCTCGTGATCTTTCGTCACGCGGTCGGAAACCATAGCGTACAATTTTTGTTTCTTTCGTTACTTATTAGCAATAAATAGTACTTCATACTGTGTTCACCAACTAAGTAGATCCTCATAGTGCCTGCCATTCCTTGTGAGACATGTCTGAATTCATTTGAAAAGTTTTTAATATTTTAATTCCTCTCCCTGAATATTGTAAACTGTCACCCGGATATTTTTTTTCAGCGCGTACACGGGTTTCATTTCTGGTACAGCAGTAATTTTATGAAGATGCAGCAGCTGAGTGGCTTTATACGCGCTGCCCACAGATACACCAACTTGCTAAGCTAATCCTGTCAATAAGTTTCTGTTTGATTGCTTATTTCATCAAGCTCTTTCTCTGTTAAAACCAGGTTTTTCCCCTCGGTTTCCTTCTCAATGAAAACTGCTTAGGTCCAATTTTTGTGCATTTTGTTAGAAAACCACACTTTCCGGTGGAGATGTTACTCCTGAAATTTAGCACAAAAATCTCTCCTATAGTACTTGTGCGATTTCTTTTGTGTATAACAATCATACATTAATACCTTGTTCGCGGGACACATTAAAAAGTCTAAATGCACTTCCTAAGAAAGGCAACGAAACTATACTAGCTTCCTCTGAAGATCAGTCGGTTTTCACTAGTGTGTACAAATTCCTTGGCGGAATGAGGGAACAGTATACCTCTCATAACAAATGACAGCAACCACTTAACCTCAATTTCCACACATTCATTCTGTCTCAAAATCACAGGAAAAATGAAAACAGATCAGCTTAATACCTCCGTCTATATAATTTTCTCCTTGCCGATGCTAAAAGAAACTATCAATTACTCAAATTCATATTCACGTAAAGTTATCATAATCGTATAATATAGAAATATCTAGTAGCAAATCATCACAAGTATTACATTTGTTTATATGTTAATGGCATAATTTTTTTTTTTAAAGGTACAGCAAATGTACGTGTGTACTTTTGTCGGCGTGCCAGAACAGGTTGTTTCATATACTTTGAAAATATAATTTAAGCACATCTCTACTGACAACTCTGGCTGTGATTTTCTACATGCAAACTCTGCATTCCAGGCGCCACCTGTCTTACGGCATGATATATCGTCGGTCGGACTTCCATCTCTGGTTCTTGTATCAACTAAAAACAACATTCGCTAACGAGCGCACGGAAATATTTTAATACCGGTGTTTGCCGCGCGTGCGCAGACACGTGTAATGTTGGTATTTCTGCTGTTCGTCATAACCCGACAGTCCCCCTCTGTATCTCTCTTCCACACATACACACAGATGCGAAGAAACAGATGCCTGCTAGAGTCAATTAAGACGTAACAACACCATGGAAGAAAATTGCTCGCATTTCCGCTGGGTCAGGATACTGCAGTACATTTCAACCATGAGCTGCTGTTGTAGGAAGTGCTTGGCTTCATCGAAACAATAGTTAACAGCAATAAAACACATTTTCCACGTTTTTAAACGCAAGTACTCTTCATATTTCTGTTTTGTTGGAATGTTTTCCTTTTATGAATTTTAAGGCCTTGACGTTCACATTATTCTTTTTTCAATGTTAAAATTGCGTAAAACATGTAAACAATATTATATAATGTTCATTCAGAACTCCATTGACCGCCACAGGTGACCAGGTCGTTAAGACGCAGACTCGTGGGCGGGAGGTCTGGGGTTCGAATCCCGCCAGCAGACTGAGGTTTTTTCAAGGTTTTCCTCAGTCCTCATAACTTGTAAATGCCGGGAAGGTACCCTGAACTTAGGCCTGAAGCGTTTCCTTCCTTAAAAAAAATTCTTTCCCAATATATCATTTCATTTCATGTATTATCAGTGTTTACCGCATGTGGTGCCTCAGTAGTAAAAAGGGGCATTAAACGCCATTCAAAAAAAAAAAAAAAACTGCACTGAAAATTCAGTTATGCCACAATTATCAAGATTACACACTAGTTACATAAATCTACTCTGACGATAAAGTTGGTGAATATAATGAACGCAAATATCCTCCTTTTTCTTAAGTAACATATTAGAATAAAAGTCTAAAAGTGCTCCTTCGAGATGTTACATAGTTCATGTTAGCAATGCTTCGCTATACAAAAGTACAGCTGACAGCCAATCAAAATGAATAGTTTTTATTTATTTATTATTGTTATTATTTATTTGTTAAATGTTGTTCGCTTTCTTTACATTTCCCGAAAATTAATCAGTCTGAAGCGGGGGACGAAAGTTTCTCTACAAGGAACTGTACAGTGAGAAACAAGAGTTTCTCTGGTTTTTGCCCATCGATAGGAATGAAGAATCGATTTCTATTAAAGGGCACGGATAAAACATTTCAGATAATGAAACGTAGTACAATGTAATGCTTCTCTTTCCCAGCCCTTTACTTATCTTATATTCTTCTTCTTTCCTTCCTTTCACTCAATCTCTTTCTTTCTCTATCTTCTGTGCATAATTATTAACTAAGGTAATATTTCATCTTGGAAATATTCATATCAATCTACCAATAGGTCCAGCATTCTTTTTCTTTTTTCTTCTCGGAGAAAAGAGGAGATAACGGAATATAAAAGAGCAGGAGAGGAGCAGAAGAAACAAAGAGAGCAAGCAGATCACAGAAGGGAAGATATAACACAGGGGTGGAGAAATGATAAAAAGTGAAAGAGGGTTAAATTGCGAGTCATTAATTAACAACCCCAAGCGAATTTCTTTTGGCATGCAAAAAACGAATGGCAACCGTTCAATACGCGGCTCTTGAAAGGCCAAGAGAACAACTTCATTCTTAGGTTGAAGATTAAACCGCAACATCTTTCCTTTCCTTATCAGCGTTAAATAAACAGGTCTACATTTTTAGCTATGGCATATCTATCAGCTAAGGAAACTGCAAACAACCGTCTACAATGTGAAACACATCTGTGGTTGGTTTGAAACGACACCCATTCAAACAAATTGTTCAAGTTTACTCTCATCAAACAGTAATTATCAGGGTTCGGAGTTTTGAAGACTTAAAACTAGTTTTAAAATGACTTATAAAAGGGTAGCAAAATCCTTAAAAAAAAAAAAAAAAAAAAAAAAAAAAAAAAAAAAAACCAAACATTTGAAAGAAAATATCCATCTACTTTTTGAAATATTATACATGTATGCTGTTCACATAATTTATGGCAAAAAATGATTGAAATAAATTTAAAAATGGCTAATTTTATAATAAAATGGAAAGGTGATGATCATAATTCACAGAAGCACAGTAAACTGATTAATAAATACACTACGGAACAAATGGGAACTTTTTTCTGCGGTATAAATCAAAACATACAACTTTACTTATTTCGAAATTCAAAAATATTATTTAGCTCTACCACGCAGAGGTTTTCCGCAATTTACCTATACATCCTTTATAAAGCATGTCAGACATTCGGTTTCCCTTTTTCTCTTTCCATGAAAGTTGAGAGTATGCGAATTACTTGAGTATTCTCTGGAAGGGCCAAAAAGTGAGTCCAACAGTAATCTGCGCCCCAAATCCTGATTGTGTCGCTCCACCTCTTGCAGATCTTTCATGCTGTAGCAAAGTACCCTATAAGACCCATCACAAAGTGAAGCTTTCCGTTCACGTTACAACCAAGCACTTTATACTTGCCCAACGTGTTTCTTGTAATGTCTCTCAGCATTTTCTTCTGTTTTACTCAGAGTAGTGGTGGAATTGTCTACCATAATGAGCTGCTGAATTTTCTGGTCATCAAAACTTTCCTCTTTGATTTTCACTTTAACAATAACGCAAGAACTGAAAGCAAGACAAATTTTCATCTGGTGCCTTGATAAACTACCTCACAATTCCCACGTTTATGTGCGGTACAAGTTTCTCACCAGCAACAAGACATATTCTTACCTCATGTTACCTTTCTTTCAGCTAGTATGCAACATTACAACGTTTATTATTGGCCCTCCTGTCCCATCAGTTACATAACGTAACAAAAATATATATAATTTTAAAGAATGTGCAGTTTTATTTCTTTTTCTTCTTTTTTACTGTTTTTGTTTACAGTCCCTTATTGCATTTGCCATTTTTAAGTATCTATAAAAATTTATGAAATTTAACAAAACACATAAAGTTCATGTTGTTACGCCTATAAAAGAAAAAAAACTCCATCAAATAACAAAGGAAAATAGTCAAATAAACTATACAAAATAAAGTAACACAAACCAGAACGTTAAGAAGAATCACTGCTGCTTTAGGCACAAGTAAGTTTCTTTTCTCTTTGCATTATAGTCGTTTTGACCTTCATGTATACACAACATTAAAAATGTGCACCATTTATTTTCAATGCGCTAAGCTGAATTTTTGTTTGCACTACACCAAGAGCATGCCATGTAAGAATTTCATTCTATTTATTATTATTATTATTATTATTATTATTATTATTATTATTATTATTATTATTAAAACTCTTTTTTACCCTTACAATCTTAAAACTCCTTTTTAACAAAAAATACATTTCAAACATTGCGTTTCAAAATAATTCTCTAAGACATCCAGGATTCGAAGAATCTCGGCCTGCGCCCTCCGCAAGGCTAATGCAGTAGCACTACATTTCAAACGAAGTCCGCAAATATTACAGTTTAAAGAAATCTTAATGTCAATGCGCTCATTTGTAGGGAAGATATTGCTCACCATACACTCGTTTGTTAAGTATTGACTGCAGAATGTCGGGTGTTTGACCAGATTCGGCGCCAGCTAATAAACTGGGTGTTGGAGAAACATCTTATGTGCTGGCAATTGAAATAACAAAGCAATACATGCCGGTTCTGGAGGTGTAGTGGTAACCACACTTGCCTCCTAAACCCAAGGTCGCGGGTACAAACCCGGCCAGGATCGATGGATTTTTTTCGGACGTAAAAATCCTAAGTATGGCTTCCTTCGGAAGGGAAGTAAAGCCGTGGGTCCCGTGTCGTACATTTACGGCACGATTAAGAACCTCAAGTCTGAAAGAAGAGGCCTCTGAGCAAAATTTGTCGGCCGTTTCACCCCGTGTATAGAATGGGACGCTGATGACCTGTGATGTTAAAGAGTGTCCTTAAATAAACGAAGCAACGTGCAAGTCTCTGGTCTTGGTTGGACATTTAGGTCAATAGGGCAAAGTGCTACTAGTTGTAACTTCTTAACCTTGGGAGCCTGAATCGGCAAATTTCGAAGATCTGTGGATTCTGGAGACGGTATTTTAATAAGCATTTGGTGGGAAACTGATGGCTTTATACAAGAACCGTCATAGTCTTCCTAAATGTTCCCATTAGGTCCGGAGAAATAGACAATCAACTTTCGCCTGTGGATCAATAGCATTTAGAACCCTTTCGGAGGCTGGAAGTGTGAGTTGATTTCTAAGGATTCGAAATAACAAACCTTTTCATATAAACCATCCTGTAGCTGATTTCAATTGACACCAAAGGTGGATGGTAACGCCAGAATCTAACTTACTTTGACAATGAAAAGATATTGACAAAATGAACGCGCTGTAATACATTTAGGGAATGAAAAATTTTGCAAATACTGTTAACAATACAGTTCCAATTATACTGAATCGTCTCCGGGTTCGTGAGCAGAAATGTAACACGCATTGTTTTAACGGAAGAAGTATATATATATATACTCTTGAAAGTGGGACTATAGAAGTGGTGCCAAAGAGCATAGATCTTGATTTATGCGCATTAAGGATCACTACAATACTCATCCATAATCTCTCGAACAGTAGGAAGAATCGTACCAAGTGAGATCATCAAAGTCACATCGTCAGCAAATGCTCTAATAAGAGAGTGGCCGAAGGCATCGTAATTTTCTTAGGAAAGGTTCAATTGATAACACAAACAAATACATTGCCATCGGACATACCATCTTACAGACGCTCTCATAGGAAAGGAACGAGTGTAATAGCCGTTCACTAAAATTTCGGAAATGACCCCTTTTAATACATTGCGAAGGAGGTAGCAATAGATATCATGGATTCCTAATTAGTCCTTAATGTTAAGTAAATAGCTATGTTTGCCCTGGTCAAATGCAAGATCAAAGTCCGAAGCAATCCGCGAAAGATGGGGAGCACTAAAAGCGTCGCGAAGAGACCCCACATAAATTGCATAGCCATCCTGTTGTCCTAACTATAGACCGATAATCTGCATATTTGCCATTCATGCTCATGATATTTGATTTCATCTAGAATCAATATTAATGTTTGTGTACAGTAATCTATACGAGTACATACAGAGGGTGCCAAAAATGTATACACACTTCATGCAAAGAAAAAACTATGTTAACATAACAAAACTGAATTCACACAAACAGAAAATGATGAGCACTAATCATCTTAGACTTTTACAGTTACAACAGTTGCTCAAAATGCCCACCATCGGCGTCGATAAACTTCTGAGTACGTTGAACTACTGATTGAGCAACGTTTGCGAAAGTGTCCTCAGCGATTGCAGCACAAGCCGTTTCAATTTCGTGCCGAAGTGCTGCCAGTGTAACTGATTTTCTGCGGTACGGTACCATGAGTCTCAAATTTGTCTCGAATGCGTGCAACAACGTTCTCAATTTTCCAATATCACTTCCCAGGACCGATGGATTTTTTCGGGCGTAAAAATTCTAAGTATGGCTTCCTTCGGAAGGGAAGTAAAGCCGTGGGTCCCGTGTCGTACATTTACGGCACGAAAAAGAACCTCAAGCCTGAAACAGAGGCCTCTGAGCAAAATTAGTCGGCCGTTTCACGCCCTGAGTTGAATGGGACGATGACGACCTGAGATGTTAAAGAGCGTCCATAAATAAATCACCCCCCCAAAAAATATCCCTTCAAAATTGCTTTCCGCTGTTCAAACGATAATCTTGCCTCTATTTTGTTGTAGCAATGCTCGCATAAGGTGATGTGAGTCACATTTGTTTACCGAACACCATACTATAATTTTGACTTCATTTGTTCATTGTTGATTTACCTGTCACATAGGAACGCTATCACAATGTATGCGAGTCACATCTGTTTACAGAACTCATACGATAATCTTGGCTTCATTCGTTCATTGTTGATTTTCCTGTTCACATAGGAACTCTATCACAATGTATGTGAGTCACATCTGTTTGCAGAACATCATACTACACTTACTTTTGTTTTTCGGTCCAACTTTTAAATATCATAAATAGAATATACTGTGAAAGTGTGTATACATTTTTTGGCACCCTTGGTATACATAATACATCAGTTAAAATATGACCTATTACTAAAATCTGGGTCCTGCTAATCACTAATTTTCAATTACAGTTAAGAATTAAAATTCATAAAAATAAACTATTATTAATACAGTTATGTATTTTAAAAGCAGAAATAATATTCAAAATTAAATTATGGTCTTTCTACAATATTCTGAACTAAATTTTATGAACAGAGCTGATAGCCAAAAATGCTTAGCAGTATGGTATAGAATCCAGCAATCCACCTTATGGGTTTGTTCCAGATTTCTGAGTAACGTTTTTCCATCAACTTAATGTGTTTGTGAAAATAAATGAATATAAAAAAATTGGAGTGACTTGTAACCAGAAGTTTTTCTTTTTACTCGAGAGCTCGTACAAAGCCTCTAGTGTTTTTCCAAGTTCACTTCGTTCTTCTTTAAATATAGATGATGATGATGATGATGATAATGATGAAGCAATAGTATCTTATCTGCTATTTTACTAAGATATCTTCCTATAATGTTACTGTTCAGTTAGTACACTCTTTTTCATTGTAATCAAATATGTTTTAAATTTGTCTTCCCAAGTATTTTACAAGCTATGAGTGAGTCAAAAATAAGTTTCACTAATTTGTTCCACCTAAACAAAGAGAAACAATTCGTTACAAATGTTGAGTCATCCCTATATAGTAACACTGGTCTATGCAATGAAGCATAGACACAGCAACAGTTACAAAATGGCGTGGATATTGAATAAATTATCTAGGAAAAGCGTAGTTATCGTATTTCTGTGGGCAGGAAACAAGGTACCTGATAACATTCACCGATGAATTTTGTGTATGCCAGGGTAGTTCCCAGTTTAACTATTTTCTAGGTATCATAAAGACAAAATCTATATTTCATATTTCAATATAATTACCTTTATTGCAATGCGCTTCTCACATCTTTGAATTAATATTTCAATTCCCCCCAAAATACTGCAAAATGCATAAACCACATAAACCACATTCATCACTTCTTCCGTCACATTTAAATTTCCCTCCTTGAAGATTTTGCTTGAGTTTTGAGAAGAGGAAATAGTCACTGGGAGCTAGATCTGGGCTTTAGGGTGGATGGTCGATCTCCTTGAAGCCACATTTCTTCACAACTTCCTTTCCAATAAGAGATGTGTGTACAGGCGCGTTGTGGTGAGGAAGGCGCACACCATCATTCAGTTTTCCTCGCCTTTTCTCCTTGATGGAGGCACGTAGTATGTGCAGTAGGTCAGCACACCGCTCCCCATTTACTGTGGTGTTCCTCTCCTTGAAGAGTATTCCTTTACAGTCCCAAAAGACTATGGCCATGATCTTCTTGGTTGACTGAGTGACCTTGGCCTTTAGAGGCGGTGCTTCGCCAGGTTTAAGCCTCCCCGTTGATTCTCTTTTTGATAAGGAATCATAATAGAGGACCATAGTTTCATCTCCTGCAACAATGGTTTGCAGGACTTCTCTCTCGTTGCCACGGCAGAGCTCTAAAATGCCTGACAACAGATGACTAGTTGCTGTTTTTGCACTAAGGAAGGAAGTCTAGGCACCCATCTTGCACTAACCTCATTCATGTTTAAATGTTCATGAATAATTCGAGGGACTGTTGGTTTAGAAATGCCCAACCTTGCTGCTATGAAACATGTACAATGTCTAACAAAGTAAAGCCGTGGGTACCGTGTCGCAGATTTACAACATGAAAAAGAACCTCAAGCCTGAAAGAAGAGGCATCTGAGCAAAATTTACCAGTCGTTTCACGCCCTGAATTAGAACGGGGCGCTGATGATATGAGATGTTGAAGAGTGTTCATAAATACAACCAATCAAAACTCAAAATGTCTAATAATTAAAAAAGTTGGATACATTCAAGTGAAAAAGACCCAAAGAAAATTTAATACCTAAAACAAGAAAATGAATTTTGTAGGACAAGGCAACGGGATAACATATGAGCTGTACACATATTTTAACGATTAAAAACAGCAGAATACATTATTAGGATGAAAGACTGACACCAAAGGAGACAATTGATTATTATAGTCACACGGAAATTGGCTGATGCGTAACATTTCTGGCGCTCAGACCAGTCCTATGACGTGTTCTTTTTCCCGATTCTCTAACGCTAAAAGAGGAAAGGGCTGCGTTTGTATTTGCATCTCAAAGGCGGAATATATTATTTTGTATTTAATGCCGTCTTTATACCGTTCATCGCTTTAAATTTGTTTAATAATTTCGGAATTACTAATTCATAACAAAAAGGAACACCTAAATCATATAAAAGAAGATTCTGAGAGTGCTCTAACCGGGACGTGACATTTTGTCCTCTTAGGCTGCTTCTGCTGGTCTGTTGTTTAGAATATCAGTTAACCGGTACAAGCTGACTTGCTCTCTTGAGTTCTGAGAATATATTTTTTCTACTGTCATTAAGAACAAGAAACAAGAGCACAGGTGGTCATCCTCTACTGAACAAGATGCAGTAAGTATGGCTTCCTTCGGAAGGAAAGTAAAGCCGTGGGTCCCATGTCGTACATTTACGGCACGATAAAGAACCTCAAGCCTGAAAGAAGAGGCCTGTGAGCAAAATTTGTCGGTCGTTTAAAGCCCTGAATTGAATGGTATGCTGATGACTTGAGATGTTAAAGAGCGTCCGTAAATAAACCAAATAAAAAATTAGTGAAATTAAATACAAATACATCATGTAATGCCTTGGCGTTTAAAGAAATTATCCATGGACATTCAGTGTTACAGCGGACCGTCCTCTGCGTGGTCACAATCGTTAAATTGTGTATAATAAAACACTATATTTAATAACTATGGAAAAAACCTATTGTCATACGATGTTACTGATTCAGCTAACTAGTGTTTCAAACAGTTTAGTGACAGTCGGGATGTTATCAAAACTAAGGGGCATTTATATTTTTCTACACCTTCAGGAAAATCGAGCGAAAGAAAGAAAAGGGTGGAGGTAGATGAATTTATTTATAGAGGATCAAATAAGACGTTTAATTCATGAATCTTATATCGTTGTCATCAGTCAGCTCAACAGTGTACTTTTAAGAAATACAAAAGTTATAATGAGAAAGAGAAGAACGAATTTCTTGGACTGCAAATAAGAAAATTAAGATTCAAAGGGAAGTATGTTATTCAAATTCAAATCCTCCCTGACCATCAATAGCTTCATTTCTAGTTATCATAGTGTGCAGCAGCCAGTCCCTCATTGATTCTGCAGGAACCCTTAACGCATCCCATTGCAGATAACATAAGTAGCGTATTTTTTAATATCTGGTAACAGTATATGACATACAAGCATGGAGAAAAGGGTAATGGAAAATGAAAAATAGATGAGAATAAGGAGCTGGAAAACAAGGGTAAGAGACAGCACAGAAAAGAGGCAAGTTGAAGGGGAGTAGTTGAATCCGGACGATAGCGCCAAGGAAGAACAAGAAGTCCTTTTAAATATGTAAGTTTTAATATGTTTTAGGGACATAGTAACCACTTCTCTATAAGTATAAATAAAATCCATTATATAATAAGAGAACCTTCTCTTTGTATGTTACAAAAGATTATGTCCCTCTTCATACGAACATCAATATGTCTGCTAATTATAGCTCCTCCTTCCTGCAGTTACAAGAGCTGCAAACATTTCACGTAAAAACAAAAGAGAATCGTGTATACTGCTCCGCAAAGGCGTTTGAACAGCTGTGACTGCGTTATCGAGGTTTGTGCAAGCTCTGTGTCCAAGGATAAAACTCGTCGCCGTAAATATTAATGACGTCATTCAAGGAAGTAGGAAGCGGGGAGCAGTTATCATGCAAGTTTCGTTCTCAGTTTCAGAACTTAACAACACAAGGGATGGCAACCTACGAGTCCATCAAGCAGGACTATTACAGTACTTCTTCACAAACCGAGGAAAATGTTTTGAGTAGAGGCACCGACATTATAAACAGAAATGAGTGCACTAACAATAACACTAATTTAATTATCATTTTAATGTCATAATTCGTGATTTTTTTCACCCTCAAATTAATTAAAGAGAACATTTTCTTTCAACTTTTTTACTGCTTTTCTACTGTGACTGACATTCTTCTTCTTTTTTATATTTACCTAATAACATTTTCAAATGCATTACAGAGGTTGAATGATTCACAGAATCGCTGAACGCCCGCTCGAACTTAGCTATATGCGAGCGCGCCGCTGGCGGGCGATTATCACTGCTCTACGTGATTTTTTTACAAAAAAAAAAAAAAAAATTAGTAGCTCTAGTGCAGTCTTTATACTTAATTGAAATGTGTAGGCAATTAATTTTTTTTCTTCAGGCAAAGCTTTAGTAATATTCTCTTTCATTGGAAATTAATTAATAAAGGAATTAATCTCTCATAATAGAGAAACCTTAGGACGGTCCCCGGGGCTTATACGAGCAGAATCAAATGAGAGGTTCGTACTTCCGTGCTGAGAGAATAGTTGGTAGAGCGGCATCCCGGAAGGCTGAAAATCCGTGGTTCGAATTCCGGCCGTGACCCGAATTTTTTCAAATCTGATTCTTCATTTCCAACTAATACCCTATTCGTGGCTAGTGTAAAAGAAAAAACTCACTATACAGGGTGTTCCATTAATATTGCTAATCCAAAATAACCTTTTTTGTGAAACGTGAATGCTTTTTATATCCCCATTAATGTATGAGGTACGGGATATAATTTCGTTTCATTAAATGACACCATGTACATTTTATTCAAAAATTGATTTACCATGTCCAAGAGTTATTCAAAAAGGTTCATCCTGCACTATTTTTGTTAAAAAAAAAAAGCAGTAAAATTGTAAAGGGCAAGGAATGCACAGTAATTGAAGAAACCGAACTTTTTATGTCTTGGTTGTAGTACAAATTACTTACCCAATATAGTAAGTAATGTAATATAGCTCTGGGTTTTGTTTATTATTTCCGATTCATCTAAACACAGGGACTCTGAGAGGGAGATGATGATAGGTAACCCACCTCCCTCACCCCTCAAATTGTCGTTGCTTTAGCTTATTTACAGTGTACTGCAGTCATTCATTAGAGTAAGTTGGTACTGCACTGAGCTATTGTGACTACAAATTTTCTTCCAAGATGTACACGCATGAAGAGAAAGCAGAAATGCTGCTGATCTACGGAGAATATATAATTTGTTCGATTACATTTTTGAAGAGGTAAATTATTTAGTTAAACAAATGCACTGTAGTGCTATTTAATAAAAGTCACATATTTATCATTTCATATCTACTGTCTGTTTTCTTGCATGGAACTATGATACATTTGTGAATATCTCTTGGAGAGGATAAATGTAATAAAATATACATGGAACCATTTAAAGAAAGACGTTCTATCTCGTATCTTCAATATTAAGAGATAGAAAAGAGTATACCCTCCACAAGAATTCCCCTATGATGTTAAAAAGCTTTTGTTTGAATAAATTTTTCATTTTACGCATAGAGGAAAAAGTTATTTTAGGCGAATAAGATAAATGGGACACTCTGTATACATTGACTTTCATTTTTTTAATCTTAGTGTTTGTTATTATCTGTTAATTGATGAATTAACTTTATATATTTGATGTTTTATTTTATATGTAATCATGAATGATATTTTTATGCTGGAAGTCAGAATGCCATGACATGTTCTGAACTTGAAGGATTTTCCTGTTAGGTTTCTCTTTAAATCTAGTCTTTTGAATATGTTTGTTAGAAAATTCAACGTGCCAAGAAAGTGTTTAAACCATCCTCTTCCTCTTATGTATATAATGGATTTTTATCTCTCAGAGGCGAGGATGCACTACCTTTGTAAAACAACAGTGTTATGAAATTTATTTTCGACGCAGAGGTGGTGACTTTGATAAACACTGGGCCCTACTATATACTTTATATCACATATTATGCTTTTCACTGAATGGGAAAATGGCACACATCATATGTCGTTTGCAATTCCTATGAATTGGAGGGATTCGATAGAGCATTCAACTACCTATTTCTGTTTAACTAACATACACGAATCGCATCATAAAACAAAATACTTAACTATTTCAATGTGTCATTTGTCATTTGCATGCATACCAAAGTGACCAGATTTGGAGATCTTAAGGGATAAATCCGGTTCTACCCATCTCATACTGAAGAAACAAGTGATTTTATCTAGAAGCAAGTTCGTGTTGCGACTCAAAATCTTATTTGGGATTTAAATATGAACTTTTAAAGCGCATGCTCAAAGTTTAGCATCTACTTAAGAAAATACTAAAATGTGCATTTATCCTAGCCAATATAGCGATTTCATGAACTCTGAAGAAAAAGGTGCATATTTTGTAATAATGTTTGCTCAGTTATGGAATACTGTACTTCTGCATAATGGCATTAAATTTCCATTAATGCCTGTAGGGCATGGCGCCCATATGAAAGAGACATATGAAAATTGCTTTTAGAAAAAATTCAGTATTAAAACATGATTGGAATATCCGTGGATATCTGTAGATGACAACTTTATTGCTTGTCAATAATATTGCCAAACTGCGAAAATGTGAACCAAATTTTTATTTCGCATTTTGGCCTCTTTTTCTCTGTAGGTAATTTTTAAAGAACTCTTATTTTTTTAGCTGCATATTTAATCGTTTACGTCTTTCAAAGTTGCATTTTTTATTTAAGTCAAACGTTAGCCCTTTTACTTGCATCTCCTTCTTATGTTTGATTCAAGCTAACAAGAACTTGCGTGCGAACATTTTCTAATTGGACAAACTCGTATCAAATGTTAAGAAAATAGTCGTAAAATCACATTTAAGAAGAAAAGGTTTTCATAAAAGTACACCTGAGATATGAGGCAGTTTTAATAGGGGGAGGAAGGCAGATAAGGAAGGTTATCTGGTTGTTAGGTTTTAATTAATCATAATACTCATAATATTTGTAGAATCAATGAAGTACTTCTTCTTCTCTCCCGCCGCTGTCTCGAAGTGTCGCTATGGGGAAATAGTCGGGAACTAGGTAATGTATGAAAACAAATTTTAAAGCTGGAGATGCTTGAATCGCTTGTTCAATATTAAGGGTCGCCTTTTTAAGTTTCTGTTGTGCGGTACCTATATCACACTTGCACTATAACCGAACTAATTGTCTATCATTCTCCCCGGAAAGCTAAAACACACTCTGTCCTCAGATAGCTAAACTCCCATAGCTGAACTCCCTCTGTCCTCCTATAGCTCGACTCAAATTTCTCTCCCCGGACCTCGAAATCCCAATCTTTTATCAAAAATTCCTTCGTCCGGTCGTTAGACCATCCCCTACCATTTCGAACTTTTATTCTTAAACAGTTTTCTATCTATTCGCCGAGAGGCGTGCATATACTTTTTCTAAGATCCCTCGACTCCACTATGTCGGGCTTTCTGGTTTCACCCTCATGACTTGTTTTAACGTTCCGCCTTTAGATGTTAACGAAGCTCTAAGCTTTTCCAGAAACCTTAAAGGAGCTATCCTTTTTTACACAAGGGCTCTTGCAACAAAATACAAAGGAGGCACATGGTCATCTGTTCCCTGTCCAGCACAAAACACATTCACAATCTTCATTTTCTGGGTTATTTTTAAAGTTTCTGTCCGCTAGTTCTTTTTTTCTCACTACCCATGAAATATACAGATAACTTAACTACTAATATAAAAACACATAAATTTTACACATTAATTGTAATACCAATTGTATGTAATAGATTATACTAATTTCAGTGATATTTTAACTGGGAGCGGCATCTCATAAATACTGCCTCAGATATCTGTGTCTCGATAACCTCTATTTACATGTTGGGTCACTTAGATTTGGATTTCTGTATGTATTTAATATTTTGATCATTTTGGTATTGTGAAAACGGTGATTATTATAATACGAGTAATTTTGCACTTTATACAATAGCAGTAACGTGATTGGAAAACATAGCCAGGAATGTTTGTCAAAATGTAGACAAAAAATCCTGGAATAAGAAGGTAGGCTACCATAAAATGTGTTAAGTAAAATGGTGACACGAATATTTCCGAAGAAAATTTTCGCCAATGGATCTTACTCTCTTTAAATGTGCGCCTCTGACATTGAGAAGAGCTGTTTGATTTACAAAAATGTCCTTTGGTAAATCTTCAATTTGAACAATTATTACGAGGCTGAATAAGATATGCCACTAACGTTTTATTTCTCTAGACATCAGAATTTATTTTATAATGAAATCAGTAGGTAAACATGCTTTTTTACATGTCTGCACAATAGCCGAGGTTGGCTTGATAAAACTGAATATCTCTCTCTATTCTTACGAAATTAACGGATTTAATATCTCTGAAATAATTTATTTACGATAGTGAAAACAGAACATATGAAAAGTTTCAAGTTTTCATGTACTACACTCTTATTTATTCCGACAACTGGAAAAATAATTACCCCAAAGTTTGCACATTTTGATCCTTTTGTTGTCACATTAATCATATTCTAGTTCGCTTACTGTGTGCTCTTGAAGATACTGGATGCAGGTGACAGAATTTCCGGAAAATATTTAAGAAAGTCTACATGAAAGGAAGAATAGAAGCAAGAACGAGGACTTGTACAAATAAAAACACAAAATAACAAACTCCTGCTAATAGTGATTAAATAGACATCAATTGAGATTATGGACAACACGGTGGATAAACAGAGATGTGACACAGTACTATTGTACAATGATCTGCAAGTGTAAAATGACTCATGTAAGTTGTAGCTCTTTGTACAGATTATAAGTAACATAGGGGATATAAAAGTACAATTTACTGTGTTTTAGTTTTCGGCGAATGCTTGCATAGAAACAAGATCATAAATATAGCTTTTGTTCATTTAACTAGGTCAAACTCTGGACAATATTACACTAATAAATGCATTGAAAAACAAACAAAATTATTGCATAAGAAAATGGATGACTATCATACGAAGAGAGTATTAAATATAATTATCTTAAAGGTATTATTTGAGATATAAGAAGTACTAACTGCTAATTATTTTAATAATGGGTGAAAACAAGGATGCAGTTTGCCTCCGCTATTCTCTGAAAACTAAAAGAAAAAATATCGCTCAGAATTAACTTAAATAAAAACAATTCCAGGAATATATTACTCTTTTTGGTAGATGTTATATTAATTTAAGATAGTCACACTAAATTACAAACATGTAGGATTTACAAGATTAAGTCAAGAATTTAACTTCAATATTTAACAAAAAAATCAAAAGTTATGCCTTTTGAAGAAACAAGCATAATAAATCCAAAGATTATTATAAATAATGAAGCATTAGAACAGTTCGGAAATGTTAACTTTTTAGGTAACAACGTTATTAAAGCATAAATGAAGCAAATTTCAATATAATTCTGAAATCATTAGAAAGAAAACTCCTAAAAGAAACCAATCTAAAGTTTTATGAGAAGATGACTGTTTATAACTCCGAAAATTGAACTATAAAAAAGAAAGACTGAAGTAATACAGCGGAGATGAATTCTTGCAATAGTGGAATGATGTATCAGATTAGAAAAAATAAACATGAGGATATAAGGTACGAAGTGGGAATATTTTAATTGAATGAAAAAAATATTAACACATAGAAAATAGTGGAGAGGTCATCTACAAAAGATGCATAATCCTTGCATTCCTTTGCAACCTTAATGTATATAAACCATTGATAGTAAGAAAACTTGTATAAAGATGACACGAAACATGAGACCAGGCAGAAGACCTCTCGTACACCATGAAGAGTTGATATCCGTTTCATGAATGTGCAGCATCCGAGTCGACTTAGAGCGAGAAATGTCCGTAAGAAAAACATTAAATATCATTTTCATATCGCATAAGAGGTGAGGAAGACAAACAATATGTGCTGCAACATTTTGTAAAATAAGAGATAAATCTGGAGAAACGTTTAGATGAATAACTAGATCTTATAAGCTTGAAGATAAAGTGTCGCAGAAAAATCATGGAACCTTTCCCCGCCTTCTCCAAGAAAGGGATGAATAACAAACTGATCATTAATGGGGATATATTTAAATATAAATTCCGTGGATCACATCATTGGAACATTTCCTCCCGAGCATAATCTGGAGAAAAAAGAAGAAGAAGAAGAAAGAAAGAAAGAAAGAAAGAAAGAACGAAAGACAGACAGAAAGAAAGACAGACAGAAAGAAAGAAAGAAAGAAAGAAAGACCGACAGACAGACAGAAAGAAAGAAAGAAAGAAAGACATATAGACAGAAAGACAGAATGAAAGAAAGATGCCAACAAACAAAGAATAGACAAGGTTTGTATTGTTCTCTTACCATGTAGAAAGATGTGTTTTGTAAATAGTTCAATTTAACATTTGGTTTCAAGCAACCTATTCACGACTTCCACTTGAAGCTGTACTTACGGCCACCCGCACTAAAATATAAAACTGAAGTATAAATACAATGCCGTTACAAACATAATCATAATATTTTATGTATTGTAGTTAGTGATGTAGATACCTTCTATGCGTTTATAATACGGTATAACTGGTAAATTGTACGTCAACAAAAGAGAAAGCTCCTTGGTATTTTGTTGCGGAACTGGAAAGCCATCAAACGGGCCATAAAACCTCTATTCGGAGGAAGTAACCAGAGGGTCGCTGTGTAAAGTCCTTTTCTTTTATAAAAAAAACAGCTACTGTATTGTTAATAAACTAAAGGACTTTTAAATCGTTGGAGCTTTGACCCGTATCGACTGTGGTCGATAGCCCTTTAAACTAGCCAACGCTAACCAAAAGTTTTAAATTTTCAAATAAAAACAAATGGTAAGGTAGGTGATCTTTAACCAGCCAATGATTCAAATTTTTAGAGAAAGGCGCGAGTCTTACGCGTTCCTTTTGGCGTCTCCTAGCCAACCATGTTTTATTTGAATTTAATATATAAGCAGGGGATCGCTCCGGTAGGGTATTCATTCGCAGAAACAGTCCTTTAGTTCTACACGCCACGAGACGCATTTCCTCATTCAGTTCCCAGAAGTAGTTTTAAGTTCGACGTTGCTGAGGCATGCAGTTATAAGATCTACACGCATTCGGAGTACTTGTTATAAGTTCCACTTTCAATTTGACGCAGCGCCGTACTCATGCATAAGCGCGGCAAATATGTTTGTATCGGCGTAGCCAATTCTATCGTAAGCAAAACACCAGAGGACGCGAAAGACTTTGGGCATAATAAAATATCAATAGACATTATGTCGCATCGCGTAATTATTTAAACTATAGTAACCCTCTCCCTATCCTGTTGAGTACGAGTCAACAAAATAGAAAAATTCACCCGGAGAAATTGTTGTCATTGAAGCGTCGGCAACAACCGAAGCGACCCGTTCACAATCCTTGCAATTTGTGTAGTTGAATTCTGGGACACCCAGTATAAGGGTTGCCCAAATAAAACTAAGACTTTTATCGCAGTTTAATTACATAGAGCTTTGTGTGACGCCGCAGTGTGTTGTTTACATGAGCAGAAGCAGCTTAAACCGAATACTTCCACGACAGGGATTCGCCCTAAAGGGCCCAGCGAGCAGTAATTAAAAATTTGAAGGCTGAAGGTGTTAGTAGAGCCAAAATTTATTGTCGTATGAACAATGCGTATGGGAATGCATGTCTGTCATTCGAAACAGCAATTTCGTGAATTTCGTAAACGGACGTGTGCGCACTGAGAACATACCTTGACCTGGTCAAGCTCATTTAGCCATCACCGAGGAATCAAATAAATAAATATTATTTTACAGCTAATATCTGTTTAAAGAAAAGAATATAAATCAAATATACAGTAGGTATTTTGCATATTTTATGTCTCTAAATTAACAAAATAAATCACAAAAGTCAACATCAACACACTATTCTCATCATTTTCTAAACTGTTTAATCAAGAATTTCAAGAAAAAGCAGACTATCCTTTGATATTTAAAGCATATTGTGCGGCAAATCTAATTTATATACTATTGTTCCTTGTATCATTGAACCATTCTGTCCAACGAGAGTGTTAATTATAATAAAGGCATAATAGGAACAGACACTTCACTGATAAATGCAATATTATAATATTATAAAGAGCTTCTTCATTAATATGTTATCCTCACATTCTTCTGACAATCCTGGCATACGTCTTCATAAAATGTTACGGCTTCTTCTGAAGACAGATCGAGGTACATCAGTAATACTATATGTCAGCACTCTTTGAAAATTAAGTTCCACAGCTGTACCAATGGGTTTGTATTACTTATTCTCTGCTTAAGAACTGAAACTTCAATACTGAACCCTGTGTATGTTGTTTTCACGGATATTTTCTCTTTCTTGTACTGCAGCACACAGACATCAGTCATTTTGAATGGAAATTTCTTCTTGAAAATGTCCTACGATTTAGATTGAATAAATGAATGAATTATGTCCCATCCAGGGTTAGGGCCTACGCAAGTGGGGGGCTCGTTGATTTCTCATACGGTGAGCTAGTCCATATGAGATATTGTTCCTATGAGTTTCTTAAGTCTATAATGTTTCTTGTTTTACAAGTTTAACACAATTTAACTAGAAGGTTCAAGTGCTGAGTCTATAAAGTTTTTGTGTTATAAGTTTGGTATCATTTTCACTATTGACTTCGGATGTTCTCTTCTTTCTGCAGCTCTGTTCCCAGGCTCTTCCGGGTACTGCGGTTCCATGCTACGCTGGTCCAGTATGGCCTAGCCGTTTTCTTGAAGGAGACTGCTCACCTATCCGTGAGGGATATTCCTAGTACTTTCCGCTCCATTTTACGTTAGCAGATGGTAATATTATTCTAATCTCAGTTTTCAGCTCAAAGTATTGTCCATCAGTATGAATTTGAATGACCAGAATGCTCTCCATGCTGAGGAAATTCTTTTGTTGATTTCTTTGCCCATATGATAATGGAATGCAACTATTTGTCCTAAGTAGACATTCTCTGTTACGTATTTTAATATTGTTGAGTTGATTCTTACAGAGGTTATTTGGCTGTTTGTCATGATCTTTGTTTTCTCCGTGTTCATAAATAGACCGGCAGTTTTATTGTGCTTGTTGAGATCTTGTAGCATTCTTTGAAGGTTCTATGCTGATCTAGCAAATAGGACTATATCGTCTGCAAATCATAAGTTCGTGAGTTTCTAACCATTTATGTTAATTCCAGATCTATTTTCCCGTTTTATTTTGCGGAATAATTCCTCTAATATGGTTGTGAAAAATTTCACGGCAATTGGGTCTTCTTGCCTTATCCCTCTGCCTAGTTTGAAGGTTTGGCTTCTCTTATCTGTTGCTACCTTCGCATATGATTCGCATATGACAGTTTGGCCAGTAGCCTTATGTATTTTCGTTCAACTCCTTGTCTTGATGGTGCCTGGATCATACTTTGATGTTCTACGGAGTCAAAGGATTTAGTATAGTCAACAAAGGCGATATACAACGGTAGGTTAAATTCCCCCATCTTCCTCCATGACCTGTTTAATCGTTTGCAGGTGATAGCCATACTTCAACCCGGTCGGAAGCCTGCTTGCTCTCCTGGTTGGTTTTCATCCAATGCCCTGGTAATTCGTCGCATTATTAGTATGGAGAATAATTTATATAAGCTGGACATCAGACTGGTTGGCCTGTAGTTGGTGAATTGACCTAGTCCCCTTTTTATGTAAAAAGAACTATTGTACTTGTTGTCCATTGTGATGGTAGGCTTTCTGTTTTGAGTATTATGTTGAAGATTTCTGTGATAGGTTCTAGTATGTGGTTTAGATCTATCTTCAATAGTTCGTTGCGGATACCACCTTTTCCTGGAGTTGAACTGTTTTTGAGATCCTCTATGGCAGATCTCACTTCACTGTGCATAAATACTGGCACATCTACGTTGTCTGTGATTGGCACATGGTAAATATCTTCATTGTTGTTCGGAAGTGGTATTTATAGAAGTTATAGAAGTTATAGAGGTCAGTGGCTGCCGTTATGATGTTAACTCTAGGGTTATCCTTGGTCCTTGTGTGCCTAGAATCCATTGCTTTCCATTTCCCAGGTTTCTCTTTGTTTTCCTAGTTGACTTTGAGGACTCAAGAGTTAGCTTTACTACTTGGTTTCGGTATTCCCGAAGAATTCTTATGTGTTTCTCTCTTTGTTTCTTTGTCTATTTCTGAATAAGCTGGTCTGGTTCCGTCGTTTTCATCTCTGATGTGTTTTAGCTTTTCTCTACGTTCTATTAGTGCTATGGTGTGTGGTTTCAGTTTGTGATTCATTTTTTAACTTGTGGGTCCTTGTGGGCTTTGTTACTTGCTTGGACTAAAGCCCTTTCCATCCTTTATAGCCCAATGAGGAAGTTCCTAGCTGTCTTATATTTATCTATCATGGTTCCTTGTAGGTTGTACAATTCCTCGATTTCTTCCTCGCTGTTACTTGCAGTTGGAGCATAGATTTGTATAATAGTCATTTTCTGTCTGTTTGTCTTTAATACTAGAACTATTTTTCTTTCTGATATTCCTACTACTTCATGGACCATGTATTTGATGCGTTCCTTTATTAGAAATCCTACTCCTTTCGTCCTTTGTTCTTCCCAATATAGCAAAACAGATCTCTGTTATCCCTTTCTATTATGACTTCCTCTACTTTTCTTATCTCGCTCATTCCTAATTTCTTTCAGGGCATAGTGTAGATCTTCTCGTTCTTGCGTTCTAATTTATTTACATTTAGTATGCATATGATGAGTTCTTGTTTCTCACTGGATTAGGGAATGCCTTTTAAGATGTATTCTGATTTATTATGTGTTCTAGTGCAGAGGAAGGACATCCCAGTTTACCCATTGATGGTCTAGCATTATCTTCTGGTTAGCTCACTTTTGTATTTTTTTCCCCCTTTCCCTCTTTCTTCTCTTGCTCGTCTTAGTAATGTACGTTAAATTTCTCTTCCTTGTCTTGTTAGGTCGTTATAGCAATCTTCACTTTTCAATTTACTTTTACTCTTCATTATTGCTACTTTGTCTTTTAGGCAAGTAAATTCTACTCTCATTAATCCCTTTCCAGTTTGCTGTTTTCCGATAAACATGACTCTTTTGAATTCAGATTAAAACTTTAATATTTTCCAGTCTTTACCAAGAAGTAGGCTCTTGCCATGTGTTCCTAATATCTTTCTTCAAATTATGTTCCAATTCAGATATTGAATGATTTAGTGCAGATTCCAGCAGATATTTTGTAAAAAATTCACCTACCTTTACGTCAGTAGGTGTTAAATTTAGCTAAATTTAGACTATGCCAATAAATTCAGCTGGTGCTAAAATGTAAGGAAATTTTGAAAATGGTAAGTTTTATGACCCCCCGCCCTTGCAGCCGTAGAAACTTTGTAATAATCTCTGAAACATCACCCCAGAGATTGCAGAAACATTGTCATTGAGCAAGTGTTCACACCATTCTCCATTGACCTTTGGAATACCCAAGGTTTGCGTGCAGTGGATCCCCAAGTATCTTTCTGAGGAGCAGAAGGTGCTTGTATGGAGCATCTGCTGCGTTATCAAGCAGAGGGGACTCCGTTTCTTTGAAGTATGGTTCCTCATTCAACCAGACGTTCTTCGCTCAGGGTATCCATAACCTGCGACGCGCTGGGACATTTGCTTGAACAGACAAGGTGATTACGTCATCCACGTATTACTCTTACTTCCTGTATGTTATTCCAACAATAAACCACTAAATAAAAAAGGCTCATTTTCATTTCGGCAAACCTTGCATATTTTAGCGACTATACTAAATGTGTGCATATTCCAGCTGTCATTCGCTGCACTTGACTTCTCAGCGAATCGTATAAAGCCATTCCAGGGAACCTCGGCAGCAAATCGCATTACCTCGATGAAATGGTAATTATTCCGGAACGCTGATTGCTAAACTGGCAGTGAAAATCCTGCGGCGCTCTTTTGGGAAAGTAAAAAAATGAAGTCACTCGCCAAAATTCTGCCGTCAGTCAAGTGCCATTTTAATTGGCAAGCCGGGAACGCCGTAGGCCAATGAGCTTAGCCCTCGGACAGATGCAAATTTAACGACACAGTTCGCCGTGTTATTTGTTTACTTCGTCAGTGCATAGGACATGTCGGAGAGAATTGAATTATCGTTATCTGCTTCCCATTCCGAAAGCCTACAGTGTTGGAAATAAGATCTTGACAGTTAAAAATATTAAAAAAAAAGGGGGGGACAACAAAAGAAAATTAAATGCACACACAAGAAAGAATGAAGCTTATCTTCTCTCCCTTTCTGCGCTGTTTTCTTTGTCCTCATTTCTCTGTTTTATAAAATTGCTAGATATTTAATTTATTTGTGGTTTTATCATTGGAATTTATCTAATGTGTTTTCTTTCTTTTATCCTTTTGTGTGCTGTTTCCATTCGTTTTTATTTTTCTGAAATTTATATTTTCCTTCTTAATTTTGATTATGCTTGTGAGCAATTGCACCAGTTTCTCAATTATTTTGCTTTATTTATACGATTTTAAACTCTGTCCCCACTCCTTTAGTATTTCTATCCTCTTAACGTTTTTGTTTTTTCTACTCTTGTTTACAATTCATTTTTCTTTGGCGTCTTTTTCTTCTTATATATATTTTCTTTTTTAGGTCTGTTGCCCTTATCTTTTATTCTTTCTTTGACTGAGTTATTTCTTCTTTACACCCATGTTTATTTTATCTATTATTTTATCGCATTATTTTTCCTCCTACTCATTTTGCTTCTTTGTGTCTTTTCCTTTTTTATTTTTCATTAAACTTACGTCGATTTCAATTTATTTGCTCCACCCATCCAGTATGTCTGGTTACAGTGTTATTTTTTATCTGTTTGCAGGTTGAACATCAATGTACGCTACTATCACAGCCGCTAAATCATATTTTATGAAAACGTTCTCTTGTAGCGCAAAGCGTTCTGCTCTATCGTTATGTTCTTTCCAGGAATCTAAAGCTCTTTGGTCTTATTTCAAGCTCGGAGTACTTGGAATTGAAATTTATCTGCTTGGTCTTGCAGAGGGATTTTATATATAATTTATTCCGAGATTCCATTCACAACAACGAACTAGTCCTTCCCCTATTAGCTAACTCCAACTACCAGGTGTAATATGAAAATCTACTACATCTTCCAGAAAATACTGCTTTTGTAAGAAAGCTATTTGCCAAGATAGCATCAATGTCGAACTCTGTGAACTACAGTTTTTCTGCAGCTCTATTCCGTTGTGTAGTCAGTAATTATGGAATTTTATGAATAGACCACGGTTATTTTACTCGAAATGATCTTTTAATAATTATAAGAGAAAAATATTTATTTAATGAAGGTCTTTGTTTTCTCCAGAGATTTTTATTTCCATCTTCATTCATTATTGCAGATAAATTACTAGACAGTGGATTTTATGTGAATAAATATTTTCTGCATAGTTAAATACCCCTAACTCCAAACGAACAATCAACAGTGAATATACATTTTATTTCATAAATTTTTTTAAATGAATATGTAAATAAATTGTACAAAAAGTCTTAAAATATATCAATAGAAGTTTAATTTCATTTTACTCTGATTTATTTTATTAAATTTCACTATCTATATTTTTAGAATAAATTACACTGTCTTTGTAGAAGTATTTCATAACTGCATTCTTATGTGCTTGAATTGGTTAGTATCAAATGGGAAAAAAGTATCTTGAATCAATCTCCAAAGTTTCTCTTCTAGCATAAAAACCAAATCTTTCTCTTCCCCTTTTGTCTGTAGTCACATGTAGGAATACTAACACAAA
The DNA here is from genome assembly GCA_030762175.1 of Metallyticus violacea. Taxonomy (NCBI): domain Eukaryota; kingdom Metazoa; phylum Arthropoda; class Insecta; order Mantodea; family Metallyticidae; genus Metallyticus; species Metallyticus violacea. The sequence continues at coordinate 63,662,701 of CM060840.1, forward strand.
TGCTGTTCTGTACTATAGGAAGAATCTTGAAAGTTTTGTACCAATTATACTCGAATTAGACAAAAATGATGTCTAGTTTTTCGAAATACTTAAGATTTAATAAAGGTGATCATTAAAAAATATTTTATCATTCATATCCCCAATTCTAAGCTTTTATGTGATACCGTAAACAAACTGAAATCTGTTGTGTGAAAAAATGAAGGTTCAAACTGTTGAAACCAAACTAAAATTGTTAACAGGTCACAAGTTCTCAAAGACAAATTTTGAAATTTGTTCGGGATAAAACGATGGCTCTAGAAAAAAGGGTGCAAATTTGCTCAAATATAAAGTAGCTGGAATTGAGTACTTCGTTTGCCGCGCCTTGTTTGACCTTGATGAATGTCGCAGTCATAGCGCAGCTATTCCCGGGCGTATGTTGTGTTGCTCTTTTCTCAATTCGACAGCATACATAAAGTGTGTTATGCCTCGTGTTTTTAAAACGGCATAGCGTGTCTTTATTATAGGTACGTGTTCACCCAGTTGTGGAAGAATCATGGGATCAATTTTTTGGGGCATAAAACTGATTACTTTTGTGAATACCAGAATAATCCCTTTTTTCAGAAAATTAACCGTGGTCATGCATTTTTTCAACAGGACTCTGCTACTGCTCACACTGCGAATAATTCCAATGACAGCAATTCACAATGTAAAGTAGGGATTTATGCCCCCCGCACCTCGGTTCTCTGATCTAACAGCTTTGCAAACACCCACACAATAAAAAAACTCAAAGATTATATTCGTCAGGAAATTGTCCCAATTTGTTAAAATGAACTACAGCCAAGGATGAATAATTTCCTAAATAGATGCCAAAAATTTGTGAAGAATATAGGCGGGCAATATCTCATTTGATAATTTGATAAGTAATGAGCCTCTTAAATTGGGTTGCGTATTGTAATGTTGATTTTTTTTATCTCCCGCTTATCACCGAGAACCGGTTGGACTAACCGGTTAACGAGCGACGCGCTTGCCAATACGTAAAACACTCCAGGGGAAAAACAAAACTGAACGCATTGTAGTTTTGCAACGTATATATCGGGAAGTGAGGTTTGCAACGTATATATCGGGAAGTGAGAACTACATTGAGAATTCCTTAGATTTTTTTTATTAGATTTATTTACGGACGCTCTTGAACATCTCAAGTCATCAGCATCCCATTCAATTCAAGGCGTGAAACGGCCGACAAATTTCGCTCAGAGGCCTCTTCTTTCAAGCTTGAAGTTCTTTATCGTACCATAAATGTACGACACGGGACCCACGGCTTTACTTCCCTTCCGAAGGAAGCCATGCTTAAGATTTTGACGCCCGATCCTGGCCGGGATCGAGCCCGCGATCTTGGGTTTAGGATGTAAGTATGGTAACCACTACACCACCAGGACCGACTAGGATTCCTTAGAGAAAAAAATGTTGTAGAGAGTTACCATTGGTTCTTGGAGTATTGGGCAATGATTGTGATAGAAATACTAGTACATCAGATTCCTTTCCTCCAAAACAACGTTCAATAATTTGCTTATTGGTTGATTCAATTAAATAACAATTGCTTGAATGCATAATTAGAATATTCGTGTTAATCTACAAAGTAGTACTTAAGTAATTATTTTGTAAAATCTAGTTTCCTATTTACATTAGATTAGATTATGCTTTTCATTGCCCAGTATCACTGCTAGTAAAATTGTTTTCATAATTGGCCATATGTCGATAATGCTAAAATATGACATCATTGTGCTGTTTTTATGAGAACTTAACCGCATTTGTACCGGAAATAAAACAACTTTTTTTTAAAGTATGTATACTGGAGAGTTCAGCCTTCAAAACAAAAAAGGTTTCTTAAAAGCGTAATTTCCATATATGTATGCAAAAATTCCTCTTTCTTCACTCATTTAGTTTGGAAACAAGGGAATTTCGACATGGTGTGAAACAAAATATATTCTTTCAGGCGTTTCTGTAGAGAATGGAATTTTAGCTATTTCTTAAAACAGTTTACATTACTGAAAAATCCTTAATTTTTTTACCTATTTATACTTCTACAGCAGGAGTTCTGACCTTAGTAGACGCTCTTAATGTGTGCCTGTTAACATTAGAAAAGGAACAAATTCCAATTTTTTTATATATATCGGAGTGCACAATAATTTTTAAATAGTAATTTCCAAAACTGTCGTTGCATTCAATGACAATACGATATAAATGTTTTTTAAAAATCCATGTGTGGAGAATATTTTAAAGATTTCTAATATAACAATAGCGAAAGTAAAGCATTAGTATAATATTTTTTTTTCTGTACAGATCTTAGGGAACTATGCATTTTTTCCATATAATAAGCATGTTTGTTAATTTTGTAGTTGTTACATAGGGATAGTTTATTTTTCTGTAAGCAAATTAACAGTAATGTACAAAAAATTGCACGCCATATTATTATTCTTAAGGAAAATGTCCATGAACTTTTTTTGAAAAAAAGTTCCGCTAAAACTACGCTTGGGATAATTTCTTTGTTCAAAAATCTACCTTCGAATAATTCAGTTTTCTGAATGTATATAACATACACAACTGCGACTGCTACGGGTGGCTAAGGTCGCTAAGGCGCGGACTCGTGAGCGAGAGGTCTGGGGTTCGATTCCCAGGAGGACCGCTAAATCAATGTACATCGCCCGTAGTGCCTCAGTAGTAAAAACGGGCGTTAAACACCATTAAAAAATACAACTGAGACTTATTTCTAAGTTCAAATCTGCTCTGAAACACAAGTGTTTCCCTCCTGTATCCCTTTTACCATTTTCGCTTCTTTTGCTTTTTGGCGGGGAGTGTTTTTTTTTTTTCTTTTCACTTCAAAACCGAACATTCACATACATTCTTCGTTTGTTCATGTCTGGCCATTGTTTTATTCGCACCACTCTATGGGATGGCTTCTTATTTTACACTTCAGCTGTTCAGCGTCACATTTCATAATGATTTCTGCTACAGAACTTTTTGCATATTTTGGATGAAATGACTTCTCTGTTTAGCATTTTCTGCATACACTCATTCTGATTAATCAAGTTACACCACAACTATAGCGCGAGGACAGTTGATACAGAAGTATAGTTCTTCTTTCGTGCAATCGCCTCTGAAACATTCAATTTTAATTTTCTCATTACCTTCATCATTTCACCTTCTTCAATACTATCGCATAAAAATGTCATAAGGTGAAGTATTGGGGATCCTCGACATAAGCCGCGGCTATTTAAATATTACCGTACAGTCAACACGAATATGAAACAGTATTCCGCCATTTTACGTACAAAGCTATCAAAGGTACAAGAATAAATAAATGTACATACAGCTCTGGGATTTCTATAATGTGTTTCTATTCCTATAAACACAGTAAATATAGGATTTTAGTTATAAACCTTGACCGTTTAAACCATGTTTTATATCTCGGCTACTAAGTCAGCGGTGCTTGTACTTCAATTGCCCCCTTACGTCAAGTCCTTGAATGGAGCCTGCTTCCTATCAGTCTTACGGCAGTATGCATACATTAATGTAGATTCGTCCTGTCCGTTCACACTTTATTCAGAATGTCCCCGATTATTTACCTTTAAAAAGAATTGCAATTCACGATACTGTTCATAGATTTTAATTTACTGATTTAATATAACAAAAAGTACAGATTTAACACAGGAAAATTAGATATAACTGGTGTAAATATTGAACGTTCGCCCACAAACTCACGTTTTAGGAAGATATGCATATGCGGCACGCTTATTACCCCAGATACAAACATCGCATAATGAACAAGATTTAGAACTGAAGGCCTGTGTAGACAACTCGTACATATGCGAATCATTAGAAAATATCAGTAAATATCCGTTTTAATTTGTTTAGATTGTGCATACACTTTTGACATTAACAAAAAATATACAGGCACGTTTCATATATAATTTCTCCGTTCCTATAAAAGTTATAAAAACGTCATTTTGCGTGCTGCATATTTAAAACTTGCCTTTTAATGTAAAATAAAAAATATTCTCCTGTGATATGTAGTTTTAAAACAGGTAATTCTCAAAAATTCCATTTTTATATTTGCATCAATAAGGCAAGGTATTTATAAAGTTATTCCCAGGATTTTGAAAGTTTCTGAACAATTCTTTTTCATTATAAAAGTAACATCTAAATTTATAAACGATTAAGTATTCAGAAAGTGTTTAATTATTCTGAAACTGTTGCCCGCGAGGTCCAATTCTAGGTTGATTGCTTTACGCAATATCGTCAAATTTAGGAATCGACCTTTCACACACTTAGAAAAACCCTATGATCAATAAGCAAAAAGCAAAACATTCCCATTGCAAGGCAAAAATCAGTAGAATATATTTCAGTTTATCTTGGTTGGGTCTGAAAATTCCGAGTCCTCAACATATGAAAATTTACAGTTGTCTGCCCCTTTAACTGTATAGGTACTAGACTAAAAATATACCGCACATTTCTGCCTACCGCGACCTAAGTGTGCGCACATTTTGTTTCTCATACACGTCTCTATCAATGCATATAGAAGTAGAACTGTTCTAGAGAAGAAGGTATAGTTTACTAACGCTCATTCTAGTGTATGCACAATGTAGGAAGAATACCGTGCTTTCTTTCATTGTGTACTCCGAGAGATATCCAGACAGACATAAGATAAATTGCTACATATGTTGATATTTTCCTAAATAGGTAGACAAAAAACCCGAACAGACATGTATGTACTGTTTACCCAACAATTGGAATAGCGTACGAGGTGGTACCCAGAATATTCGGTACTGGTGCTGCCATCTGGCCAAAAACTTACTTTGATACTAATAACCGCCGTCCTCCTCGAAGTAGTTCCCTTCCACACATATACACCGGTTCCAGCGATTCTGCCATTTTCCAAGTGCATCTTGGAGGTCATGTTCTTTGACGGTGTTTAGCACAGACAGCGTTTCTTCTTGAAACTCTACTACAACTACTGTCGAGATAGCAGCACCAGTCCCGAATATTGTTGGTACCCCCTTGTATTGCTCTTTGGCCAAATGGTTACGGGAATTCTCCAAAAAAGGGTCTGAAAGCATGAGCCCTACATAAGTCGATGTGTCATAAACTACTTGACCTAGAATCGACAAAAAAGAAAAAGAAAGGGAAAAAACCACAATGGCATTCTAATCTCACCTAATATTATATTTGTGAAGTCAATAGGATTGTTCCGTTTGAAAAGTGTAACTTTGTGCTGGAAATACAGTTTCTAATATTTGTTCGAAATTTTGTGTAGACTACATTGATGCGTCTCTGTCTGAACTTCATTTCGGTTAAAGCAGTCAGCTTTTTCCTTTCAGAAATAATCGGGATGGTAGTTTTAAGTATTAACTCCATGCAATTACAGTTCTTAAACAGTAATTTGTTAGATATGCTTAAAATTATGCCTTACATTATTCGAATGATATTTTTCTGCGTTTGATGCATTTAGCACTTAGATGTTAAAGGAGTGATCATAAGTTTTAGGTTCTAAGTGCATCCTTCCTTACTTACATTGTTGGCCCGGCTCTCATTTATTAAGTTTGTATTTTTTAAGCGTGTCTCCAAGTTTAGATTATTAATGAAAATTTCCAAGAATTTTGATTAGATTTTTACTTGTATGAGCTGCAATAAAACAAAGTGTTTCGGTAATGCTTTAATCACAAGATAACTGTTTTTAAAATAGACCATTATTTGGTTATAGCATGCTTATATAGCTATATTTTTCAGGTGCGCTTATTATTTAATTAGTAATATCTGCAAATAGCAATATATACTGAAATGAATGTATTGTATTTATAAATAATAGAAAACAAAATTATGCCTACAATTTACTTTATTTTCATCTGTAATTGCTACAATTGTATCCGTTTACAGAGGCAAAATTAGTCCATTTTTAGATATTTTCCCATTCCTTGATTTTCTAGCTGTATGATAAATGTGTAATGAGAAACAGTATAAAGATATTTATAAAATCTAAACAATGAGCAATTAAGGTTGAAGGGCTTCAACAGTTACAATGAAAGTTACTTACATGGAATTTACTTAAAACAAAGCAGGACTTTCATTTCACATAGCTAAATAATGTTCTGTATAACATGTTATATAAACTTTTGAGGGAAAGAGAGTAAAGCTAAAGCAAATGGTGTATAATTACTGTTAACGTATTACTACTGCCATGTTAGGATGTCCCATCAATCAAGACAAGGTGTTCCGAATAATAGCGGAAATGCTCGATGCTGCAGCTATCGATTATTTTTACCGAAAAATAAAACGTATTTACCTTTCAATGTAACGCATTGGTAACGAAATATTATTTCCTATAGGTAAAACACGAGGCAATAACTCAGTTTGACGCATGTCAAACTTAAACTGCGGAACAGTCATACGGACCAAAGTATTTATTTTTGTTGGTTCCTACAATAACGACAACATTTTTCGGTTTCCACGCAAGAGACATAAAAAAGCCAATCCCTTGGGGTGTTGTATACACGGCCCTCAGGCAATGCTTGCGGAAGTCATGTTTGTTTTTACACACGTCGTTTGCATCTTTCCTCTCACTCTCTACGCCGTAAAAATAAAAATTGTGTTTTCTCGGTCCTGCCGCTGCATTAGAAAGCTCTTAAGGCTCTATTTGTGTTGAGCCAGACATTTCGCTTAAAGAGCGGAATTTCATTACATGTTCCATCTCTTTCTGCAGCTTTTTATAAAGGCTCTGTGATGGCAATTTTCCTTACATAAACCCTGCTTTGCTCTCAAGTCTTGTGGAAGGTGATTCTGTCTGTTTGATAATCCAGGTCAGTATATGCGAGCGGCACTTTGATGTGCAACTGTCTGTTCCCACGGACATACCTCGCTGCGTCTGTAGCTAAAGGAACCAAACACATATTACTATCCGGGGTCAATCAAAAGCGGCACTGGGATCCAACGCTCTCTAAGCAATAAGCCATTCAGCAAACGCGCTCGCAAATGAATTCTAGTCTTGTTTTATGTTCGCGGTTATATGGGGCGTTAGGCCAAATTACAAGCCACGCCGAGGCTTTTAGATGCTTCCAAAAAGCACCTCTAAATTGAAAAATACTTGCACAATATTTCAAAATACTCCCCACCGAACTTTCACTTTCACACTGTACCTGCCTTCAAATGTGAGGCAATAGCTTCATCATCGGAATACTTTTTTTTTTTTTTTTTTTTTCACTTTCGTGAAAATAGAAAAGTCTGGCATTGGATAATTTCATTAAAAAGCCACTGATTTCCAGTATTAAAATCTCTGTAGGTCAGATATTGCAATGAAAATACTGCTGGGAGCTGCAGAGATGGCTAGCGACGTATGCTGGGAGAGAGGTGAACTTTATCGCCAAGAAAACATTACATGTAAACGCTTGCATTCAAATACTTAACTGTGCAGTAGTTGTACCCGTTCTTGTAATGGCGGCGTGGATGACAATAATCATGCATCCTGATTTAGCATTATTAAAGTATTCCTTATTAAATACACGTCATTGTTAGAAAATTCTGCTAACAATAAATCTTTCACAACAATTATTATTTAACGGCATTACATAACTCATACACGAGATGGTATCCATAATATTCGGGATTAGTGCTGCAATCTCGGTAGTAGTTGCAGTAGAGTTTTGTACCGCTAGGTGGCAACACTAGAACATCTGATGAGTGAGTTTTCAAAGTTTTATGCAGCTGGGTAGATGTGTTGAGATTCTATAGTACTTTTCATGATACTCTGTGTGTAGTGTGTGGCAATTTTACGATGGATACAAGATTAGAACAGTGAGTGTGCATCAAATTCTGTGCAAATCTCGAGAAAATGCTACGGAGATCCTCGCAATGATTCAACAAGTATTTTGGGGACAGAGCATGAGCCGTACGTGTGTTTGAACGGCATTCTCGGTTCAGGGCCGACCGCACAGCTATTGAAGACGATGCTCACACCGGCAGGCCCGTCAGCTGCACAACGTCTGACATTGTTGCCAAAGTTCAACACCTCGTTCGTGAGGATCGACGTCGAACCATTGAAGACCTTGCTCATGAAATGGGAATTGGTTATGGGACATGCCAACGAATTTTAACAGATGAATTGGGCATACATCGTGTCGCCGCAATATTTGTGCCAAGGATCCTGACTGCTGATCTGAAGGCGCAGTGTGTTGAAGTTTGCACGGAGCTTCGTCAGGTCGCATCCGAAGACCCAACCTTCTTGTCCAGGGTCATCACCGTCGACGAGAGCTGGATGTACGCTTATGATCCTGAGACAAAACAACAAGCCTCCCAGTGGAAGATCCCGAATTCGCCAAAAAAAAAAGCGAGACAAGTGAAGAGCAAAGTCAAGAGCGTGCTCCTCGTTTCCTTTGACACCAAGGGGATTGTGTACAAAGAATTCGTCTCACCAAATCAAACAGTGAATTCCACGTAATACTGTGACGCTTTACGACGGCTCCGTGAAAATGTGCGGAGACGACGGCTCGAACTTTGGCGACAAGGGTACTGGCTGTTGCATTACGATAATGCGCCCTGTCACAATTACTTGTTCACCAGGAGCTTTTCCACGAAAAACAACATGACGGTAGCCCCCCGCCCAGCGTACTCGCTTGATTTGGCACCCTGCGACTTTGCTCTATTCCACAAACTGAAAATCAAGTTGAAAGGACGTCAGTTCGACACAATTGAGAGGATTAAAGAAGAAACGCTCTCTATGCTAAACACCGTCAAAGAACATGACCTCCAAGATGCACTTGGATAATGGCAGAATCGCTGGGACCGGTGTATACGTGTGGAATGGAACTACTTACAGGGTGATGGCGGTCATTAGTATCAAAGTAAGTTTTTTACCAGATGGCAGGTACCAGTCCCGAATATTCTGCATACTACTTTGTACTCGTACATCATTGCAGGGAAAAAAAAGAAGGAAGGAAGGAAGGAAGGAAGGAAGGAAGGAAGGAAGGAAGGAAGGAAGGAAACCTGTTCTTAACATGAAGCTAAGGAATGTATGCGCTCTGACCGGTTAAAAAATGCAATATAGTATCAATTTTAAATTATAACAAATAATTTAAATGGTTAGAGGTTGACTTGGTTTCCACGTTAAAATGTAAATATTAAATAAACTAAACCACCTGCTTTTATGAGATAGAAATTTGGAAACAAAAATTGTAATATCTTACAATGAGGATACACTTGTATTATCTAACAAAAGCAATGTAACAATTTACAGAATGAAAAATAATAGCTACATACATCATTTACTTACAGAAAAATGCTTATACAATCTACTTGTCAATCAAACACTGTAGGCACATATCCCTTGCGAACCCAGTTCTTGCAGTTTCTTCTGCTCATCTTGTTCCTTGCTCCTGCCACGCACATAACATTATCCAAGAGTTCCTGTTGTTTTGTTATCCACGACGTAGCTCTGTAGCAGTTACAGACCCAGAAGAAATTGAGCCCTCTTCCAAATTTCAGTTGGTACAGCTTGATTCTTCCTCGCCTTTCAACTTGGGATTTTATCATTTTCCATTATATATCTTCTAGAAATTCTCTCCTATGTTAACACCACTATTAGCAGTATAAATGGTAATTGCATTTATTGTACAAATATTTAAAGATCAAAGAAAACTATCGGCGAGTGTTTCTTGCTACATTATAGTGGCTGCAAAGACTATGTCGACTCCAATTGTGGTTTTATTTCAGGCCTTTTCTTAACACAGGTGCAGAGTCTGTTTACTCAATCGTGCATTGTTGAGATGAGTATTGTAGACTTATTTTCTATCTCACAACAGGATACTAGTGTTTCAAATGGTAGAGCCCATCAAGGAAATGTTTTTATTTCTAGATTTTTTGGGCAAAAATTCTTCGTAAATTTCGCGCTTTTTCTTTTTTATCGTTCCAATGTAGGCTGTTTTGTACTCCAATACTACTTTAGTTAATGGTATATTGGTGAACCAGTTATCTTCAAAGGTATTTCTACCACTTCTCAAAATAGGTTGTGCCAGTCTAAGAACTAAATCAGCGGGTGAATTGCTCTGTAAGTATTGTCCTTCTGCCTGCTTCCTTGTTGATTTTGTACATGCTTCCTGCATCTACTAAGGCAAATACTTTTATTATACTTTGCAGTTTTTTCTAAATGAGCAATTCCTAAAGAAGACTAGAAGCTGTTCATCTTCATAATACGCTTTTAAGAAGCGCTACAAAAACTTCTCGTATTGGAGCTAGTTATCAGTGCACTTACGATATTCTCTGCTTGTTAAGTCATCAAATCTGAGGTAACGTAACAGAAATGGAAACCTGTGATCACTCATTGATAAGTAACAAGCTTCAACGCACCCACCCTGTGAATTATCCCACATTTAACCTGCTGCTACGAAGATAAAGTAGGAGCCCTAAAAACGCTTTAATCTCTATTTCGTCTGTATGTCGTGCATCTATTTCTTTTGAAAATTTTGTTCGTTTCTTTGGTATGTAGATGTTAATATATTTGGTTATTAATTTTACAATATCATAATCAAGAAATAAATTTAGGCACTCAAGGGGTATTTAGCCTCAATAGTAGCATTTCTAGATCCGGAAGCAACTCGTGTAAGATTACAGCGGCCCTTGACTTTACTTCGCTTACTTCCATTTTTTTCTACGTAGGAATCATTTGTACCTGTGGCACTTTCACCGTCCTCGTCATCAGAACACTCTTGCTCTGACTCAGAATCCACAGCAGGCTCTTCTTCACTATCTCCCCCCCCCCTCCCTTCTTCCTCGTCTATTTCTTTCAGTCACTGAAGCCTCTGTTTGGGTCATTTGATACTTGAGACATAGCAACAGAGAAAATCGAAAATTACTCTCACATTAATGTATGTTAAACATTACCTCTCACATAAACGGCTTGCAAAACAATGCCGCGAGTAACCACATTGGACAATAATCATCCAAGTTAACAAACGTTAAATATCGCGTGAACAATTTACAGAAGAGCAAGAATTAAAACACAGTTTAATTAAAGTAAAGAAATAAGCTGATGAGAAGCGCACGATTGTGGACAACAATGGAAGAAGTTAATAAGAGGAAATATAACAGCGTATGGTTAATGACTTCTTATCAAAATTCTGCTATTCCAGGACATCGGGCTTACAACGCATGCATACAAAGGAGAGGATATACATTGAGCGACATTTCGGTCAACTTATTCAGAAGTTCCCGATTTTACAAAATAAGGTAAGCGGTTTAGTATGATGTATGACTTTGCATAATGCGGCCAAACATCTAAAGGAGGACTTTGACATACCTGAACTATAGAATGGTGGTAAAGACGGTGTACCTGTAGTAGCTGTTGCACAACCAGAGGCAATCTGCATTAGAGAGAGAACAACAGAGAAGAGAAGACATCGCAAGAATAATTCATTAGGCGTGATTCTTCACATTACCCCAGTTATAACTCGAAATTCACAAGGTATGTTCACCTTTATCAATTTCATCACTGCAGTTCTCTGTGTTCCTTTCTCACTGCTATTCAGAAATAGAGACATGTGCGTAGAGCGAATATGTGGAGACAGGAAAGGGGGTGTATGGACCAGAAACAATTGGTAAAAATGTGTGAGCGTGCAATAATTCACTTTCAATATATCATTTGGTAAGTGACAAAGGTTCTTAACACTATCACATTAAGGAAACCCGGGCTTGAATTTAGGAAGAGGATTAACGTCGTCTGTTGAAAGTCAAGAGAATTTGGATTTCTATTTAAAAGCTTGCCAAACTTTAATTGGTTTCTATAATTTAAAACGTCTATCTCCATTAGGTTACTAAATGTGAGTATGCTTCACATGAATATTTAAATGCAGCAAAGATTTAAATCGCTTCCTGACAGAAGAATAGGCATGTTTGTTTACTCAGCTGATGTACCGTGGTGAGAGTCACCAAACATTTGCTTGGTCGGTTGATAGCAACAGCTCGGCGAAGAGGGGGAACTCATATTTATATACCAAACCGTGATCTGATGCTCGATTTCTGGACTCGCTTGTGAACAGAAACTCAAACCAATTGCTTGTGTTTATGTATATCATCCAAACTTAAGCCATAAGTAGCCAATATATTAAACACATCATACAAGCGACGTTATATATGTTTATGATACGTGTGTTACTCATTAACAACGCGCTACTCTGACACCATTGCGTTTTCAGCATATTCCTCAGCCACCTTTCCATCTCCCAGTAAGCAAAGACATGAACATTTTTTTTTTCATCCCTGGAACTAAGATGCAAACTGTTTGTAATCTTGATATGATACGCTTTATTTTTTTTTATTTGATTTATTTACGGACGCTCATTAACAGCTCAGGTCATCAGCGTCCCATTCAATTCAGGGCGTGAAACGGCCGACAAATTTTGCTCAGAGGCCTCTTTTTTCAGGCTTGAGGTTCATTGTCGTATTATAAATGTACGACACGGGACCCGCGGCTTTATTTCCCTTCCGAAGGAATCCATACTTAGGATTTTCACACCCGAAAAAAATCCATTGGTCCTGGCCGGGATCGAACTCGCGATCTTGGGTTGCCACAAGTATGGTTACCGCTACACCACTAGGACCGACATGATACGCGTGTGGATAGTAAAGCAACGTTGTCACATCTATCTCTCTCTAAGTAGTGTTTAACGCCCGTTTTTACTAGAGGCACCTTAGGCGATGGGCACTGATGATACATGAGTTGAAATGATAAACTGGGAAAGGATTTTTTTTTTTTTTTTTTTGAGGAAGGAAACGTTCCAGGTCTCAGTTTATGGTACCTCCCTGGCATTTTCCATTTATGACGGCTGAGGAAAAACTGGAAAAAAAAAAAAAAAAAAACAGTTAGGGAGGATGGTCCTGGTAAGATTCGAACCCCAGACCTCCGCTCACGAGTGCGCGCCTTAACGACCTCGGTCACCCGGTGGCGGTATACATACATCTCTCTTGATACATGTTCAGTGCAAATATAGATCGAATGTGTAATTGAGAATAATTAATTAATTCCTTTATTAAGGCATCCTTAGTTCTTAATAGTATGACAAAATAAGAAATATTCATAGTTTCTGCTTAATCTTTAATGTATGAATTACCAGAAATCTCATGGCAGTTTCTTACTGTTTCTTTAAATGAAAGTGATATTTGCCAATTTTTCAGTAAAAAACTGAGATCACTTTTTTCCAACACTTAGCCCCCTCTTTGTTGGTAGTTTTTGTTAATCTTCGAATCATAAACGTAAACTTGCGCTACATCACGTGTGAATGCGTTAAAGTGGAAACACTTTTAACGAAACGGAATGCCGGGAGAAGCACGTGCTGTGCACATTATCGCCACTCACTCACGCCACACTCCAGTCTTCGGCCGCTCTTCGACGCAATGGAAATAGAAATGGCATAGTTCCAGCAGTTCTTCAAATTTTGAACACGACATCCAAAAGGTAGACGTTTGTTGTTATAGCTCAGTAAAGAAAAAGTCAGAGGATATGTGACAGTTTAAAAGGAGAGACACTTGGCGAATTTCATTTGCTTAAACAATTTAAGACGCACGTGTTCATGTATATTTTAGAATTTTTGATTTGTTTTATTTACGGACGTTCTTTAACATCTCAGGTCATCAGCGTCTCATTCAATTCAGAGGGTGAAACGGCCGACAAATTTTGCTCAGAGGCCTCTTCTTTCAGGCTTGAGGTTCTTTATCGTGCCGTAAATTTACGACACGGGACCCACGGCTTTACTTCCCCTCCGAAGGAAGCTACACTGAGAATTTTACACCCAAATAAATCCATCGACCCTGGCCGGGTTTGAACCCGCGATCTTGAGCTTAGAGGGTAAGTATGTTACCACTACACGACCAGGACCGACCATATTTTAGAATAAATAAAGAAGAATTTGAACTTGTTCTCGATCAAATAAAAGAGAAAATACTAAAATCAAAACACTCAAACATGAACTGCATGTGGTATTCGTGGAAAGTTTAGTGTTTTAGGTGTGCAATACCCGCGGCCGAGATGCCACCAGGATGTTATTAAACGAAGTCCACGCTGTGAAGTCCGTCGACTGACTTACAACTTGGTGATGTTCTTCTGTTTAATGCGGTACCACAATTTCCCTATTCAATCTCGATGGCTGGTGATGTTCTTCTGTTTAATGCGGTGCCACAATTTCCCTATTCAATCTCGATGGCTAAGACGAGAAGGGATGTTATATTGGAATAATAGGCGTCCCTTCGGGGAATCGAGCTAGGTCGACTCCTCCAGGAAAGACAGGATGTTTCCAGACGAATGCTGAATAACTCAACCAACTCTGTTAAAAGTATAAGTATTTATTAAATGGTCTTCTTATACAGTTGGATGTGGATCCTGCAAGCACCAAGGCTTCTCTCCAGCCTCTGAATAAATTCAGGGATCTTTTATACAATTGTAATGCCCAAAGAGGGGTAATAATCACCTAGTCTACACTAAACCACCATGAGGTCAACAGTCACCAGGTACTGGCATCATAAGTTCTAAGAGGTTCATGGTTTGTGTTTTTTAAGCTTAAAACTAAACAATACTTCAACAGCACAATAATTCTGTCTGTCTATTACATGCACACGTAAACATATTTTAAGTGAGTGGAAAAGAGGGTTGCTTTTTGTTTATGCAAGTGTTTCTCTGAGGACCCTTTCAGGTCACGCCACTTCTGGGTGGCAAGAAAAATCACCATTAATATTTATTACGTTTACGTCTTACTATGTTTTGGGTTTATACAGTATGTTTCACTAACTAGGATATACACCGTGCTTTTATACAATAGCATGCTTTTATTATACCTTGTAAACGTTACGATTCCTTATAATGCCACGCTTTCGTTACAAAGCCGATTCTTCATTACAGGTGATACGCATAATACAGCAGTGTTCAAAAGTTAAGCATAATAAAGAAAGGGGTAAAATGGTAAGAGAAAAGGTGAGCGATCACTTTAAACTTCGTATTGTCTGTCCCCTCATCGTGAGCGCAGTGCAATCTCTTGGTAAAGTTTATAACCTTGCTTTAAAAAAAAAAAAAAAAAAAAAAAAAAAAAAAAAAAAAAAAACTGATCAAGTTATCTTGCTCTTGGCCTGCTCGATCTCTTCTATCAGAATTTTTGTAATTGAATAATAATTTTGCTATTCCATTGGGGCCCATTCTTTGTGTAGTGAATTATTTTGAAAGAGCTAGGTTAGTTAAATTCCACAGAAGAATATCAGTTAGTAGGAAAGCTTCACAGAGCTCGTGCGAAAATTGAAAGAAAGTTTTATCGATAACACAATATTCTTCAAAAAGTTTTCGAACAGGGACACTTTTAGGGCATTTAATTTTTTAACATTTCCTTGTGCTTACTGGAGTTGAAATGTTTAATAACTTGGAAGCGTTACCCAACAATTATTTTTATACGCTTGACAACAAAGCGCTTTTTCATCTGTAGTTTGTAACGGGAGATTCGACTCCTATAGAAATAGTAACCATAATTATAAAATATTACGATGTAATCGCTTATTAACATGTGTCTTGAAATATGTATGTATATCTAGCATAAAATTGTATCTTCGTCTGCGACTTTCTGGAGTCATCCATAAGGATGTCTTTTGTATTCGCGCGAGACCCTTCTATTATAGTCACGGTTAAAAATTTCCTTGAGGAAACAAAGTAAGATAGAAAGCAGGAACGTTTCCCTTTTGTACTGTGATCTCCAAAAAAGGAGATAAACCACTCACTGCCAACAAACGAAAGCGCACAGAACGAAATCTGATAGCCACACAGAGGACAGAAATTTAAGTTTGATTTCTAGAATACTCCGAAGCCGGGTTTATGCAACAAATAAGTTTAGGATGCTTCTGGAAAGTTCCGAAATTTGAATCCATGTAGCGTGGTGTCAAGAGAACGTACAAATAGTCCAATTTCTAAGGCATTAATTTTTTTTTTTTTTTTTTTTTTTTTCCCACAGTTTTCAGTAGGTCGAAGAGCCGAGCACACGTGGGCGGTCTCAAGTATATCTAAGAGCCAAGCGTCTCATCTCATTCCTTGCCGGTGGCTGCACGATCAAAGTGCTGAATAAAAAGCAAATGCAGTGTATCCATGCATTTCAATTAACAACTCCAAACCAAAGTGCTTTACTCCCTTGGTTGAATCCAAAAACAGCTTCGAAGAAAGTCTGAGATCATCTGTCAGCGGCCAGATATGGTGAGTACGACTTCGAGTCAGCTGTGGCATCTCGGAAGATTAAGATTCTATCACCGGCGAATAGATCAAACCATTTCATTAATTCTCCGCCATTTCAATACAAACCAAAGACTATTAAAATCACCTAATAAATAATAAAAACTCCCACAAAACCTCCGCAAGTTTGAGCAGGACTTAAGTGTTATGTGTCAAATCCCTGTTTTCCCTTTCTTCCTTGAATAATCCAGTGGCAACCATCTTTCCGTATTCTTTTATCCCTTGGTCAAGACTAGTAGTGATGACGTCATAATTTTCCTTTCTACTTACTAAAAGTGTGCCTCGGACTTCAGAGAAGGAAGGAGTATAAAGAGATCTTTCAGTCAGATATTCGGAAGTTGTACGTTCGTTGGCACTTTCCGTTTTCATGCACTGACCAGTGCATTGCATACGTTATTTGTTATTTATTATAGTATTTGAGACGGATTTCTTTTATTATTTTCTGTAGGATTTTTAGCCCTTAATGTGTACAAATGCAAGGCAAGCATGTGCGACGTCAATATTTTGTATTATTTTGCTTATTGTGCTCTGCCACTGAAATCTTTAAATTGCAAATTTATACAAGCCCGTGTTAATATTAACGTTTTATATTGCTATTAAATTATTTTAATTATACACTGAAGCGAGCACATGTTAATATTGATGTTTTGCATAACTTTGAGGTAAGATTACAGTGAATGTTTATATGTTCCTCATCTTGCAGATCTTGTTTCGCCCAGTATGACATTCTACCTCATAGCGAATCAGAACTTTCCTTATTTGCAATTCAACTCCATTTACACAAGCTAATTAGAAACGTATTTCCAAAGCCGTTCTATGAAAATAAATATGCATTATAAACAAATATTTTAATAACATTAGCAAAATATGCATTTATATGCTGCATATAATTATGCTTCAAATGAAGCAATGCTATTAATCGCAAAGAAATGTCAGCATATTATTGGACCAAAGGAGGGAAAAATGATTCATATGCAAATTCCGTCCCTTGTGATGACACACGGGCTGCGCGAGAAGGCATAGAATATTCGCGGTGTGATAAATGCTTGTAAGCTGTACAAACAAACGGGGAAATGAATGCCCACAATGACCAAGACAACGCGATGGCACACGAACTCACATTCCGTGTCATGTCGCCCAGTCAGTGAGAATGAATAACTGATGTGTGGAGGTTGTCTTTCATTTTGCTTCGAAATTCGCGATACCAATTTCAAAATGTCACACGAAGAGCGAAATACTTCAAAAGTACCCCCATATTCCTTTGGATTATAATCTTTTTTGAATTCGTAGAAAATGACAGCTCAAAATTCGTATCTAGAGAACTCTTCGACAATTCACTGATACAAATTGAAATCTTACTCATTCTGCAAATAACTGTATTTATCAGTTGAAATTCAATATCTCTACTTGATGTTACCAACAATCTTTCCCACTAAAGAAAATTCCTAGCCTTTCTAATGTTTATTTAGGGTTTTAAAAAAAATTATTATTGACTATACATAAAAATGTTATTACTATAAACACATTGTATTTAGCCTAATAAGAAGAGAGTCTCAATAAAAAATCGCATACTATTTGAGAAAACATTAAAAATAACTTTGTTCTGATGTGATAAAGTAGTAAAGTGAATGCAAAAGTCAGTCCATTCCCTATTATATTCCCACTCCTCTACTTCTTCTGCTTCCAGTTTTTTTTGGTATCAATTGTTAATCCGCCTGTGGTGCCTCAGTAGTTAAAACGGGCGTTAAACACTATTCAGAAAAAAATCAATTGTAAATCTACAACATTTTATGTGTCTCAAGTCCATGGACACCTAATATGGTACATTGACGGCTCATGGATATGTAACCAAGTTTGAGCCAGAATATACGGCGAAGTCCCCAAAACTAACATTACGTTCAATCTTGGGAAATACTGCACTGTCTTTCAGACAGATATCTTTGTAATCTTGACCTGCGCTCCAAAGGATATAGAAAAAGGCTACTCATATAGCACATTCTGATTCTTTCTGACAGTCAAGCTGCTCTTAGAGCAATTGGTTCTTACCAGTTTAATAAAAATACTGGTTTGGGACTGTCTTCAAGCGCTGATGATTCTGTCGTGCAACAATTCCGTGGAGTTGAGATGGGTGCCAGGCCATCGAGGTGTGACAGGGAATGAAGAAGCAGACAAACTGACGAAGAACGAAGCATTCATGATGGGATTAATTAATTACTGTACATGGACATATCAGGAAACATCTGCAGAAAATGAGGCTCTTCCAGGGAGAACCCATAAACAACATTACGAAACTGTGAATTAGATGTTGTTAGAATGTGAGGTCCTGGAGAGGAGAAGATTCCAACTCTTCCGTCCGCAACCATACAATAAAATGAAATCCCCTCATTGGAGTAAAGGCTCTTAACCTAATTAAGGATATAGAGCATGAACTGCTATGAGTGGTTTTGGGGTTGCACAAAAAGCCTATGGCTGAAGTGCGGGAACCCACAAACTCTCTTCAAACCCTTTTATTGCCACTATATCCCAGAGGTACATGTACAAATTTAATTTCGTTGTAAAACGTTTTGAAATTAGTACAGCTAATGTTCACTCTCATATATAAGCGTAAGAAAATGTTTATTTCAGCAACCCTGTAGTTCTAAATGAACGACTTTATTAATTAAATATATTTATTACACTTTAGCTAATGTTTCTGTTTGGTAGTGGATACTGATTAAGTTCTGTGCTTATTTTTTTGAGAAATCCCATTATTATATTGTGAATTAAGGGTACAGTTTAAATTTGTGCTCTATTTATTTTGGAAGTTAGCGTGAAAGGCCTCTAGTTCGATTTTTCCTGCCTACAAGTCCCTTCCTGCGGGCTAAATATATTGGCTTCTCATATTACCGCCAGTATTTAAAACTAATGAACACAAAACGTCAGTGTCTTGCTAATTTAGCTGAACATACATTAATTCTTTTTGAAAGTAGAGTACAGTTTTATCTTCAAAAGCACTAATATTTATTTGTATTTACTTACGAAACCAACTACACTGTGTACTGAATTATATACGTTAAACTAAACACATAAAATTTAATCTTATACGATAAACAAACAACACGATAATATTAAGAAGGACAAACGCTATTACTATTTTAAAATACTACATCGCTTTTGCACGAAAGGGATTTTCCCCTACATCTGACAATATAACCACAAGTCAAATAGTTAGAGATACAACATATAAATAAACATTTAGCTTTTCTCCTCATGAGACGTTAAGAAGTAGTTACACTTTTCCAGCTTACTCGTCTTCCATCATAACGTCACGGGTTTGGTTACAAGCAGCAGTGTATAAGAACTAGTGGACAAGGCTGCGTCTAGCAAGTTCCCTTTGGGTACTTCGGTTCCCTCTGCCACTCATTCTATTGATCCTCGTCATCTTCATAGTCTAACACAGCCGTGCCCGATCTCAGCTCCCTTGAGCTAATGCTGTACTCAGACATGGCTATTTATCACCTCCTGGCTGCGAGAGAAAGCGAGGTGGTGCGGTGCCCCTGACTGGTATTATAGTAGCACTCCAGTAATCCGCGACGAATGTACATAGCTGAGTTACTACAATGTATAACAGGAGAGAAAAAACTGCAGAAACTGTGCAAGTACTGTTCACTAATATAATATTCAACAGCACTTCAAAAGACACCTTCAGTTTGACTACGGCAAAGATATTCATCAGGTTGCAACCGATTGCATTGGTTATTGTTAGGGTATGGAGTTGAATCGATTAACTGTCATTAATTAATTACATTATCTTTACATAACACAAACTTAAAAAAGTAAAATTCAGAACGTCCTGAAGGTTTCATATGAAATTGCCGAACACAATGGAAAAATATTAAAATCGTTTAAAAATTATAACTTTTCACAAGAAAGCTCAGACCCTCGAGTGATATTCAATATGACTATTTCACGAATAAAGTAAGAATTTAAATATAATGCCCGTAAACTTGGCTTACTATATTGTAACAATTGTACATTTGTATTATGAATACTTAACCTTTTCAAGCCATCTAGTAACAGATGAATGTCGACTGTCAGTAGTGCTTATAGAAAAGAGCCAAATATGGTTTTGCGAATATTTCATGAATAAGATAAGAATGAAAATAATATATATATTACTCTGTGTGTGCGTGCGTGCGTGTGTGTGTGTGTGAAATTTGCGCATGAATTATTAACAATTGTATAAAATATTACACTTACTTATACCTACCTATTCAGAAACCGTGAGCATGAAATGGAAGAAAGTCAACTGTTACAGCTCCTACCATTAGATTTACTAATACCAATTGAGAAAAACAAAACAGAAAAATACATTTTACCATTCAGAACGTGTTTATTAAGATTTATGGTTTCTTCGGTATGTATTGTTACATAATTTATAAAATGATTTTAGACTGTTTGGCTAAATACGCAAAAACAATTGCTTGAGTTGATACACATTAAGTTACAATTATTGAAAAAACGGAAAAGTGGTCAGCGAGCGTGCTCAGGAATTATATAGTGCAGGTCTAGAGTTAGCTATCCTGATCACAAGACAGTTCAGACCCATACGTTGTATGATAAAACGGACTTGATAATTTTTTCCAGATAATTTCACTGCGATATCCGGCTGTGTTTGATAAAAAATTCAAAATTTTGTTTCGTTTCATTGGTCACATTAAAGATAACATCACGTAAATGAAATAGTCGTAGAAATTTAATTTCTATTTAGTTTAAGCGTTTCAACCGCTAAACGTTACTCGAAACACTGTGATAGGATACATTGAAGTGAGATATAGTAAAATAGCAGCAGAAAGAAATAAAAGCATTACTTTTATTTGTCATCTTATCAAAATGTTGCCACTTGAACTCTTATAAAATATGTTAAAATGTTTACCTTATAAAAGTTCCCGAATTGCGAATAGTTGCATGGCAATCTCTGATACCAAATATATTTGTAAGAAAATCTTCTCGAAAATAAATTAAATTATGTAATATAGGAATAAGGCTATACACTTAACTTTTGAAGTAAATACAGATGCATGCATTAACTACACAATGCGCCATAGAACTCATAGAAATAGAATGGCGACAAAATAGTAAATCAATGATGTGAATTTATATTTCCATTTTATTAACCAAGAACGGTTCCACTATAGCAGACAATGAATAAAGACTTGTTTAGTTCGTATAATGTACAAAAAAGAATTGTTTATTTTCTAGATTAATTTGTGATACAAAATTAGTATAAAACAAATAATAAAAATGTACGATATTATAATAAATTACAATATAATGTCATCATAAAAGTATACTTTCATGCATTAATATTATCCAATTACATTGAATGTAATTTAAGCTCTTGAAAAAGTACACATACTTACTAATTTTCCATCAATTCTTGACTACAAATAGGTATATAAAATGTATTTTATCAGAAAGGTTCGAGGCATTTTAAATGTATTTTTATTAAGTTTATTCGTATAAATTTTAAACGTAAATAATATTCAATAAGTGCAATGAGAATTAATGTGAATTCTATACATACTACGTTTTAGGAATGTAAGTACATAAAATTATTAAGCTTATTTTACAGGTTGCATTTAACAAAAAAAAATTGCACTATCATTAATCAAGAATGTTCCCATGCAACCGTGCGTGTTTATTCCTTGCATTATTCGAATTTTTCTTTTTAATACAACTGTATTTCTGTATAATTATTTATGCCTTACTATTATGCCGTTCTTGTACGCATTCTTTTACTTCTATCTAATACCCTTTCCATTCCCAGCATCTTCTCCATGTCCGTGCTGGAAGGCTTTCCTAGCGGGAACGGTTCTATCCTGTTGTTCGTTAGCAAAGAGATAACACATCTTTGGGACATTCTTCAAAATTGGTAAGTCCTAAGATCTCTCCGTTAGATCGACTTAATGACTTTGGCATTTTGGAGGTTTGTTAAGCTTTATTCATTGTATTTAAAAGAATTTAATATTGCCTTTAAGTGTTTTGTTAGCTGTAACAGGAATTTGTGTGAAGTTGTTGTTAAATTAGAGTGACACTTTAGGTATTTTAAAATTCCTTAAATTGAGATTTTGTAAAGTGTATTTATGCCGATAGTTGATTTTATATTTTAAAAATTTAAAACTTGATTTTATGTGTGACTCCGAGTTAATTTTTCAATTTCCAATGTACTTGGTATTGTGTGTGAGTCAAACTAATCTTATTTTTGCATGTTGATCAAGTTTTGCTCATTGTTTAATATATCACAATATTTGTAAATTACCTTCTAAGCTCGAAAGTGAACCATTTCCGGCCACTCCTGGGGCTTTTCCTGCTAGCATATTTCTTAATTTAACTGTTGTTTAGGTGTCAGTGGGAGGGTGTCGAACTGAACATTATAAAATATTAGGTAACAGAAATGGACAAGTTGCACAATAGAGAACAGGCATTCAAACTTTTTCCGCACTTTCTTCCCCTATATTTATTTCTGTATTATTTCAAAAACAACTTGCATCATCATAAACACATTTTCAACTTCTTATCAATTTCTTCGTGCTACAGAAAAGAATGATTATGATTAAGTATATAGGAACTGTTGCGCCGCCGCTTTCATGTTAATGTTGCACGAAACTCTTCTACCCTCTAAATATTTATGAGCGGTCTAAGAAGGCGTAACTCGGATAGCAAAGTTGGATTAATTTCCCATTTAAGTGTTCTAAGGGTTTCTAATCAATCATAAATCTCTTTTCGCATAGTTGCGGCTGGACGCTATGCATCAGTAACACTCGAACGGCAGTTTTCAAACGCTGCATGAAAGCATTGTTTGAACAAATATGCGCCTATGCATTTGTTCTCCCTGGTATACCTTCTGGCTATAAAGTTACTCTTGTTACTCCTTAGGGCAAATCTACAAGTTCCGCAGACATGTTCCACATAGCGTAGATGCTCTTACAGTAATTGAAAAGTCATTTAAATGCTACACCATCTTCGTTTCACACCGCTCCTTGAAAATCTAAATGTGCGGAAGGTTTCTGAAGCGCACTCTTATGCGAATATCATTACTGCGTAACAGGTAATTGGCTCATATCATTTGTTTCCAATAGAACCTCTCTCTACGAATTCTGCGTGCAAAGGGCATGATGGCCACGCGCTTGGAGTGAATGTCACACAGGTTTGTGTCAACTACATTTCTTTAATATAAAAATTCTTGCCATAAACACTTTTCATATGTTTACACCAAGTGGTTAGAATTTGTGTCCAAAACTAAAAACTCGTCTGTGCATTCCATCACTTTATGACACATTTTTTTTCTTAAGAAAAAGTTTAATTATCTTTTCCGTATTAACTAGTTGTTGAAGCTCTTGATGGTAAACGCTATTGTTTTGAAAGTTTCTTACACACCTGTTTTCATGAAGCAAAGTTTCAATATACCGGGGTCAACCAATTATTTTATGAATGACCCAACAGTGGCAACTGCGTCGGTCTATATGTCATCGCTTACGGCCAGCTGGACTATGTTACAGTCGGGAAAGGCGAGTCATTACTAGAAAGCTAGAGCAATGGTTCCTAAATTTTTTCTACTCGCGAATCCCCTTCATAAATATCTGGACTGAGCGAATCCCTTATTAACATATACAAAATGTTTAACCACCTTAAATTAATCTCAATTAGCTATAATTGTGGTAAATGGTCCTACCATAGGATTCCCCTCCTAAAATGACGCAATGACGCTTAAATTATTGAACTTAAGTTCTTAGAGTTTTACATTTATTTTGCATTTTAAACATTAACCCGAAAATTAAACAGGTAAAGTTGTTAATAATGCAATAGCATTTTTCTATCTTTAAAGCCATATTTTTAAATGTCATAAATTTTATTCTAAACTAAACACTGAGAATTACTTTTTTGATGTTATTGACATACTTTATGCAGTGACAGACTTCCATGTGGGTTAAAGTTATACTGTTATAGGGTAGATACAATATTTTAATTCTATCTTACCACAATTTTTCATTACAAATTCACTCATCTTCAGTTGAAATTCAACGGGAAGGATACGCTTGCTTTGGATGACACAGAGCTTAGGAGTTAGGAACCCAGACGTAAAATAAAGGCTCAATTCACGTTCAGTAGTCTTTTTATGGGTTTATTTTATAAATAGGTGTATGAGGAAAAATATCTTTCTTGCAAATATGTTAATAAAAGGCTTTAAGCCATAATATTTGGAAATCTTCCTTTAAAATAAGCCAAAAAAAGAAAAAAACATTAATGACAAAGGTTTATAGTTTTTCGTAATTGAAAATAAGTAAGAATTTCCAGACGGTGCTCTTTTTCATTTAACAGATCCAGGAAATCACTCCCTAAACATATTCCCAATTTCAAAGAACCGAAAACAATGTCTAAAATCCAATCCACAGTGAGTACAGTTCGATATCCAGTTGTAAATAAAATAATAATAATAATAATAATAATAATAATAATAAATCAAAATCCACCGTTTTGACGCACCCCCCTTGCAAAGTTTCGGGAACCCCCAAAGGGTGCGTCAGCCACAGTTTAAAACATTGCGTTAAAGTGACGGTCTATTAAATTCCAATGCACTTGCTCACACCGAGCAAAGAGATGCTGTTAACTGTCTGCCTTAATTAACCACACATTTCTGACATTTGTTGATGAAATTACATCGTCTTCTCGCTTATCTTGACACTTCCAGTTTCGCGAAATTTATTAACTAAATTATGAATTACGACTTGGAAGTCAACGATCTGGGAATTTTTCTTCAAATGCTTTTCTGACAGCACGAGTGGGAATACGAATAATAAACACTCGTGTTGGAATGTAACATTTAGAACTAGTATTTAATATTCTTAGCATATTTTACTCTAGCATTAGATACGTGCTACTTCTTTCACTGTTCAAACACTAACTGAGTGGCGTGAGACTCATAGCCAACATAGCAGTTCGGTAACGCCCCGCCCGCGAATCGAATAGCCCGGCTTTGAACGATGACTTAATGGCCGACGTAATATTCCGTCGCCGGCTCGGTCATCAGATAATTGAATGATTTATTATTTACAATGTATACTTTGCATTCATTATTAAATGTGTTAAAGAAGGTGTAACAAATATTTTATATTAAAATGCCTAAAATAAAGTTTAATGGATCAAGTATTTTACTGTTTTAGCTTGATTTGATATCTTAATATTACTAATCATTTCTGTATTTTGAATTCTAAAAGATAAGTAGAAAAAATGCCTAATAACTTTCTAAAGAATCGTAACGGCTAAAGCCTTCCCTCTTCTTTGGTTGAATTTAGCACCCATGGTTTAACAAGTAATTCATCGTATGGTATGCGCCTAGCAAAAGCGGTAAGTGACCGCCCTGCGTTATCAACGAAGAAAAGTAAAAATCGTTATCGGAGTATCGCTATGTCGTTCATTGCGCACGGATTCGTTTCTGTTCCTTCCCTGTAATTAGCAGCAGTTGTGTGTTCTGGCAATGAAAGGCCCATACAGTCACGCATAATTCTGCATTAAGCGGATCGTATTATTAATATGTACGCAGCTCACGTGCTTCCAGCAGAAATCAAATTATTTCTTGCTTTATCCAAGCGATCAACATTCAAACTTATAAGACTGGGCTTGCGCACAAAATAAACGGTAGATCTTATCACACTTTTTCTTCTGGACGCTGTAGGTATGTTGTCAGTAAAATGTAAACAATACTGATTCTATATTTAAATCCTGTATCCAGAAAATGTTGTAACGTCAAAATGTCCTAAATTTAAGGATTATTTGGTTAGTGGATACAACTTATTTACTTCCAAATGCTTCAACAATAGAAATGTAATCTACAAATTTGATTTGTACAGTAATGCATTGTTTTGAAAAAATTGACCATAATTATAATTTATTTAGAAAACATTATGAGTATATCAATACATCATATTCTTTATTAACATTTCTCGTATTTTCCAAATTCACAAACTTTACTATTATACTGAGTGAATCATCTAAAACTACCACAGCGAATGTTTCAGAATATATGTATGTTGCACTGTATTTACGAATGCTAAAAAAACTGATATTATCCTAGTGAATGAAAAATGTATAAAGAATGCCGAGCTTTCTTGCAGTGTGCACGCTGAGATGTATTCAAATGTCAACCAATGTGACGAAGTATTTGCAAATCTCCTTAATCAACTAAAGGATACTGGAAGTGCAACATCTCGAAAATGTTCCCAATGCAAATGTGACTGGAGAAGATGGTTAAGTTATTGTTTTAGCAATTGTTGCTGTAGATCCACACAATTAGCTCCTAGGATATTGTCAGGAGAAATAGCACGAGTCAAGCAAGTGTATGTATTTGCACCATTAGTGTCATATGTCTCTCAATCAAGGAACGATCTTCAGAATCTTGTCAGTTTTTGTGAATGCATGATACACCGGATGTATCATGTATCTTATTTACTGACGAAGCAATGTTTACAAATCATGGCCAGGCCAAAGTTAGAAACATGAACTAATGGTCGATAAACAATCAAAGTCCACTGAGTCCAAACGTGTGATGAGGGAGTGGGCCATCATTTCATAGACCATTTTACTTTTTCCAACAAGCATGTCAACTTTCTAACACATGAAATTCTACCGCTATAGAGGACATTCCGTTGCAGACTAGTAGATCTATGTGGTATCAGCATGATGGGTGCCCTACTCATTATGTAAGACGTAATACAGCTTGACTTGATCAAATGTTTCAAGATTACTGTAAGCTGGTCTGTGGTTTCCCAGATTTGACACTAGTAGATTTATTCTTCGGGGAAAGCTAAAAAAAAATGTTATATTCAAGAACATACTACAGAAAAGTTTAAACGCTTAAATCAGCCTGTATTGAAATTTCCTCTGAATGTTTCATAGTATGCAGCAATCTTTGTATGAAAAACTGGAAGCTTGTATTGTAGCTAGTTGCTAGAATTTTAAAAGATATAGCCGCTGTAAGGTGCAACAACAGTTTGTTTCAAAGATTCAAACGACGATGTTTCATTAACTATTTGCACTAAGATTATGAAAAGAAAAAAAAAAAGCATTGCAGTTCTAAGTTTACCTATTTTCGTTTTCATAGTATCAATTATTATTGTTCTAATTAATGAAATTAACTCGGTGTTATACAAACCCTTTCTGATCATTGTTGGAAGTCTCTCTGTACTTCCATTCTGTAAAAAGAGTGCATAAAGTAAAAAACTTTATACAAACCTAAATTTTAATGTTGAACAATTCTGCACATTTGAATTTGCAGATTGACATTGTTCGTGTTTTGTATGGCTCTCTATAATGACTAGAAAGAGGGAAGCTGTTACCTCTAAAAGTAAACATTACATCACAGTACGGCAATCTCATTAGCCTTTGTCATTGTAGCTCTAATTTTACCGCAGAAAAACCGATCTGGACATTCCGGTGAGTTGCACTCAGTGGGAGAGTGTTTCCTGATACTAATCAGAATGTGAAGCTTCGGTGTTATAGTCACTAAAAGATTCAGCCTGGGAAATTGGGAAACATTATTCAAGATCGAATGATTTCAAATTGTAATAAACATGCCGATTTTTTCCCCCCACCTAGCGAAGGATGTTTCATTTAGTGGAAGAGGGAGAGGAACCAAAGGATATACGTCCAAGTATGAACTAGGAAAGTAAATGTCCTAGATTATCCATACCTTCAGAATAGAATGATACTTGCCATAGTTGGACTATAAGAACACGGGATCATGTGCTAAAGGCTAAACCTATTCGGGAATATTGTCTAAACTAAGAAAAACTCAGGATAAAAATAGTCCTCCACACATTCTCTCCCATGTTCGGTTCCAAACGGCGATCTCCGCTTTAACAGCTGGTTTGAAACGATGCCTAACCAGCGAGTCCGGAATGGCTCTGTTTATGATATGGGACTAAGATGTTGAGTATATTATCTATAGAGAGAATACCAAGATTTAGGTTAGCTTAGTTTGGACTGAGAAATAAAATATAACGTAAAATGGTTCATTGCACTTTGATGAGTTAAGCAAAGAGATGGTGTATCAGAAGCTGCTAATGATTATACCAGATGATTAGAGAAATATTTTGTAACAAAGTGCAAAATAGAATATTTTTCTTTAATTACGTTGTCTGACCTATGCCTCCAAGAATTACTTAGGAAACTTTGACAGAAATTGTGGCATTAAGGAGGTTTTCGTTGGCCTGTCAGATGAAATCAGGGGTACCTACCGACATTGGGACCACGAATTTTATGATTTTTATGTTAAAACATAAGCAGATTTATTACGTTATTTTATTTATTATTTATTTGTTTTATTTTCACCGTTTCTTCTGGTCGCGTCTTTCATAGGAGTGTTTTATCGAGTGATTTGCTCTTCTTATAATTGCGATAACTTCAATATATTAAGCACCTCAAATTAATTGGTTTTGTTTCATTTGGAATATGGAACGGACATAGCAGAGAATGTGAACACAAAGCTTAGAGGTTTAACACAATTTATTCATATGTAAGTATTTTGAATATATCATCCATAGCGACATTGTCTTAAGAGCATCACAATTTGAAAAACGTTTATCTATATGGTGAAAGACCACTAAAGAGTCGATCGATGACGTATAGTCGTCAATGTTCGAACATTCATAGAGACGTACCTGTTTCTGCAGATGTGGATATGGTACGACAGACGGCAGAATTGTGGCCTCAACTTGCATCAAGGCACCTCATAGAAAGAAATCCAAAGGGAAATCAGGTCGAAGGTCCATTGAACCTATCCATTTGCTCGGATAGCCACAATCGAGTTGTTGTACCACATGTTGTGGCCGTCCAACTAAAGTGAGCAATCGTTGCTAGTGCCAGACCTACTCGAGCTTATTGCCTCAGTAAAAGGCGTACACATCTCTAGGCATTCCGGCGACGAGGGAAGAACCAGGACCCAATGATGTAATCTTCGAGAATTCCATAACATTGACACTGCAGGAATTCTCACCTCAGCCAGGCGGATCCAGTGAGGATTCATCGAACAAATAGTGCATGCTATCATTGATAATCATCGAACACTCCGAATCATGCTGGGACCCTTACCTCCGAGAATCTGCAGCATCTCAATGTCTTCTTTCGAAATGGTCCGCATGGAGTACCGTTCTCTTATACTCAGATACAATCGTAGGGGATTCCGTTTCCAGCACTAGTCGTGCCAGTTGACGTAATTTTGGGTGTACGCTTCCGGCCATTTATATCGATCTGTAAACCTCCTCGCCTCCAGCCTCCACATGCAGTTGGACCTTGTTAACGTATTCTGCTTGAGGGAGCATCTGGTATTCAATTCTTCTGTCGACCATCTCCGTGGTCTAGTGGTAGCGTTTGCGACTACTAGTCCGGATGTCCTGGGGAATTCTGGTCATGCGAAGCTGTCTGGATAAGATTTGGGGGGGGGGTTCCTTAACGTGAAAAGGCAAATGCCAGATAGCTTTAAGCCGCCCAGGACTCCGGGTTCATTTACGCCATCATCAATTTATTTCATTTCACTCATACCCTACAGACTTACACCTATAGTATTCAGTCCAAAATCTACTGATGTCGAGAGAAAACCAATGCTGTCAAAGCAATAATAAATAAAAAATAAAAAATGCATTCTTTGCTTTAGCACTCACAAGCTTTTCTGCCTTGTGTTGTGGAACATTCTAGTTAACATAGATTACGTATTTCCTGTTATTTATACCTAAAATCCTCTAGAATCATCTGGAATTAACATTAAGATTAAAAAGTACTAAAGGAGGAACTGGGAATCAAACTCTCGCAGGCTGTCGAATATGTAAACAAATACATCAGTATCAGTCATTATTTATCTCGATAGCTTTGCCTAATAGAAATTACTGTTTCGTTACCCAAGCACCAGTCGCTTTATCAGTCCATGCCTATTTATCTATTTATTTTATGCCAATTTATTATTGTATTAGTTTTCAATCATTCTTATATGGAAATACAAGAGCTCAAAGATTAGAGAAATCTAACCAATGTACTGCGTCTAAATCAGTTTAACTTGTGCGTGATACATAACACGTTTTATAAACGGTGGCGTCTGTTGTTTGCTTTTCTATAGTTATTTGTCCTTAGTTTTTTATATGTATTGTCAGAAATGCACGGTTAATGACTCATGCAAAGAGTAATTTTGTAGCATTCATGGGCTGAAATAATACTGATTGACTCCTAATTGGAAACATTCGCCCACCATTCCTGGCATTTAGGGGAATTTTTTCCGGTTTGGGGCTGAAAAAAGGGCCACCTAGCCGTATGAGGACAACTGTGGCGCCAACTGAAATGAGAAATTGAAAAATCCTGCAAAGGAAACTAACATTATCACTGAAGGTAGCAAGATTATATAAGTTACCTTCCACATATTATTATTATTATTATTATTATATTGTTGTTATTGTTTTTTTATTATTATTATTATTATTATTATTATTATGAAACTATGCAC
Organism: Metallyticus violacea; assembly: GCA_030762175.1. Lineage (NCBI taxonomy): Eukaryota > Metazoa > Arthropoda > Insecta > Mantodea > Metallyticidae > Metallyticus > Metallyticus violacea. The sequence continues at coordinate 63,693,498 of CM060840.1, forward strand.
GACCTCTCAGACGAAATCAAATAAATATGAAAAGCTTAAATTCACACAACCACAACTTAGTAAACATGAAATTTATCCATAATACGATCAATTTATTGTTAGAAAAATAATAATTTCCATACCTCAAGTTAGAAAGTATGCCAAAGGAATTTTCCTTGATTTTGTCCACAATGAAAAAGAAGATCTTATTTTACTTTCTTAAAGCAATATCCAATTTGATGAAGTATGTCAAAGGAAGTTTCCAGGTCTCACCCAAAACTAGAAAAAATAATCAAATAATTAACTTTCTTCAAAAACAAAACAAGATAAAACAATATCCAAATTCATAATAATATATCAAAGAAAATTATATCATTATCCATAACGAAAAGAACTCCTCATTTACTTTTTTTTCCCCCTCTTTTACTACTAAGGCACCACTGGTGATACTTGAAATGAAATTATATATTGGGAAAGGATTTACTTCCTTAAAATATACTTGGATTAAAAGCTATTTAAACAAAGTAATTCTACGATTTGCTCCATCTAACAAAAGAATCCGTTAAACTAATACTTGGGTTACTGGTGCTGTCATTCACACCCAGCGCAGTGAAAGTCAACCAAAGGTACAGAATGACGGCTCACCCCAGTATCCAAGTCAGAAGTCGAAAGGTGTTCTTGGCCAGGCAGCCCACGACAAACTAACTAATGCCTCGAAAATGCACTGAGAGGGCGATCAGAAAAGAAAGATGATGTCTAGTGTTTAAACCAATAAATAACAAATGCGTCAAATGCTCCAAGAGCGGTAATCACTCTTTTAAAGAAAATTCCAAGGAGATAGGAAAGAAACGAGGAATGGTGGAAAAGGCGGATTACGTAGTGACACTGAAAATAAATTGCCAGCTAAGTTTTACCTATTCCTGGCATAATATAACGCTCTAAATTAATACAAGCATTTAAATTTGTTCTTCTTTAAGATAAAAATATTGCCTTTTTGTTTTCTCGTGACTTATTATCTTTATATTTATGAAAAATTTCAAATATATAGTTTCTATAGTAGCAGATATATTACACAGGTCTTACTAATGTCGCTTTTTGGGAGCCGGCAGTGTTTTCTTAATTCTTTAATGTTTTCATGCTTAGCTAACCAAAGATCTTTACGATGATGAAACAGTATGGTCATTAGGCAGTGATACAAATAAGAAAACTTGCTTACCAGAAGTTCAGTCAGATTTGAATGGGATCTGAGATCTCTTACAGCTAAATTTTCAATTTTCTCTTCCTTCTTTCAATCTATACCAAACGGGATGGAACAATACGGGCAAATCAATTTCATGTAAATATGCGCCATACCCGTTCGTTTTACTGCCGTTAATATTCAGCAGGGTACATCGCAGCAGCTGGAATCGATGCTAAGGGTAGATATGCCAGCTGGGAAAGGCTCTTCTCGCTCGGATCGTAAACTGTACGGCAAGCACTCCATTAAAATGTAACTGCAACTTGCACCAGAAACTCCACTGTGCAGTCAGTTTGCTAGGTGTATGTGAATATGAGGGAGAAAGAGGGAGGGGAGGCAGTATGCATAACTATATGTGCCAAAAAACAATTATCAGCACTTCCCTAGCATAATAAACTGTCCCCAGAATGCACCAGTATTTTTTCTATATGCTTATCAGTTAAAACAGGTTTAAGCCGTTAGTTTTGGAATTCTTGCGTTAGCTGAATTATATCTTATTGTTGTATCGCTTCAAGTTTATAACGACATTGATAAGAAGTATACAATGTTTTTCAAATGGAAAAGGATTCGGTTGCCGCTAGCGTTTGTATCCCTCCCTACTTCTGTCGCCCTCTCTGTCGTAGTTATGCAAGCAGCATCAGATCTGTTATAACATGCGCTTGCAATACAGGTCATATGTTTACCTACATTTTATCCAGTGAAAGTGCTATCGGTGTCGGCGTCCCTAATGCCATTTTCTCTTCTTTTTTTTTTTTTTTTTTTTTTTGATTGATTTATTTAAGGACGCTCTTTAACATCTCAGGTCATCAGCGTCCCATTCAACTCAGGGCGTGAAACGGCCGACAAATTTTGCTCAGAGGCCTCTCTTTCAGGCTTGAGGTTCTTTTTCGTGCCGTAAATGTACGACACGGGACCCACGGCTTTACTTCCCTTCCTTAAGGATTTTTACGCCCCGAAAAAATTCATCGGTCCTGGCCGGGTTCGAACCCGCGATTTTGGGTTTGCCATTTTCTCCATTAGTTACAAGTTTGTCACTATCATCATAATCTTGTAAAGTATTATTATTGGCTCTGACATTTCGTCACGTCCTATTTCTTTCCTAAATTCTTCCCCTTGTAATTTTTCAGCGTGTCGAATGTAGGGTACCATCTTTCTGTCTCACGTTGTCTATTTATTCGTTAACGAGTCTTTACACGTCTTTTATATTAAATGTCCTATTTTATTAGCCAACCCCCGATTATCTGAGATCACACATTCTCGATTGTATTGTAATGAGAAAGATAAGGGCCAATCGAATTACTTCACGCTCCCTATCCTTAGCCAGCTGATGAAGTTTGCACATTTTTGACTGATTTTTTAACGGTAAAATATATTACAAAAGTTCATTGTTTGTTTCGTTTGCCGAAAATTAAAATTGAATACCTCCCTTTTTGTAACCATTGAATGATATCACCTTTTCTTTTTCTCTTCAAGGCAGATTAGCTCTAGAATAAATAGAAAGATGTTTCAGTTGTAAAAATCAACTGATACGGAAAAAAAAATAAAAAAGTTCTATTAAGCATATGACCTAAGCAGTTTTAATATCAGAAAATAATATGCATTGCTGTATAAACATTAACACTCAATTTTTTTATTTTCTATTTTTAATTTTAATGTGAATACATTTGTCCTCGTAGATAATTTTCTCTACAGTTTTAATGGAAAAAAAATCAGTGAGTGTAAACAAATAACCATTAAATAGATCGAGATGGAGTTATCACATAAGCTAATTAGATGCTGTTTAAATTACAAAGTTATTTCAAAACAAGAAATAATAAAAAACTTTATTAAACATCCATTTTGTCATCATTAATGTCCCTTTTTAGAAATGGTATTTAATTTTAAAAATAATATTCATTATATACAACTAATATATATGTATGTATATGTGTGTGCTTTTTAATGTAGATCGTAAATAAATGCAGAATTAAAGATAATTAGAAAACTAAACATGATAAGAGCCAAATTTCAATATGCACTATTTCTGAGAAATATTCTAAGAGATGTTCAGTAAAATTGGTTAGAAAATTTCACCCACGCCTTGGCATGAAACAAGCCCGAAAGAACCAAAAACTTCAAAATGAAGGTATTGATGGAACATTGAACAACCTTTAGTAAAAGCGTATCTCCATTTAAGAATACTCTTGATGTCTTGCCAAAATGTGTGGATGAAATACACACTTAGTCTGCTGTGAAAGAAAGAAATGTTACTCATATATTAATCTGAACAAAGGGAGTTCGGTTACATAACTTTCTTTGTTCCGAATAAAGGTCTATTTCATTCTGAAAAGGGCACGAAGCTGCCTTCGTGTGCTGAAAGGGAGGACAGATTAAATGTTCTAGCTGTGCTTTGTGGGCTGGCGACGAGGTCAATATCAGAAGTACCTAGTGAAAGTGCATCTAAGGATTTTTTTTCCAGTAAGTTGCTGTATTTCACAATTTAGATATTATTATGAATTGTAGTTTCATAACCAACTATATGTACAAACACTTGTATAAAGAAATAATACGGTATTGTTCTAAATGAATGAAACATTGCGAATTTATTATAAAGAAACCACCGGGGCTATTTCATTAAAATGCCCATAATTTTTTTGACTACATACTAAAGCAGTCCCCATTGTATGCAACACATCTGTTTCAGCGTTTCTGTCGGTCTTCAAAGACATGCTGGAAACCAACTTTTAACAACTTCTTTAGAATCGCCTCCGCGGCCTTCATCACTGCTTCTGATGATAGAAAATGCCTCCCACGAAGGTGTTTTCTTCAATTTGGGGAAAAGGAAAATGCCACACGGGGCTAAATCGAGACTATAGGGTGGTGGACACACACACTTCACATTGCTGTTTTGTGATATCACAATGTGCGTCGTGCATTATCGTGGTGTAGCATACAGCTTGTTTTACAGAAATGTGGCTTTTTGCGTTTGATATACCCTTGTAGTGTTTTCAGGCATATCTGTAGTATTGCCCAGTCACAGTTGCGGGCGCTAATGACCTAGCAATTTTGCGCCCTTAAACAATAATAATCATCAGTTACAGTTGTAAGTATAGGTTTGACATGCCTTGAACCATTCCTGAATATCCAAAAATGAGATGACCATAATTTTTCCAGCAGAAGCAATCACTTTTGTATTTTATAGTGTTGGCAATGATAGGGATTTCCATACATAGCTTTGCTGATTTTACTCTGAGGATAGAAATGATGTAGCTAAGTTTCATCAGAAGTGATAATCTTTGAAAGAAAATCCGCATCTTCCTGTAAGCATCTTCAAGTGCATGCGGAAAGTCCTTTCGTTCGGGAATCAGCAGTCATGGAACCCACCGTGCACAAAAACGTCTCAAGTGCAATTTTTCAGTGTGTGGGTGGCACCCAGTAAAAATTTCAGAATTTCTGAAGGTATTTTTAATGTTATTCGACGATCCTCTTTCACAATGACAGCAGCGGCGTTAATGTTTTCTTCCGTTAGAGCACAAACTTGAGCATCGGATCCAGTTTCCTTTCAAATTCGATTGCCTTTTCTCTTTAAATATCTTAAACCATCTTTGAGCTGTGCTATACTGAAGAATAGACCCCCTGTAACATGGGCCTCAGCTGAAAACTTGTTGAGACGAAAGCAGATTTTTAGAGCAATACATTGTTCGTCAACTATCACCTCCATTTTGCTGTAGGTCGGCCTGAACATGTCTTAGCTTGCACACCTCTTACAGGCGGGAACCGGAATTGACAAAAATGAAACTAGTACTATATGTAACTACGAACTGAATATTATATATTATGTATTAAGCCAATTGAATATTATGTATTAAGCTAATTGATTATAAAGTAAAAATTTAACACGAAAAATTATATCTATAACTAAACTACGAGGATTCATTATCAAGCAGCATAGTAATATCAGTAAGAGGCGTGTATTCCGTAACACCATTACATTAAAACTGCAACAAGCGCACGGGTGCAACGCACAGCACGCAAGCTTTTATAACAGTCCATGTTTATTTGACTTAATACAATATATATTAGATAACATACTTGCATTTTAAAATATAACTTACCTTCTGCCTTTGAAGAACACGAGTTCGAAATATAGCGAAAATTGTGTGACTATTCAAGTGTTTTATCTATTTCTGCTTCTTTAGTTCTTATTATTTTAGTTATACAGTGCGATCAATGATGCTTTCCTCCTCTGCGCAGTGTTTTTCCTATGAGTGAGCCCCCATTCGTTTGCCACACTGCCTGCTTGTTTACTTGTTGACCTTGCTGACTGTCACAGTCGTAGCGCAGCAGTTGCCGGATGTGTGTTCTATTGTTCGTTTCTTAATTCAACAGTATACATACAGTGTATTATACCTCGTGTGTTTACAACGGTACAGCGTGCCTTTAGTACGATTAATGTGCTAACTCAGTTCTGAAAGAATCATAGAACTTTTGTTTTAGTATACAGTTCTGTTACTTATGTGCATACCACACTAACGCAATTTTTCAGAGAATTAATCGACAAAGAACGTATTTTTTCAACAGGCTCTACCACTACTGCTCATACTGCTAATAATTCTAGGAGAGCAATTCACAATGTGTTCCCACAAGACAGAGTTATTAGTAGGAATTTATGACTCCCTCGTTCCCCAGATTTAACAGCCCGCGATTATTAAAAAAATGCCGTGTACAAGATGAACCCGCATATTCGTGGAAAAATGCCCGTATTTCTGAAAATGAACTAAAGTGAGTGGTGAACAATTTCCTAATGAGATGCCAAAAAACGTATGGAGAATGAAGGCAGGCAGTTTCAACGCCTCATTTGATACTTTGGTAAGCAATGATCCTCTTAAATTGGTTTCTGTATTGTTGTATGGTTTTTTTTTTTGTTTGTTTTTTTTTTTTTATAGCTTTACCTCCCGCTAATCACCGAGATCCGGCTGGCCGGCTAACCTACAGGCAAAACACTCCGGAGGAATACAAAACTGATAGCAAGGTTTATATAACTAAAATATCAAGTATACATTAAATAAAAATAAAAGCATGAATGTCACACAAGAACTGGATTTACTCTATTTGTTTCCCAGACACTCTTTCCTGTTATCAACCTATTCAGACTTGAGCTGCTTCACTTTTACCTATTCTCCCCTCCTTTTCCTAGCCTGCCAGAGAGCACAGCATGTTCCATATCACCCTGTTCGATTCCGTAACGGGTCATTGTAGATACTTCTCCATTCCCCGTATCTTACATTCATTCAGTCAGTATATATATCCACGATTCCTTCTCGTCACAGATGGAGCAAATTCTTAACCCATATTTGTCGATGACCTTAAACATTCTCCATGCACATAGTCCAGCCACGGGAACTCCTGACTAATGAGAATCCCCCATTCAGATTTTCGCTCTGATTGTACTTCCAGCGAAGTCATCCCCCTGCATTCCGCAACTGCCTGTTGCCCATCCATATTCATAACGGTTCTTAACCTTCCTCCATGCACTCTTTCTATTCTCATGTTTCGCTAACCAAATAGAGATCAGCTCTAACGTTGCCAGTCCTTTCTTAATTTGGATGCCTATGTTTGTCCTCAACCTTAGTTGTTCATGCCACCACAGTGCTCCAATTAGTATGGTTCCTATGAATAATTTGCAACCGTTACTCCACTACTTTGATTTTACACGTTAAGGTCTACCTGTATACGCCAAATTACCTGAATTTCGCTGTGGCCTTTCTCAGCCCCAAAAACCCTTTCAAAATATGTACTGCCTGAATGTTAATACACCATATGTTCCCATCCCCAAAGTTCTACCCCATATGTCATTGTAGATGTGATTAGTGCCCCATAGACGTCTCCAATAAACCTATAGGAAAATTTGCGATTTATGCTTCAGTGTTTTTTTTGTTTGTTTGTTTGTTTTTTTTTTTCGCCCATCTAAAAGTAACGCCCAAGTAAAATGCTTAAGGTTGTCTATCCTGCACAAGCTTATTTATTGATACCTCATATATTTTTCTATAATAAACAGTTTCTTTGGTCTAGGGGTTAGTGTTGCTCACTGCTTGCTGGGGGGCTCAAGTTCGATTCCCAGTACCTACTTAGGATTTTTTCTAAATTAGAGAGCCTCGTGAGGAAATTGGGGAACTGTCTGATGGAATGGTGGCGTTCTTCGATCATGAAAGCCGCGTGATAGGCTACTGGCGGTTTGCCGGCACGTTCATCACATGCCTTCCTGCAATACTGCCCTCTATCAGTGAAGTTGCAAGACGGAGGTTGAAGAAGCAGATGTCTGCGCGACAGGCTAAGGCTCACCCTGGGTTGTAGCGCCAAATAAGAAGAAATATTTCCTTTATAATAAATACCCAATGTTGTATCGTTCATTTAGAATAATCCTGTTAAGTATGCCGGTATGAGGTGGCAAAATATTGCTATCTAAGTGCGATCCTGCCCTCACACTGCCCTTCTTGATTCACTGAAGCTCTCCAGGATGTTACTATCTTCAATGGCAAAAGTTTCAGTTTTTGTGTTAAGAACTTGATAGAATCTCTATTAAACATATGTAACAGAAATTATCATAGTTAATCTTGTGAAGTCCTCATTAAAATGTTCGTTACTATGATAGCTATCCAGACATATAAAAGTTATCCCAAGGGCTGTTGGAGCATTATTTCATTGAATTCACATAACACGTACCAGCCGTGACTTGTGTCTGGAGTTTTTGTGCCTTCTTTTTCAGTACCTACAGACGCAAACGAAAAAAGGGGCTCCATGTGTCTTCTGAAAGAATAATTGGGCTCCTATTTTGATGTATAAAAATATTAAATTTTGCTTTAAAATGGGTTATGCACCCTGCAAATTCAACAATCGCTAGTCTGCCTTTACAAACATTTAAAAAAATATTACTTTAAGCTGATTTTCGCTACATTCTTTCTCTCCCGTTTAATATCCCATATCAACTGTCAGGTCAAGTACAATACTTTCCCCTTTTAGACTAATAAAAATAATTCATTCTAGTGCCAAATTTTTTATCACTGAATTGACCACCAGAAACTTTATAAATTATTTTTGTAATGTTCTTGATTAAATCAATACCATTTCTGATATTAAATTGCATGTACGAGTATCATTATAAGAAGCTCTATAATATCGCCTGAATACTAGAGGTCACTTATCATTCCCAGATTGAACCAAGTACATCTTCATTTGCAGGGGAAATTGCCAGGTCCGTAATGATTTTCCGACAGACGCTAAAGTTTGGATCGCACATTTTAAACCTGTCGTAGAAACTTGCAGATGATGGCATATATCATTTTCTTCCTCTCATTCATAACCTAGAAACCATTTTGATAACATAGTTAGTCACTTTTCACCTCTTAGAAGCGTGACAATCTATCTTGGTAATTTTGTTTCGGCTTATGTCCTGTAAATAAATAAAATAATTACGAATCGAAGTTACGAGGAGCTTACAGTCCTCATCAGGAAGCTATTACCTGAATGTTCTCCCTTTCCAGATAAGGACGGCTGAAATGAATTGTTTTGTAATTGTTTTATATATTTAAGAGGCCAAAAAATACCATGGAAAACTGCAGCCCGAAAGCCTACATCAGAAAACGTGACAGTATTGTTAAATAATCCACTAAATTCTGATAGCGGCTCACTTGTATCTAATATTGAGTCCACTTTTTTCTAAACATCCTGCATCCTGTCTTGGTTCGACATGTCTAGAGACATATCTCAACTTCATCTTCGAATATGATAAAAATAACAATGTGTCTTTCAGTCACATGTAGTAACACCATAGTGTATACACACGCACTGGTAATACATTCAAAGCATTTTCCAGATAAACACATTTTTTCTCAAATTATACCGAATATTTACTGTCAAAATTCACATTGATTATGTATTTTAATATTAATATATTAATGAATATTTAAATTTATTACTAGAATGGCTAGTATCGGTGTTATTGCCATGTTCTCACTTCCGTAATGATGTATTGAATGCGCCTTTGTGTGCCTCAAGTTTGGACAGTACTAATATTTGCAGTTTCCTTAAAATCAGAGGCCACATGAAGTACGTTGTTTTTATATGGTCTCATACGCAGAACAAACTCTTTAATATTACGTAATATTTCGCTCTTCTTTATATACTCTGGCACTTAGCTGAGAGCACACCGTCCAGTAAGTAGTAAGTCACGACTCTTTTATTGAACTATCTGAAATATCATAACTCGTATTTTAGGTCTAAGTACAAACACCGAATTTTGTCTTTCCGGATAAACGTTAAGGTCAGGTTTAGACAGTCAGCGAACGGAAGAAACATGCATGTAATATACTGCTTTTACATTTCAGCAGCAGCAGCAGCAGCAGCAGCAGCAGCAGCAGTAGCAGTAATAGTAGTAGTAGTAGTAGTAGTAGTAGTAGTAGTAGTAGTAGTAGTAGTAGTAGTAGTAGTAGTAGTAGTAGTAGTAGTAGTTGTTGTTGTTTTAGTGTACGTTTTAGAATACATTCAAATAAATACAACTGTCTCATGGGCCTTACGCCCGTATATACTAATGTCGTCCTTATACCAATCAAAAGGGCCATACACATACATACATACATATACACCACCGTCACGGGTGGCCGAGGTCGTTATACCGCGGACTGGAGGTCTGGGGTTCGAATCCCGCCGGGACCGTCCTCCTTGACTGAGGATTTTTTCAGGTTTTCCTCAGTCCTCATAAATGGCAAATGCCGGGGAGGTACTCTAAACTTAGGCCTGGAACGTTTCCTTCCTTAAAAATAAATCCTTTCCCAATATATAATTTCATTTCATGTATCACCAGTGTCCATCGCCTGTGGTGCCTCTGTAGCAAAAACGGGCGTTAAACACTATTCATTCATACAAATACTTCGATATATTTACGTTTTCTATTAATAATTTTATATACAAATACATAACATGAATGGAAACCTTACTCTTGAGTCCACCTCCCATTTACTCGCACCCCTCTACAACTCCCCCTCTTCACTATAGCCATTAACCTTCTTTTCCGGTCTTCTCAAGAAATATTCCCAAATTGTGTATCTCGCATGCACCAACACTTCCCGGCAAATGTTCAAATTTCTATTGGAATTCAGAAATTGCGGTAATAAATGCTCCTTTCTTAAAACCTTCGTTTCCCTGCATTTAACCAAAATATGCATCCAGGTATTACTTTCTCTGCGTTCCACCAAAATATGAATCCAAGTATTACTTTCTCCCGAGTGCATTAACTGTTTTGTTCCCTTTCCATGTCCCTTATCTGAGCCATGCGTGATCACTTCTTTCTTCTCTGCCACAGATATCTAAATAATGTCCCCTCCGCCACACCGGATATATTTGAGCCTGCAGGTTAAGCGATACTTTTTCTGGGCATTGAATATATATACACATTATATCTGTTAACGTTTTATGCGATCGCAATATTTGGTTTTTCTCAACGAAACACGGCATGTAACTATCAATTAACAAACGATTCATAAACCAGCAAAATTGGACCATTAGGGGTGAGTTTATCCTAAGCGAAAAAAAAATTGAAAATTGAAAAATAGCTCTATCGACCCGCAATTTTTGCTTTGTCTCAACGAAAATATGAATTTTTCTTTAAACTAAAATTACAACAGTTGTTTCTGAAAATCAGGATATTCGAGTCATTAGGAGTGGGGATATATCTGAAAAATTAGTGGGGTTAAAGCGAAAATTAAAAATAGATCTAGCGGGCGCAATTTTAAATACGTAAAGCAAATTCGGTATATACTAATGAAATAAAATAAAACAAATAGTTTCTGAAAATCAGCGAAATCGTACTTTTAGAAAAAGGGGGGGGGTTTACCTGAAACCAAAAACTTAAATATCGCTCTAGCGGATTTAATAATTTTTTTCACAACGAAACTCCATATATAGCATTTAAATAAAATAAAGAATATAGTTTCTGAAATTCAGGAAATTCGGTCATTAGGATGAGATTTGTCCTCCTCTTAAATATGCAAAATAACTGGAAATTTTTATTTCTATCTACTTTAGTGAGTGTAAAAATGATACCAAGGGCTCAGTTCATAATTATGGTTAAATTTAAAAACACCCACATAGTATAGCTTTGTGCAGGTCATACCTTTCATTTAATTAATAGTATGCCATTAGTTATTGTGGTTTAATTTCAACAACAATAACAACAACAACAACAATAATAATAATAATAATAATAATAATAATAAACGTGTTTTCTCTTTTGTAGCACTTATAGATTGCAAGAATTAAAATTTTGTTCCTCTAATACCACACAGTAATGCCATAACTTATTGGATTTCGTTAAGCTTAGTTTATGCACCTCCTGCGTGACGGGCTTTTTTTAATAGCGTTTTAATGCCCGTTGTAACTACTGAGGTTGTGGACACTGTTGATACACGAGTTGAAATGATTAACTGGAAAAGGACTTTTTAAGGAAGGAAGCGTTACAATTGTAAGTTTAGGGTACCTCCCCGACATTTGCCATTTATGAGTTCTGAGGAAAATCTGGAAAAAAAAAAAAAAAAAAAAAAAACCTCAGTCAGAGAGGATGGTCATGTTGGGAGTTGAACTCCAGACCTCCGGTTCACGAGTCCGCACCTTAACAACTGAGCTACCCATGGCGGTATTTCCATCATCATTGTGTCATAATTAAGTACTGTGATGTCATCATATATGCAATTTTGCATGTCAGAGCTCTTTTGCTTTCTAATTGGTTCAGCTTTCATGGTTGGTTTTGCAAATTAAACGCTTTATATTTCAATCTTTTTCTACAGAGAAAGTATTTGAGTTGCAGGGTGGCAGAGTGCGCATGTGTACTTGGAGAAGTCAATCGTCAAGACCTATAATGGATGCCCAGGTACTAGCTTGTAATTTACAGGAACCTTTATAAGCGAGTGATTTCATAAATTTCGTGCTACATCTCTTCGATAGTTGTTCCACTACATTTTTTTTTTTTTGAGTAGTGTTTAACGCCCGTTTTCACTACTGAGGCACCACAGGCGGTGGACACTGATATATGAGATGAAATGATAAATTGGGAAAGGATATTTTTTTTTTAAGGAAGGAAGCAAGCGTTCCAGGCCTAAATTTAGGTACCTCCCCGGCATTTGCCAGTTATGAAGACTGAGGAAAACCTGGAAAAAACCCCAGTCAGGGAGGACGGTCCTGGCGGGATTCGAACCGCAGACCTCCCGCTCACGAGTCCGTGCCTTAACGACCTCGGCCACCCGTGGCGGTGTTCCACTACATAAATATAGTCCAAAAGAACGGGTTTTTATATACGACACTGTGTTAAAAACGATTCTTGCAGAGAGAGGGTTAACACAAAAAGAACAAACGAAGATCAACTAACAACTGATTGAAAATGGCTGTTTCTGAGCAGACGGCGGTAGTAGTTATGGGCATGCAAAATGCAGTAACTAATTTGCTTGGAGTAATATAAGCAAGGATAGCTTTCGTATAATGCAATTAATCTTTTGTTCATTGATGCCATTCTGTCTACAGAGCTACCGATCTTCAGCTCTCTCTACCACAGAATTCCACAAACAGAGCAGTTGAGTTCTGACAGGCTGATTTCTTAAGCCTAAGTTAGACGTAGAAGCAAATCCTTGGACCCAGCAAGCTTCTAAGTTTATATCTAATTGTACGTTTATTTATATGCTTACGTGTTTCATTGTGAATAGTTGAATTGCGATATATATCATCTAGTTTAATTTTCACTGTGAATGGGGTCATGTCCAGTAAATTGTGTTCCAACTTATTAAAACAGAATCTCTCAATGACAAGAAACGTGTTTCGAACTGGGAAAAAGGGTTAGAGGAAGTACAACAAATTTCTACGCATGTGCTAGTAGTATACTGCCACTGGGGGTCATTCTTTTCTAAATCTTTTATAACACATTAGTGTTTATTGTCAATAGTTTTAAATAAAGTATTGTTTTATGATTTTCAATGAAAATATAAACTCTAAAATAAAAATATTATACATATTACAATATATATTATGTATGGATTGTACACCGTACATGCTTAAACATGATACACATTTAGAAAGAGGAGCAATTAAAAAAAATTACCATTGGCAACTCTTATCTCCTTTTTCAGGTTGCGTTGCGGCAGCTACATTTTCCAGCAAGCAGCCGTGTTCAGATGGACTCGTAACCTCACTGTATTTCGGAGGAAAAAAGCGAAGCAAGGTGATTCTTACGACAATATTCGGCAATCGAGTTCCAGGTAGAGAAACTATTTGCAATGTGTTAAAAGTTTGCAAACGACAACATCTGTCAATGACAATAAAAGTGTTCCGAATACCGTGTTCTTACTGAAGAAAAATTAAATGAAATAAAAGCATTTCCTACGCAGTTACCGGCAATGTATTGCCGCTTAGGGGCATCATTTTCAACATCTCTTATAAGAACATAGATGAGTGATTATTATTTATCATTATCATCAGTTCAAACATAATATTTTTATGCTTTCAGGAAAAATATAAATATTAAAATAATAGCTGGTAATTTAAGCGCGGTGACTCACTCTCTCTCTCTCTTTTTCCGTTAACCGTAGCTTCACTTCCCAGCAAGCAACCACATTCGCTCAGGCGGACCGTAACGCAAATAACCTCACTGTAGTTAGGATGAAAAACATTAAAGATTTACAAATGTATAACGATTTATACTTTAAAGAGGAATTATTCTTAAGGTCATGATTTTGGTTCTCGTATATGTAAAGGACGTTACAGAAAAAGTGGAATGCGGTTTTGGTGAAAGTAATGAATAATAGTGCTGTAATTTTAATGCAGGTTACTTCAAGCATGTAGCATAGGGCTCAGTTGTGTAGTGTATACATATTCTTGGAAAGACTATACGAATAAAGTGTTTAAAGCAGTACGTATAGTATTTAGCGCTTTACAGGAGATCGCACATAAATTAATATTTGCACAATAGCAACGTCTTGATAATTGTTTAACTTTTTCTGAGATTTTGTCGCGCTCAGCTAGTGCATTGCTTGCAAATTTCGTCAAGCATAGTACTATTGCTATCTGACTTCCTGGCCCGTGCCTAGTGCCTAGGAGCGTTCTCAACCGAGCCTTCTCGGACTCTCAGTTAGGGTGCTATATTGCCGTGCAGAAAATATAGTACTAAACTACTCCTTGCATCTTTTACCGTGGGTCAATGGGACAAAATATTTAAAAACATATCACAACAACAATGTTATTTATTAATCTACCGCTGTGAATAGCTAAAGCACTCCTTCTCTTATGAGGAGCCTACAAGACGCTTATCGAAGCTTGAAATCCCCCCATACCCCCATAAGAATTACTCTCAGACAAGACTGAGGCAAGACAAGGCTTTAAGGAAAGGTAGTATACGCACTCAGCCGCACATGCGCAAGGACTGGTACGGCTCCTCCTACTTTCCTCTCTTTGCGTCTCATCCCGTACAGAAACGGGCCGACAACAGTAGTGTCGGTTTTTTTAAATAGTGTTTACCGCCAGTTTTTACTACCGAAGCGCCCCAGACGGTATAGTGTCGCTTTGACAATGAATGGCTTCATAGTGATATCAAGAGGATGTCACCAGTGGCTGAAGTCCAGGTACGGCGCGTTAACATAAAGTTTCATACCCATACGATACATACGTATATTTTGCACATGTATCGACACCTTCTCGTTGTTGTTGAGAGCGTATGTAATGACACTTGAATGTGGCTTAATTTTTCAGTGAAACGTAACGCTTCAGTCGCACACCCTTCCCCTCCGCCTAGGGGTGTAAGGTCGAGTCTTGACTCTGTGTATGAAGAACTTGGCTCTATTGCAATTCTCTTGGGAAAATGGAAGACAACATCGGTGTCGTGCAGTTAATTTTGGCTTGCAAGAGGGTCTCCGTGAGATTATATTGCTTCTACTTTTGGATGACCATCCTTGCACATCTGTTCTTGCCTGAGGTGCTGCTAAATAACGATCTCTTCAAAGTGATATAAAATATCTTTTCTGGCTGATGTGTATCAGTGACCAGTATTTCTTCCAGAGACTCTGATTAGCGAAGTGCAAAGAAGTTTTAATTCTTGAGCGGAAGTGGTTGTTTTGCAATGGCTATGGCACACTTAAAACAAATATGTAGTTATAGCTACTTGTTCTAATTGTTTGTTATAATTTTCAGTGATTCAAAAACTTAATAAAATGTATATTTAATTTTTCAAATAAACATATAGCAAAAGGCTGGAAAATGGCGATAGAAATCTATTCATTGGTCCTCCTGCATATTGGATGCATGAGAAGCAGTATTGTTTCACTAATTAGGTTGCATTATTAAAATCAACTTTTATTATTGTTGCATCGAAGGCTTGTTTTATTATCTGTTATATTTCTTTCGGAGGTGGGGGGGGGGCGGTTGAAAGACTCTGGGTGAACATTTCTCCCCCCTCCCTAAAGTATAAAGGAAACACTGTCCATGACGATTTGGTACAGTAATTATTGTCTTCCCGAAATTCTCTCACAGTTCGTAGAAATTGTTATCCCAAGCGCTCCTGTAAATTGCGAACAATGCAGCACTACTTTATTGAACTAGACTTCTCAAAAAATGTTGAAAATACCAACTGAAAAACTTGTCAACACAATAATATACCGTATCTAAAATCACAACAATGATAGAAGTGCATAGTAAATACATTTTATGAGGGCGTGTAACAAAACCAAAAAGGATATATGTCTCAAAAATAGGATATTTCAAATTGTTACAAATGTAAGAAACGAAAGATCTCAACTGAAAGCATACAAATAAATTACATAACGAATATAGTTGCATAACATATGATATATTTCAGCAACGATATTGTCCAATGTTTTTGCCCGGCAGTGTACTATATTAATAAATGCTTTTCAACTGTCAATGATAATCAGATGTATGCACGTTTTATTCTACAAATGTATTGCGACATCTACCTCTCGTAGGTGTAGGAGTTAAATACGGCAAAACGTGTCAGTTATAATCAGTGAAACGTACATGATGTGCTGTGATGCCCGGATATCTTACGTGACATAAAAATCCTTGTTCAGCTCCAATCACAAAGCAAAGCGTCAGCCCTTTGTTTACGAGCTTCACCGGAAAGGATAGATCTGTAGTTTGCTCTTTGTTCCTAAAAGGATGCCAACCTTTCATCAACCACAAACACCTGTAGCAGCAGTAAAGTCAAGTGGGTAGATACATCTTGTTGATTTGATTTATTTACGGATGCTCTTTAACATCTCGGGTCATTAGCGTCCCATTCAATTCAGGGCGTGAAACGGCCAACAAATTTTTGCTCAGAGGCCTCTTCTTTCAGGCTTGAAGCTCTTTTTCGTGTCGTGAATGTACGACACGAGAACCACGACTTTACTTCCCTTCCGAAGGAAGACATACTTACGATTTTTAGGCCCGAAAAAATCCCCCTTGAACCTGGCCGGGATCGTTTCCGCGATCTTGGGTTTATGAGGAAAGTATGAAAATTGTTAGATACGCTAGCAATATCAGCCATACTGATTCACATAGAGACTGCCATTTCATTCTTATTCCCATCCTAAACTGTTGCGCTTTTGTTTACAAAGGGAGAACCAATCAAACTCATACCGCAAAACGCAATTCCACTGCCGCCTGGCGAAAAGGTGCATGGTGTGCATTTCGCTACAGCTAAGTTCACGTAAGTCTTTATGACTAGGGCCCGGATTTTGATGACATAAAAATGTTTTAACAATGAATGCAAAAATCCTGTAAACTTACATAATATTTAAATAAACGATCCGAACATTTGAACGACAACACCAGTCTACTCATTGATATAGTATAATATGTTTATTTGTTCATACTTTAATGATATACAATTAACTACAAACAATTTACAAACATCTGCTATTGTTTGCATTTAAAATAGAAAATTGTAATAATTTAATTATAATTAAGAGATAAATATTAAACTAATAACTGATGATTAATTAATAGTTCATTCCTCCAAATTTTTCATTCTTCTTATAGGTAAAATGACTTAATTATACAACTGTGCATATGTTTGCTCCAATTATTATACCAGATATGACAATAAGTAAGGTCAAACTCTCAGGTCACATTACTCACACGTAAAAGAAGAAAAGTTGTATGAACATGGGTCCAGAAAAACGTTATTTCCATGTTAGAACTCATTTTCTACTACTCTTCATAGAACATAAATAATGGAAAACACACAGGAACAGAACGTAAACACATGAAACTCTTTCTTGCGTGAAAAGTTCAAATGCTTTCGTGGTTATGTCTGGTTATGTAAGGCTTAGATTCACCGTCAGCGTTTTATGTTCCATCTGAACGAAGGTAATGTTGACTTACGAATCACTTCATTGTCTTAGTATCACACGTAGCACCAACAGTTTAGTGTTAATTACGGACTTGGCAAGCATGTAACATCAGTTATTTGGTTCCCGGTACAGATCAATGGAAGTGTATACAAATGGCAGAAGCTCATTTAATGTTATGGATTAGCATTCGGTAATGGCCTTGCCGCTCAACGTTTGTATCGGAGAGATTTCCAGAACGAAGGTGCCCAGCCAGACAGGAAGACGCTTGAAGCAATTGATAGTTGTCTTCAGCTCAACTGAAGAAGGCAATTCTTCATGTAGTTGACGGCAACCCTAGTGTTAACGTTAGTCAACAAGTAATGTTGATCACATGATAGTCTGGAGAGTGTTACATGAAAACCTGCTGTATCCACATCACTTATAACATGTGCAGGCACTGACTGCAGCTGATTTTCTTGCACGGGTTTACTTCTGCGAATTAAGGTATCAACCCTGATTTTAGTGCCACTGTGCTGTTCACGGATGAGGCATTGTTTCAAGGTGATCAAATTGTAAACTTTCACAATCAGCACGTATGAACTGACGTGAATCCTCACGCAGCTGTTGAACATCATCAACAAACATTTTCAGTCAATGTTTGTGCCGGTATTGTTGGTGACTGTTACGGCCTCATGTTCTTCCACTCAAGCTCAATGGATAAACTTAGAGAATATTCTACCTTTTCTGCTAGAAGATGTGCCTTTATCAGTACGACGAAACAAGTACTTCATGACCGATGGAACTCCTACTCATTTCAGTGTTACCGCCACGAGTGGCCGAGGTCGTTAAGGCGCGGACTCGTGAGCGGGAGATCTGGCGTTCGAATCCCACCAGAACCATCCTCCCTGACTGGAGTTTTTTTTTCAGGTTTTCCTCAATCCTCATTACTGGAAAATGCCGGGGAGAGGGCTGGAACGCTTCCTTCCTTAAAAAATATCCTTCCCAATTTATCATTTCATTTCATGTATCATCAGTGTCCACCGCCTGTGGTGGCTCAGTAGTAAAAACGGGCGTTAAACACTACTCAAAAAAAATTCAGTGTTAATGTCCGTCGGCTTCTAAATAAGATTCGGTGACAAATGAATAAGTAGAGGTGGTCCAATTCCCCGGCCTTCACTCTCTCCGTACCTAAACCTACTAGACATTTATTTGTGGGGGAATTTGAAAGCTCTTGTATATTGAACCCCGGTACAAGATGCAGAGAGCCTTCGTGTCATATTGTCGAAGGCTGCAAAACAACACGCAGGGATACATCAGCGCATCAGGTTGTTGGTCCTGGTGGTGTAGTGGTAACCATACTTATCTTCTAAACCCAAGATCGCGGGTTCAATCCTGACCAGGGTCAATGGGGTTTTTCAGCGTAAAAATCCTAAGTGTGGTCTCCTTTGAAAGGGAAGTACAGTTGTGGGTCCCATGTCGTACATTTAAGGCATGTAAATATCAAGCCTGAAAGAAGAGGCCTCAGAGCAAAATTTGTCGCCGCTTCACGTCCTAAATTGAATGGAATATGTTAAAGAGCTTCCGTAAATAAACTAAATCTAAAAGCATCGGGGATTCAATGCAATAGCGGGCTGATGCATATATCAATGCTAGTGGTGGGCATTTTGACATTCCATATAAGAAAGAATTTCATGTGGTATGCACGTTCTGATTCTGTGTGTTTTCCATAGTAGAAATAATTCTAACATGGAAATAAAGCGTTTCCCGACTCTGTCCATATATCACACTTTCTTCTTCTACGTGTGAGGAATGTGTCCTGAAAGCTTGGCCGTTCATTATTGTTACATCCGGTATTTTCACTCAGTATAGACTTGTCAAGGTCACGTTCTCTCCAAGCATTCCGTCCCTTCTGCCAGCGCTAGCAATGTGATATCCTCCTCCTACCAACTCTAGCAATTGACCAATCCGCGCGGTCATGTGACTTGCTGTTAAAGAAACAGTGGAGTGCAGGGTGGGTGTATGGCAAACTAAGCGGATCAGATAACCTTGACCCGCCTATTCTGAATGAAAATATTACTTGACGTTATGCAATACTCGAGTTGAAAACATCTGGAATCAATCGTGAAAAAATGTTGTACGTATGCTTTAATTCTTATATCATTTCGCATTATGTCGATGACGGTGACCATGTAATCGATCCCGAAGGAAAAAGAACATCAACTGTAGGCCAGTACATTCTTGAATATTGAATAACACCTTTTAATATCTACAGATATGATGGGAGCATATGTGAAGTGCACTTTATCACTGGATGTACCTTCCTTTTCAATGCTAATCCTTCAACTTGGGTAATGATGGAACATAAAACTTTTGTCAAGGACACGTTTCATTTTTCCTGCTACCAATAGATCAATATCACTAAGAATGTTTTTAATGCGTTTTCGCTTCTAATCAAACCGTTAATCTTTTCTAGAGTTATTTTTATCTCAGATCCACAATGAGTTCTGGAACATCTGGTACATCGTTATTTTAAGTTTCATTGTAATATTCAATAAGCGAAAGTGAATGAAAATCGCAACGTAAATACTAAAATATAAGATACTGACGTTAAATAATAAGAGAGAGAAATTTTCCAAAAATGATAAAGTAATAAAATGTAACATAAAAATTTATACAAAAATTTAAAATTGTCAAAAATGCCCAAAATGATATCATGCATTGTTTGTATAGTCTCGGAGATAGGTTCGGGGTTTGTGTACTAGTTATTTACAGGATGTTTCAGAAATGCGTGCAAGAACTAAACTGGAAACTAACGATGCTCAGATGCGGAACCCACGGTCTGAAAAGTAAGCTTAAGAGCACATGGGCTTAAATATGTCCATTGCTATTACTATCACTATTTCTGTTTATCGGACTATTTAAAACAAATTTTTACATTTGTTTATTTATATTTAATCTTTACACACCAGTTAGTTATTTTATTTGGTTAATTTTATTATATTTATTTACGTTTAACTATTACATTATTCCCAGTTATTCCTGTCAATACCACCATATAATTGACAACCCTGAGTTAATGTACCTTTTTGTAGCTCACAACAGTTGCTAAAAATGAGAACCACTATCCTCAATGCAACAAACATGACATCTACGTATGAGAATTCTGTAGCTCCCTTTCAGATATTACAAATATGCAGAAATAACCAATTTGTCATGATGATTTGTCTGTTAAGAAATAGTTTCCTGCACAGCCTTTCAGCGGAGAGGACATATTTCTACCTACTTCCCCCATACATGCAGAATGTCTGTGAAAATGTATACTGCGCTTCGCAGACCCCAAGTTTGCTACCAAAATGCTCGGTCGAGTATTCCCTATTTCTTGTCTATGATGCACAAGTTAAAAGGTGTCTTATCGTCGAAATCAGGGCCTCCTAATATCTGAGTAGTGTGCATTCAGATGTATGAAAGAGAACTATATTTAAAACAAGGCAATTATGCTGCTGAACAGCGATCTTTTATGTGATGATAATTTTTTTCCGGAAATCATAAAGTTCAAAGAAGATTTCAGGAAATATTTCATATTTACTGAAAGATATTCCATATCTTTCAACGATTCAATTCATCGAATAATTTCCGACAGACTGCAAATGCTAGAAATAAAACGATCAAAAACAGAGTAAACTCTGAATAACATTGAATACTGCTTTGTCATCTTTTGCGCCAAACGGGAATTTTTTCTAATTCTGTGCAAAAGCCCACTACACTATTGAAATTAACAGTTTACAAATTACACTCCAGGAAAAATTACGACCTCTTTAATCAGACATACAGTTGTTAGAGGAGTTTTAAATGGTGTACATGTCCTTATTTCCTCTTATTTGCGCGGAGATTAGGAATGGTTCCATCCGCATGAATATTAAATGCCCAAAACAATACATTTTGCGACTTTAATACATCCATCTTCCTTTATAAAGGGACTCTTCACGATGAGGAAATAGAAGTATAAGTACGCAGTTTGGGGCGATAAAATAGTTAAGGCTCATTTCTATGAACAAACGGGAAATGGTAAAGGTGCTGGAACAATATTTTGCACCGTAATTATTTCTATTTCTATTTAAAAAAAAAAGGGGGGGGCAGTAGCCTGTTTACAACAGGATTTTGCAAAAATTGTTTCTTCAAAGTTAATTTACATAAAAAGATACTAAACACCCTTAATTTTGGAGATTAAGATACCTTAGTACATTTAAGTACTTAATTTATTAGTTTTATTAAAAGTAAATTGCTTACCATCGACAGAGCGCTCTGCCCATAATGGGCGCATGTCACCGCTCTGGGCATATTGCAGTGTAACTATATTTAATTCACCAGTATTTAAGCACCAGGAGAATTCCAAAATATTAAATATTAGGAGCCAGGTGGCTTTATAAGCAAAATGTTATGTTTTGTTTATTACCCTTTCGACGTTATAACTTATGTAGTTTATGTGCAAATACTGCGTACCATTTGTATAGTGATTCAAGGTTTAGTGTTTATAGAATACATGCATTGAATTCATAAATATGTTTGCTTTGTTTTAATCACAATTTCGGTCATTTTCAGAAGTTTTATCTTGTTACATGAACCGAGTTATCACAAACCGCAAAACTTCACTTCCTTTAAATCAGCCACGCCAAACTTTATCTCCGTGCACAGTTGCCTATGCAACAAGGCAATGATGAGGGGCGCATTGCAATTTGTTTTAAAAAAATATTGCAACCATTATCAGAGGTAGGAATAGAGTCATTAACTAAGCAGTAATCAAGCACTATTTAGTATTAATTAATTCGTTCACAGTTCGTTTAAGAGAATAAACAAAACATTGATAATTTGGTAATAATTGATACGAATATTTTAAAAAATAACCCAGGTGTAAAAAAAGGATATACAAGGAAAGGCTATGGTGGAAACAAGGAGAGTAGTCACACTTGGTTCATCTGAAAGACCTAACATTATATGTGGAATCATAAAACATGAGGTGCTATGGTTAATATGCGATGCCATTAGAACCCAGTAACACACTCTTTCTGTTGTTTTTAAGCGTTCAGTTACATACTTCCTGTAACTAGCAAAGCTTTCACCTGAATTGCGAGGGAAAAAATTACAGCATATTTTAAATCTGCACAACTTTCGTACTTGAAAATTGCTATTGCGACCACCTCCACGAACTAGTGGTAGCGTTTGCAACTAATAATCTGGAGGTCCTGCGTTCTATTGCAGATTACGTCAAGCTGTTGGGTAAGGTTTCAATACTCAGGTCATAATGCAGTATCGATAGTGCACAAAATGGCGGTGATTGAGGTTCACAAGCATGTTGCTACTATCAAGCACTTCACTTAGGTTTGTTTATTTGGTTCGTTGCAGCTATTATTACTGCAGAGTCGCTACGAAGATTCCTTCCGTTGACTCGACGCAGGCCAGGTTGTTGTCAAGTACCGTTAATGACACGATCTCAAAGATATCTATATTGATAGTTTTGTAGGGTAGCAGATGTGGAACGCAGCGCCATCGTGCATGGAGATGTGTTTCTTTAATACGTAACTCCCCAGTCTGGAGGTGACGCATTTCTGTAGCATTCTGAAGTTGCGCTCACTGCTTTACTGCTTCATTTATTTCTTTTTGAAAAAAAAAAGTAATAGTGTTTAACGCCATTTTTACTACGGAGGCACCACAGGCGGTGGACGTGAAATGAATGATAAATTGGGAAAGGACATTTTTTTAAGAAAGGAAGCGTTCCAGGCCTACGTTTAGGGTACCTCCCCGGCATTTGCCATTTATGAGGACTGAGGAAAACCACATCATTTATTTCTGAGGGAGAGAGGGGAAAAAAAAATAAAGTAAAGTTTTGGATCAGTGTTGAATTTAAATAAATCACACTTACTTTCAAACCACGAAGATCCTGTCGAATTAAACCTTATGGGCCGTTTTCAAAACAAAATTCAGTAATTCTGTAATTAACTCTCTCATTAAGAGTTTCGTCATTCCAAAAACTAAGACTATTACACTGTATCTGCTCGCAGAATTAAAGTAAAAACATATTTTTTGCTAGTTAATTTCTTTTGATATTAAGACTGGTTTTAATTTATATGGGTCCAAACTAAAATTGTTTTTTAACTCAAACTAAGCCATAACCTATTTGAAGATGATTGAACTGTGATTAACACAGTTATTTCCACCGTTGTTTGTAAAACCACAGCAATCATGTCCAATTTTCACCTTTAAATTACCAGTTTCCTTATCAGCAACGAAAACAGTTGCGAATGAATCATGAACATTTTCTTATGTTGTTACACGTTCTGAATATTCTTTGATCTCAAGGAAATACCCTAATACTTTCACTACCATTGAACAAATCAGCTGGAGAGAGTAAACGTTCCTTGACAGGTCGCTATACTTATTCGTTTGTTGTTACTTGCTAAGGTAATTGGATCACTTGAAACCAAGAGTTACGTTTTGAAAATTCAGAGACAAATTTTTTCACAAATTCTTTCCCAAACAAATACAATCGCACATGCTAAGCGAACATAATACCAGAACGGTATCGAAGCGTGGCAGCAAGGAGATGAAAGTGGGCAGTCCACCCCTGCACTATTTCTTCCAGAACCTCTTGGCCTGAAGGATGATGGAAGGTAGAACCGTGTCCACAATAACGGGAAAGAGGGAATATCCCGTGTTTAAGCTATAAATTTCGCTGATTTTACGATAGAATCTATTGACAGACCAATGGCTTATAGCTTCAATATCATTTATGTTTAGTTTTTATTTTCTTCTCCACCTCAATGCAGTTTTAAGTGATGTGCAACTTTTTAAAAAAGGCATCAAGTTGGCATGACTGCTGTAAATAAATACAAATGCGTGTTTTTAAAATATGCTTAATTTATTACACGTAATATCACGGGAGGGTCTAAGATTACTAATAAATTTATCCGGAAAACTCAGACCTTCGAGTGATATTTATTAGGATTTAAATAAGAATTTAAATATAATTCCCGTAAACTTGGCTTACAAAATTGTAATAATTGTATATTTGTACTTAATCTTTTCAAGCAATCTTGCGACTGAAGAATGCCGACGTACAGACAAAAGCAAAATACGGGTTTAGGATTATTTCATGAATAGAATAAGAATAAAAGCGATACATATATTTGAAATTCGCGCAAAGAATATTAATACTTGTATGAAATATTATACTTATTAATTTCTATTCTATTCAGAAACCGTGAGACTGAAATGGTCAAAGGTCGACTATTACAATCGCTACTGTTTGATTTTCTAATGCCAACTGAGAAAAAAAAATGTTTTTTCCTTTGTATTCTATGGTTTAGGAATTCCTAATGATATCAATTTGCATATTTGACGCATCACCAAAACGCTTTGAAGAACCTTCCATTTTTTGTTATGGTTGTCTATTATCCATGCTTTTGTTGCTATCAATAGCTCCCCATCGCCTCTAGCAAAATTGGTCAGTGATGCATATTCAGGAATTATATAGTGGCGGTATAGAGTTGGCTACACTGACCCAAGACACATGCACGTCACATGATAAAACGGATTTTATGTTTTTTTTTTTTGTTTGTTTGTTTGTTTGTTTTTTATAATTTCACTCCGTAATCCGGCTGTGATTGTTCAAAATACAAAATTTTGTTTTATTTCATTTTAAGATGACGTCACATGAGTGAAATAGTGACTTTAAAATAAAAGCTCAATACTCAGCTAAAGTCCTATTCCTGAGATCGTTTCAACGTTGAAAAATTCCTACGTAGAAAATATATGCAGCAATATTTTTAGCTGTTAACCGTTGTAAAGGTGTTTAAACATTTTCTTCATCCAGCCTGCCACAAAAACAAACCACGATTTGTCTGCACTTCCGTTTCAGCAACCGGAAGGTGGTATATATAAAACTTCCTTTTTGATAAATTATTGTAGCAGTTAGTAGTTGAACTACGGCATTCGCTCTGAGCCTTGCCATCTGTATTGTGGTCATTTGCTGGAAATGCTTGTGTTATTTTAGCTTGTACTGAACTTGAACTGAAAAATGTAAAGCATCATGAAGTCTTAATTATGTTCTTATATTTAGTAGGTACAGTGTGAAATAGCAAAGCCTAAAGCAGTATAATGAAATTCTCCACATACACACAATCATTTTAATCTTTTTAATTTGCTTTTACCTGTTCATTTTGATATAACAGTTAGGATTAACAAAACCTGCCTAAACATGTTTTCATTTATGGATGTTTCAGACTGTTCCCATGTACTTTACAATAGTTTATATTGTCTTTCAAAAAAATTTTATTTATAATGGATAAAGGGAATAATTTTAAATAAAAATAATTCTTTACTCTATTAACATATTTATTAACAAGTGTTGTAATATTTGTTTCTAATTTCCATACTACACAACTGTAAATTTGCATAAAGACGGCCAGAGGATTTGCTGTTATTACCAAAGCGATTTGTACATTTAATGCCTTTGAATTGTTTAATTATACTTCAAAAATATATCGTAAATATTTTGAAAGCCATAGAATTTTAAGAGCTTAATTTAGATATAGCTGAATCAATTATAATGTATGTGATTGATTACACATAAATTCAAACTGGGTGAAAGTATAAAAAAGACCTAAAAGTCTGCAAATACTTCCTTTATCCCAAAGTAAAAGTTGTATTCTTTACTAATTTAATTACAGAGAGCACTTATTAAAAATCATGAACAAATGGTATCAGCAGTATTCTAGACCATCGAGGTTGCAAACTCTGTTTCCGATGTGAGGTAGTTTGTAGCAGTTCTTCCCATTAAACTTCATATATTCAATAATAACGTGTTGCAAGATCAGAAATATCTTCTAAGGCCTTCACAACGATGGAAACAAGTCATCTATTGTACATCAAATTACTTTATACTTTATCAAGCCTCTGTGTAATATGCCATTTTTGCTGGCACGAAGCAGATGATCAGAAATGGCCAGCCACTAATCGTCTCCAATATTTTTCATTCCTCCCCACTGTTTGAATGGTAGCTCCTTTGGTCACATAAACTGCACAACACTTTCAGATCTCATGCAAGACACTGCACTTGCCTGATCATGTTCAGAACTGAACACTCAAATAGGGAAGAACCCCTAACACTTTACCAAATTTTCCAAGCACGTTTCATATGTTCCGTGACCGTCTCTAGTTCAATGTCTGTTCTTCGCTTTAGTTTCTAGAGCGAACAAAGCCGTTGAGGAAATATGACTATTATTTTGAGGTACAGATAATATCACTCTAACTCACAGAGTTAATATCTGTAACGGGACATCCATATTTAATCCCGTATAATTAACTCAGATCAAGATTTAACCCTGTTTAATTAATTAAATATTATCCTATTGCATATCCATAGATTAATATTTTTCATGGTGCATTTATATAGAATGATATAGATTGTTCAAGAAATGGGCAATTCTACTGTAAAGATAAAATTTCATGTAACACAAAGAAGCGACTTTCTGGTGCCATGTGTAAGGTCAGTCATTCAATAGATTTTTTATTCTTCATCTCTGAAAAATAAGTCCTTGGAAAAAGCTGTAGTGGATAGTGGAAATTTTCGCTCCCGCAAAAGATCTCTAGCTAATGAACAATGAAATAAGCTCAGTCAATAAGTTCTCGTATTTCAAAATGTTTCTTTGAGAATCTTCCAGCGGCGAGAGATTAAGCCAATCGAGAAGTAAATCTGGTAAAGCGTCTGCAATGTTCGAAAATTTGAAGACGCGTAGGAAAGTCCATTAAAAGCATTTTTGAAGAATTTTTCGACAATTTGCTTGCAGAAATGACACAGGACGGATTGCTCCGGAAAGCTAAGGAAAGGAAACATTTGGCTTCGGGAGGCGAGATAGGGCAGTTCAGTTTAGATGTGAGAAATATAACATGTGAAGTGGAATAGTAAAGCTCAATTTGCTTAGAAGATATCAATGGTGTAATTTGTTTGGTGGAAGATGGAACAAGCGTAATTTTGTGTATTCAAAGCGGTCGCGAGAAATGTGGTTTAAAGACAACTCGTAAATAATAATTTTTAGTGCAAGTAGCGGACATTAATCACTCCAACCTAGTTGGATGTGAACGACTAGAGAATTTGTGAGTTATGGAATCAGGAAATATTTAAAACTTTCACAGCTCCTTGCTAATGGTATGGAAGTTTTGCTAAAGGAAAGTGAATTATAAAATTAACAGTGAAGTGTGAACAGTATTGTCATTTGTGAAGCCTTAATCCGCATCTTCTTCCTCCCCTGGAAACTTTCCAGTAAAAGCCTTGAAGTAATTTCAGCAACCCTCAGAGAACACCTCTCCGATATCGGCAGGAGTATTCGGCGCCTACTTTCAAGTCGTGGCAGTGACATTCTATATCAACAATAAACATCAGATCCACTCCAATTTAAATAAAAACTAACTAATCATCCCCCCCATCTCATCCACAAACCCGCCGCATATCTGATATTTCGATTATAATATAAGCACTAAAAATTTATTATTTTTAAAATTGATCTTGTCGAATTTATTTCATTGATTAATTCAAAACCTTTGTAATTTCTTTCTCTTCCTGCTTACAATCATTAACTCTTATTTATAACTCAATATTAATTCATTTGAAAAATATTGGTTACTGCAAACTTGGGACATTTGTGAAATTCTCGATATTCTCAAAAGAAATTTAAGAAACGAGCTAAGTTTAGGGTTATGTCACGCCTTTACAGTTGTATATCGACGTCTATTGTTATATTTCATAATAAATTGGGTCTTTTGCAAGAAATGTATACTCCTTCTTAGTTTAAACAAAACTACGTTTCTCTTAAAAACTAAATGATATACATATTGCTGACCACCAATGAAGGTTAAGTGTACGCCGGGAGATGGTTTTCATTTCCTTCTCAGCAAGTGCCCATATTGTAATCATTCCAAAAACTAGTCACTGCCAACTGGCACATCACAAGGTCTTCAGAACATTAACAAAAGAAGACCGAATCTGGGTTGGCAGGATTGTGACTGCATTATGACAAAGCCTCTGTGCACATATTTTGAAAACAATGGAATTTCTGCAAAAATCGGCAGTGACACTGGTAAACTACCCACCATACAGTTCAGATGGCTCCGTGATACTTTTTCCTGTTTCCAGCTAAAAAGGAAAAACTGAGGGGACATCAGTTTGGGCTGTTTAATCCTACAAAGAAGAGGTTGGTGGCATTTCTGAAGAAGCATGGCTGGTTGCTTCTATTATGGATTCCGGAGAATGCAGCTTTATATCGAGAGGGGAGGAGATGACTTCGAGAAGTAAATAGGCAGAGTTAGTGAGCAGAATCAGGAAATAAAATAGCTACTCTCGCAAATCAAAACTAATTTATTACTAGTATTTACATTAATTATAAGAGCCATTCCAGCAGGTCTTATTAAACCGGCATTATATGCATTTCAAATTGTCATACAGTTCAAAATATATTTACTATTTATACATGCCTTGACGCTGCATCTCACTTTTTAAAACAAAAATATTTAATAATTAAATTTGTCGAATAAAATGCAGTATAAATTGGAATTGTGCAGAATCGGAAACAAATTGAAGCAGCACAAATGAAATTCCTCAAACCAGTGGACAATAAGAAATCAGAAGAAAAGTATTGAAATAAGATAAAAGCCAAAAATTATTGATGAAATTGAACACTATCAAAAAACTCATACTATTGTGTAGAGAAAACGATCACACCATGGCAAGAATAATTTATTTACCCTTACAAACTGCAGTCATGCCTTCTTTCACGAAAGGCAGCGGAGAAAACCGAGCCCAATTGCAAGGAATGACTGCATCGATGCGGAGAAGTTGTAGTGTGATTTGAACAGATGCAGACGGGTATAACAGTCGTAACGCACAGAAACAAGCAATGGTCGGCCAAAAGTAACTTTTTAGGGTGCATGTTAATAGTTAATCACATTCAATATACAACGAAACCAAATTGGGAAACTAGCAATGTAACACGTAAGGGGAATAATAATGATACGGGTAAAGGCATAAACGTTTAACACTATAAGTTTTGCATATATACCCTTTTTTTTAAAGCAAGCTAACCTAACCTAAACTAAATTTGCAACCTATGCGTTATTTTAACACTATAAGTTTTTATTTGAACATTCACAATCCGTACATGAAATGAAAGTAAAATTGTAACCTATGCGTTGTCATCTCTAAAAAGTAACAACTAAAAAGGTAACATTTGTTATATTAAGAAAAGAAAGACAAACAATAAAGATTTAAAAAAATGGCTAACCTCTGGGGAATCGTACTCATTACTTTCCCGATGGTAGCACGACGCTCTAACCAACTGAGATAACAGGCCGACATGGACAACGTGGTAATTATCCACCTACATTTATTGACTGGAATATGACTCGGTTTCTACGCTGAAAGGAGGCGTGAATGATACACCAGGATTGTCACTCTGTACGGGTAAAGCATAGTTTTATAATATTGGGAAACGTGACCTGGATAATCCAAGAAGAAGATGGAAGAATAAAATTAGCCTCGGAACGGAACAGCAATGACCCATCCTTGAAAGGAAGAAGAGGAATTGGATTTAAATTAAACGTAGTTGACCACTATACCACCTCTTTTTGTACTTTATAATTCTTTTAGTGATTCACAAAAGTTTTCTATTGGCTGTCGAAATCAATGCAAGACTGGTGTGGGAAGATGCCCGGCCATAAAAAGGTAAAATTTATATGTGGCTTCTCTTACCATCAGCTAATCCCGGCACAGGGTATAATGTTTAGAGAGCCGTGTAGTTTCCTAAGGAGGAAATGGCGTGCTTGGCACATGACTGGATGGGAGCGGCAGGTAATTTCACAGTTGCACTTCCTCTGATATCTGCCCTATATTCCCAGTTCCAAGAAACATATGAGTCTTTGTTAGTTAGTCTGTTCTCTTTGAATATATGCAATCAAAACAGAATGTGCACCTATCAATTTTTATGTTTAATTTTTGAACAGGCTATTAGAAAAGATTACTCTCAAGAAGTTTTCGGAGCGTTTGCAACACCCTACATCGTTAATAATGTCGTCATTTGGGAAGACCAAATAGCTGACTATTTGATCGGGTCGTATTGGTCACGTGTAAAAATATCGTGGACTGTCATTATCGAAAGGACAAACATTTCACTCTTGCTGCCTTTTGTTCTTTTCTATGAGTTCTATCTAGAGTACCCAACAACAACGCAAACTCACAGCTAAGATATTTGTAGAGATTTCTGACATCTGCGACGAATGAATGTTTAGACACTGCTCTAATTCTCGTTTGTCACTCGCATGTCGTTCTTCAGTATGGCTTCTACACTGGTAATACATTCATCTCCGACTACTGTTGGTGTTTCAAGGCTTTTCCTCTATTGCAGATTTTTGTACATGAAGGAGCAGAGTTCCCGCGCGCTAACTTTTGCTATGGTTACTCACCAATCATACTCTTTCCTGTGTTGCCAACAAGAAACAAACCTCTCACAATTTCTTCAAATTCCGAAAATTAAAGAGCGATTTCATATTAGGAATTGTCTTGAGTCTTTTGTGTTTTGTAAAGGTTGAAATTTAATTTATTTCCAGGATGCATGAACATTGACGAGCGGAGAGATGTGAATTATCCCCTTCTCTTCTGGACCTGATCAGACTCATAGTGTCACACTCACTTCCAGGTGTCAAGTTGTGTAAAGCATATTGCATCACACTTTGGATTATCAGAATGCAGCAAATGGAACTTGTTTCTTCATAAAGATATAACACCTTAACTTTTTAAACGGCCAAAAATGCCTCTGGTGTTTTAATAAAATTTTAAAAACATAAGTTTTCGTAAAATTTACCCTTAATAATTATAAACGTTATGATATATGCTCTAAATCTTCTGGTCTACTCTGTGTAAACCCTTTGGCAGAAAAAATGAGCATCGCCAGATTCTACATGTCGATAGGATAGGGTAGTTTTTTTTTTAACGCCCTTTTTAACTACTTATGCACCACAGGTGGTGGGCACTGATACATGAGATGAAATATAAACTGGGAAAGGATTATTATTTTTTTTAAGGAAGGAAGCGTTTCTGACCTAGGTATTTGCCATTTATAAATGCTGAGAACTTAAAAAAACCCTGTCAGGGAGGACGGTCCTGGTGGGAATCGAACCCGAGACCTCCCGCTCACGAGTCCGCGCCTTAAAGACCTCAGCTACTCGTGACGGTCGTAATCACCTGTATTCACAAGCGCATGCAGCGAGTGCATACTGCAGCAGACGCTTTGCCTGTAAACGTAGCATCTGGAAAGAGAACGTTAGGGTGAAGTAGCGATGACCGAGCGGTTCAGAAGCCATTGCTCTTCTGCATAAGCTCATGGATTCAAAGTCCACACAACGTTGTGTTTATTATTGGTTTTACATGTTGCCTCATATTATATTTTAACGTATCATTTAAGTTTTATGGTATTACCTATGCACACAAAACATAATCGCAAACTAATGTATTCTTCACAAATAACTAAATAAATATATAAACAGAAATGGTTATTCTAAAGTGAAAACAGAAATAAACATAAATTGATATCGTGTATGAACCCTCAGCATATATAATTGCCCCCAATTTTCGAGGCATAGATAATGTCAGATTTCTACAGTAGTGCGGACGAGAGGCTACAACATCCCAGGCTTCATGAATTTGTGCCCATAAGCCTTTTGTCTCCTTGCATGTGAGGAAATGCGTGTGCAGCATATTGCATAATATTGAAGGAAATATTACAATAATATATATATATATATATATATATATATATATAAGTTAACGTTAAAACTTCCTATGTATGAGAAACAATATTACGAAACTGCCAATTTTTCATAATATGTTACAAAGGTTTATTTAAAGAGAGAGAGAAAGAGAGAGAGTTCTTTTTTGCCGGGAGGCGAACTTATGCTCTTAAGCACATTTCTGCACACTTTGCCACAAAGATAACAAAACACACATTAGACAGCGTGTTTAGTCCATGTCATATAACAGAACTGTTGCAGTGGCTACATAGCTTTACTGGTTTTCTTATGGACCGCGGGCTGTAACAAGAATTAGAAGACTTAGAAGAATTCTGTGTTCAAGACACGACTAATTTTTTTTGTCAAAGGATGTACATATGATACATATATCACATACGAGACAATTATTAACATCTTTGTTCCAAATTTGTAAATTAGTAATGTAAAAACTTAAGTTACTGATTTTTTTCTTCCTGTTATGTTGCTCGACTTCATCGTGACTAGAGACCGTTAACAGTTTAGCTGAATGAACTGGAGAATGAACTGGGTCGGAGGAGCGCGTCGGTCAGGGTGGTGTCGAGTAAATATAATTTCCATTAATGTAACATATAAAAATTTAATAATATTATGTATTATCATAGCATATTACGATATTAGTTTGTTATCCTTGAATAAATGTTTAAGAAAAGCGGATTTTGTAATTTTTAAGAATGCAGTAAATGTATAACATATAATCAAGTCTCATAGGCTATATTTTGTATACTAGAATACTAAAAGAATATAAAAAATTAATTAATATATACGTCGATTTTCTAATGAATTTTACTGAATTTCGTGCCTTCTTTTATAACTACCATTTCCTCCTAGTGACTGATTCTCGTTAACAATCATACAAAGAACAAATAATGTGAATTTGAAGTTTTGTTTCCCTACATGACATCATTGTATAGGAGGAAATAATGTACTTCGATGCTCTATGGTTAGTGATGCTAACGCAGAAGGAATAACCGTAAGAAAGTTAGGCTCAAGCCGAAAAGCCTGACTTTTCACTAACCCGAGAAACTCTTATGATATTTATCAGAAGAAATACGAAATTCGTTAATTGAATGAACAGTAAACATAATCAGAATATTTCAAAACATTTAGTATTAGCATATATTTCAGAATAACATTTAAGTTTATATGAATTAATAGAATTTTATAATACAAACCTTTTCTGAAATGATAAATAATTGGTTCTGTTTTCAGTAATACATTATTGTTCCCTTAACAACGTAGGAAGGAAACATTATTGCTAAGGACATTTATGAAATTTTAACAATGAAAACAGTATCACACTTTGGATCATCAGATTATTTAACAATAGTGCAAAAATTCGCAACGCTTACAAAGCAAATAATATTATAAATTGTAATAAGTATTACACATACATACTTACAATTCAAAATATTACAAATTTGCGTTTTGTCTTTTTATTAAGTCTATAAGAGTACAGTATCATTCTCTCGTGTAACATGGTAGTAGTTTTTCATTATGCAAATAAATGATTTATAAATATAAAAGTGTTCCTGAAAACTAGTGCAAACAATGGAGGAGGGATTAAAATTTAATAGATATCTTCAGGAGACTATCTCCATATTTGAATAGAACCATTACTATAGTGTCACCACCCCATCCCATTAAAATGAGAAGCATTGAATCATACTTGCACTATTCTACTGAGCCAGTTTGTCCTTCGAGGCGGATTTTTGCATTGAATGCGAATTCTGTAAATAATTCAAGTTATGTGCGTTCTAAAACCTTCCCCGATTGTTCCATACTTTGTTCCTGTTTCTGCTAAAGCCTCTACAATCGTATATATATATATATATATATATATATAAAAGGAAAAGAAAAATGATGTAACACTATTAGCAAATTAACAGTAATTATAAAAGCTTTTAAAAGGATAAAACACTAGGATATAGTCACACTTGAAATCGCATTTCAAGTGCGACTATATCTTAGTGTTTAATCCTTTTAAAAGCTTTTATTATTACTGTTAATTTACACACACACACACACACACACACAGAAGCGTGGGTGTGTGTGTTCCATACTTACTAGTTCCCCGCTAGGCGAGCGATAACATTGGAATTTGTTGCGTACCGTCGTTTGTTTTTATTACTGTCGTTGCAATGAAGTTGTCTACGATATTAACATTAACTTAGAGAACTGCAACGAAAAATATGCGTATGGCATGCTGTTAATGTGGATTATAGCAGAGCCCGGAAGTTCAGGCATTTGTTTTTTATAAAGACTTAAAATGCCGGAAAATAGGTAGTAATATAATTAAATTAGGCATTATTAACAGTGAAACAGAATAATATAACCCATTATTAATGAAAATAGGTATTTAAGTTGCTTAATTTCTTCATCACATAATTATAGTACTAAAGCTCTTCTTGGTTACAAGTAACAAATTTTTTTTTCGAGTCAGCCGCTTGTCAGAGAGAACTTTATTCATCATCGAAAAAGAAAGTTCTACTTCCACTAAAGTGATTGGAGCATATTTAAAACAAGTTAATTCGGAAGGACTCATACCAGTTACAACAGAACATTCACCTTTCAGGACATCACAAATGCCCTTAAGTTCTTCTAGGTCCACATTAGCCTCATAACATGTTTACACTTCTCACTAACACATTTTCTGTTCTCTCCTGGTGCCTGCAGCAGTTAGTTTACTGCATCTTCAACGATCTCCATGGTCGACAACATATCACATTTTTTCTCCAACTCCTTTTTTATTTTATCCCCAAAGCTGTGTAATTTATTACTCAACGATGAACTTCTTCATTTTGGCATGAAAAGTAATTCAGCCCGGCTTTAACAAGTTCAATAACAGACAAACAGTCGTTTGTATATTTAACCTGTTAGAGAAAATTTATTTTATTTCTTTCTATGCCCCTTATCACTTCCGAGATTGGAAAAACCCGATTATGCTTTGTCACCTTAAGAAGACAGGCGTTAGAGACAATATGTAATGGGACCTGACGCATTGTCAGCGCACCAGCTGTAAGGAAGCGTGAAACTGATATGCGCTGTTTGCTGATCTCAACAAGTCATTTCATGGAAATGCTGATCAAACTCTCATCCTCCTCGCTTGCAGTAGTTTGTTCCATTACATTGAGCGTTTACTCAGAGATAGAGAGAGGTAGCTAAATTTTTGCATAAAGCGCGTATACCACCGGCTTTAAATCTTACCTATTAACATTCTTTCTCTCTTGTTGTTTGCGTAATCTTTTTCCATGCATTACATTACTGATATTCAATATTTATTTTAATACCTTCATTTGTCCCTTTGCCTTGAATAACTTCAGAAGTTTGAAATATAGCAAGAGATAATATATGTCTAAGTTTTATTCTTTTTCTGCTTTTTTACTATTGTTATTTATATATAAATATATATGCTAATTTCAGCAAAAACTTCACGCCCCACAACTGTGCTCTCTCTCTCTGAATTCTTGAACCTGAATAGCGTAGAGGAGGGAAAATGAACAAAAACAAAGCATTTTGACAAAATAGCGTACAAAAGGCTTTAGACTAAGTGTCTGCGCAAATGTAAAGAATATACAGTGAACAAACATCATGTACACATGAAAAGTGTTTGGAATTGTTCCACGTAACAGTTTCATGTAGAAGCCTCATTGCTCGAACTGATAGTTGACTGCGTTTACTCAGGGAAGATGTGCAACTCAAAATATCTCGGAATTCAAATGTAATTTTCAAATAACGGCTAACTGTAGCTTAAAATAATGTTATATGGACAGTAGGCAGATCCGACTAGAGAAATTAAAATTAAGTTGCAATGACTAGTGATACAAATTTGTTTAGCTTGCTTGCTTTCTTAACTTGCTTTCGGCCCCTGATTTTTTTATACCTTCCAAACTAATGAATGTAATTTCGTGAAATTTTACACGGGCATATTTTAGTATATGAGATGTTTTCATTTTGGTTGCCATTATCATCAAGACATACCTGCATATACCGCTCTAGGTGAAGAGTTTTAATTTCTCGCCGAATATTTTGTTGCATTTACATGGGAGACATTGTTTGTACTGATGGAAAATTCCATCTCCTGTACAGTTACTTCTGGTTAGTTTACTGCGTCTTTCTTCGTGAGCGCCCAACAATATTCCTTCCAGTTTCTTCACCAGATATTGACTGTAGTGTTTCGTTTGTGGTTTCCGAACCCATAATGAGCAATAGATTCTCTATTGCGCTTCTTTATAGATGTAGTTTTTCTAGCACATGCAGACAATCAATATGCGCTGTTCCATGTGTAGCTGTTCATGCTGTACTGAACGTACTATATTGCTCTAACACAAAGGTACGGTGGCTGTTGATTCTGTAACAATAGCACACGCGCATGCGTCATGCTACTTTCGAAGACTGTGAATGCGCATTCAGCTTTTGCACGGGAGTGCAAATAGAAATTACTTTCGTCACTAATGCCCTTTTGTAACCTTACTTCTCTACAGGAAGGCAGGTTGAGTCACATTACAAAAAATTATGTCCATTGTTTGAAATTTATACGGGAAAGTCAGAAGCCGAGAGCAATGGCATGAGTGTTTGGTCATTACTAACCTTAATACCAAAATTACGTGCTCTGAATTTCTTGTCTAAGGAAGACTAATACATGCACTATATTTATGCACACTTAAAAAAGTACTTCTTAAACTTTTACTTCAAATTTTACAAATAAACTCGTCCATCAGATGCCTTAATGTTATTTTTATTTCCAGGTCGCAGTCGGTCAACATTTAAAGTCTTCAGTAATCTAAAGGACTAAAATGAAGGCAGAAAAGTTTTTATTACGGAAGACTGTGAGTAGGTCAATGGCGTGTTTACGCTTCCCTTAGAGAACATAAATCTGATGTTGAACAGTTGAAATGGCAATCTACGACCCTGTTAAAATGTAGTCATTCTTCTTAATCTTCTCCATAATACAAAGTTGGTGCTTTAAGTGCATCTGTAAAAACGATAGAGCTATATATCCTCTGACTTTTAAAGAATACGATCTTTTAGGGTTCTATGGATTAGTTTTTGTGTTTAATGCTAACAAAATGCAATTAGTATGTTATAAGACATTGCAATAAATAAAGAAGCAAAGCACATTTTATACTGAATATTATTTACGTGCCTTCTAGAGTATCAGTTTAGGAACTTGTAATGGAACAACTAAGAAGTATGGTGTTAGCATAATGGCGTTAGACCATGCATAAGATTTGCAGACGATCTCCTAAGAGGCAATCTTTAAGGAACCTAGAAGTTATGTTAAACAAGCTGAAAAAAGTCAGTAAAGAAATGGGCTTATTCATGAATTCTAGTATAGAAAAATTAATGACAAATGCTAAAGAAGAGCTAATTAGAGTCGACGGTAAAATATTACAATACGTTTATCTTGATCAAATAATTTCCTTTGGAAATTCTGCAGACAAGGAAATAAAAAGAAAGCGTTGAAGAAATTCTTGAGCTTGTTATTAACATTGAGAGACCAGTTTCAAATTTTAAGCATAAAAAACGACGTTCTTGATAATGCCAGCATCTCTGTAAGGCTGTCAAACTTTGTCTCAAACATTAAGGTGGGAAACGCTTCAACTTTTAAGGCGCAAGATGGAACTACAAATACTCCACATGACATTAAATGAAAGAATAAAAAATGAAATCCTAAGAAAAATGGCCATCATAGAACTTTAGAATTTTAGAAATTCTAAAATGGAAATGGGGAGTATACGCCACCAAAATGGATTATTCGAGATGGTCTAATAGAACTACCGTGTGGGATCCTAGAAGGGCTTGTCCTTCCTTCAGAAAGATAGCAAGAGAACAATAGACGCGGAGAGCTAGAGATAGACACCATGAAATCATTATACTTAGGCAAATAAGTGATGTATATGTATAACTAAGTTAAGTGAATAGGTAGTCATCAAGGGACACAACAATCTAGTGTGTGGAATGTGATATGAATGTGCATCATGCTATCTCTGTCCCAAAATAATTTCTAGAGAGCTCTAGTGATAAATACAGATACTTATTTACAGAAAGTAATAATTCCTCGCATTGTTTGAATACTTCACATCTCTGGTTACATAACTACACAGAAGTGTTCCGATAACACAGCTTTAGATTAATGAAATAGCCAACCTACTATCTAACAATGTTCTGAACTGAGCATCCAAATAGATACCAACCCCTAACACTTTACCAAACGTTCCAAGCATGTACGAGGTGCATTCAAGTTATAACACCTCCGATTTTTTTCACCCCTCAGGAATGGAACAGAGAGAAACATGCGGTTTGTTTTAAAATACGCGGGCACTCGTTGTAAATGCGTGACAGAGGTGGCAGCACGGCATAGCTCATAGAACTCTAGCGGCAGCGGCGAGGGTGAGGACTGTTTTTAATACTTCAAAATGGCGACGTTTTCATCACAAGAACAGCGTGCAATCATTCGTTTTCTCCACTTGAGTGTTTTGACATCGATTGAAATTCATCGCCAGTTGAGCGAGACATGTGATGATGGTGTAATGGATGTGTTTAATGTGCGTTCATGGGTGCGATAGTTCAAGGAAGGCAGATCGTCGTGTAACAACAAATCAAAGCAATCTCGTCCTCGCACAAGCCGATCTGAAGACATGATCGAGCGAGTGGAGAAAGTTGTTTTGCAGAATCGCCGAATGAGTGTCGAAAACATCGTCTCTGAAGTTGACATTTCCGTGGGATCTGTGCACACAATCCTGCATGAAGATCTGCAAATGCGAAAAGTGACCTCCAAGTGGGTGCCACGAATGCTGACGGAAGACCACAAGGCTGCGCGCGTGGCATGTTGCCAGGCAATGCTTGCTGAATGATGCGTGATGGGGGACGTTCTTTTCATCGATTGTAACAATGGATGAGACATGGATGCCGTTGCTCAATGAGACAGGCTGCTCAATGAAAGCACTCAGATTCACCACCACCAAAAAAATGTTGGGTAAGCGCTAGTGCAGAAAAAATGACGATGGCTATGTTCTGGAACAGCGATGGATACTCCTTAATCATTGCGTTCCAAAGGGCACTACGGTGACAGATGCATCCTACGAAGATGTTTTGAAGAAGAAGCTCCTTACAGCATTGCGTGAAAAACGGCCGGAAAAGGCTGCACGTGTGCTCTTTCGCGCCTCAGGGCGGACGTGATGCAGCAGTTTCTTCATGAAAACAACTTTGAAGTGATTCCTCATGCTCCCTACTCACTTGACCTGGCTCTTACCTACTTTTGACTGTTTCCAACGACAACCTCTGTGTTTGCACTTCACTAGCCGTGACGCTATTCCATCAGCGATTTTCCAGTGGTCAAACAGACTCCTACAGAAGCGTTCGCAGCGCCATGGAATCAAGGCGTCGACGTTTTGAAAAATGTGTACGGCTGCAGGGAGATTACGTCAAAAAGTGATACAAGTTTCATAGTTTTCGTGTGATTAGTTAGTGAGGAAAAATTCGGAGGTGTATAACTTGAATGACCGTCTCTAGTTCGATGATCTGTGCATATCTGGCTCATAGAAAATATATTTCGAAATGTTTTTGATACTGCTTTCGCTTGAATATCAAGGAAGATCCGAGTTTAATATGCACAAAAATCAGTTTTGAAATCGAAAGTTTGCATAGAAAAATTTTTACATACAAAACAGATGTTCCTGCTTTTTATTTATGCTTAAATCTTCAATTTGGAATGCACCTATATGTACATACGGATTTAAGAGAATTTTCTTAGTGAATAAGGCATTACTTCTTAAATTATAATATTAAATATTTATTACAAATTTGACCCCATGATGTGACGTTTTTGTAAAATAAAAAACACAATGGAATAATTCCGCTAGCTGTCGCTTGTGGTTGCTGTTTGGTGGCGTTAATGTATTGAATATAACTGTTTCCTTGTTTATTAACGAATAAAGGCAATTAAAACCCCCTATTTATTTTTAGGAAAAGATATGCGGAAATTTCAGAATTTATTTACACATCTCGCTAAAAAAACTCATTCACCATTCTCTTTAGTTCCCTTTGAGGAATATAGATGCACTCCTGATGGATCTTCAGTTTCAGATATTGTAGGTTATATGGGTATAGGTGTATCTTTTCTTAAACCCAGGAATAAAAATTCACAGGGAACCAGATCGGGGTACCTAGAGGACCACAAATTCTTACTAATAACTCTGTCCTGCTTGAACACTTTGTGAATATCATTGATGAAACTACTGGCTCTATGGGTTGTGCAGAGCTGTTACAAATGATGGATGCCTTTAGAAGAGGCATTTGAAAACAAATGAACAACATTTTCAACATCTCCTTTTTTTTAAAATAAATCAATCATATCTCTTACAAATGCTTTTATTTCATGATTTGTTAATATGTTTATGTTCAATGCATATGCCTCCGAACGTTGGTCATTAACAAGCAAAATACGGCAGTTTGCCCATAGTAAAAACCTCGGTGACAAAAACTGTGTGTGAACTAACCTATTACTTTTCCCAACAAAGTCCTCTTAAGTGACACAAGTCCCTAACTCTAAAAATTCCTAAGGAAATTCAACGTTTAGTTGGAGCTATTGCAAACATTGTAGAAGTTAAATTCCGCTGGCTATAGAAGGTGGTCATAAAATATAAAATATATAATATAAAATATAAAATCTGTATACGCTAACTTGGTACCTGGTTTCCTAAACCAGGGCGTGTATATCAAATTTTCCATTTATTGTTATTATAACTATACAATTAAATAATATTTTAATACATTATTTTACAGATTTTCCTAATAACTAGATTAAAATAATATAATAAAACAATAAACAAAAAATAATTAATTGAACCAAAATATAAATTTACTTAACTACTTCCCAAATTAATCTTCCAAAATCTACAAAACTACCAAATTAACAATTTAACAATATTACTGGGAGCCAGTAGCTGGTAGCCAGCTATTCTATCCTTTAAATTTATTCCATAACTATACAACTGTACTATTACTAACCACTGGTTACCAGCGGTATGTACTGGTATCCAGTACTCGGCAGAGATTCTCTTAAATTGGACATTATCCTTAATTGTTTCAATTCTCCTTAATTTATTACAAGTATAATAATATCCTTCTCTTTGACAACTTATTTCACTTAAAGTTCCTTTAGCATTATTAATCTTTCCTACTCATTTCATTTATTTGTCCCAACACTTGAACTCATTAAACACTATCACCTCGCTTCCACCATATTACTCTCCATCTTTTCTTCCTAACCATTCCTTCTTCCATCTCGCTTGATCCTCCTGGTCCCCTGGTTGCACCATTTCTTGCGCTCAGCTGCTCCTTTACGGACACCACTACTCCATCCTCCATCTCCTGCCGCGGCTCATTCCCGTGTATCTCCAACATCCTTCCTTCTCCTTCTGTAATCTTCCTTCTTCCATCTTCTTCCCGGTGTCAAAACTCTTACAGGTATACTCTCTACTTCAGGTTGTTAATCAAAATTATCCCCGTTTATTATATTTTTAGGCATTTTCATCTCCATATTCCCTTCTTCCTCACCTTTATCTTCTCCTTCTAATATTCTCTTCCTGTTGATTTAATTAAAGTTATTTTCTATATTTTCTATTCTTGTTAGTTATTTGTGTTTGGGGGTTGTCTTTGCATACGTATGCGTTCTGATCTTCTTACCTCGTTCTCAACTTTTTCATTACATCTATTATCTGCTCTTGTGGTATTACCTCTTCCCTTGCTAGGTTACTTATTTTGAGTGCGGCCTGCTCGAGGTATTTATGTAGATCCTTATTTCTAAGTATATGTGCCACATGATGGCCACTTAAAATTTCTCTTTCTTCTCTCACATGTTCTAAATAGCGTGTGCATTCAAATAACACATGTTCTGGGTTATCCTGTGTTTTGCAAAGTGTACAGATATCGTCCTCTGTTCTGTTGATTTTCTTCCAATAAGTGTTGTAAGGCCCGTGACCTATAAGGTAATGGTATCATGCCTTTGGTAGGTTGTACAAATTTTAGTTTTAATCTCTCAAAAATGTTGTTAAATAAGTCGAAAGTTCTCCTGCCTGTCTCGGCATTTTTCCATTCGTGTTGCCATTGTTCTTTTAATTTATATTTTATTTCATTTAAATTGTTGCAGTGACTGCCGATTATTAAACTTACTTTCTCCAAGTTGCCTTTCTTCAGCCAATAAACAGCGCCTCTTAATTTAATCAATAGGTCAATTGGCCATATTCCTGTTACTACAAAAAGGGCCATAGTGGGTGAGGTGCTTAATGCCCCTGTAAATCTTAATAACACCTTCCTTTGTGATCTTCTTAATAGAGTTTTTATTTGGACATCCTTCATCCTCAGAGCCCAGACTCCTGCTCCATAAGTCATTATTGAAGCAAAAATGCTCGTGTAGTATGCTGTAATGACCTTTAATGGAATTTTAAAATTCCACTGAACTAATCTTGCTAATTTCATCATAACGTTTTCGGATTTTTTTCGTACGTATTCAGCGTGTTTCCTAAAGTTTAGTTTCTCATCTAAGTAAATTCCCAAATATTTTGCTTCTTTTTGGCGTCTTATATTTTGGTTGTTATATTTTATGCATGGATCTCTTTTGAGATTACCTTTCAAAAGCATGTAGCCTGATTTAGTTGGAGTGACTTGGAGTTTAGTTTTACTACACCAATTGCTTAATTTATTAGTTAATTTATTTGCTCTTCTTTCTATATCTGCTCTATTGTTTCCTTCTATTAGAAATAAAACATCGTCGGCATACGCGATGGTTTTTGCCACATTTTCATTGTTGTTTAGTTCGTCTAAAAGAGTTTCCAAAACTATGTCCCAAAAAATTGGTCCTAAGATCGAGCCTTGG
This sequence comes from Metallyticus violacea, assembly GCA_030762175.1. Lineage (NCBI taxonomy): Eukaryota > Metazoa > Arthropoda > Insecta > Mantodea > Metallyticidae > Metallyticus > Metallyticus violacea. The sequence continues at coordinate 63,736,798 of CM060840.1, forward strand.
GGACATCCCTTAGTTATATCTCTGTAAATTGTTTCTTCAGTACCTTTTACATGAATCCTTCTGTGTTTGCAGTAGTCACGAAGGTGGTCAACTGTATTTTGAATAAAAATATAAAAGTCCACATGGATTTAATTACTAAAATAAGAAACAAGCACACACACCAAACTTGCAACTCGCCATACTCTGGAAATACTTTGAATTCTGATAGTATTTCATCCATCATCATTGTCTGGGATATCCTCAAACCTATCATCATTATCTTCAATTGGAAAATAGAGGTTGGAACAACCCACAGTACATTGCACAAGTAATTGCGTTACACAAACAGTAGAAAAATGTGTGAGAATAATCTGTAAGGAGAATTGTGATCACTTTAGATTAAGTAAACGTCTCTCTCTAAAAAGATTGCATCAAACCCTTTGCCATTTACAAACGCCTAATTTAAGTAATTATATAAATAGTATGAAACATTCGTTAAACTTTATAATACGTGCTTTATCAATTATACAATACAATTTGATTTCGGATACCTTTACCAATTACAACCCCAAAGATGCTAGTAAGAAATGGACACGATTCAGCACCAGGGATTAACTTAAACTTGCATGCTGAGCATGATACACGAGTATGCAGATTTACCGGCCAAGATAGCGGGTTTCGGTACTCCAAAGGCAGATAAATGTATCATAACGTGTAACTCATTAACATTTTAAGGTTTTTATGGATACATACCCCAACTATTTTAAAACGTAGCCCCAGATTAGGTATATTTTGATTAAAGCCCTAGGAATGTCGAATATTCGATTAGGTTTAGTTAGGTTAGGTTAGGGAAGGTGCACGCTTAAGTTTAGCGTAAAAATTTGCCTTTGATATATACTTTGAGAGGTGTCCTTTCACACCAATGAACATTTTATTTTTCAAAAAGGTTTTTTTCTTACATCTTTGACAGTTTTATATGTTTATATCGATCGATCACAGTCTTGGTGTATTAGGATGAAGCATCAAGTTACATCAGTAGGAAACAAGGAATCCATGCCATTCAATCGATCCACATACCTCACATACTTGGGGTACTGGATTGTAAATCTGTTCGAAAGCATTTTCCAATGGATGCACGATTTATAATTATGAGGAATTTAACTATTCTTCGAGTAGCCAAAGTCACATTTTTAACACTGTAAAAAGCTCTGATTCCATTTTATTGCATTACTATTCCAGCTCTGCATACAAAGCCTGGATATATTACTCGCATCAGTGCAACACTTGCTAGACGCTTCCAGGGGGAAAAAAATGGAACCGGAAACAAGGAATCCACGCCATTCCTTTCAGTAACATTCCCTTGAAATCACCTGATGCGCCTCTTATGGATTTTTTCACCTTCGGACTGCCTTCTTTAATGGTAAATGTGGTGCAGAACTTCGTTTCACATCTAGGAGCATCAGAGCTTGGTCGTTTGGAGACAGTGATAAGAAACTTTTTTTTTGTGATGAAAAGTATCTCTCTTTCTCTTTTTCAAGTGCATGATATGCGAATTTATAATTCGTACGGGACACAAAATCTTTATTTGAATTGATAAGAAGTGAAAAGGTATTGCAGCTAACTGTTTTATGGTATATTTTGTAGTAACCCACTTATGATATTGCTGTTCGTCCATTTTCATCAATTCCAATGACTTGGCTTTCCAAAAATAAATTTTACTGCCATGGGTAAGTCACTGAAACTTATAATTTACTTATTCGACGTCATTTTATGCCTTATCGAGCGATATTTGCATTTTCCATTATTACAACTAGCCGAAGCACTCTGGAATATTTTCATTTGTTGGTAACTGATAAATATATCTGCCGCTGAAGGAAAACACAATTTAGGATAATAGGTAATTAATACGCAAGTTTTGGTGAATACAAATGCAGAATTAGACAATTGAGCTTAAAGCGCATAATAATTTGATTTTAATAGTTCGATTTAAAATGTGTTTGTTGACATTATTTGTTACTCCCCTATGCTTAAAAATAGTGGAAGGAAAGCACATAAGTATATGCACCGGCTTTCAAAGAGTGCTTCTTGGCAACTGTCAAATTCGAGCTTTTGTAAAAGAAGTTATATTTTATGTCACTAGTGTTTAATGAACAGCTATGACAAAATTGCTTATTAATATTACAATGTCAAATAAAACAGTAGTCAAAAGTACGCTGCTAGTCCAGTGGATATCTGGTGAATCAACTTTCTATATTGAAGACAGAGAACTAACTATTTGAGAGTTTCAAAATTAAAGGACGTGAATAATATTGCTTTATTTTTCGTATAATTTTAAAAAAAATTAATTACTTTAATTTAAATTCTTGCTACTAGCGTGAAACTTTAAGGCACTTTAAAAGTATGAAAAAATGATTAACTAAAGGCACTTCCTAGATGATAAGTAGGACGCAAAAGTTATAATAAATGACAGTCTACAGAACTTTGAGGTTAATATTGATTTGTTAACTAGGTAACTAAGGAACATATGGCTAAATCATAAATATATTTTACATCTACTCTTCTTATATTTTTTCCAGCTTCCTTTAAAAGAACCCAAGTTTTTACTAAATAGATATGATGAAAATATAACTAGTTAAAGGGAGTATAATTCGAAAAATTCTTGCATGTCCAGCAAATTTGCAGAAATAAAACATGAATGTTTTAAAATACAGAAAATGTAAAAGAGAATTTTTCTGCAAGAGAATTGAACAAAAATAATTAATGCTGACTGTAAAAATAATGTAACAGAAATTATCACTTCCGCATGTTTGTTTCTGATATTAATATTTTGTAGATTATCGTAGATATGAATATAAATGCTAGCCCATACATGACAAATCAGAAACATCTTTAAATTAACATAAAGTATTCAAATTACATAAAGCTTTTACCAATACACTAGGTTATTGTTCCATATGTTCTAATATACGAGGTGTATTCCTAGTTATAACACCTCAGTTTTTTGTTTTTTGTTTTATTCCCCCCCCCCCCTTCAGGACTGGAAACAGAGAGAAACATGCGATTTGTTTTAAAATAGTGATGGCAGCACTGTATGGCACGCGGAACTCTAGCGGCAGCGGCGAGGGTGAGGACTATTTTTGATACTTCAAAATGGCGATGTTTTCATTACAATAACTGGTTTAATCATTCGTTTTCTCCATTTGCGTGATTTGACGCCGATTGAAATTCATCGTCAGTTGAGTGAGACATTTGATGATGGTGTCATGGGTGTATCTAATGTGCGTTCATAGGTGCGACAGTTCAAGGAAGGCAGATCGTCGTGTGACAACAACAAGGCTGCGCGCATGGCATGTTGCCAGGCAATGGTGAAGCGGGATGACGGTATGAATGGGACGTTCTTTTCATCGAATGTGACAATTGCTGAGATATGGATGCCGTTTTTCAGTCCTGCAAAGAAGTGCCAGCCTGCTCAATGGAAGCACTCAGATTCACTCAGATTTTCCTGTGGTCAAAACAAACTCCTACAGAAGCGTTCGCAGTGACCATTGAATCATGGCGTCGACGTTGTGAAAATGTGTAAGGTTGCAGGGAATTACATCGAGAAGTGACACAAGTTTCATGGTTTTTGTGTGATTAGTTAGTGAGGAAAAAAATCGGAGGTGTTATAACTTGAATGCACCTCGTATATTACATAATGATAACCTGTATGAACTTTACAAAATTCACTAACTTATCAAACAAAAAATTTACTTCAATAATATCAGACAATCAACAGTTAAAACAACGAACTTTTACTTCACACAAAATAAATACGTCCATTGCTATTTAAAAACTCAGTTAATCAATAAAGCAGTGATCAAATAAACATGCAATGACTGCCTTTTAACAAAATTAATATTTCAAATGTTTAAATTTGTAGAGGCAATTTATTGTATAGTTTAATTAAATGCCAATAAATGAAAATTAAATCAAATATAATTCCCCACTCCGATTCTCCAACAGAGCACATAGGAGGCGTTCTTAAAGTTCTCGGCCTTACTAAGAAAACAAGATTTAAGGGAAATGTATTATTATTTTTTTTTAATTTTAATTTTTCACATATCACCTATAAGCCAATATATTTAGTCCAGTGACTTTTTTTTTAATAACCTCAGTAAAATAAGAATTGTCCACCTATGAAAAATAAGCGTCCGTCTCAGCTTCAACCTCGTCATTGGATGTGAAATTTTGTCCAACGAGCTATTTCTTCAGGTTTGGGAGCAAAAAAGTAATCGCTGGAGTCAAATCTGGCGAATGCACTTGGAGGCGAAGATATCATTTTTGCAACAACAATCCTAGACGTGTGTGAAGGAGCATTATCGCCATAAAAGGGAAATTTATTTTTCGCACGATGCGAGCGTTTAGCCTGAATAGCATCCTCAGTTGGTCCAGTAGGAAGCGTAATACCCTTCATTGATGGCTCTGCTCTTCTGGAAGTAGTCTACGGTCACCACACCACAAGAATCCCATAAAGTCGTAGTCATGACTTTTCCTGCACATGGAACCGTTTTTGCTTTCTTTGGTGCACTTTCACCTGTTGCCATCCACTGTTTGGACCGCTCCTTCGTCTCTGGCGTGTAGTGAAGAATCCATGCTTCATATACTGTTATGAAAACTAGGAGAAACTCACTGGAATTGCATTTAAACAATCTAAACTCTCTTGCAAAATGTTCATTTGCGTTTTTGGTCCATTGTTAACACGGTACCCTCGATCAGAAAGCTTTTTCATACACAAAAATGCGTATAAAATGTACTGGATATGGCCTATAGAGGTCTTTGCAATGTCAGTCAACTCGTGTACCTTCAATCGGCGATCATTGGGTTGAATTTTTGTCATAGTCTCGTCGATCGTAGCAGTTTTGGGAAGTCCAGAGCGCTCACGATCCTTGATGGAATTCTGTAATGCAGAATCTATCTCTTTTTGTGTTTCACTGCTGTTAAACCCTCCAAATCGAAGTACTTTGTCAGAGCTCGTATTTTAATATTATCCATTTTGTAGAAAATGTTAACACATTTTTTTACACGATTGTCACAAACAAGTGACTACACTTACTAGTCTGAAACTTTACAGCGCGCCATCTAAAGAATGATACTTAAACTCGATCATAATAATTTGGCCAAGACATCTCTGATTTAAGCCGAGAAATTTTAGAACCCCCTAGTAATATTTCAATAAATGAAAAGCAAATCAAAATATAATTTACAGCTACGAATTTCCTACAGATTAGCTATACATTATTATGCTATGAAATCAGCATTCCTATTTTTATGGTCTCATAAAAGTCGTGATACATTCCTCATTCCTGCATATTTGGTAACCACAACCGGAGCGGTATGAAGCAGAGTTTTGGCAGATTCATAGTAAATTCCTTGTTTCTGCTGTTGGCACACTGGCCCTATCCTTCGCTTACATAATGAATGGTGTTTACCCAATTCTCATCTAGCCAAATAGTGGTTTGAAAAGCATAGGAGAGCAGTAGCAGATATAGCAAGAATGGGCAGTAATAAGACTAGAAATTCTATTTCAAAATTAAAAAAAAAAGTGTTTGCCACAATATACTAGCGGATAGAGGTGATATCGCTGCTGCTGGAATGCGTTCTGTAAAACTACATGTGCATAAGGCCTTGAAAAACTACCTGCTTTAAATGCCTTCCCATCAAATATAACATCTATCTGTTGTGTGCGACGTTTCATTAGTAATAATGACTATATGACCGGCATTGTTTTTTCTTTCTTAGCTTCATAATGATATTTCAATGCATTGTAAGATGCGTTTATGCAAGTTGTAAAATCTACATACCCCACTAATAAGGAGCCATCAAGTGAAATTGCATCAACACGCATAGTACTCAAGGGGCACAAAAACTGGTAATGTAGCTGGTTACTAACGATCTGTAATTATTTATAGGGAAGCGACAGCGCATTCGTTCGCATTCCTTGTTTGTTTAATGATTTGGAAGTAAGGTTAACTATAAATAGAAGGTGTATCTTTATTGTTATTAATTTTTATATACACATTTACGAATATATTCTATGCATGGGCGTAGATCATACAGGCTTAAAGTTGATACACGGTGGGAAGAACGGTATTTACAGATATATGAATGAAAACATATTTCATATTATTTATAATTATACTAATTATTGCGTTCTAACCATAAAATAAATTGCTTCTAGCTTCCCGCACTTGGGCTAAGAAAATGCCTATATTCAACGTGGTTCGCAAACATGTCCCAGCATGCCAGTCGGCTTCTAATTGCCATAAAATAATTTTCTGGGAGCGCGTTTTTGTCAGGTGCTCCCAGTGGGTACATTCGGAAAGAATATATATATATATATATATTAATGAAACATAAAAATAAAGAAACACTATTAACAATGTAACAAATTAACACTAATAATAAAAGTAGATAAAGATAAAACACACAGAAAGAGTCACACTTGAAATTGCTATATTTCGAACTACTGCGAGTTCTTCAATGGCAAGAAGCTAGACAAGTGAAGGTGATAAAAGTAAATATTGAGTATCGAAGGTAACGTTATGCATGGAAACAGATGAAACTAGATATATGAGAGTGTGGGAAGAAAAAAAAATTAATATGTAAGATTTAAACCAGGTGGTATACGCGCTTTATGTAAAAATATAGCAGCCATTTCTCTATCTCTGAGTAAACTTTCACAGCAATGTGTAGGTAAAGCATCAACAAGAGTTAGACTAAAAGCATCATCAAAATCCTTACAGTGAGATAAGGCATGTTGGGCAACCGGCAGGGGAGACTTGGTTTTAACAGAACGTCTATGATTGTTCATGCGTAGCGAAACAACAGTAGAAGTTAAACCAATATAAAATGCTTTACAAAGCTTACAAGATAACATATATACGGCATTCTTGGAAGAACAGGTAGCAAATGAAGAAATGTTGAATTCCTTGGATAAATTAGGGCTATGGAATGATTTGCACGGCATAATTAGTGCACAGGTTTTACATTTAGGACGTTGGCAAGGATACGAGCCAGCAAAGGGACGTGGTAAATTCGGAGAGGATAGGTTACGGCGAAATATACTTTTAAGGTTAGGGGGTGTTCTGAAAGTAAGGCGGGGTACAATTTTAGAAAAATCATTTAAAGATGGATACATTAACAAAGTATCGTGACATTCTTTCAAAATAGGTCTGATGCTTTCAATTCCAGGCACGTAAGTGGTAACAAGGTTGATGAAGTTCTTGTTAGAGGTTTTAGGTTTGCATTGGAAAGTTTTGTGTGATGGGATTATACGGGATTTTAAAAGAGCGGAAGGATAATTTTGGTTTTGGAACTTTTGAGTAAGGTTTTTAATATACTTGTCAAGAGATGAAAAGTTGTTACAAAGACGATGACCACGGATTGAAAGAGAAAAAGGAATAGATCTTTTGATATGCAATGGATGACAACTATCAAAATGAAGATATTGTTGTAAATTGGTAGGCTTAATGTGCACAGACGTAAGGAAAGAGCCATAGCATAAAGAAATATCAATGTCTAGGAAAGTAGCAGCATTGGGAGAGACAGAAGAAAGACGCTTGAAATTTCAAGTGTCACTCTTTCTCTGTGTTTTATCTTTATCTACTTTTATTATTAGTGTTAATTTGTTACATTGTTAATAGTGTTTCTTTATTTTTATGTTTCATTAATATTGTTTGCACCTCTGGTGCTGCTTTTAACTTTGCTTATTAGGCTTTATTTGCTTTTGTGTGTTTTGCTTTTGCGTGTTTTGCTTTTGACTTCTTTACTATTTATCTATTTTTCTTTTAATTTTATTTCTGTGTTTTCTAAAATACTTTATTATATATTACATCTTATACCATGACACCTATCCAAGGTAATGTTATCACATTTTGGTTCAACAAATGTAAGTACCATTCTAAACAATTAGCTAAATATACAGGGCACGTTGGCTTTCTTTCTTATTGCGCTATTACTGGTGTGTGTCCTAACGGAATATAAATTCAATTGCCACTGTCCGCTATAGCTCCTAGCACTCATAGCCAATTTCATTTATTTAGGTACCATATCTCCCAACATTTTCTACGGATGATCCTTAATAATTGTCAATATTTGCAGCAATTTCATTTGTCTAAATTAATTAGTTTTATTAAAATTATTCTGGCATGTTCTCCAAAATATATTACTACAGTTAATAGTATCTTGATGAGTGCTAATAAGTTATTAAGTTCCCTCAATCAGAAACATCTTCTTAAACTATCGCGGTTATATTTACAATATTTAAAAGCTGGTATTCCTATTCAGTTTAATGCATCTTTTTTCCAAAACTTTTCCCCGCCACTCGTAGCGTCAGCTCCTGACTTAGCTTCTATTTTCAATTTACCTCGTCCATCTAAATTTTACTCCGGTACTGCATACCAGCAGCCCAATAGCAAATGTACCCCTTGTACTTCTCCTACTAGTAATATTGCTGTTGTTAATTTATCTTCTATTTCACTTTCCAATACTGATACATTGCTTTTACAAAAAGGATTATCTTTTGCCCCAACTCCCAAATTTAATCGCCTTAAATTTGTTTCTGATGGCGTTAAATTTTGCCGTAATTTAAGATGGCGTTACTATTGGCATACTAAATCTTCTCAGCCTACTTCAAATGTTACTCCTTGCCTTCTCAAGTTTCGTTCTCCCTCCAAACTTGAACCTCCATCTTTACCTTCTAGCCATCCTTTAGAAATGTTTATCAACAGATTTTTAACTTCGATCAGTGATTCTAAATTTCTAGATAAGATCACTCCTAAAGACAACTTAACTTTACGTGAGAAATCAGCACTTAAAAGATTATCTAATAATCCTGATGTTATTATCCTTCCAGCTGATAGAGGGTCCTCAGTAGTACTACAGGACATTTCGTCTTACAATGCTGAAGCTTACCGATAACTTCAGAATGTCACTTATTATGAACTATTGTCTTCCGACCCAACTGTCAAGTTTAATGAAGAAATAGCTTCTTTTATTACTTCTTCTGGTACAGCAGAAGGACTTAGTTCCCAAGATATCACTCTTCTTACTCCTCATGTCCCTCGTACTCCCACCATATATTTTCTCCCTAAAATTCACAAAGAGAACTGTCCAGGCCGCCCAATAGTAGCCAGCTTCGATTCCCCTAATGAACGTATTTCCGCTCTAGTAGATTGTTTGTTACAGCCTTTTGTTACTTCTAGGCCATCCTATATTAAAGATTCCTTCCATTTTTTGAGTTTGCTTAAGAAAGTTGACCTTACGGCACACTCTGAAATACTTCTTGCCACTATTGATGTGACGTCACTCTACACTAACATCCCCCATCATGAAGGATTAGCTGCCGTTAAACATTTCTTGAACTGTCGAGCACCTCCTCATATCCCATCCACAGATTTCATTTGTCATCTTGCTTATCTGGTCCTCACTCGCAATGCGTTTAGTTTTGATAATAAACATTATCTACAAATTAAAGGTACTGCGATGGGCACCAGAATGGCACCTTCTTATGCCAATCTTTTTATGGCTAGCTTAGAGGAGGAATTTCTTAAGTCAGAACCTTTGGCACCATTATTATGGTTGAGATATATTGATGATATATTTGTGCTTTGGACTCATGGCTACTTGGACTACTTTCTAGACATTGATATTTCTTTATGCTATGGCTCTTTCCTTACGTCTGTGCACATTAAGCCTACCAATTTACAACAATATCTTCATTTTGATAGTTGTCATCCATTGCATATCAAAAGATCTATTCCTTTTTCTCTTTCAATCCGTGGTCATCGTCTTTGTAACAACTTTTCATCTCTTGACAAGTATATTAAAAACCTTACTCAAAAGTTCCAAAACCAAAATTATCCTTCCGCTCTTTTAAAATCCCGTATAATCCCATCACACAAAACTTTCCAATGCAAACCTAAAACCTCTAACAAGAACTTCATCAACCTTGTTACCACTTACGTGCCTGGAATTGAAAGCATCAGACCTATTTTGAAAGAATGTCACGATACTTTGTTAATGTATCCATCTTTAAATGATTTTTCTAAAATTGTACCCCGCCTTACTTTCAGAACACCCCCTAACCTTAAAAGTATATTTCGCCGTAACCTATCCTCTCCGAATTTACCACGTCCCTTTGCTGGCTCGTATCCTTGCCAACGTCCTAAATGTAAAACCTGTGCACTAATTATGCCGTGCAAATCATTCCATAGCCCTAATTTATCCAAGGAATTCAACATTTCTTCATTTGCTACCTGTTCTTCCAAGAATGTCGTATATATGTTATCTTGTAAGCTTTGTAAAGCATTTTATATTGGTTTAACTTCTACTGTTGTTTCGCTACGCATGAACAATCATAGACGTTCTGTTAAAACCAAGTCTCCCTTGCCGGTTGCCCAACATGCCTTATCTCACTGTAAGGATTTTGATGATGCTTTTAGTCTAACTCTTGTTGATGCTTTACCTACACATTGCTGTGAAAGTTTACTCAGAGATAGAGAAATGGCTGCTATATTTTTACATAAAGCGCGTATACCACCTGGTTTAAATCTTACATATTAATTTTTTTTTCTTCCCACACTCTCATATCTAGTTTCATCTGTTTCCATGCATAACGTTACCTTCGATACTCAATATTTACTTTTATCACCTTCACTTGTCTAGCTTCTTGCCATTGAAGAACTCGCAGTAGTTCGAAATATAGCAATTTCAAGTGTGACTCTTTCTGTGTGTTTTATCTTTATCTACTTTTATTATTAGTGTTAATTTATATATATATCCATATATATATATATATATATATATATATATATATATATATCCATTCCTTATCCCTTCTACAAAATGACTAGATTGTTCTACCAGAACTATCCGTTATTTTTGAGCTTCCAACTTCCCGGTCTAAACCAGGTCATTCCTTATCATACCTTTCTCATTAGAACGAGCATATACACAGCTTTATCCCAGGTTAATTTAATTTCATTCGATAAGCTCAAGGAGACTTTCGTACTACATTCTGCCTCGATTTCCTGCTCACCGATACCTTCCAGTCTTGTTATAATCTTCTTCCATACGTTTTTACTATTTGCATTGCCTCGTGCCATATTGAACCCAGGCCAATTCCTCCGAGTCCTCTTTTCAACTCTGCTGCCAAAATTCTACATTCGAGTACTTTATATTGTGTATAATTACTATAGCAGCAGCAGCAGCAGCAGCAGCAGTAGTAGTAGTAGTAGTAGTAGTAGTAGTAGTAGTAGTAGTAGTAGTAGTAGTAGTAATAGTAGCAGTAGTAGTAGTAGTAATAGTAGCAGTAGTAGTAGTAGTAATAATAATAATAGTAGTAGTAGTGGTAGTAGTAGTAATAGTAGTAGTAGTAGTAATAGTAGTAGTAGTAATAGTAGTAGTAGTAGTAGTAGTAATAATAGTAGTAGTAGTAGTAGTAGTAGTAGTAATAGTAGTAGTAGTAGTAGTATAGTAGTAGTAGTAATAGTAGTATAGTAGTAGTAGTAGTAGTAGTAGTAATAGTAGTAGTAGTAGTAGTAGTAGTAATAATAGTAGTAGTAGTAGTAGTAGTAGTAGTAGTAGTAATAGTAGTAGTAGTAGTAGTAGTAATAATAGTAGTAGTAGTAGTAATAATAGTAGTAGTAGTAGTAGTAATAGTAGTATAGTAGTAGTAGTAGTAGTAGTAGTAGTAATAGTAGTAGTAGTAGTAGTAGTAATAGTAGTATAGTAGTAGTAGTAGTAGTAGTAGTAGTAGTAATAATAGTAGTAGTAGTAGTAATAGTAGTAGTAGTAGTAGTAGTAGTAGTAGTAGTAGCAGTAATAATAGTAGTAGTAGTAGTAGTAGTAGTAATAATAGTAGTAGTAGTAGTAGTAGTAGTAGTAATAATAGTAGTAGTAGTAGTAGTAGTAGTAGTAGTAGTAGTAATAATAGTAGTAATAGTAGTAGTAATAGTAGTAGTAGTAGTAGTAGTAGTAGTAGTATCTTTTTGTTATAAAATTCCATATTACAAATGTATTTTATGCATAGGCCGTTGACCGTACATACTTAAACAAGATACACAGTTACAAATAGGAAAAAACAATAAAAATATGATGCAATAATATTAATAATAAACCTAAACATTAAAAATGAAAAGAATAGAACAGTATTTCAGATACATGAGTGAACACAACTACATATTATTTAAGATTACCTTAATTATGACCAGAAAATAATTTACTTCTAGCTTCGCGCTCTATAGCTAGAAAAATACCCATATTTAGCCAATAGTACGATCGCAAATATCCCAGCATGCCAGTTGATCTTTAATTTCCTATTTTTTTTTCTTTTTTTCTGGAAACTGATTTTTTCTCAAGTGTTCCCAATGGGTACATTCCGCCGGAATATGTACCCGTTCCTCATCACCTCCGCAAAATGGGCAATTCTCCTACCAGAACTATCCTTTACTGATTGAGTCGTCCGAAGTCCCAATCTACAACAGGCATTCCCTGATCTTGCCTTTCTCCCTAGAACGAATGTGTACCTCTTTACTCCAGGTTAATTATTTTCCTTCGATAGCCTCAAGGAGACTTTTATGTTACATTCTGCCTCGATTTTCAGTCTGCCGATATTCTCTAGCCTTGTTTTACCCTTATTTCATGCAGTTATATTATTTTCATTACCTCGTCACATTGAACCCATACCAATTCTCCGAGTCCTCTTTCCATCACTAAAGCCCAAGACATTGGTGTTATATTTTGCATCTGGTGTCTATAGTATTTAGCGTGAAGTGTGGACTGGTATTCCTGCATTAGTCTAATCCAATATTTCATCGTCCATATTGTATTTTCACAGCATCCCACCTCCCTCATGACCTCACAGTTTGTCGTTCCTTTGGAGAGCCCGAGAACGCTTTTAAATTGACTTGAATTTTATTTACATGTTCAACTCTTCCCCAGCCGCATATTTCACTTTCATATATTGGAATAGACTTAAATCATAGCACTGTACACCCTCTCTGGTGTATCTACCGGTATATGTGGAATGCGAGTCAGAACACGTAGTAACTCATTTAGTTGACCTCGACGTATGTGGCATCAGAAAAGAGACGAATAAAGAGCAGAAAGGTATGGTTCGGTTTCTGACTGCTGAGAGTGTGGCAGGACAAGACATTCGTCATCGCATGTCTGTTGTGTATGGCTAACACATATCACATTTACATTCCGAAAAGATCCGTGCCCAGGACAGCCCAACATATGTGGACGGTTTTATTCGGGGAAACTGATGCATCACAGCAGAAAAAATACTTGTTATGATGGGGATAAGGCATGATTCCATATTTGCCATAAAGATCAGCAGCAGTATTGAAAAATTAGCAAACGTGATGCCACTAATATGAGGCCGAGAGCAAATGGCAAAGGCAACTGCGGAAACACATGGGATTCCTCCCCGTCGGAGAGGGGGAGAACACACACAGAACTGTACACACAAGTTTCGCGAAAATCGTGATGTTCTTCGATTGTGAGGGCTCGCTGCTTGTCGATTTTACCTAGCATGAAGCCACAATCAATGTAAAGTGTTGTGAAGACAGTTTGCAGAAACTGGGGTGCGCCACAAAGTCAAAATTCCCTGAAATGTTTTTGAACAGCATTATTTTTCTCCATGATAACGCCAGCCCCCAAACTTCCCAATTGCAAGAAATACACTTCAATGATTTACCTGGGAAACATTTCAACATCCTTTCTACACTCAGATCTTTCTGCATGCGATTTTCATATTTTTGGTCACCTGAAGAGACATTCGTGGACATTGATTTGAAACGGAGGAGAGGCATTGCAAATGAGTAAGGCTATGGATCTGCCATCATTCTAAAAGCTTCTACTAGAATGAACTTGACAGTCTTGTAGAAACGTTTAGATAAAAGTGTTACTTTTAAAATAAATGTTTAAAGATAATTTTTGGTGTCTGTACAATTTATTTTCATTGTGCCCATTACTGTTCGGTTTCCTCCGGAGTTTTACATTTTATTTCATTCTTTCCCGCAGATCGAAACTTCGCCAGGCTATTTTGGTTACCGTACAGTTTTACAAAAATACAATCCGATTATATCTATGGCCCGGCTCAGCCATAGGTAAATTAATGTATAGGCCTTTGGTTTACTCCATGATAAAAGACCATAGTCACCGTAACACTAGCTATATACAACATTCAGAAACATAATACTCAAACTACATAAAAGTTTAACATTGCTAGACAAAAGCAATGCAATTTATCTGAAACAAGATTAAATTGTTTCGTTAGCATTGTAGGTTGATTAAAATGAATGCAAATAACAAGCACTAAACCTTAAACCCAAGCGTAATTACTTCCAAAGCAAAATTTCGCTAAATTAAAAACAAGGATCCTCTCTGCATGTTCGAAAACGTGTTGTGTTGTAGATCAGCGAAGCCCGCATTCTGTAGTTCTCGCAAATTCGGAGAAAGTTTTAATTTCAGCACATGAGTTTGTGCCTTAACGAGATGGCATAATGATGTTTTCGCTGCTGGAGGGAACCAGCCGAGCGGCAAAAAGAAGATAACGGCGCTAAAAGTCGATGGAATTGTTGCATGTGCGCTAGAACCCACATAACCGCCTGCATCCGTGGGTTTTAAAACCGCTTTAAATTTAATCTTACAGCCCCCTTTCACGTTATGCGGAGCAGCATTGATGCCTGTACACTTGCGGAATTAAATTTTTTCTTTACGCGCAAAATAAAAAACGTATATATCTATTAACGTTATACAGTACGTTTACAGAAAATAATGAATTATTATTAATACTATTGTTATTATTAACAAGTTCATTAATTCCCCTCCCCCACCCACTAGCCTTTCCCTCTCCTATCTTCTGGTATCCTCTAGTAACTGTTTTCAGATTAATCATCATCCTTCAAACATGCTCATAGAAATTTCGCTGTTCATCAATTAATTTCCATGGACGGAATAGTTTATAGCCCCTAATTTCCTAATCTCTTCGTTTTTCGATTAACTCAATTTTGAACACATCTTGCAGACCATTTGAAGAGACCCATTTCCGTAGATGTAAAGTTTAATGTAATACGTGCTTGTCATGTTATATTACATTTGTTGATTTGTATTACAATTGCGTTTGTTGTGAAAAGCTGTTTATCTCATAAAACAAAAGTACATTACTATTGTTAACATTCTTTTGTAATATTTTAGTTGTTTTTGTATTTCCCACATTTTGTTCATTTAGTCGCTAAATATCTCGCTTCTTCGCGTTATTTAATTTAATTTTTTCTCTTCTAATGTAAATATTTCACTATATATTCTGAATTACAAATCAGTTATCTGTTACTGCTACTGCTAGATGATGATGATGATGATAATAATAATAATAATAATAATAATAATAATAATAATAATAATAATAATAATATGTGCACTATTTTCCGTCATCAACCCATTTGATTACATTATCATTACCTACAGGAGGTTTAATATCTGTTCTGGATTGTCTACTTTTTTTCAATACTTTTTAATGCCCGTTTTAACTACTGGGGGATTACAGGTGGTGAACATTAATGATCATTATTTAAGGGAGCAAAACAGTCAAGGTTATTAGCGCGTGAACACTGGTTATACACGAGATGAAATGATAAAGTGGGAAAGGGCATATATATATATATATGTATATATGTATGTATATATATAAAGAAAAAGAAAAATAAAGTAACACTATTAACAATGTAACAAATTAACAGTAATTATAATAGTAGAAAACGATAAAACACTAAAAAAAAGTCACACTTGATATCGCTATATTTCAAACACATGGGGAGTACTTCTATGGCAAGAAGACAAGTGACCAATGGCCACTTGTCTATATATATTTTAAGGATGGGAGCGTTTCAGGCCTAAGTTTATGGTACCCCCGGCATCTGCCATTTAAGAGGACTGAGGAAAACCTGTTAAAAAAAACTCAGTCGGGAGGACGGTCCTGGTGTGGAATCGAATCTCATACCTCCTGCTCACGAGTCCGCGCCTTAACCACTTGGGCCACCCATGTTGGTAGGATTAGTATTAGCTTGGTCGCTGCGTGCTAAGCCACACAGACAACGGATAAAAGCATCAAATTCCACCCATAGCTGAGGCAAAACTCGAATTATGAAAACTATAATAAACCTTTTTCTTAATGTCTGAAATGTACCACAATTTTGTAAGTAATGCTATAATGCACTTTTCCTCAATTCAGATAATAAACACGAGGATCAAATTCGTGCACTTTTTCATTATTATATTATCATTAATGATATCATTATTTTATTATTATTGGCTACTGGCGAGGTCATTTAAAATCTTTGGCGCATTCGTCTCTGGTAGATGATGTGTAAACGGCCCGCAAACGAATTAATGAATTCACTCTCAAGGGCGATGACAATATCTCATTAAATTTTTCTAGACAATTTAGATACAACTTATAATTATTGGCGAAATTTCTACGAACCCATTATGAAACAAAATGCACCTTCAGCTAATGACTCTTGTCAGCATTCGTGTTTCCTGGGAAATCGTGTAGGATAACTCTTATTATAATAATATTCTATTCCAATGTTTACTCCAGGTCAATGAAAACCTTAAAATGAGGTTTCAGTATGCCAGAGGACAATCCAACATAATACAAAACTTCAAATGGAGGGTGCCTAAATGTAAATTTAAATACTCGAGAAGCCATAGCATAGTTAAACTTAAGTTTTACACTTATAACCCGTCTACTGTACAGTCCGACGTAGAATCAATTTTTATGTCTTCGCCCCTTGGAGGTTGTGGGAGAACAGTTGAGCTCAATATCATCGAGTTCAGTGTATTTTGGGTCGCGTATTGGGAGGGGGTAGAGTTGCTTTGGAAAACAAGTTGTTTGTTTGTTTATGAGCATATCCGGCTTTGTCTCAAAAGGTAACATTTATCTTTGCATACTAAAGGAGTGGCGAAGTAACTCTTTAGAACTTCCGAAATCACTCGAGTCAGTACTGACACGTTCTTGCACTTATATCGCACCCATTTGTGTATCTTGAACTGGGGACTCGTTGCTGCTGAAGATTTTAGGATATTTATTATGCAGTTTTTCAGTTTTGTAAAATTATATTCCTATCATGCAAAAGGTTGAATGGAGATGGTTGACACCTGCATGTTAAAAAATTAGAGAATTACTGACAGACTTCTTTCACATTCATAACCTCACTATCCCGACATTCCGGTAAATGGCTACTATGAATTAGCCTGTTATTCTGTTTAGTGAAAAGTATATTTAGTTTCTTTGTTGTCCAGAATGACGTTTACCCAACGATTTAGACACCGAGCATGAATCAGGCGGAAACGTTTAGGATTCACATAAGGGAGGTCACGAGTTCAAATTTCTTAGCGCTGGCAAATCTGACCTTGGATTTTTCATTGTTTTCCCTGGTCGCTTAGGCAAATAATGGATCTTTCCTTTCCATGAATTTTCCGCTCTTCCGCTTAATATCATTTCATTCCGTTGGTTCTGTTATGGGATCGGAAGTGCCAGGGAAAGGTGGGCTGATGGGCTGGTGCTGTGTGACGGTGACTTTTCTCGACTCCTTGGTACGGAAGCGGATGTTCTGAGGGGCTCGAATTCCTTCCAGAAACATGTCAGAGATCCTGTCAATGTCCATGCTTCACTTCCCGATGTCTCCCTCACGTCATCCTTTCCCCCCGGAGGTGCCCCCACTGGTGACGTACACATAAACAACCAGCCGCTGAGCAAGGCTGTACCGAAATATCCTCCTTCCTCCAATACAATAATAAAAATTCAATCCAGCATTTTAGGTACTCTCCATCTTAAGCTTTTCTAGCTTTTACATTAGCCGCTTTGTTTAAATGAATGACTACAATTAAAAAAAAAGTAATTTCTAAGTCAGTTATTCAAAATACGTAAACTAAGGGGTCTTCATATGATAGGGATAGTGACATCGCTTATTTTAAACAAGTGTAACAACACATACAGTTAAAATAATAAAACCAAACTATGTAGCAACATAATTGATTTTTGAGTTCTCGGAAAAAGGGATCTTGGCCCTTCTTCCAGTTACATCCTCAATTATATAATTATAGTTTTTGCGAAAGAATACAGACACCCTTAAACTATTTTATAATGTAATTTATTTTTAAAATACATATGCAAAAGGTAAAAAAAATAAATTATATTGATTAGACATTTGTAACCCGAATCAAGTTTTTTGCATCCTGTTACATGTTACTTTCTTCAACCTTTTCATTCGAGGCGAGACCTTCATAGTATTGAGCTGCACAATTTCATTTCCTTCCTTCATTGTCGATATTATCTCGACGGTAGAGTACAACGTGTACACAAGTGATTATACCGGTTTTAAACTTACATGATTTCTCTGCGATATATAATATAATTTTGAAGCATAACTTAAATTGAAGAGTAATTGTGGAAGTTTCAATTCTACATGCGCAGATTTTGATTTGTCATGAAATAAACAAAAATGTAATTGCATGCAAAAAGATTTTTGTGTCTTGGAATTCGTGAAATTCAGTGGTTACAGTTCAGCGGACGTATTTGATCTTAACGCCCTTTATGTTCACAGCCGTAGATGATACAGTCAGATCCAAACTACGGCATGTCTCTGTAAAAGAAAGAGCATCAGACGACAAGAGTGTGTCAGATGAGAATGTGGAGAGGGTTATAACGGCTTTCGAGCAGTTCTAAAAATCTGTGCGGCGGGAGAGTCGAGAACTAGCAATTCTAACAATGATATGGTGGACGGTGTTAAGAAAACTCTCAAGAGACCGTATCGTCTGCAATTGCTACAGGCTCTACATTTTGATTGTGCTGCCCGTAGAAACGTCTGCGCAGAAATATTGGAACAGGAAGATGGTGAGTTCCTAACTCATGCAATTTTCAGTGACGAATGCGATTTCATTTTATTTCGTAAATATGTCACGTAATCAAAATGCCCCACGCTGCTCATGAGCTGAAAAAATTGGATGGCATTTTGGCAATTGGAGCTTCAAACCACATGCAAAAATTGTATAGAAATATGTTTTAAATAAATTTGTTGAGTGAACTGTAATACGTTTTGAAATAATAAATTTTAATCTTTAAAATTCATAAATTTTTCATTGAAAATATTTCTTTTTAAATTATCATTGACATTAGCATATATTTTGTCCTACAGAATATTACAATGGATACTTATGCACATTCTGGGAAATTTTAATAGAATTTAAACAAAAACTGTTACGCGCGGAGCATTTTGAATGTGTGCAAATAAAGTTTTGGGAAAAACACTGATTTGTAAAAAAAAAAGTATGCTGGGAAACGGTATGATTTAAAAGAACATGAGGAGCTTTTTAAATAGCTGTAGAGCCCGAAGGGAAGGGGAAACATGCAAATGTTGACTCGTGTGTGGACGCCTAAAGATTCAAGGAATCATTTGCGGGGGGGGGGAGGAATTGAAAGTTTTCTGTGTGATATCTCATCAACAAATCTATGAGCCTTTTGTTTTTTTCTTGGAAACAAAAGTTACTGGATTTATCTACTTAGACATGCTCCAGAATTGGCTCTTTCCTCAACTACAAGACCAACAGAACAACATAATTTCGCAACAAGATAGAGCTCCTCCCCACTTCCTAAACGATGTGGAAACAGTTGAACGCAAAATTTCCCCATTGTTGGATTGGTCGTCATGCTCCGGACTTGGCGTTTCTCCGTTGGGCCCCGAAGTCTTCTATGTAGTTTTTTTCTTGGGGGGATGGAAAAAGATCTTACATACGTGCCACCTATATCTCTTTTTGTAATAGTATTTAATGCCCGTTTTTACTACTGAGGCACCACAGGCGATGGTCACTGATGATGCACGAGATGAAATGATAAACTGGGAAAGGATTTCCTTTTTTAAAGGAAGGAAGCGTTCCAAGCCTAAGTTTAGGGTACCTTCCTGGCATTTGCTATTTATGAAGACTGAGGAAAACCTGGAATAATCTCAGTCATGGGGAATGAGCCTGGTGGGAATCGAACTCCAGATCTCCCGCTCACGAATCCGCGCTGACCTCAGTCACTCGTGGTGGTCCACCGCTACCTGCAGACCTATCCAGGTTGAAACTGCAAAAGGTGGATTAAGTTTTTCCAGACATGTTAACGTCAATGTGGCTAGAAATAGACTACCGGCTGTATGTATGCCGTTTCACAAATGGATTCCATATTGAACACTTGTATTTTGTGTTATGGTTAACTTCCACAGGTTTTTTCAATAAGCTATGATTTAAAATTATGTTGTATACTGCAGAGAAAAATATAAAGTTAAAACCGCTATAATCTTTTGTACACCCTGTATTTGGGCATGAGTGCACCAAAAGAGCAATATGCACCTTTCGAATTTTACAAAGACTTCATAGTAAGATCTACACGTCCTGTTTTTAACAGTAATATTCAAGATCTCAAATGAAATAGTTCATAATAAAAAAAAGAAATTTGTTTGGGCAACCCTCATTTTAGCGAAACAGGAACTCAATTTTAACCTTTCCTTCAGTTAAACGAAAAAGCTGAAAGCGAGACGCTATTTCGGGAACAGAGGCATGGAATATCTGAAATGCGAAAAGGAGTTATGCAGATAAGCCATTTAATGGAATGGGGGATCTCTTCCCGGATACCCCAGATGATTATATGAAACTGAAGGCTCCCTTAGGTGAGTCTTGTGAACGATGTATGATAACATCCAACAGGGCTGGCAACCGTCGCATGTATGCAGCTTACTATCCTTCTCTTTATGTTAACATAAGGAATTCAAACAGTTTAAAGCTGCTGCCACCTACGTCCAGCGTGTCTTCTGATCCTGTGGGGTGAAGCTGCGAAAAATAATGTATTGTTCATAATCGCCAAATCACCGCCCGAAAATTTGAGGACTTGAATAATAACTAAAGACATTAATAAAAAATAAAATAAAATCTGCAATACTCCATCCCAGAACCTTGTTGCATATACCGGGACGTATATTCAAAGTTTATCATTTATTAAAGAATTGTTTCATTGTACATAATAATTTTACTGGTCGTAATCTACAAGAATATGTAATATAATGATAAACTTAAGAGAACATAGAGTCAAGCAAGTGTGTAAGTGTGTTTTACCCTTGATATTCTGTCACTGCTACACCACTAATATTATCCTTACTAGCTACTCTTCAATTTACAATTTGTTCACTGCTTTCATTGTTTATATAACTGACCTGGTATTTCATTACTACTTTTCAATCAACTTAACACTCGCCAAACATTTACACACTTTTACTATCCTCGTTTAATTATCACTGTTTTCTTCTTCTTGTACCGCTTAGCCCTGGCTCCTCCTTCCCCGTGATCTTTACCTCCCCTCCATCTTCATTCATGCAGTATGTTGTTTACTATAATAACCACCATGTCTACTTTCGGTCTTCTTTCTTCTTCATTAGTTGAATGGTTCAGTAGTTGTTGGTGATTTATTAATGATAAATTTGTGATCGATTATCACTCCCTTCTTCTATCTTTACTGTTCGCTCGGTCTTCTTTCTCTCTAATTGTTATGCTGTTAGTTATTGTTTTGCAATCATTGATACAATTATCACCAACTTTTTCTTTTACTCCTCGCTCCTCTGTTCCCCTTCCTCTTCCTCTTCATCTTCTTTTTGTTCTTCTTTTCTTCTCCACCTTACTCTCTGCCCTTGTTATCTTCACTATTCCTTTCATTCTCTCCTTCCTCATGACTTGGTATTGTATTTTCTGATTTTAGTATTTCTAGGCTGGCTGATCTTCTATTTTCATCTTTAGCTTGTATCGTAACTGTTGGTATCTCTTCCTGACTTTTCTTCCCATGCAATTCTACTAATTTTTTGAGCAAGATTATCTAAATGCTTGTATAAATGTATCTCTTATGATAAATGATAGTTGTAAGCCACCTAAAATTTCCCTTTCATCCTTGGTGTGTTGTAGATAATGTACACACTCAAAAGGGGCATGTTCTGGGACCTCTTGCTTATCGCAGCAGTGACAAATATCATTAGATGATTTATTAATTTTGTTCCGGTACGTTTTATATGGTCCATGACCTATTAAATAATGTACTAATACCTTAGGATTTATGTGTTTTAATTTTAATCTCTCATTAATGTTATTAAAGATGTTATAATTTCATAACTAAACAACATATTGTTTTAATCGTAAGCGGTAGTCCAAGCAATTGTTATAATGGGTTAATATTTATGCATAATTATAATACAGAGGTTTCCTTTGCCACCTCATTCCCATTATCACGCCATCATTTCATTCATCTCTTTCGGCTTAGGAAGTCGCCCGCATACCACAAGATCTACACAGTGCTGCCCCGAGGTCACGAACACAGAACCAGATGAGACGGCGGCCGTGCGGCAGGATCTATTGTGCGTCTGAAGAACTGTTCTGTTTTTGTTTTCTTCTGCTTCCTCCTATTTATTTTCCTATTCTACGTCCTCATAATTATAATGCCTTTGTTTTCTTCTTTTTTGCTCTCTCTCTCTCTTCCTTTCTTGTTTTGTGTCATCTTTCTTTTCTTCTCCTCTTATAGTTCCAATTGCTATTTTCTTTCTTCTTCTGTTCCTTCTACTCCCATTTTTTCTTTTCTTGCTACTCTTCTTTTTCCATTTTCTCATTATTCTCTTATTGTTTCTTTCATTTCTTTTCTTCCCTTTCTTATTTTTCCTTCTAGTTGTCTTACTCATACTTTTACTCACTTTTCGATTTTTCCCCCCTTTTAGGTTTTCCTCCTACTTCTTCTAGTTGCTTGTCTTTTTCTTCTCCTCTTTCCTAATATTTTTCAACGTCCTCTTTTGTTCCTGCTTTTCCTCTCCTTCCTCTCTATGTTCCTGCTTTTCCTCTCCTTCCTCTCTATGTTCCATTTGTTCTCATGCCTTTTATTTCTGCTCTTCTGCCCCTTTCTCCCTCCATTTGATCTTTCTATCGATTACCGACCTCCTTCCATCTTTTGTTCTACTCCAATTATTGGGTCTGTTGTTCTAACTTCGCATCCTTATGAAAATCTTACATTAAGTCATTGTCAAGTCATTATAAAGAGGAAGCATGTTCGAATGTCACTACACTTATCTTAAAATCAAACAATCAATCATGAAAACGCTTTATTAATTTCAGTAATCGTTTCTTCATTCTTTTATTCAATGATTCCATATTTTATAATTATTTCAACAAACCGTTACGATTTTTAGCCGTGTTAATTTCCTCCTTTCTTGTAGTAATAACGTTTCATTATTTGTAAATATATTGTAAAGGAATAAACATTACATCACTGTCCTATTCTTAATCTCCGTGTGAACGTAAGCTATGCGGGCCTTGTCTCAAGTATTTCACCAAGCAATTGCCAACCTCTACAAGGCTATTGCCTCGCTAGAGACCCCAAACTATTGTCTATAAAATTATATTGCATAGACAATGGCTTGCACATTTTTATACAAATACCTAAAAGATACAAATCAAGTCCTGCTTACAATCCCCTCCCTCATCCAAAGATTTATATACTTCTTCCAAAATGGCAAAGTCAACAGAGTTGTTCGGTTGTACGGAATTTATCTTGTGTACTTTTCCCTTAAATAGGTTCCAAAGAAAGAAGTTAGGAGGCAATAGATAGCAGGATCCGAGTGGCCGAACGCGTTTTTAATGATCCATCACGTTCAATTCTTAAACATATGACACACGGTAAGCGCGCAGTTTTGTCCCCCTCCCCAACCTTTTCTACCCTTTGGCTCACTCTCTTGGGAAAGCCTTCGGAATGAGTTTGATGGTGACGTCAGTAATCTTTTTACATCGTTTATTGTTTCCTCGGGCATTTGCGGCCTCTTGTCTTCTTTTTGGATGTAACAGTTGGGTGGCAGATATATTTCACCAAATTCAAACCGAAATGTCGGCTGGCATGAATTAAGCGTATCTATTTGCCAGTATTTACGAACAAGGAAACGTCGCTGTGCAATTTTGTACATTATCAATCACACGACATTCGAGCCAATTCCGAGATGCCGTGATGCGAAACAATGAAAGTCGCTGGACAAGCCCATTACATTTCGGTGATTTCCATATTGTATTGCATCGTTGAAGATTGTCAAGTTATTAACCAAATAACATAAATATATATTTAGAGGCAACACAGTGGGGCCCAAAAATATATGCACATTTCAACACGAAAAATATTTGCTTTAAAGTTTTATTGCCATATAAATATGTGCCTTAAAGCCCCTCATATATGGCTTCTATGATCATATAAGATGCTCAAAACGTTCACCATTAGCATCTAAACACTTCTGATTTCCGCAACTACTGCTGGAACAAATTGCCTATAATGTCAAGCGTGTCTCTCTTACTTTCGTTTCGTTTCATGTTTGTTGATTCCCATCATAACCACGTGGTTGCCACATCTTTAGAGACAAATTATATTACATCTCAATGGCAGAATTAATGTGGATTTAAAAAATTAAGTATAGATAACCACATTTTTGGAGTCCCACTTTAGTTTGCAAGAGAAGCACTCTGTATTTTTGCTTCTGTCAGTTTCTTGAATTTTAGCTGTACAAGTTTTTTTTTTTCTTTTCTTTTATAGTATCGTATTATTGTAGTGAGCAATTAAAGTAAATATTTTTCCTGATATGTTTTTCATTTTAAAGATGGCTTGATCAGTGGGGAGTATTGTATTTAACTAAAATTCAATTTACCGATTTGTACTACATTAGCAAAATAATATTAAATAAAGAAATGGTAATACGAAACGGCAAGTAGAGCTTTCTAAAAAAATTCGAAACCAAGGAACGTTTTTAATATTAGTATTTTATGGATATGTATAAGAAAATGCACAATTAGGCAAATCATATTGTACTAGATTACATTCCTTTTCAAAGCGTTACCACTTGCAACTAAACACAATATTGAAGCATTCTAGTGAAATACAGAAATAACAAAACAAAGAAACAATATATAACATAAAACACAAATCGATTCACCATTGCTATGAGGAGCAGCTAAAACAATAAATATTTACCGGTAGACAGTTTTAGCTGGTTGAATGTCAACTTTTTCATAACTTTTGTTGTTCTGAAATAGTGCGAGTAACGAGAGTGAAACAGTCTCTTTAACAGCTCTTTCTCTCTCTCTTTCAACTGGGAACGAACTCTACACTTGAGTGCAGGCCGATGACAGCTTCTATGTGCATTTTCTCTACAGAATATAGTACATAACAAAAGAGAAAATTGAATTTCACGTTAGAAATTGAAACGCTGCTGAATGCATTAGTTCGCAGTGCTGATGGAATCCGACGTGTATGGCTACAGATTTAATATTGCATGCTGGTCACATTCTATGGCTGTGACAAAAACCACATATGCAGGTCATTAAAGGTAAAACGCTTCAAATATAGAATATTTCGATTGAGGTTATTTAGTAGTAATTCATCACTTCATATGCGATCACTTTAGGCAGAATATTGACAGCCTGTAGGTTTCATCCTGTCACTTTTTTCCTTTCAGTGTGGCTTTCATGACCCTTTCCAGTCATGGTTATACTTTTCAGCTGTTCTCGTACCGTCATGTCTCTTGTCCATATTATCATTCCGTCCAGCGCGTGCTACTTCATCCTTTTCTAGTCCCCTTTAATTTGGCCTCTTTTTCTACGAAATTTCTGTTCTAATTATTTTTATAAAATATTGCTACTTAAGTGTTCTAGATGCGGACACTAATGAGCAAGTTTTTTTTTGTGTTAATTACTGTCCCTTTATTCACACTACAGCACTCTAAAAATGCATTTCCAAACCGTTTGCTTTTAGGGCGAATTCTTCTCTTTTCCTCTTTCCTTAGCGCCCAAATTCACAAAAATTACTGAAAACGCTGATTTTATCTATCAGTTTATGGAATTATTATCTGATTAAGTCCAGAGCTAGCCGAGCTACACAAGTTGGGGCGGGCGAGTTTTAACGAACTGTTACGTTGGCATTGAGTCTCACAGTGAAAGACACAACAGATGTATAATACTAGAATTAAGTCTGTTAATAATACTAAATTTCAGCTATTAGTTCTAGTATTCTATTCCTCAGTGTTTATGAATTCATATGTTCGTACCGAGTTCGCTCGTGCTGCCAGGAAAGTATTTAGGAAAATCCCAGTAGCAATGCGATATATAAATTAGTACAATGAGGTTGTTTGAGTTACGGGTCGTCTGAGGGCGACTGCTTGTTAGGGAAATGTAGCCGCCGCAACCGGAAAGAGATGGTATTGCTGTGCGTCATGTTAATATTTTTATCTTTACGAAAACATAAAATGATACTGAATTTAAAATTTATTATAATAATAAGTAAACTTTTATTATAAGATATGTTGAAAATGGTGTCCCTCAGCGACAATATATTGTCGACATTTGCATAGGAAACTCCTATATTTCATTCAGATTCCACCCCCCCCCCCCCGTAAGAACACGGTGGTTCAGAACACGTTTCTTTCTGGTTTTCACTAGTTCGCGAACAGTTTCTTAACTGGAACACGACCATCAGGATATTTTCTTCCGAATCTTCTTACCACTTCTCTGCAAGAATCTCTTTTCACAAATGTATAAAAGTCCGCTTTTCATGACTATTATTATGCACTTACTAACGAAGAACAATTAGCACACTTTACATACAATGATAACACGAGTAACACACGAACGCACAACCATTCGCTGGCAAACCCTCCCTTAAAATAATTATAAGTTGCTACCTGCACTTGCATTAACATGTCTTGACGGCTGGCTTCACATGGAATGCAGCCGCAATCTGCCAGCTGTTAACCCAAATAACCTTACTGCAGTAATCAATATTTTAAATGAACTAAAGGAAGACACGCGTTAAGAGATCAATTTAAATTCTCAAATACAATTAAGAAGGGAAATATAATTTCATAAGCAGATAAGTGGAAAATGAGGGCAGATAGTTCCAGCAATGTCTTTCGTGACATGGGGGAATATATTTTAAATGTCACTGTGACTCTTGCGTGACCCAACCATTTGCCCGGTTAAGTTCTAGCCATGGTTGATGGCTTATCGATGCAGTCCCCGCGCTGCGTCAGTCATCAGATAATTGGATGACCCAGTATTTCTTTCGTTTTATAATAAAAACGTTAGTTATAATGAAAAGTAATATTTCTGATGTGTTCGTACATTAAAAGAAAAGCAAACAATAATTATGTTAAATACGTTTTGGGATGTGAATATGACAATATCAACAACTTTCAAATACGAAGTCATGTCCGGAAATGCTAGCTGTCATATTCTAAAGTAGATTATAAAGCCATGTATATCATTTTATTTTCTCCTAATAAAAATCCTTTCATTTGCCAGCGCATGCGATGACAGCACGTTGGTATATCCCACAGTTCTCTCAATGCCCATGATTTCGATGATCGTTTTCCAGTGAGGATATTGAAAGAGAATACCCATGCATTGACCTGCCTGTTTACCCGACTTATCACCACTAGGTCTTTT
The DNA here is from genome assembly GCA_030762175.1 of Metallyticus violacea. Lineage (NCBI taxonomy): Eukaryota > Metazoa > Arthropoda > Insecta > Mantodea > Metallyticidae > Metallyticus > Metallyticus violacea. The sequence goes on from CM060840.1 coordinate 63,764,359, forward strand.
CCTGTGGGTTATCTCAGTGGCCCCATTTACAGCTTAGAGATCAAATCGGAAGAGGACCTAGCAGCAAGAATAGCTAGTTGCCCGTGGTACACCAGAAATGTTCAAAGAGTTAAATAGCCGACAGCGAGTCTTTGCCATGTATATTATACTGCTGTAGACGTTGCCAACGCACACTAATATATTATTACATTCAATGAAGAACGCTTGAAAGCAATGCGTATAATAAAATATTTTAAAATAAATAACCAAAGATTTGCACTAAAGCTAAGCATACAATCAAGGCTAGTAACTATTAAACAGAACATTATTATCTGAATGTGAAAGTTCTTCATATTTGTCATCTTTACGAGTTTTAGCCACGGGTACACTGTGCATTAAGCTTTTAGCGAATCTCAAAGAAATACAGCTATGTAACCATGAAAACTTAAATATATATTCCAAGTCTCCATCAATCCTACAAACAAGGCACCGAAAATGACAATGAAGAAATGCATGTATATGCGTGTCTGTTAACGTTCTAGCAGCCGCAATATTTGTTTTTTTCTCACCGAAAATCGGCATGCACCATCAATTAACAAACGATTTATCCTGCTCGTTAACCAGCAAAACTGAACCATTGGGGGTAGGAGTTAACTTAAAGTGAAAATTTAAAAATCGCTTTAGCAGCAGCACTTTTTTTTCCTCCTTAACGAAGCTCCAGTATGCCATAATTATTGATTATTACATATTACAATTGATTATTACATTGTAATTATTTTTAAATATTAATATTTTTGTTTTGTTTTATTGACATATAAGAATATCTTAAATTCACAACGTTAGTCAAAACTTTCCGTTATTTCTATTTAGTGAATGAAGATACCAAGGGATGAGTTCAAAAATACGGTTACGTTTAAAAATGCTTAAAAAAACATACAATATAGTTTTTATCTGTCAGTGGACATAGGTTTCATTTAATTAATATTATATCATTACTTTTTGTGATTTAATCCCAATAATAATAAGAATAATTCTAAAAATGTAATTTCTCTCTTGTAATACAGATTGCAAGAAGTCTAATTTTGTTCCCTTACTTTTGAAAAATGAGTAATTTCACTAAAACATTAACTTTCAAGTGATTTTGAAGAAAAGTAATGTATTATAGTTCAGTTACCTAGTACTTGCCTCCTAAACCCAAGATCGCGGGTTCGAACCCGGCCAGAACCGATGGCTTTTTTCGGGCGTAAAAATCCTAAGTATGGCTTCCTTCGGAAGGGGAGTAAAGCCGTGGGTCCCGTGTTGTACATTTACGTCATGAAAAAGAACCTCAAGCCTTAAAGAGAGGCCTCTGAGCAAAATTAGTCTCGGCCGTTTCACGCCCTGAGTTGAATGGGACGCTGATGACCTCAGATGTTAAAGAGCGTCCGTAAATAAATCAATAAAAAAAATCAGTTAGCCAGCTTTAGAGTTTGTTACGCTATTTTACACACAGTGATGCCATATCTTATTTTATTAATTTATAAGGACATAATTAGGATATTATATTCTTTTTTAAAGTTACTCTACTTGCTAAGTTGTATAATTTCAGATTAGCTGATTCAAAGTGTTATCTCCAGGAGTACATGAACAGCGACCCTTTCCAGCATTGTCCAGCCTTAACCAAATATGATGATCGCTACTGAGAGGCAAAGAGCTGATGAAACAACATTTATTTCCATATTTTAATTGCTAAGTCAACATTTGTTTTTAACTTCAGTTATTTTTTCATCCTTATTGTTTATTTTGTTATTCTCATTCCGTATGTATTTATTCGTATCTGTCGGAGAAAAATAAATAACTTTTATTATATATCATAATTAACTGTAATATTTGAAAATATGCTCTCTTTCAGTTGTAGTTATTTCTATGTATGAAACATTTCTTTGTTTTAATAGACAAATGTTTATAATAAATGAACAGTATTAAATTTAGAATGTCCTTGTGATGTTAATTATCCTTCAACACAAAAACTAAATTTCTCCATTTCCTGTTTCCTAGTCCCCTTCCGTCATTTCTGAATTTTCACAGTTGCTTGACATTTTTTAACTCATTACCTTCAAATAATAATATTTCTCAATATTTTTCGTCTACACTTTCTAACAGACCTTCGCGAAAAAAAAATCCTTTTCTGTAATCAGTATTTTGTCTACTTAATCTCCACTTTCCCCACTCCAAGTAATACATTCCGAAACAATAAAAATTTTCTGTTTTTCCCCCAAATTCCACCAAAAGTAGCATAATAATCATTACTGGTTCTCCTTCACCCAGTTTCCTTGGTTTCAAAAGTAGCATTTAAGTATTACAAAAACTGTACTTCACTAGTGAAAAAAAAGTTTTTTTTTCCTTTTATTCTGCATCAATCAATACTTAGTTTTACCCAAAATAAAAGACAAGTTTCCATATTTTATATTCCTCTACTAAATTTCTTTTAAAAATAGTTTAAAAGAAATGATGTTGATTAAAGAAAATTTCAATGTTGTGCAAAAAGTTGTTTTTACATATTTTTATACATACATAGGTTTTCAGTTCAGGCGAACATATTAAAGGTTAAAACCGTGAAAAATGTGTTTAAAGTTTTGGATGCCTAAAAGTTAAAGGCCAAGAGTGGCATTTAAAGAATATAACACACTAAAACAAATGTTCAAAAGAGTATAGGCATGAGGGTATGATTGTTAAAACAGCATTTTAATGACCATAACAGGATCAAAAGCGTTTTCCAGCCATTCAGATTTCTGAAGTAGGAAAAAAAGAATGCCATATCGAAACAATACTTAATTCCTACAGACGTTAATGCCAAATGCGGTGATTTGTACAGGAATATCAACAATTCTTGTCAACGATCTGGAAAAGGTGTTTTCGTGTGATCTCTGTTTAGTTGCGTGAAAAGGCTAGTAATATACTTACATATGTGTGCAGAGTAAACAAGTTTTTCTTTTCTCCCAGTGCATATGTGATGCCGGCTTCTAGGCTCATTAAGATTAGGTAATACTATTACTGTTCTACAAGTCCTCAAATTAAAGCATACATGTTATGCAACAGTATATTAACAATTTACACTTCCATAAACAAAAAGCTGTGCCAAGCACATTTTTCTGCTAACCTTTCTTATTCCTTCTGCTTGCTCTTCTACACCAGTAGAAAGAGGCGCGAATAGCGCAGTGTCCTCGTTTCATATTCTACACTTGAGCCAGGACGGAGACAGCCTCTAAACCTGGAATCTATTTTACCAGCCGCAATGAATGAGATTAGGTGAAAGAACACAATAATGTCACGGTCCGTACTATATCACTTTTCAAACAGCATCGTTGCCTACCCCAAAAATCCCGTAAGTCTAGGGCAATGTCAGTTCTTCTCCAGATTAATGGCGGACTCGCTAAATAGCTACTTCTATTCTGAGACTTGGTCTGTGCGGAATAGGTACCTTTTCTAAGTGCTTTAAGCAACGTCGAAATCAGCTCTCACTACCTATAATACATATATTAAATAATATTTTTTATTTTGTTCCAAGGCTTGTCAGTGACATCAATTTATACGTATATAAAGATGAGCAATTCGGTGACGTAAAAGCTCATCTTTCATTTATAGCAAATACGTGTCAGTATATCGGTTTTTAAGTGAAACACAGTGCAAAATTTAACTTTCAGGAAACGCTGTTTGGATTTATTTTATTGTGGATTTTGTCGTTTGAGTTCACAGGACCATTTGAACGCACGAGTACTTTTGCATCACATTACTCTTGGTATATTTCAACTCGCTACCATCCCCACTGCTATAAAATGCATTATGAAATGAACTTTATCTAGGTTACTGGGATACGGGCCTTCCGCACTCTATCGGCAAGAGGGAGCCATACTGGATGAGAAGGAGAGGTAAAATAAACAGACCTTTTTTTTTTTTTTTAAAGAAAACAAAACGAAAGAATGCCATTTCACTTGCGGTTTTCTTTAGTAGAAAAGAAGTCCGAACGCTACAGCGTTACTAGGCATGCTCACACTTTTATTTCCCCCTCCCCCCAAATGCTCGTAGTTTTTGTATTCCGTCATTCTATTGAAACAGAAACAAATCTAATACTTTTGTCTATAGAAAGAATGGGCTGTATATTTGGAAAGAAAAGGGAAAAAACACCACGAAAACCTTCTGATTGGTTCAAATTTAAATGATAAATTTTCCAGCATCTGTAAATCCTAAAATGCTACCTTATTTCCAGCAACCGAGAATTTTTTTACGTTCGAAATGCCATCTTCAGGAATGTTTCAAAAGTACATTTTTCTTAAAGTTTGAAGATGAGAAACGTATTTGAAAAATGCAAATATTCAGGAAATGTGCTTAAGGGAAGTTAAATGTTATACATTAGTATTCTTACATCTCCTTGGTCTAGTGGTTAGTGCTGCTGACTGCGAGACCCAGGTTCAATTCCCGGTACCAACTTAGGAATTTTTCTAACCTAGGGGGGTCTGGAACGGGATCCATAGCCTCGTGAGGACAACTGGGAAGCTGTTCTATGGAGGGTTGGCGTTCTTAGATTACGAAAGCCGCTTGATAGGCGACCGGCGGGATGTCGGCATGCTGATTACATGTCCTCCTGCAGTACTGCCCTCTATCAATTAAGTCGCAAGACGGAGGCAGAGGAAGCAGAGATCGCCGCGGTAGGCCAAGTCTCATCCCGGGCAGTGGCGCCACATGAGAAGAATCTTCCCAAATTGATAAACAAACACTAACAATTGCAATGCTAATAGTTAGTTTTACATTTGCAAGAATGTGGAACAAGTATTCTCGATACTTTTGCTAAACGAATTGCATAAAAATGAGAAAAGCATTATACAGATCATGGACACTATTTGTGAATATAGAAATGAAAAAAAAAAAAAAATTTTTGTTTGAACGAACAAAACATTGTTTTTTTTTAAAAAAAAACGTGTTTTTATTTATTTTTTACTGATTATCTTGAAAGCAACACGTTTTCAAGAAAATACTTTACGCTGAATGTTTCTTCATTTGAGCGGGAACAACAATATATTAGTTTTATTTTGCCATATTTTGTAGATAATATCAGGTCAACTCAATTTAAAATGGGAACCCCAACATTTTTAATAGATTTTGGTTTTACCCACAAAAACAAACAAATTTGTCTGAAATTTTTTGTTTATTACCCAGATTATTTTAAAAAATATTTAATAAATTTGAAAAAAGTGTCACCGTTAATGCATTGAAAGAGTAACTTAGATTTCATTTGTTTGAATTTAACAAAACATAAACGCAGTTTAAATGCAGAAACTAGGTTTCTTTTGTTTACTTTTCTCATAATTGTAAGCATAAAAATGGAAATTGATTTTAAAACTAATCACTGTTCATTACTAATCAATGTTATAAGAATTACAAGTTCTCGAAATAAAATCTATTTTCGAAAGCTTGTCTAACATTCTGAAACATGCAATTAGGAATATTCTTGCAATCTGTGGTTATACTTTGACTGGCTGCTTCAACTGTGCCAGGCTGTGTTTTATAAATGAGCGCTTTTAGGTACTTCCATAGAAACAAATGTAAGTGGCTTAAATCATGGAATTCTGGAGACCATTCATTATTCCCTGTAATGCTAATTCCCTTTTATGCTAATCCATCTTTTTGTGTATGTGCAAGTAAAAAACTCTATCGTTCTCATTTTCAATTTCTTCATTAATGAAAGGATTAATAACATCTAAAATTTCTCTAGGTGCAGAGCACCAGTGAGATTTTCCTAATATATATTGGATAAGTGATTCTATCACCTAGAATGCCGGCCCAGACATTTACTTTCCTCTGCCATTATGTATGCCTTTCTCTCAAAACACATGGATTATCATCACTCCAGTATCTACAATTATGTCGATTTACAGAACCGTTAAGCTAAAAATGTGCACTCATCAGAAAAGTAAATATTTCTTAGTAGTTCCAGTGATTTTTTTAGTCTTTCGGACATTATCTCACAAAATTCGATTCTTCGATCAAAATCACCTACAGTGAATTGTTTTAAATATTTTAATTTTATAAGGATGAAGCTTCTGTAAGTTCAAAATTACCTATTGATCTCATCGAAATTCCGATGTAAGAGGATGTTTTACGAAGTGAAGTTTTTGGTTTAACAGAAACATATCCTAGGATTTCAACTGTAGTGACTTTATCGAATATAGTGGCGCCCTTCTTTCTTTTCTTTTTTTTTTTTTAAGCAACATACCCTGTTTGTCTAAATTTCTCAACTAAGTCACATACCTGAATATGACTTAAACTTCTACCAGGAGCTCTTTTGTTGAATATCTGAGCCTTCTGTCTTGCACATTGATCCGTAGACCCTAAATGAAACTAATTTCAACTCTTTCTTGTAAAGTATATACCATGATGACCACTTGAATATCGATTTGCTGGAGTATTTCAAAAAACACAAAATTGAGACATAAACCTATATAGTCAATAAGCTATTAACTGTTTTTATGAGGATGATAAACAAAAGAAATTAAACGTCTACAGCGTTTGTGTTTTGTTAAAGTCAAACAAATGAAATGTAAGTTAGTCTTTCAATGTATCAAAATTAATAATTTTTTCAAAATTCTTAAATGTGTTATAAAATATTGCACTTGGTTTAATAAAAAAATGTTTAAAAAAAAAGTTGTTTGCTCTCATGCGTGAAGCCAAAATCTGTCAAAAAAATTGGGTTCCCATTTTAAAAAATTGAGTTGATCTTGAAAATATGAACCAAATAAAATATAACTAATATCATTGTTGTTCCCATCAAATGAAGAAATATTCACCATAAATTGTTTTCTTGAAAACATGTTGCTTTCAAGATAATAAGCTGGATTTAAAAAAAAAAAAAAAAAGTCATCCAATTATTTGATGATCGAAGTGGCGTTGGAGGACTGCGTTGTTTAATAAGTCATAGCTCAAGACCATCTGAGTTGCTTGAGAAAGCGGAAGAGGGACCACATGTTTTACAGGACTGCTACATTGGCCTCGAGTCTCAAGGTAGTCAGTCAGTCAATGTCGTTTGAAAACGAACAGTGAAAGAAACAAAACGTCTTATGTACACGTAAAATCTGCAAAATGGCAAATTCGAGTTCTAATGTTTTTATTTTATTCTACAAGCAGTGTTTATGTTTTATGTCCATATCGAATCCCTATCAGGAGATTGAAAAGAAAATGTCCAAGTGATCTAGTTCCAAGTAGTAATGCGATTCATAAATATATAGCATCCATACACTTTAAATGAACTAAAAGATAACATCCGTCAAACGGGTGGCTGAGGTCGTTAAGGCGCGGACTCGTAAACGGGAGGTCTGCGGTTCGAATTCCGCCAGGACCATCCTCCCTGACTGAAGTTTTTTCCAGGTGTTCCTCAGTTCTTATAAATGGCAAATGCCGGACAGGTACCGTAAACTTAGACCTGGAACGTTTCCTTCCTTAAAAAAAAAAAAAATCCTTTCCCAATTATTATTTCATCTCATGTAACATCAGTGCCACCGCCTGTGATACCTCAGTGATAAAAACAGGCGTTTAACACCATTTGAAAAAAAAAAACATTCGTCAAGAGATAAATTTCATTTCTCAAAGAGAATTATGAAGGGCAAAGGATAATTTCGTAAACAGATATCAGTAATGTGTGGAAAATGAAGACAGGCAGTTTCAACGTCTTGTGTGACATGGGTGAGTACATAACTTTTTAATTAGATTTTATCAGACTGCCACCCTAGTGTTTCCACCACCGACTCTTGTTTGTCGGTTCTGATGGTGTAGTGGTAATCATTATTTGCCTCGTAAACCCAAGATCGCAGATTCAATCCCTATCAGGGTCTATACATTTTTTCGCGTGTAAAAATCCTAAGTATGGATTCCTTCGGAAGAGAAATAAAGCCTTGGGTCTGTGTCTTAGATTTACAGCACGAAAAAGAACCTCAAACCTAAAAGAAGTGGCCTCGGAGCAAAATTTGTCGGCCGTTTCACGCCATGAATGGAATGAGACGCTGATGACCTGAGATATTAAAGAATGTCCATAAATTAAATTTACAATTAAAAACAATAAAAAAATGCTTTGCCTAGCCCCAACTTTAATTTAGCCCTACTCGGCTGTGAGCCGCAGCACGGTCGCTCATCAGTTAATTGTTTGACCCGATATAATCAAACATTTAAAGAAGTATTTTCATCTGTCTTTATAAAGAGTATTGCTAATGGACACATGTATATCAAATACAGTTAAAAGAAGTTCAAATGTAGTGTAATTTTATATAGCTGATAGCTTTCATAAGTTAGATATGAAATTATGAAGGACAGGCTTGCTTAATGTATTAATTTTCAAAGTGTCTTTTTATGGCTTTTGAACAGTTTGCGCTTTTAACCCCCTATTTTAACTCTCTGCGAGTTCTTTTCTCTTCTTTTCGTAATCAAATTGACTCAGTAAGTCTTCATGTTTGAGTAAACTAACTTACATTCTTACTCTAAACATTTCAAGCTTCATATTGGAAAACTTCCACTCAATCCCGTTCTTCTCAAGAAAATATAAAGTTTACAAAGTTTATTTTTGCTGCGCTCTCGAGTGCCGAAAAAACGTACTCAGCACTTCAGTAAGGACATCAATAAAGCGCATTCTAATGAAAATTGTAAACGTTATCTTAATAAAATAAACTTTAAACGTAACCGTAAAATTAGGAACCATCGTGAACAATGAAAAGGCGGCCCTTGTGGTAACCGCAGAAAAATAAGCGCCGCGTCCTTCTGCGTTAAAAAAAAAAATGCTGTAGCTCTATGATGATGGGCGGTAGCTGCAGTTTATGAGTATAAATAGCATCCTAATGTTTATGTTGGATGTTTTAAATCAGAAAACAGCCCAGACCATATTAAGTTTATCCAGAAGTTTCAACAAGATTTCCATGACTATTTCCAACATTTGTAAAATGTATAAGAATGAATCAAGTAAGATTAATGTGGCTTTTTCATTCTTGGAAAGAAAAATAATTCGTACCCTATTGTTTTTTCGTGCATTATATTTAGTGCACAGTCTTAGAATTGGCGTACTTCGTCAAACGAAACAGCTATTTGGAATCAGATTCAGTTAGGAAAAAATCGAAGTCACGAAACTCGGACACGCATCTCTGGATTGCTTTGTCAATGCTCTTACAGTATGAGCTACCACAAATTGTCCGAACACAATAAATCTCATATGGTAAGAGCATTGGCACAGTAAATGGAAGATTGTGGTTCGAGTTTCGGCGGTGACCTCGACTTCTTCCTATCCGACTCTCACTCTAAATCTTAGCCGATCACACAGCTTGTGTGAAAAACACTTTATATAAATTACATTAATAGTGTGGTTAACCGTGAAACCTGGGCTAACGCACGATATCTCTGCACTCAGTCTACGGCACATAGCCGGTGGCGACTTCTCTACTACTTGCAATGACATTGTACTTTCGGACTTAATGTACACTGCATTCTAGTAAACTTTTTTAATGTCTGTGATCTTAAAAATGACTAATTACACAAAATAGAGATCGCATACAGACACTGCATACTTAATGTTTTCTTAGAAAAGATAGCTCCTACAGAAGAAGACTGTGCGCAGGCGCAGGACGTTCTATCGCTCTCACAGAACAGCTTTCTTTCCCCACAATAACGAACTCCAAGTGCAAAATTATCGTGCGAAAGCTCTATTGGAGGGTTTCGAGTCACCTCTTAGGAATATAATCTCTGCAATGAGATAAACCTTAGAGGTTTCTAGGGAATAACAGACTCAGATGGAGAAAATTCGCGGCTATGATCGGACAGACCATTGTGAGAACATGGGCAGGTAAGACAGAGATTCGTTGTTCTAGTTCCGGTGGTTACTTGAATTTGTCCTATGTCCTATTTTACGAGAACTGTTCGATAAAGAATGATTCTAATTTTTTTGACAACAAAGATTTACTCATCCTCAAAAAAGTTTATGATTTTTTCTCAAATGCACCTGTTCCGGCGTTTCTGTCATTCTTCAAAGAGATGCTGGAAATTTTTGTGACAGGTCCTTCAGAATCACCTCTGCAGCCATCATCACTGTTTCTGATGACTGAAAATATCTCCCACAAAGTGTTTCTTCAATTTGGGGAAAAGGAAAAAGTCACACGGGGCTAAACCTGACCTCTCCTGAAGGAGAGTGAGAGTGCCAAACATTATCGTGGTGCAGTATTCAACTTGTTGCACGAAAATGTGGCCTTCTGCGTGCGACATGGCCTTGCAGAATTTTCAGGGCATCCATGTAGTATTTACTCAGTTATAGTTGTGTGAGCGGATACGAAATGCTGGTAAACCATTCCTTAAAAATAGAAAAATTAAATAGCCATAACTTTCACAGCATGAGTAAGCACTTTTTCTTATTTTGTTGATGATGGAGATTTCCATACAGAGCTTTGCTGTTTCCCTCGAGGTTCTAAATGATGTAACTGTGATTATCTTTAAAGAAACTCGGCATTTTCCTGTTATAACATCTTCAATTGCACGAAAATCATCTTTTGATTGGAAACCAGCCGTCTTGAGACACAACAATGTGCAGCTTTACAACTACTAACGAGTGGGTGGCACCCAGTGAAGTTTTTCAGAATTTTAAGTGTTCTTGATGTTATTCGACGATTCTTTCTCAAAAAAGACAGCAGCGGTGTTAATGTTTTCTTCCGTTACAGTGCAAATTGTAGCTTCGGGTTCGTCTTCTTTTGAAATTGATTGCCTCCACTCTTCAAACGTTTTAAACAATTTTCGAAGATATGTTGAGGCGAAAGCAGAATTTCGGAGCAGCTCCATTTTGCTGTAGGAGGAACTGAGTATGTCTCAACTTGCACACCTCTCACAGGTAGGAACCGAAAGTGCGATAAATGAAAACAATAACAACGTTTGCATTACAAATTAAACTAACAAAATGTTAAAAAGTTAAACTTTTATGCGAGAAATTCTGCCTGTAAAAAAATTAGCTATACTAATATGATACTTTTATATAAATTAAGCATAAGCATGAAAGTTTGAATTTCCAAAATTTTCCTTCTTTTACTATCTTATAGTTTATTTCACGATTACTTAATTGTATGTGTTTCATTAAACTGTAGATATAAGGTGTTATGTATGCGTTTAATTTACATTGCGAATGAGGCTTAAGCATCTTCCACATTAAGTTTGTGTCTAAACAATTGAACACAAATATTATTATTAAAATTATGCACTGGACACAAGGGGAAGAAAATGTTCCGTGATTTTAAGTGATTAGAAGTCCTCCCGTTCCCCCAAACAAATTAAAGAGAGCTTAAATGCCTCTTTTCGAGAAAATGCAGTTTAAATAGTTTATGAAAATTTAATGGTGCTTAATGTGAAGGGTACATGGAGAAAAGAGGCTGTATAAATTTGAAATAACGTATTATCGACAATTGCCTCCGCACTTGACTGAAGATGGAAGAAAGTCAGTTTTCAGCAGATAAACCGCCCGCCATTGCTATGAGTTGGGCTGTGTAGTTCTGAATACTTTTGGTCGTTCTTAAGTGAAGTAAAATGCTTTTTTATAGAGGAACGTGTGTTTCTAGAACATGTTTTACAGAAGGTAGAAATTGCTGGTAAAAGAGAAAACAAATTTCCCTGAGAACATTCCAAATTTAAAACTACCGCATCGAGATACTGTGATTTATAAATAAATTTCGCGAGACAGGTACAGTGCATGCTGCCGCAAGGCATTTTTCCTTCACTAGCAAAATGTAACACGCTCAGCGGTTAGTGCTGTCATTCGAATTCGTATGCTAGTGAAATCTCAACCACATAAAAATAACTTAAAATGAAAAAAAAAGTTAATTAGTACTAAAAATGCAATTGAAATTGAACCGTACAGAGGAAAAAGGGAAGGGGGTTGACTTCGTTTATTCAGTAAAGAAATGTCTAAATGACTGACTGTTGAAAATGCTGGATTTATTTAATTTGAAGGTACGTTGGAATTTAATTTTGCAGTAGTTGTATATTTTTTCTCCCTCAAGGTCATATTAGTCACTAAAGTCCTTTGGCCTACCGCAGCGCTACCTCCTTCTTGTGGTATCGCTGGAAGAGTGCAGTATTGCAAGTGGACATGTGATCAGTACACATCCTATCGGATGCTATCACGCAGCGATTTGATCAACTATCTCTTTATCAGGCAGCTCCTCAAAGACTGGATGGACCTCCCTAACTTAAACAGTTTCTAAGTAGGTATAAGGGTTTCAGAATAACAAGATTTAACATTTTGCAAGCTTTCGAAACACTGGAATCTGTAAATGTTCAAAATACTAATTATCAGTATGGCACATAAAAAGCGCTAATCATCACTGTGATGCTGTACACAAATACAGGGATGTAAAAGATATAGAGGTGCTCATATATCGAAAGGTTTTAATTTTAATTCGTGGAATCTCAAAGAAAAAAGTACAAATGTTTCTGAAAAATACAAATTTAACAGCATTTGCACATAGGGGTAGTAAAAACTTATTCCTGAAAAAATCTGAACAATCTCGTCGCATCCCAACAAGTTCCGGGTGTCTAGTGTTCTGGTGGAATGCACAATGTGGAACAGAAAGCTATGAAAAAGAGCCCGAAGCGTCTTGGAGTGTCTTCTTCATCTTCATTCGAATTATAGAATTTATCGCTTCGACCTCGGTTGTAGGCGGTGTTACGTTTCTGTTGGACTTTCATGGCTAATGGAAGCGAACGAAAAATATCTTTTTCTCCTTCTCTTCGGTTATTTCATGGCGTACGATGGTAAAGTTTATCGGAAGTTTTCTCAAAATGAATCTCATTACATTTTAAAAAGTTTGCAAGAGAGTATTTTTAAAGGAAAAGCACTTAGATATATTGTAACACAATGCATTGGCAGCTTTTTTGTTTAATTAATGTTCTTAAACGTTTAACTTAAATATTAGCATAGGTATAATACTGTATCTTTCATATTCACTTTAGCAGTGGAGTGCGTAACTGAACAATGAAACAAGGGGCTCCTTATACATGTTTAAAAATGATGTAGTTAATTTCCTCATGAAACGAATTTGTTGCAATGTAGCACTACAGTTTTTGAGATATGTGTAAAATTCATCAAATCAACAGCTAAAATTGGCATTCACATACACAACTATTTTTCCTAAATTCTGTTCTTATATTGCCTTTCAGTTGATTTATAGTGCAAGGGTTATTTTTATAAACACTGTTCTTTTAGAGTTCTCCAAAAATAATAGTCCAACACAGTAAACTCTTGGTGTGGCAGAGTCTTTGCCCGTGTTACCTCTGCAAATATTGGAAAAATAAAAGGCATATCATTCGTTTTGCAGTTACAGAATACTGCACTAATTTTTTTCATCAAGTAAGAGAAGTTCGTAAAAGTCTTCAATGCTTTAGTTTTGGGAACTTTTTAGTGGTGTTTAACGCCCGTTTTTACTACTGAGGCACCACAGGCGGCGAACACTTGTGATACATGAAATAAATGATATATTGGGAAAGGATATATTTTTAAGGAAGGAAGTGTTCCAAGCCTAAGTTTCGGGTACCTCCCCGGCATTTGCCAGTTATGAGGACTGAGGAAAACCTGGGAAAAAAAAGCCTCAGTCAGGGAGGACGGTTCTGGTGGGATTCGAACCCCAGACCTCCCTCTTACGAGTCCGCGCCTTAACGGCCTCAGCCACCCGTGGCGGTGTTTTGAGAACAAATACAACCATGTAAATATAAGCTTTATCGGAGAAAAGCATTAACTGTTTATTATTATTATTATTATTATTATTGATTTATTTATGGACGCTCTTTAATAGCTCAGGTCATCAGCGTCCCATTCAACTCAGGGCGTGAAACGGCCGACAAATTGCTCAGAGGCCTCTCTTTCAGGCTTGAGGTTCTTTACCGCGCCGTAAATGTACGACACGGGACCCACGGCTTTACTCATTAGCTGTGGATCAATGACATTCCGCAAAACCTAAATATGAAATTCAAATGACTTACATCACCAACGTTGTAAGGTTTCAATTAGCAATTAGCTAATTGTTTGAAATGCTTACTTCCTGTAATACATGGCGTATATATTTTTTTAAAGAACTTTCTAACGCTTCTCTAATCTTAGAACATTTCGTTTGAAATTCTATAGTTCATCGATTCTGTTTTCCTAAATGTATGAACAAGTTTTCTTAAAGTATTTCTGTGTGGAGCTAGAACGCAAAAAATTTTCTCTACAAACTACCTACACACTACTCTTCAATATTCTGTCTTCTCATAAGTGTCATTAACAAAGATTTTGTTCTAGTGTTCATTTAATTAACACAATAATGTCTCTCGGTTGTTAATGTACAGTTAGCAGAACACCAATTGACTTCCTGACACAGTTTACTTGGCGCCTGAAATATGACCTTGAGAGGGGAGATTATGGATCGACAAAGCCGGGAGTTCGGTCAATCAGCCAGCCGTTGTAGCCAGCGCACTAGCCGGCAGGTACCTTACTGGGATGGACGAAAAAAATATACAAAATAATTGCTTAGAAAAAATCACCAGTTAAATACAACATTTGTGCTAGTTTAATAACAAATTATTCTGTAGAGTGTTTATGCAAAGATTTTAAGAACATAAATACCTTTCTCCATTATTTAATCTGATATATATTTACTAATGGTTTTTGTCACCATAAAACATGAAATGTCTATTTTTGTCTCTTGCCATTATAAATAATATACGTTCATGTTAATGTATATTTATGGTTGCTGTATACAACAGGCAGCCCCTCTTGACTTTTAAAACTTCTACTGATTTAATTATTTTTGCGTTAAGTAGAGTACATACTTGTTTTAAATGTATAGTTCAATAATATTGGCTGATAGAAATATTTTTCTCTCAACATACCGAACGAAATATATACCGAATCTGACAGAGGGAGTTTCATCGAAATGCTTGGAAAGTTAGTCTGTGTTTAAGTATCACAGATTATTTGAATTTGACTATAAGTGGATTGAATAGCCTTCGGTAACGAGCTAGCAGTACTTTAGTTCAAAGTGCATAGAGAAAAGGACAAAATAATAACACTTCACTTGGCATTACAAGCAGGTGGTATGGTGTAATCTGTTATGTGATTACGTTAAGACTCTTCTACTTTCCTATTGCCTTTAGATTTAGGCTAGAATTTAGTTTTTGCAAAAGTATGGAGTGCTCTAAGAATTATTCTAAAGGACAATATGATTTTTAATTTTAGTTCTCGAATACATGGCAAAGTTAAGAGGGAAGTGTAATTCATACACAGTTTTGATAATATTTATAGTTGGTGTTTGAAACTGGATTCTGTGAAATTCTGAACATAATCCAAACAGCGAGCGATTGTTGGTGTTAGATAATCATGTCGGTTATAAATGTTTTTGTTATTTATGCTTTATTAAAAACTACTTTATACTAGCTTCTCCTATAATTGTCAAGATGTCCAAAGAAATTGAAGGTTTTTGCAATAATCTTCAGTTCGGCGCGTTAACAGAAAGGTACCGTTAGCTTTAAAATGTTAATTGATTAAACACGTGCTTCCGATAACGGTGCTATAATTAAAACTAGGACACTTATGACCTCAATATGCCTATGGCGCAATATCAGCTTAGAGTTGAAGGTTACCTGGAATGTGCTATAAATGACGTAACAGTGCCGGCCTGTATTGGCAATATACACTCACTGTAAGCAATGTATTTGTCCTAGCTTAATTCTTATATGAACGCACCTTAAGGCCTTTAAGTATTTTTGCCGTAACCATTTGCTGGAATGGAAATATACGAAAATCGTATTATGTTAAATATAACAAGCAAGAAGTTTGTTATTAATTATAGCATTTGAAAATGAGGATGAAACAAATAAAATGTGGTAATTTTTTCGGAAAGCCATTATGTTTAAGGTTCCATAATGTCTACATAAAATAAAGTTGAGAGATGGAATATGTGCGGAAACCGTACACATGAGACGCTTGAGGTTTACTGTGAAAGTAAAAATACTGAACAAGATAAGAGACCTAGGGAAAAGTAAACGGTTTAATGGGAAATATCTTTGGGTTCATCTGCGTGGGAAGACGTTAGGTCAATTTTCGCTTGCGTATACAATGGACAGAAGTTTGAATTCTGCTTGAATCACCCACGTTTTTTAACTGAAAAATGTTCTTAATATTCAGAGCTTAACCCTATTTCCATAAATTTCGTATATTCTGCATAAATCATCGATCTATTTCAACATTAGAACACGAATATATGAATAAATCTTTTATTTGGTTGAGAAAGAAATGACGTGTGTAAAAATGTAAAACTGAATTATCCTTAATAGGAATATTTTCCTTCTACTGTTCACGTTTATGACTCTATACCCAAAATTGAGGTGCTTACACTTTATTTTTCCCGAAAACCCTTGTCCAAACGTTTAGCTGCCTCTCGCGCCAATCACTAAAACTAACACTCCATATAGGACCATAGCCCAGTTGTAGAAAAAAAAATAGATTAATAAAACAAAATCTTGACTTGTCAGCTTTTGCGAGTTAAACGTTAGGAAGCAGGACCTCAGCTTCTGAGTCATTACAGTGTTTCAAGGAGATTGACTGACTTGTCTCCGTTAGACCCCAGTCACCCGCGCTGATAGATTAATGATGTGCCTATTATCTTGTAAGACCTCTCTGTTGGTTTGAACGATGGACTTCAAATAACCGCCGTTTAACTGTACTGCTGTAAAATACACTATAGAGAGGTCATTGCAAACAAGTCCATATATTTAACACATTCCAGCATGCTGTTGCTCTAATCATATTTCAAAACAAAGAACAAACCAAAGTGTGTATTAAAAAAGCACACGATTTTGTTACTTCAGCAACTGCAAACGTTCTAAAACTAGCATTATTTTGCAGCGATTATGCCAAAAGGCTAAACATATTACGGCCAAAATACCAGAGGTGTTCTGATTTTAAACAATAACAGCCACTAACTACTAATCCAACATTATTATGATTAAAAAGAGTGTAACACCAAAACTAAAGCCGCGTACGTAGAACAGAATTAAGACTGGAAACATAAAATAACCAAATAGGTATACTCTTTTTAACACTCACGTGCAGGTTTGCAGAAACGCAGTGTATCAGCTGTAACGCACGAACCCCCTCCTAGCCAGATCACGACTGATTGCCGGGTTTTGGCGCGCCTGCATTGGCGCTACGTAGCGGCTTGTTCACGAACTAACGCTTTCGCAGGACGGAAGTTAAACATAAACACGGTAACAGGTGTGTGATACAAATTTAATGTGCACCCGCAAACTGGGTAAACTTGGAGAAACATAATTTGGACGTATGTATTGACAGACGTACAAAGTGCTTTATTTTAGCCTCAAACTTTAGTTTACCTTTGTAGCATCGGCAATCGAAAGGAAATACAAAAGCACCTTTTCTTTTAAGTTCGTTTCTCATCGAGGTAAGCAATTCAGCAAACAGAAGAGACATATTGTGTTTAATCTATTATTTCTTTAATTCGTGATTATATCAGTATTTCAGTTATGAAGAAATTGCACAGCTACAGCAAAATTGATAGTATAGGCAAAGTTTACTATCATCTTTTCATGCACAGTTTTGAGGACTGTTGGCGAGACACAGTGGCAGCATATGTTTGGCTTACATTACCAATTTATTACAACGCGTGTGGACTTAACTTGCTCCTAACTTCCCAAATTATTATTATTATTATTATTATTATTATTATTATTATTGTTGTTGTTGTTGTTGTTGTTGTTGTTGTTACCTTTGAAAGAGGACTGAATGTATTTTAGTCATTGGTGCTCTAGGTGTTAATTAATTTTCTTTCGTCATAAAACCATAAAGACTCTAAAACTGTTTAAGGATACCTATTTGTATACTTCAATTAAAAGTGTATGCTAAACTAAAGCTCTTCGATATACCTACCTAAGAATTTGCTACAAATTTGTAGCTGTTATAAGATGATTTATAAGTAATTTGTTTCTTGGCCTTATTACATTATTACTTTAAATTAATCAGAAAAATATTATAGTTCCTCCAGCTTGCACTTCTTCTGGTGATGTTATAAATAAATATTTCAGTACTAATGGCAACTGATTGTAAGTTTATGAATTGGAAAACCTTTAACAGCTTGTATTTTGTAATTTATTTTTAATATTGATCTATGAAGCTACACTTAGTTTTGGCACATGCGCGTGCAACCCACAAAAAGTTTAAACTTGTAACCCGTAGTATTTATCTAATTGGACGAAGACCCTTGTAATAACGAATTTATGGTTAAGTTAGGTTAGCTTAAGTTTAGTTTAAATTATACGAACTGCGTTATAATGTTTTCATTCCTCCTTGAAGCTTTACATGCGAAATTATTCTGTAAACATGAAAGTTCTGCCTATTAAAACCTGTAATTGCATTTTAAAAATTTTGTTGTGCACGCCAAATCAACGCAGACATGAGTAAACAATGGGCAGACGCTACGGATCACTCCATTGGAATGCTAGGTCCAAATAAATTCAGAACCCCGTTAATATATGTGGAACGCACCGCTTGTAACATTAAATTACTATGTATGCAACGTTAAGTTTTCGGTATATCAGGGACTTTGCAGGATGCGATTATAGTACATATATTTGCGATTTCAAAAGATAATATCTTCCCATTTATTTTAGTTATTTCCGTTCATGTTTGTATGTGTGCAGGACATAGATAGTGTTCTTTAAGGAAGTTATTAGTTTTATTTTAGATAACCACTTAATGTGATGCATGACTAATGCCTTATTTGATCAACAAAACAATATTCCATAATCATTTACCTTCCTTTACTGCATCCTATATCCATAGATAAAGGAATATTTGAATTTAGCACAGAACTAAAATTTTTTAAATTTTGTTTTTAAAAATAGTTCGAAATATTTTACATTATCGAAAAAAAATCCCAATGCCACCATTGTCCTTTCGGACTTATAGAATGCTCCCTCAGTGTGTGACACCGCCACGGGTGACCGAGGTCGTTAAGGCGCGGACTTGTGAGCGAGAGGTCTGGGATTCGAATCCCGCTAGGACCGTCATCTCTGACTGAGGCTTTTTCCAGGTTTTCCTCGGTCCTCATAAATGGCAAATGCCGGGAGCTACCCTAAACGTAGGCTTGGAATGTTTCCTTCCTTAAAAATAAATCCTTACCTAATAAATCATTTCATTTCATGTGTGATCAGAGTCCACCGCCTGTGGTGCCTCTGTAGCAAAAACGGGCGTTAAACGCCATTCATTCATTCCCTCAGTGTAGCTGTCTAGTTAACACTGGTGCATCAATAGCCCTATTACTAATTACTCTTCCACTACTGGCAGTAAGACCAGTCTTGAGCAAACTTTCAAGGAAAATATAAGAGGTCTGCTCCATTGTTGATATATGCAGACTGGTAGAGTAGCTGTACCCTGTGAGGAAGTACATGTCTGCATTATTCAACGTTCAAGGACCTCAAATTTCTGACTGTCTTATTCCAAGGATAGTTGCCGAGGGAATGATAGATGATGGACGAAATAACTCTGGGGACTTTGTAACTAAGTTTCCATAGACCCTAAGACCTGAGGAAAATCTCAATATAAACCTCAGTCAGAAAGTTGACTCATTCAGGAATCGACTCCGGACCCGCCGCGTAGGAAGCACTAGATCACTTAAATGAACCAAGTTGAAGTTCGAATGAAACACATACGAAATGAACCAAATATCCATTGTTACTCGTTGTTTAGAATATCGCTAAATAATGCAGACCATAATTTTTAAATAATAAATGTTACTTCAGTTCTATTCTTTTGTTTTGGTAGTTTCACGAAGTTTAATCATTGAGACCGAAACTCAAATCTTCACTTCCATAAATTGATAATATGTTTATAAATACATTAATATTTTATAAATATATTCTGATACCTATATGACTTGTATTGAATCTGATATCTATTTAGGTCAACATATTTATCCTCATGTTTTTACAGGTAACATTGTGCAAGGACCTTTTAGGGGATTGCGATCAAATATTTTTATTAGGGTAAGCTACCAGGCCCACATTTATTGTATATGCCTGTATTAATAACAGGGTTCTGCTAGCCTTAAGGACTAGCCGCGTCTAGAAAACAGTCCACCATAAAAACAGGAAACTCAAATGATCGCTTTTTGGTCGGTTCTGGTGGGTAGTGGTAACCATACTTGCCTCCTAAACCAAGAACGCGGGTTCAAACCCGGTCAGGATGGGTGGATTTTTTTCGGGCGTAAAAATCCAAAGTATGCCTTCCTTTGGAAGGGAAGTAAAGCTGTGGGTCCCGTGTCGTACATTTGCGGCAAGAAAAACAACCTTAAGCCTGAAAGACGAGGCCTCTGAGCAAAATTTGTCGGCCGTTTCACGCCTTGAATTGAATGGGACGCTGGTGACCTGAGATGCTAAAGAGTGTTCATAAATAAACAAAATCAACAACAAAAGTCATCATTTTCCTGTGAAAATGCCGAAAGATTCCTTTTGTTAAATAACGCAACTATAGATTGACCTTTGGCGCAATGTTGCGGGGGCTGAAAAACATCTCTTAGATTTCTGGCAACGAGAAAGGTTTTGTAAACAAAATACTTAATTTATAACTCAAC